>CM021107.1:47409326-48106941 GCA_007115665.2 Sequoiadendron giganteum | reverse complement strand
CATCTCTCTCTCTATCTATCTCTCTCTCTAAATTCTCTCCCTCTTACCCCCTCTCCCTCTCTTAGGTCTCTCTCTCTCTCACTCACTCCTATCTCTCTCTCCTCTACCCTTAACTCTTAATCCTCTACCCTTAAACCTTAAACCCTCTACCCTATGCCCTTAACCCTCTACCCTCTACCTCTCTCCCACTCCATCTCTCTCTCTCAAATCTCTCCTTCCTACCCTCTCTCCCTCTCTGGGCATTCACTCACTTCACTCTTTTCTATCTTCTCCCTCTACCCTTAACCCTTCTAGCTTCATCTCTCCCACTCCCTCCCTCTCTCTCTCACTCACTCCCTTTATCTCTCTCCCCTTTACCCTTAACCCTAAACCCTAAACCCTTAACCCTTAAACCCTTAAACACTCTACCCTCTACCCTATACTTCTCTTTATCTCCTCCTCCCTCTATCTACCTAGACCTCTCTTTGTTTTTGTCTCACCTCTCTCCATCCCTACCTCTCCCTCTATCTCTTCTTTCATATCTACTTCTCTTTACCTAGTTGTCCCTCTATACCTATTTCTATCTCCCTCCTTGCCTCCTCTCTCAATATCTCCACCTTCTTTCCCTCTCTACTTTTCTCTCTCTATCACCTCTCTTTATATCTTCCCCCTCTACCCTTAACCCTAAAACCTAAACCCTTAAACCCTAAACACTTAAAACCCTCTACCCTCTACCCTCTACCATCAACCCTCTACCCTCAACCCAATACCCTCTACCCTCTACCCTAATCCCTCAACCCCATACCCTCTACCCTATACATTGGACCCTCAACCCTAATCCCTCAAACCTATACCCTAAACCCTCAACCATATACCCTTAAACCTTCTACCCTATACCCTCAACCCTAATCCCTCAACCCTATACCCTCAACCCAATATCCTAAACCATCAACCCTATATGTCCTCAACCCTATACCCTCAATTCTCAACTGTCTACTCTATACATTGGATCCTCAACCCTCATCTATCTTTGTCCCTCTCTCCTCTTCTCTATCTCACTTCTCCCTCCATCTCTCCTTCCATCCATCCCACCTTCTCTTCCCTAATCTCTCAACCCTATACCCTCAACCCTTAAACCCTTAAACCCTTAAACACTCAACCCTATACCCTAAACCCTAAACCTTCAACCCTCAACCCTTAAATCCTAAACCCTTAAACTCTCTACCCTCTACCCTCAACCCAATACCCTCAACCCTAATCCCTCAACCCTTAAACCCAATTAAACTCTCTAGCCTAATCCGTCAACCCTTAACCTTTATCCCTCAACCCTTAAACCCTCAACCCTCTACCTTCAACCCTGAACCCCTAACTCTAAACCCTCAACCTCTATACCCTATACCCTATACCCTATATGTTGGACCCTCGACCCTAATCCATCAACCCTATACCCTCAACCTTAAACTCTCGGCACTCAACCCTTAAACCCTCTACCCTCTACCTTATACATTAGACCCTCAACCCTAATCCTTCAACCATATACTCTTAAATCTATACCCTAAACCCTCTACCCTCTACCCTATATCCTCAACCCTAAACCCTAAACCCTTAATCCTTCTACCCTCTACCCTCAACCCTATACCCTCAACCCAATACCCTAAACCATCAACCCTATACCCTCAATTCTCAACCCTCATATATCTCTATCCCTCCCTCCTCTTCTCTCCTTCTCTCTATCTCACTTCTCCCTCCATCTCTTCCTCCATCCTTCCCTCCCTCTCTACCCTAATCCCTCAACCCTTAAACCATTAAACACTCAATCCTCAACCCAATACCCTCTACCATCAACCCTAAAACCATTAAACCCAAGTAAACTCTCTACCATAATCCCTCAACCCTTAACCCTTAATCCCTCTACCCTCTACCCTCTACCGTTAAACCTTAATCCCTCAACCCTAATCCCTCAACCCCTATACCCTCTACCCTATACATTGGACCCTCAACCCTCTACCCTAAACCTTAAACCTCAACCCTCTACCCTCTACCCTCTACATTCAACCCTCAACCCTTAACCCTTAATCCCTCAACCCTAGGTAGGTAGGGAAACATAGGTGAGATACAGAGTGATGAAGGGAGAGGTAGGTAAACAAAGGGATAGGGGAGAAAAATATAGGTAGAGAAGGAAGGAGACGTAGAGAGAGGAGAGATATAGAGAAGTAGAGAGGGGAGGGAGGGACAGGAAGAGAGGAGATAGAGGTGAGTGTGTGTGTGTGTGAGAGAGAGAGAAGAGAGTAGAGAGGAGACACAGTTGAGATATAGAGTGATGGAGGGAGAGGTGGGTAAAGAGAGGGAGAGGGGAGATACAGATAAATAGAGAGGGAAGGAGATGTGGAGAAAGAGAGAGAGAGAGAGAGAGTAGAGAGTGGAGGGATAGTGGGAGAGGAAAGGAGGAGATAGAGGTGGTCGTGTGTGAGAGGGGGAGAGAGAGTGAGAGGAGAGAAAATGAGGGGAGAGAGGAAGGGGGAGAGAGAGAAAGAGAGTAGAGAGGGAAGGGGGGAGAGATGGAGAGTAGAGGGAAGCAGAGAGTAAGAGAGAAAGAGGGGGGAGGGAGAGGTAGGTAGAGAGAGTGGTAGGTAGTGGAGGGAGAGGTAGGTAGAGAGGGATAGGAGGGAGAGAGGGAGAGTGAGATGGAGAGAGTGGTGAGATAGAGAGTAGAGAGGTAAGGAGAGAATGAGAAATAGAGATAAAGAGAGAGAGAGGGGGAGGTTGGAGGGAGGGAGAAGTAGAAATGGATAAATGAGACATAGAGAGGGAAGGAGGGAAAGTGGGATAGAGAGAGAATGGTGATTTAGAGAGGAGGGAGTGAGAGGGAAGGAGGGAAAGTGGGAGCGAGAGAATGGTGATTTAGAAAGAAGGGGGTGATGAGTAGGGATAGAGATAATGGTGAGATAGAGAGGAGAGAGTGAGAAAGAAAGAGAGGGATGGAGAGACAAAGAGAGGTAACTTCTTGACAGTAACAAATAGTACTCATAATAAACTTTACTACTTCCACGTGGAGAAAACCCCTAGTAATTATGCACCGAAGGTTAAGGGAACGCTTCTCTCCAGGCATGGCCCCACTTTCTTTTAACTACTGCCGGACAAGACGTAAATAGCCCTTTATCTACAACCATTTAATATGTCCCCCTCTATTTATTATGGAACCTTTAACCCTTCACATCACCGCATGTGAACTTACAACAACATGTATATGTATAAAACGTACAGTTCTCAGCTTTCAGCTTAGCCGTTGCCAATCAACTTCTCGAAATCTGTAGTGACTGAGTTAATTGCTCATTATTGGAATTCCTTGCATTAAATTTTCTAGCTTTCTTATTTTTAACTGACCTTTGACTGCAAGGACAAACTGCAATAGAAGTTATTGCCTACTATACTGTAAATCTTCTCAGTTCTGAACTGCCCTGATTTATACGGTACACAGCCTTCAGTACAAAAACGGCGAACTTCTCTAAAATATCACTTCTATTTATTATACTTATCCAGAAATCTCATCCTATCATTACCTGCAAATGCCGTAACACTTCATTTATATATGAAATCCCTTGAAATTTTGATACTATCGCCTTTTTCCTTTCATCTCATACGGTTTTCAACAAGCTTTGAATACGGTCTGCAACTTACAAAGAATGAACAGTATGGGGAAAGAACATAAGCCCGCCAACATTTTCATAAAGCTGCAACTTTTACCTTACAGATGGGAAATAACATCATCATTGATATCATTGGAATGCACAAAAAAGGGCCACTGATAAAATAGATATTTTTTTGTTCATTTTTGTTAGTTAAAAAATAAGGTTATAATGAATAAAAATTAAAAATTAAATGAAGATTGTCGTGTTGTATGATGAAATTATTGAAATGTTATTATTTATTGGATCTTTTATCTTAATTATCTTTGTAAAAAGGGTCATCAGTCATTCAATAGAATTTGCTAGATTTTTTAAATTTTACAAATCTTATAAAAAATTGGTGAGAAAACTTCACAATAAGTTCTATTAGGTTTTCAAGTATTTTCAAATCTCCATCTTGATTCGTGACGTTTATCTAATTAAAAAGAATTTCTATTAGATAGAATTACAAACAGTGGTTCCTTTAAAAAAAGGGTTATTATATATTCATGAGTCAATTCACAAATAGTGTCGAAACAAGAAAACACATAATAGATTCACAATCTTTATTGACTTTTCAAAAAAGATGAATTCAAAAATTATTAGTGAGAAAATATCTTACCATGTGTAAAATTTCCACCCATTAGCATTGATATTTTACATTGTTAATGTATATTTATTTAATTAAATATTTATATGCATTTATATATCTATTTGAAAGAAATTTATATTAATATTAAAAAATTAAATGCCCAAACATTTTAAATAGCGAAGTTGGCTTGGGCTGTGGGTTTGCTCCCCATAGGTTTTGGGTTCGAGTTTAAGAGGTGGGTCTGCTAACGGACTATATATGAATGAAGTGTATGTTTTCTTTTACTATTTTATTTTTCATTCATTGTTAGTCTTTTTATAAATATTTTATATTTATGCTTAATTTGTCTTATCATTCATGTTTACTATTTGTCACTTTAAAAAAGAGATTGATTTTTTTTCTTTATTTTTCCTCCCTAAATTAAAATGCAAGTATAGAGTTGTTCCTTAGATAAAATTGCCTCCATAGTCTCGCTTTTTTAATTTAAACCTATTTTTTTATGTGATCAATGTAATAGTGTATGCATATTGTGGGATGAGGCAAAAAATGAGCTCAAGGTGTCAAAATTTGTGAAACATTATCGAATGAACATTTACCTTCAAAAGAAAGATCTTCGTTTAAATATGAATATGTCATCATCTTTAAATGAAGACATTTTCTTCATTTCTACTATTTCATGTTCAAATATTTTACAGAAGATACCTACACCTTTCATTTGAAAATATTTTCAATATCATCCCTCTCCTACTCATTAGCTTAAAAGAGGTCAATGGTTCAAAAGAAATTTTAGGCTACATTAACATTTGAAAGTGTAGATACATTTTAGCTCCTAGAAAGCAAAGGTAGTTGTTAGACTAGAGATGATTTTATAACAAAGATAATTGTTAGATTAGAGATGACTTAATAGAAAAGGGGAAAAAATATGAGATCCACTAGGGCTCATACTTTCTATAGGAATCTTTTTTTTAAAAGGGAAGGATTTACCATGGTAATTAAAGCACTTACCTATTATTTGCCAAGATTTTTAATAAATTTCTAGCACAATGTGCATAAATTCATCAATAAAACTAATATTTTAAAAACAAAAATCACTAAGACTTTATAAAATCTTTTAGGGTATTTTCTTAAAGTTAGCATCACCCCTAAATGAATATAGTTAGGTGAAAATAGAAATAAAAAATAAGATAATTAATACAAAGAACCTACTTTAACAAACCTCATAGGGGCATAGTAAGACAAGGAAAAATAACCAATCTCTCAAAGGAAGCAACCCCAAAAAAATGGACAACTTCACTTTAAAAAGCGATTTTACTAACATTTTGAATGAGAATGTAGAACTGTTTGAGAGGAATTATTTTTCTTCATTTTTTTATGAGAGATTGAAGTCCAATAATCATTTTATAGAACATCATACTCCAAGGCATCAAGAACTCTCTAACAATTTCCTAACATCAAGCCAAGCCCAATGTTGAAGATTTTGTAGCTAAAAGTTGAAGAGGATGAAATAAAAATAAAGAACCCATATACACCTCCTTAGAGGAGGGAGAATCATCATCCTTAAATGAAGATGAGACCCACGACAAGGAAAATCCACAAGGGCCTTAAATAAAATCCTAGACATAATCTGAAAATGACTTCAAGTCAATGAAGGAGGGGGCTTAGGAACAAAGCCACCAACCTTTGTAGGAATCACCCTTATAAACCTCAAAAGAGGATAAAATTCAATAGTTAGAGGATCCAACAAGGACATCAAATATTTCCCAATGATAACTCCATTAAAAGGAGGAACATTAGAAGAGGACGAATATCATGATAAATTGACAAACCTTAGAATGAGAGGGTCAAGAATCCTTCCATCATGAAGCTTTCTTAAGACTTTATGCTTTCCCGTAAAAAATCCATATCCAAACAACTCACCTTGAAGCAATTATAATAATGAAAAGCTAATTTTTCATAATCAATATATTACATTTCCAAATATAGTCCCGAGTTATAACCATATTTCTATTAGTAAATCTTTCAAGATATTGGTCTCTACTAAATCTAGGAAAAATTAGGATGGGTAAGAGAATTAATCTGTAGAGAAAGAGCTAAAGAATATTCCTATAGAATTACCAATAACTTGTAAACACAAATCAACCAAAAAGTACAATGGAACATAAGGTGTAGTTTGATCCACATAGGAAGCACCAAGAAGCATTCAAAAAAAGGGTTGAAGTTAGGATACCAAGGATTAATAAGAATAGAAAGCTTCCCACAAACCATGGTTCTTTATCCAAAATGTTGTCCCTATCTACAATTTAATCACAATAAATAAATGAAATCCTAAGAATAAGAGTGAATATCAAAAAGATTATCAAGGGAGGGCTTCCATGATTTGGATATCCATGAGTTTAGATCTAGTAAACTAGGCTAGAGATTATTACACTTATATAAGAAACCTTAATGACATAGTTTGCATCTTCATTCAAAACATCTCCTTCTAAAATCAATAATGGGAACTAAGGAGCAAGAAATCACACAAGTTCATTTGCGAGGTCTTCCAAAAACCACTACCTCAATGACAAGAACAAACACTTTTGCTTCTAGTCACTATCTCAACAATTGAAGCTTAGGAGTGCCTTCTTAGACTAATAGTCCTAATCACTTGCCCCAACACATCCTTTAGAGAGGTCAAAGCGTCATGAGTTTTAGCAACAATCAGTGATCTTGTCTTACAAGGAGTCATGGGGCTAATTGAATCATCCACACCATTATTTAATGTATCGTGAGAATAGGTACAATCACATAAAATTTATATTTAAGGCTTGTAGTGTGGGTGAGAATAAACTTTAATACCTTTTTATAAGAAAGTCAAAGTTGTTTGTTACACACTTAAAACTATATATAAATAAATAAAATGTATATTATATGTTTAAAAGTAAAATTTATTTATTTTAAAAGTTATTTTATTTTACTTTAGAACTATTGAAGAATTATTTATTTTATTTGCATTGTTTACTTTATTTTTTTTAATTATTTAAGAATTATTTTATTTTATTTATTTAAGGGTCATTTTATTTTACTTTAAAACAATGTAGATAAAATAAAATAATTTTTAAATAGTTCTAAAATAAAAAAGAAGAACTCTTAAGTAAATAAAATGAAATATTTAAATATGTATAGTAATTTACTTATTAGCTATTTTAGAGTTTATACAATTATTCATTTTATTTTATCTAATATTATTTAATTATCTATTTTTTTTAACTTCCAAAAGTATAATAAATAGTATATATCTATTTTTCAATAATTTTGATTTTATTATTTATTTTTTAAAATATATTAATCGTGTTTTGGTTTGTATAAGAAACTATATTTTTTGATATATACAAGTTTTAATATAGAATAAAATAAAATTATTTTTTTATAAAATTTAATTAATCAATTAAAATACATCATAAGTCAATCCTTGACCTTAATCAAGAAATTGAACAATTTATAATTCTTACTTTCATATAGAATTGCTAAAAACAATTATAAATTTGATATAAAACCCTTCAACCCAAGAAAAAATTAAAAAATCCAAGTAATAAAATATTTTCAAACTACTAGGGGAGAGGGGCTAACTTTATCAGCATATAGCAATTGATTGGAATATCATAAAACCTTTGCTTTTTTTTTGAAATGTAGACTAGCCTCTTATTTATCTATAACTAAGGTTTAGAGGTGTGACTCATCGTGCAACTCGCCATATCAGCACATCTATTGAAAAGTGTCTAAAATTTGACTTTTTAAAGGTTCAACCAAAACTTAATCATGGGAGCCTTAATAGTTGAACAAAAAAATATCATTTGTTGCTTGTAGAATATCATATTTTTATTTAAAATAAAATTAATATACAACCTAAATGGACCAAATACCTATGGATAACCATAAATTTTTGATATCTCTACCTTTTATATTCAACACATATGGACCAATAGTTGAACACAAAAAAACTATTTGTTATTATAAAAATAACACAATTATTTAAAATACAACTTATATCAAACAAAAATGGACCAATAGTTGAACACTATTTTTTTTTTTAAATCCTTCACATTTAATGAGAAAATACATGTTATTTGTTGTACTCACCTTTTATATTTGTGATAGCACAATCTATTAATATAAAAAACTCCAATGCTTGTACATTGCTACCCCAATAGTTGTACACATAAGAACAATATTTTCTCACTATGATAACAATACTTGTTTAAATGAGTGTCTTATTTTATTAAATGAGCATTTTATTTTTTAAATGATACACTTATAATAGATAGTTATGATATTTTATTTGAGACAAAAAAATACTTACTTCACTTCTTCATGAATGTATTTATGTTTTTTCTATATAACATTTAGAGGTTATCATGTGTCAAGTATGGGTCCATTTTTTATCAACTTTTGTTTTTTTTTTTTTATTTACATTTGAACTATTTATTTACAATATATAGTATAAATATGTAGTAAGACTAGATATTATAATCACGATTGACTACACGACTATTGAACCCCGCACGACTACTGACCCCTCTCTCCTAAAACTAAAAACAAATTTCATATAACATAAAATAAGTAGTACACAATCATTCATTGTTTAGATATAAACCTTCCTCTCAAAAGTGAACACGTACCCTTTTCTTTGGACATGAAGCGTGGACTAAATAGATGAATCCTCCGAAAGCTTCTTTATCCACACTTTCAATGGCATTCGAATTCCAAATACTCGGCCCTTCTAGACCAAGGTCCTCACGTTCACTCTCTCGAGGGGGCATCATTTTAATCCATTTTAATCCATTTTAACCATTGAACCTGCCACAGTTGTATTTGATGCAACATACTTTTATATTACAATCATGGCACTATGACGTCTTTATTTTATTTATGCTATGCCCTTCCGTTCAAGTCAAAAATACCATTTTTACTTTTCCCATTTTTACTCTTTGTCTTGGCAGATTGCAAGTCTGGAAAGCTCTATTTCGTAAAATTAAAATTCTCATTTGCAATATAAAATAAGTGAGATCCTCTCGAATTTCAGTCAATTTCATTAATAAAATTATTGAATTAATTTTTTAGGTTTAGAAGAAGCAAGTTTATTATTAAACAGTTAAATAATTAAAAGTCTATTTTAAAATATTAATAAAATATAAAATTAGTATCAATAATAATTTGACTGGACATGAATATTAAAATATCTATTATGATTGAAAGTTTCTTCATGGTTGAAAATTTCAAAAAGTATGATGTAAGAGATGAGATAAAGAATGTATCCAAAATGACTTTGATGAAATAGATACCTCTAAATTCTTGACTGTGAAGAAAAAGATAACAAAACAAGCAGACTCATGAATTAAAAAATAGTTTTTAAAATAAAAGGTCAGAGAGCACCAAAACTTTATAGACCGCACGGCAGAATAGTTAAATTTTTTTCCCAATAACTTGAACGACTAGCAAGTAATAAGTAATGTCCCCTTGAATTAACGTGTAAACAGCAAATTGGGTTCCCTGGTGGAAAAGCAGATCTCTAATGCTTTTTTTCCTGGGAGGAAGTACATCTAGTAAGCTTTTTAAAATATTGTTCCGTCGCATTGCCGACTTGTAGATTATCTTCATTACTGTGTGCACAGGAAAAGCAAATTAGTCAGCATCGCACAATGGAGTAGGTATTATAGTTTTGTACGTGAAATTAATTCCATAGTAGACAGCACACCACCGTCTTGAAAACTAGTTCTGTTCATTCCTTTCTTCTTCCATCATGGCGAATAATGTGGAGGTCACGGTCTCTTGTTCGTATAAATCAGAGACTATGAATGAATTAATGGCTAATTATTTGGAACTGATCATTGATGTCTGTGTTAATTTGAGATTGTTCTATTATTGATGAATGATTTGCGGCTTAAGACTACTGAAAGCTAAATTCGCGTATGTTCAGAAATAGTTCATGTACAGTCTCTGAACTGATTTGATTTCTACTTGCAGAGCCCGAGAGAAACCGAAACTAACAAGTTGAGCTTCTCGAGAAGCGTCAACCGAATTTATCAAGCCACCAAACATAAGTTGCAGTACAAATTTTAATCTACAATAATCCTAGAAAATATATGACAGTACATACAAGTGTATTTTGAGCAATCTGCAAGAACATGAACAAATCAGGGAAAGAGAATCGAACATTCACAATCTTTTGTACAAGTAAAATAGGCTTTGATATATCTCCGGTAATATCAAATATTGTACTCCAATGATTCATAAAATTGCTAGTTTTACAATGCAGATCATGGAAAGGAAGGCATGATCGGTGACTTTACATGAAATTAGTCTGCAAGATTTCCTGTATTAGGCATCTTTCCGTCAAAACAAAACAGAGAAAAATCTGGCCGAGCCGCTACAATATAACGTGCACCACACCTACGCCAGACCTGCTGCTTTACCATGAAAATCTTGGAGCAGCCAAAACGTGTACATGTATATATCTATATATCTATATCTATGCACAGTAATGCCTCGAGTAAAACCTCTTAAATTACAATATAACTGAATCTGAATTGCATACTTCTCCCAAAATAGAAAACTTTATCACGGCGACTTTGATTCGCCGTCAAGACCTACACTATTATGTCCTTTGGAAGGACCTGACGGAGGAATGCGGCTTCCCTTCATCAGAAACCTGAACCTGTGATAGAATCCCTTGGACAATTCTGCAACATTTGCTGCACTCAAAGGCAACCTTTCTGTTACAATTTCACGGCTCCCGACCATGTAAACTTGTTCATCGGGGCCATGTCGAGCCGCCGGTATCACCGGAAGAACAATGAGCAACAGAAACAGCGCAACGGTAGCCATTTTAACGATTTTAACTCACAGAGAACTCCAAACCTTGAATTTCAGAAACAGAACCAAACAAGGCAAAAAGGGATGAAAAATGATATGAGGCGAGTCAAATAATCAGATTGATTTTAGAATATGCGGTTAGGTTTGCTTGTTCCGCAAGACTATGGAATAAGCAAAAGCAGCCGCAGCGGTCCAGTCTAAATGTCAAAGATGTCGCCATTTGTAACCGATGAATTTGTCAGGCATTAAATGCTATATAGTGGAGAGCCACTTGCCCTAATACCCTTCCTCTCGCCTGACCGCCTCATCGCCAACTTTATCGGAAGCACTGTGAGACGCCACCATTCTAGGGCATATATTTTTCCTTCGCCTGAAAAATATTATAATACACTACAATACCCTGCACACCCCTCCGACTCCGCGTATGGGCGGCTTAAAAAGTCAAGGCAAACAAGCCTCCCAAATTCTGCCCTGTCGACGGGAATTAATTAGCTTTCTATGTTGGACGGAGCACAATCCGGGAACCCGGAACAAATAGCCCGACCTTCCGTATATATTTTTTAATTCTAATTTAATGTTTTTATTGTACAAAATTGGGGTTTGTTGTGAATGTAAAGATTTTCAAGATAAATTTTTATTTGGAGTTGTTGAATAGATTTATTGAAATAAAATTCTTTATGGCATAAAGTTGTTTGTTTTTTTATATATTGAGCAAAGTAATAAAAGAAATTATAAGGAGAAAGTTATTAAGAGTAATTGAAGTACAAAGTTAAACATACCGAGTCACAAAGGCACATATCGTAACAAGGAAGTATGAAGACCAATAACAAACCAGTCAAAAGGCTTAAAGTTGTTTTTTTCAATAGATTTTATTTATAAAATAATAAAAATCTGATTGTATGTGTGAAAATAGTTAGTGTATGAATCTATTGTGCGAGTTTTTTTCTTTTCAGTGTTTGAGATCAATGAGAGCAAGACGAGAAGAGAGAGAAAATCTAATTCATTTTTAAATAAAAATATGATATTTTTAAGTTTATATGAATGATTAGAATATTTATTATAGAAAATGTATTTGCTTAATTGAAGATTTTTAAAAATAGCTTTTAATATTAATTTAGGTTAGAAAGAAACTTTTAACATAAGAGATTTTTTAAGAAATTAATTTTAAATAAGGAGGATATTTTATAATATGAAAAGATTGTTTCTGTTCATAAACAATTTAGATTCTTAAGTTTAAATTTATGGATTCTACTTTTTTTAATATTTAAATGTACAATTTAGATGATTCATAAATATCTTTTTTACTATTTATTGGAAGATTTTCTCTAACTACTACATTGAAATCAAGATACGTTTAAACTAATTGAGATTTATTTTTGACAACAATCAAATTTTGAATTAGAATATATGATTAATAATTACCATGCATGTTTCATATTGAAAGATTTTATCTAACAAGTAAGATTCTAATAATTAATTTACAATCGTTTAAGATATGAAAATCATGTCATTATCATTGACAACAATAAAAATATTAAAAGAAAACATCATGATTCTTAAAAAATATATATTACAAACACATCATTCTTAAAAAATATATATTACAAACACATCATTCTTAATAATAGATATAAGACAATCTAAATCTAAATCAAATACCATCAATATGTACATTCCACTAATAGCTAATAATTGTAATATTTATTTTTTATTAAAAACAGTATAACAATTAATTTTAAAATAATTACAAAATAAATATCTAGATGCAACCTTAAACCCCCACTAAAGATTCACTCGCAATACCAATTTCATGTACAAATATGATCCAAAACATCAATGAACATAAATTCTACACATAAATATATCAAACCAATTTCATAAACGGTTCTAAATGAGTCCACCAGGGACCAAGTCTTGTTGACTACAAGGCCCTAACATAATAAGGGGTGAGGTCGGGATCGTGCCCTAGACAAATTTTGCAGAATGGATACCCCTCAATCCTTGACTCTTAGCCAAAGAGATTCAACCTATGACTTGTGCTCCCATATCAGATAGCTAAAATGACCCTCAACTAAATGAGCCCACCAGGGACCGAGTCTTGCTGAGTGCAAGGCCCTGACAAAATAAGGGGTGAGGCTGGGATCGTGCCCCAGACAATTTTGGCAGAATGGATACCCCTCAATCCTTGACTCTTAACCAAAGAGATTCAACCTACGACTTGTGCTCCCATATCAGATAGCTAAAATGACCCTGGAATTGATATAAAACCCTCCATCAAAAAAATTAATTATCAAACAAATCCACAAAGTGATAAGATTTTGAGTCTGGTTGACTTTGTGGAGGGTCCCTTGCAACATGATTTATGTATTTCTTTAGGGAAGATGTGGGCTTCCATGCCTAGCAAAAGTCTTTTGTTGAAAATGGAATTGTTTATGTGAGCAAAGGTACAATTTTAATATTAAAGTAGTACTATTAATTGTGTGGGGGTAAAATGATAATAGCGGGAGTTAAGGAGTCCACATAACATGATGCGAGGGACAAGGAAGTGTGGCGTGGGGTATGTGGGGTTTTCATACTTACAAACCTTAGAACCCGGGTAACAGTTGGGCCTTGGGATTTGTACTAGATTATTTTAAATGTCTTCCTAAAAATAATTTATGAGGTATTCTTTTATTATTATTTTTTAAATTTAGCGTTGATGGCCCTTTTGGCACATCTGCCTTAGGGTTAGGACGTGGAGGTTATAATTAACTTTTTGGGTACTATTAATTCTGTTTCCATCATGATATTCAAAAGATCTGGTCAAACAAAAATGCTTCAAGCACAAGAAGAATGATAAAAGAAATAATTAAGTATTAAAAAAGATAAGGGTTTGTAAAGTTTGTTGTGACGTAAAGGGAGGACATGCAATATCCCTAAATATCAATTGCATTAGCTAAAAAATACGTGAGGAATATGGTGCACATGACATTTTCAACACAATGGAATAGACAATTGTTTTTAGAACTAGTTTATTTAGAAAAATAATATTATTGCTAAAGTTCATATATTTTGATGGACTTGACCAACAGCTTCAAATTCATTTTATATCTCTTTTGTCTATCATTGCTATTGTATTTGGTTTACAAGAAGTCTAATCCAAATCTAAGCTAAGAGAATGCAATTTGTTGTACTATATTTTTGTTAAGAATATGTTGCAATTGAGAATATATGATTTTGTAGTTGAATTCATTCTATACAAGAATCTTTTATATTTTAATATTTATTTCTTTTCATTTTATGTTTATTTTGATATTTATATTTGTTAAGTATGAATGGTGATTTTTTTCATTATTTAAAATATCAATTATTTTTTTATTGAATATTTTATGGAATTTTATGGTAATAAAATATCTTTTGTATTTTAAGCTCTCAACATCTGTTTATCTCTTAATTTAATGATTGGTGATGAGTTTCGAGCAAAGTTCATATCTTAGACCATCGACACTTGTTATTGGTCCATTTTGTTGAGGTAGGGTGTAGTCCTAATTAATGTGTGACCATGACACGTACAATAGAGATACTATATGATGTGGCAATTTGATTAGTTGGTGGGAGTTGGGGAGATATATGAAATGAAGTGTGTGTTGTTGCCCACCATCTTGTAAATGAGTTATAGTCTAAAGTTATGGGGTAGTCATGGTCGATTACCTACTAAAGGACATATGGTAGTAGTCATTACTCAACATTACAAGCTCATGGGGTTTGCACTAGGAGAAATATAATCTATAAAAATGACCAAATTTGATATGGACCATAAATTTCTGTAGAATATTCACAATTGGCCTACCTCTTTGATTACAAAGGCAAAGGGGAGATTCATTGATATTGAGAAATCATCTTATTGGCAATGTGGTCAAGGATTTAACTCATCTCTCTATAAATTGGATTTACAAATATGGCCCCTCATAAATTCAGCAACATGTAGCCTCCCTTGTAGAATCAAGACAATTGGCCTCCCTTGTGGTAAATTTAAATGATGACACACACTCAATAGGGGTATGCAAGTATTTGGTAGATGATATCTCTAATTTCATCATAGCATTTGTGTGGATTTTGTTTGATTCCCTAATAGATCCAACTTTCTCACCTTCTTTATTTCCCTTATTTTTGTACAAATACGAGTTGAGTTGCTTGCATAGGGTAATAGATGCAATTTTGTACATCCATGTTTATTATCAAGTGTTATATGTAAAAAAAAATCAATAGACTTATCTATTTGTTGTGTTTGAACAATTTAACCTTCATATTTCTAGAAACATCCAAACCTTTTTGTATATACAAATTGACTTACTTTCAAGAACATTAATACAATAAATTGTGACTCTCTCTCTTTGGTTATGTATTTGAATTGCAAGAATAAATATTTCTTTAGTCTATATGTGTTAAGATGTGTTTACTTTCCACTTTTGTTGATTAATGATTCACAAGTTTATATAATGTCGACTAGAAATAGTAAGAGAAAGTTATTTCCTATAGGTGTATCACCTTCTTTGAATAAAATCATTTACATGCATTTTTCTTCTCTTTCTTCCACAAACAATTAAGTGAGAGCCTATTGCATATATTATAAGGAGCTAGCATTTTGACCTTGGAGGTCATCCTATATTTTGGGCCACACCATTCATAAGCTCTCCTCTATTTTGCACTCTACGAGGTGCTAGTACTAAATGCATCCAACCAATATATAACAATTAATTACATTATTTAAATAACCAAACTCTCATCTAAAAATATTTTTTGACTCCACTTAATTTTCTTTAAATAACCAACTTAATATATGTCATATTAAAAAACACAACTTTATCTATAAAATAACGAATGTTAATTTATTTTGTAACCCTACAATGGCAACACGGTATCTATAGGAAGTCAACACAATTTATCACAAAAGCAAACAAAAAATATTTTAATAATAATTTAAAAAAATCTAAAAACAAATAAAACCACTATATAAAAGACAATAATAATAATAATAAGATATATCTCGACTTATACAGATCATTTTTAATATATATACTAATTTATTTTTTTAAATATCTCCAACTCTCATAATAAATATAAAACAATCTTTATTCTATAAATCTAAGCTATGATGAAAACAAATATTCTTATGAAATATGGTGGTCAATTTAAAAAACAAACCCTAAAATGTACTAAATAAATCTTAAAACATTTTCTTTACATAAACTTTTTTAAAGATTTTTTCTAAACCTAACTTCATTGGAAGAGCACAAATTCTCTTTTGTTTTTCTTTCTAAAATTCGAACACAGAATAATTAGTATTTTTTTATATGTGAGCATGTTTGTTTTAGGAGGCCACATAATGAATATTCTTGTTCCAAATTTTGGCCCATGAGAATAAATAAATTTTCCACCATGATAATTAGACTAGTGATGAAAAGAGATTTTAGCAGTCCTTATCAACCAATCAAAGGTTGAAAATCCTCCCGTTTTGTTTTCATTGGATTAAAGAAAAAGATAATTTGAATAAGCTTGTGGATACCCAAATGCACTATTTATGCCACTAATAAATGTTTTCAACAAGAAGAAAAAGAGATTAGCTTTTATTCCTCGAATAATTTGAAAGTGGACTCCTAGCTTTAACGTACAATGCCTTTTTTTTTAATTTAAAATTTTGTGGAATTGGTTCAAGTGAAAGGATAATAACAAGTGTTAATCTACTTTAGTTTTTTAAATAAATTAATGTGGTATATATTATTTTGTATAAAGAAATATATTGTATTATATTCATTAAAAAAAAGGCAGATAGAATAAGTTATATTCCAAAATTTATGGAAGGTGATATAAACAATTTTAAAGTTTATGTAAGATCACACCTTAAATAATTATATCAAAATAGAGGAAATAACAAACAATTAAATCATTAAAAAATAAGATTTATAAATCTAGAAGGAAGTGGAGTTAAATCATAGCAATTAGGCTTGCACCATGTTTTGCATGCCCACATACATTGTAATTATGTCTAGTATTCAAATGTGGTCTTCATACTGCTCAAGCTCTAAGGTCTCAGTTCCGATGTAATTTTGTTGTTGGTTTTGTTTTGTTTGCTATTGTTCAATGTATTTATTGTTGTTGTTGTAATTATTACAACTATGTAATTATCACAACTATGTAATTATTACAATTATGTAATTATTTCTGCTATAACTGATGTTATGTAATTATTGTTGTTTTATAATTCTACTATAGTTGGGATTGTTTATAGTTTGTTTCTTGGTCATTTTGTCTTAGTGATCATTTTTTCTCTATAGTTTCTAACTGCATTTTATCCTATGTAACTTGCATTTATTCAATATAAAAAAAACTATGTCCACGATGATGTCATCAAGGAAGGGATTGGTCTTTGGTAGAAGGAGATGTTAGTGGGACCTTGTCAAACATAGTAGGTGCATTACCCTAGTGTTCAAGAAGCATCTAAAGGTGAGAAACTTATTAGCTTTCACTTATGTATGCACGAGAAGATTATAGCAAAAGATGGAGTTAGTATATAGATCTAAATGAATATCAACATAAGTTCTTAAAATGATTGCTAAATTTCTATCTTTCTAATTACTCAACAATATCTTTACTCTTAAAGTATGTCATATTTGGGTGCATTATGTAGGAATTATGGGCCAATCCTCCAAAAGAATCATATGCTAGGAAAAAGGCTTAAATATGAAAGGCTTAAAGAAGTCCAAATCTAGTTCCAAGTAGATTAAGCTCTAGTGTCACAGAAAAGATAATAAGAGATGATAGCTCCAAATGAATCAATCTAGAGCTAATAGAAAGACCCTAGTATAGAATACACCAAACAAAGTGAGCACGCTTATGTTCAAGAATGGCTAACCAAACAATATGAAATCTACATTGTCATGAGCCATGTGATGACTATAATGTCGATATGTCACTAATCTCTTACACCATTTCTAATCTTTACACTAGGGTTTAAAACTCCTCACACCAATTTTGTATACCATTTTTATTAGAATATAATTAGCAATAGTATGGAAGAATTCAAAGTCTTGATTAGTGAGTATATTTTAATTTGGTCTTAGGCCAAGACAATAAATTTCTAATGGTCCTTAATAAATGGTCTAGAAGAGTATTCATACTTATGCTAATAAACTTTAGGCCATGAACTCAAAGAACCTTAGCAAGAGGTATATCTTGGAAAATGATCATACAAGACCACCAAATGGATTGTTGATTGATATATAACATATTTTAAATGCATTCCCTTTCCATAGAAACCATGGATTGATAACTTCCCAAGCCTTCCATGCACTTTTGATCACAAAGATGCCTTGGATTTGAATCAAATCCTTCATGATGAGAACATAATGAAAGCCCAAATCTCTCCAAGATTTACAACCATGAGGAATATTTGAAGAAATAGAATGATAAGGCAGGATTTTCTAGGCTTCACTCCCCTTAAGGGCTCTTATAATCCACTAAGGATATAAAGATAAACCATAATGTTAAACTTCACTAAGGCTAATCCCACCCAAGTCATGAGGGAGACAAAAAAACTCTTCATATGTTGGTAAACATATTTGTGATTGTGTTGTTTTTTTGAAAAAACTTGACTCACCCAATAGGTACCTATAATATTTAGAATAGTTAGAGAGATCACTATTGGATTAATAATCTTCCTCCATGTTTAAGAGGGACAACTCCCTCATATGATAGGTTTTGGTTTTCCTAAGGTATGATTTTAACAATAAAGAAGGAAAGACATATGTAAGGTCCCCAATGGAAAAATCTTAACAAATAATTTTTAGATTTAAATTTTTAAACTAGATATTGTAAAAACCTAGATTTCTTCACAAATTTTGCAATAATAATGATATCTTAGAGATAAACAAATTATATCACAATTGATAGATCAATTTTTTTTTAAATATTTCCAATGAGACTTGAAATACATCAAAATATGGTGCAATTGTAACATAAACATCAACATGCATAACAAAAACAACAACAACAACAAACTAAAATACTATACTAGAAACCACAACAAACAATTACAAATTATACAAACTTGTAACAGTTGGAACCTACAACTCATGAAGCATATTCACAACCTTTGAATGGTATTGTCATATAGAACCAAAGGATTTTCATCCTTCAATCCTTGAAACAAAATGGTTTTCATCCTTTGGTCTCCAACAAATCTAATGATTTTCATCCTTATATCTAATTAATTAAACACTAGGCTTAGACCAATGTGATAAGGGAATTATGGAGACTGTTGGCGCGACCGTTGGTCGAGAGGTTGTGCAGAGTTCAACGAAATGAAGTGAGTGATGAAGCGTAGGGTCTAGGCACGGCTTCTTTGGTGTGACTATCTACTAGGGGTGGTCGGGTGGCTTGCAGGGGCCCCTCTCCTCTAGTGGTTGGGCTCACCTTGCTCCTAATAGTAACTTTGAAATGTTAACTTTGCAAGTGAATGGGGTTTGCAGTGATGTTGCACAGCTTGGTTTGGGTGCAGTCATACCCTCTACTCCTATTCTCTCTATGGTGTTGCCTTCTGCTCCTACTTCTGGTGGTCTCCCTACTTCAAGTTGCCATCAGAAGTCCTTTTCTGAGGTTGTTTCTAAGGATTGTGCTTGATCCGTGCCTGCTTCGGCTAGGGTTAGAACTTTTCCTTGTGCCCATGCATCCCTTGTTGTGGTCTATGGACCTAAAGTTGTTGAAAATGAGGATTACTATTTGAATCAGGGGGTGGTCTACAGGTTTAATGGCTTGTGGCCCTCCCTTCCCGATCTCAATGAGTGGGTTTCTATCTCTTGGAAGCCTATTGTCTCCAAGTAGATAGAGCACTATCCTAGTGCTAGGGGGTTCTTCTTAGCTACCTTTGCCTCCTCTGCGAAGCATAACTATGTATTGGACATGGGATGGATGTGGGGTATCCATTCGTTGTCCATTAGGCCTTGGTCTCGCTCTTTCAATCCTCTTATTAATTTGTTGAATACCAGACTAGTTTGGGTCTGAATGTCGAATCTCCCTCCCCAATTTTGGGAGGATTCTTGTTATGAAGCTATTGGAAACTCCATTGGTCACTTCTTGAAGGTGTATTGTACGAATTGGAATCTAGTGCATACTATGGTGGCTCGTATTTTAGTTGAGTTGGACATCTCCAAACCTCTTCATGGTGGTGTAGTCTTAATGTTGGAGGGCAGACCTTGGACACAGTTGTTGGACTATGAGAGCCTTCCCTTTTGGTGCAAGAGGTGTTTCTCCACTGGCCATTTAGCCTCTACTTGCCCTCTTGCTCATCGCAAGGGCACTGCTACTTGGTGGAAGAATGCTCTCTCGGACCACCTCACAGTTGGCTCTCCCTCTTCAGATGATTCCTCCAAGGAGGGTGACCCTCTCTTGGTGTTTTCTCCCAAGGAGTCTGAGTCTTTCCAGGCTCCTCTTCTAGCTTTCCCTTTTGTGGAACCTTAGTTGCCTCGATCTATTGTCGTTGTTCAGGCGAAACTTGCCCATCCCTTGTTGAACGACTTTGTTGGTCCTTTGATTTCTCATGTATCCTCTTCTTCGTTGTCAGCTCCTATGTTGCATGGTGGCTCCTTGCTTGGGGTGGTTGTTGAGGATCCGCTCCTCTCGCCTCGCTTGGTGGATTTTGATTATTAGTCTTCCTAGTCTATTGTGCAAAGGAAGAAGAAGGGACTCCCCATATCTGTCACTTCTTCGCGACCTAGGGTTAAGGGAGTCAGATTAGTCCCCTCGGGTTTTGGGGTTGTCTAGTCCTTGTTTGATGTTCTATAGCTGTATGTCAGCTATTTCTATATGTGGTATGTTTGGCCTATTTTGTTGAGCCCTAGTGGCTCTATTTGTTCTTCTCCTAATTCATATTTGGTTTGAACTAGCTTCTTTTTGGCCCTGTGGGCTTCTATGTGAAGGGTACAACACCCTATAAATGTTGCTTATTTAATCAAAAATAATGTGATAAGGTTTTTTTGGTGTGGAATCATTTCCTAAACTTGAATGATCCTAAAATCTCATAATATATCCCATTCATCTTGTTCATACAACCTTGGGAGAAGTGTGGTCACTTTGCACTACAATAGTTACCCATGCCCTTGACATCATTATCTTCAATGTCATTATGTAGAAATTTCCTTGTTGGGATGTGCAAAGGTACCTAGAGGTGAGAGGAAACCCTTCTCCTTCCAATCACATCCATGGAATTCACTAGGATGATGGATTGGAGATTGCATGTGGACCATCAAAGATTGAAACCCTAACTACAACATTAATGGTTGTATGGGTTTCTTGATCTATTTCCATTGCTAGGAGTACAAGTGATCTATGCCATCAAATGAATAATTGTTTCTAGGTGGTAAACCCTTCTTGAGTAGATGTCAATCAAGTCAATAATGACAGCTTAAGTTATCTAGGGAGGTAGCTAGGAGTGAAGAGTGTAAACATGATAGTTTCAAATTTTAGGAGATGGGGATGCCTCATGATTCTCGCCACATGTTGGGGAGTTGATATTTAAGAGTATGGCATATGAGGCACCCAATTAAGATTCAAATTTGCAATCATGATGACGTGAAATAGTGTAAAGTATCAGGAGTCAAAAGTTTGGGGGTATCATGGGAAAGGTAAATGGGTAAGAATAAGGTCAAATCTCCAATCTTCAAGGGTAATTCCATGCAAGTTGTAGGTTGTTAGGGTTTGGGAAAAAAGCATGTTGTTAGGGAAAGGTGTGAAACTTTAACAAAAGTAAGGGAAAGAGTGGGATTTGGTGAAAAGGAATGACAAGATGGAGAAATTTGAAACTCAAGCAAAGATAAATGGAAAAGTATGCCTACACAAGAAATTATGATATCCCAATAAGAATAAAGAAAAAGGAACACTAGGAAGGGTAACTATGAAACTCTAATATAAAAACATTCCTTAAAATTTTAAATAATAAACCCTCCACACTTAAAATATTTGAGACTTATGACATTGGGCCACACTAGGCTTAGCTCACCAAAAATAAGAAATAGGCTTTTGGTCCAAAAACATAAATTTATTGAAAAGTGGACATTACAAGTCTGCCCTTCCCAAATTTTGATTTTCCTCAAGGAATGAAAATTAAAGTCTCCATCTCATCCTAACTAAAAAAATTAAAAAATACCAATATTCCCTGATTCTTCCCTAGTGGCATCTCTTGTGGGTAGGTTCCTTCAATGAACTAAATATTTTGTGGTGCCTCCACTTCTTGACTTTTCATCCCAAGGGATAGATCATGCTAGATGGTGAGGCAACATTCTCCTAGGTGAAGCCACTTGATCCATGCTAGTTTTTTTAATGACCTAATCTCTTCATTGAGTTTGAATTTATCCTAATTATTTTTTGTAGAATAATTTATAATCCTATCTTTGCTAGACTTTGCAACCATCTAAATCTATTTGAGCACCTTCTAGGTTAGTTTTTAGACATTCACAATCCTAAATTATTTGATTTAGCTCACCTTTTCCATCCTTGGAGGCTTCAAATTTTGTTTGTAATGTTGTAAGTTTCAAGGGAAATTAATCAATTTAATTAATGTAATTTGCTTCAATTTTATTATGTTTAAAATTCGGTAGGTTGTTGGCAAGCTATTTTAGATCTAAAATGTCAACATACATTCTATTTATTTCATACATCTTTAACTTAGCCTCTTCTATATTTAGTGAACCCACATTTCCTATAAGGAATTATTCTCATAATACATAATTGACTATAGAAGTAACCTTACCACCAACTACCCCTCTATTTGTAGTCACATTGTTACTTCCTAATTCCATAATAGTTTTCTATATATTAACATCCATGGCACAAGTCTTAAGTGTCATATCTCCCTTAGATTTTCATGTTTTATTAACAATCTTCATGCTCCTCCCCCCCCCCCCAAATTCATAATTTACCCACTATAATTTACCCACTATGGAGAAGCATTGGAATGATACCTTGATAATGCAAAAAATGCTTGAAAATGTCCTAATGAAATGAATGCATCTAATATATCTACTATGCCATGTATCTTCATGAGACATACTATAGAATATTGGTCTATTGGACTTGCATTGTCCATTCCTTCCCTGGATGACCTATCCCCATCAATTAAAAATATCTATAGTGTAGATCTAAGGATGATTCCATCTTATTGAATGACTTTGTGTTTGTTACTATTTTGAAAGAATATTGGTATCTTACAATTTGGTTGTTTGGCATCCCACTTTCTCCAATCTCTTAATAGTCTTCATTTTTAGTACTCTTATCTTCTTGTTAGTTTCTTCAAGTGACTTATTATTTTTATTTTGATGCAAACTATGTCACAAAGTCTAACATCTACATAACTTTAGCTAAAAATTAAGCATCTAATGTTGTTGATGTTCCATAACTTTCAATCACTCCTATAAGGTCTAAATTTGTGTCTTGGTACCTTTTTGTTGTTGCCTAAGTCTCACTAGCTCTATCATGAGTAGACTCTTTTTTTTTAGGTTTTTCATTTTTTTTAGTTCATATCTTGTAGCATCTACCACATGTGGATGCCAAAAATATAAAATGGGAAAGACGAGACATGTGTTTATTGCCTTCATAGGCTTATCAAAATCTTTTTATGTTATATTCACCCATGTATGAAATCATTTATTTTACATATTGGTTAAGGGTGGTTCTCTATGTGAAAATACCTTAACAAACTTATGTTATTGCTACATAAAATAAGGAGTCTTCTCAATAGAGTGAGTGTAGAGCAGAATTCCCAAAATAAAATAAAAAATTGAACCTTATTCTTATTCCTTGGAATGCCTTGAGCAATTATGAAATGACTCTATTATAAGATCTTGGTGAACACACACTCACACTTATATTTCTTAACAAATAGATATTATCACTTTAGAATCCCAAGGATCAAATTTAGGTGCTTCAAATAACCCTTCCACACTTTGTTACACCCTATAATATCATCAAAATTTATCAAAATAAATTATCTCAATTGGCCATTGAATACCTAATTTTCCATGAATTGGAATGTATTTGGTGAAAATTACTCAAATTAGATGGCATGACCAAGAACTCAATGTGTCCAACAAGGCATTTAAAAATTTCCTTGTGCATATGTTTCATGTAAATGAGGATCTAGTGATAGTTTGATCTCAATCCAGTCTTTAGGAAACAAAGAGTGATATCTTACAACCAATTTCTAACTCTATGCAATGTTGAATTTTTGCATTCTATAAGGATCTTGAGGATATATTATTGACTGAACACCATACTACGATGATTTCAAAAAAATTAAATACTAAAATGAAGACTATATTGCTTACCATAAGATAAGATAAAATGCATGTCCTCCATCGAGCAACTAGATCCCCAAGAAATATATTCCTTGCAAGAAGTCCCATAGTTTCATTAGAGACATTTCCAAGCACCAAATATTTCCCTTTAAATTTAGATTATGGATCCTATAGAAATTCCCTCATGGAATGCAATCATTGAACATACATAACCATGTTAGTTTTCTCTATAGAGAATTCACCACATAACTTATGCTTTCCCATGGTTAAATATGTTGTCTTCTTATCCCAATACATGGTATGATTAATTTATTGACAATAATGATATTAAATTCATCAAATATTTCATCCTTCATGTGTTCCTGAATATCTACCTTGTGTAGTTGTTTGATTAAAAAACTAGTTGATGCTTATAAATTTATCTTCATGTGTCTCAACTCACTACCTAGATTCCATACTCTTATGGAAGAATTCGTTTGAACTCTTTCATCTTTCTTGTGAGGCTTTCCTTGATGATAACAAATTGTCGTTGATATCATCAACTATAGAACTTGAACTAGAAGATATCTTAGCATCAATCCTAAAATTTGGGTTATTAAAAGATATTGTTGGATTTGATAGTGAGCCCCTCATATCCCATAAATAACTTGCAACAAAAACACCTATCACATAGAGAGAAAAGTTAAGATTGTGCTATGCAACCTTGAGAGAAGATTTGATACAAAAAAGTATGAAGGGTTTTTATTGAATAGTGAATACCTGGATTAGATTACAATGAACAATAATGAATTCTTATAAAATAAAAAAGAAAACCCTAGAGGAAACCCTAGGTGAGGATTATATTAGATCATGACAAGTTTTCTCATCCTATTTTATGAGACAACGTGACCTAAATATAGAAAAAAAACACTCATAAGTTTAGCTTAAGTGAAATAAAGTAAAAGGGGGCTTCATTAATTAATTAGTTAGGTGATCATCCTATTTACTATAACACCCCCCCTTAAGTACAACTTAGGGAGAAGCTCAAAACCTAATGATGAATGTAGTGATAGATTCATGGAAGGGTCTTGACTATAATATCTGATGAGGTGCCCATGTACAAACAAATGAATCTCTCATAATTGAAGAAAAGGAGAAAACCTCATATGGAAAAAAGTTCCTCTCCAAAAGAGAGAAAATTAAATAAATGCACTAGTGAAAGAAGGAAAGGACTTGATATGACCCCCCGATGAATGCTTCCATCATATAAGTATAATACATGTCCCCTAGTAGGAGAGAAAAAATGAGGATATGAATCCCCTCCATAAAGAAGTAGCTCTTGAGGAAGCTTGGACCCATGTCAAGACAAATGTATCTTCATTCAAAAAAAATTGCAGTGACGCTTGGGCATTTATTCCAAATGCTTAGTGAACAACCATGGAGAAGAAAATACAAATATTCATTTTTTTGGCTACGATGAGGATGTTAAGACGTACAAGTTATTTGATTGTGTTTCCAAAGATATCTTGTTTGGACAAGATGTCCAATTTCATGAACACTTTCCTTTGATGGATTCTTTGAATCACCAACTTCTCCCTCACTACCTACTCCTCCCTCTTCATCTCTTAAGGTTTACTTCTCTCTTCAGGATGAAGATGATTTTCTAGCTCCACCACCACCTCCAAATATTTAGCCTATACCCATGTGGGTCCACAATACTATTGATACAAATGGTGATTTGGTAGGTGAGATTTTAGATTCTCGTCATACTTGTTCATAGACACCAAGTGTTAGTTTTTGAGTCATTCCACTTTAGATGATCATCAATTTTTTAAATGCAACAAATACTCCTAAGTGGAATGGGGCTATGGCAAAGGAGTATTCTTCACTAATGAAGAATACATTTGGGATATTTTTCCTCTTCCTAAGGGAAGAAAGTTGGTTCAATGCAATTGGGTCGACTGTACCAAGTGTGATGTTGATGGTTCCATTTATAAGGCGTGTCTTGTTGCAAAGGGGTTTTCACAAGTTGAAGGCATTAACTATCACAAGACCTTTTCTCATGTTGCCAAGATGGATTCTATTTGCTTTGTGCTTTCACTACCAGCTTCACAAGGATGGACAATTTACTATATGGATGTGAATAGTTTCTTCCTATATGGCCATCTTCATGAGGATATTTATATGGAGTAGCCATAGGGTTTTTTGTTAGATTCTTCACCTATTTGTAGGCTTCATCGCTCATTATATGGTCTCAAACAAGCCCCTAGGAATTGGTATGAGAAAATGGACACTTTTTTGCTTTCCTCTAGTTTCATGCGATTTCATTATAATCCCACAGTGTACACTCAAAGATAAGAGGGTGATATTTTGATTCTTGTGTTGTATATTTAATTCTTACAAGAATTTCATCTTCCATGATCCAAAGTGTTCAAAGAGAATTGATGGAGTAGTTCAACATGATGGTTCTTGGCCTTCTGGATTACTTTCTTGATTTATAGGTTATTCAGTCTTCTAATGGGATTTCTATTTTTCAGCAAAAGTATGCTCTTTATATGCTTCAAATATTTGGCATGCTTGATTACAAGCATGGCTCCACACCATTTCAGTTAATTTCTTCTAGTTGTTCTTCTCCTTCATTTGATGCTACATTATACAAGTAGTTGGTTGGAAGTCTTTTGTACCTAACACATTCTCATCCTAATCTCTTTTTTGTGGTTAGTATTTTCTCTCGTTTCTCTCATGATCCACAAGACAATCATTGGAAGGCTACCAAGCATATTTTGAGATACATTTAAGGCACCTCACATTATGATATTAATTATGCATCAAAATATTCTTGAATTTTTCACTTCAATGACTCAAATTGGATTGGTGATATTAGTGACAAGAATTCCACTTTTGGTTTTGTTTTTTGCCTTGGTTTTGTCCCCATAATATGATCTTGAAAGAAGAAATTTTCTATTGCTTTATCATCTATGGAGGTTGAGTATCAACAAAAAATTTAGCCAACTAGGAGGTTATATGGCTTCGATAATTGTTGATCAAGTTTGGTTTTCTTCATGATAGTCCCACTATTCTTTGGTGTGGCAATGAAATTGTCATTCATATTTCTCACAACCCAGTGGAGCATAAGAGGACTAAGAACATAAAGATTCACATGCACTTCATTTGGCATTTGAATCAAGACGGTTTTCTCACCTTGGAGTATGCCTACAAGGAGAAAATTACAAACATCTTCATGAAACTTTTAGCATCGACTCATTACCTTTAGTTGTGATTGATGCTTAGGGTGAAGGAAATTGTCCTTAAGGGTCTTCATGATGCCTCCTTCCTTTAGTTTTTTTTCATGCTTTCTTTCATGTTTTCATCTCTATTTTGGAGAGGATTTTTTCCCATGAAGTTTTTTCCTTTACTTGAATTTTGAGAGATATTTTAATTTGTATATGGGTACCTCATCAAGCCTTAGTTGTCGAGACCCATATTTTGCATTTCATGAATTTGTTTTTAGAGGTTTTGTGCCACATTAAGTTTCACTTAAGGGGGGGGATGTTGTCACCTTAGCCACATGAAATATTGAGAACTAAGTGTATCTATTGTTCCATTTTCATTCATGTATTCATTGTCTTGTTTGATATATCATGTATAAATATTAGTTCCTATCAAAGGTAGGAATATTAATGCATCAATTGCATGCAATTCTTTTACTTATTTAGTCAATCATCACATAGAATTAAAAGAAATGAGAAACTATTAGTGTATAAATAAAATTATTATTTAAATTTTATTACGTTTTTAGTGCATTTAAATCTTCTAATAAGATTTTAACTATATTGATAATGTAATTCTTATTCAAGCATTAATTTGAAGCTCAAATTTCAACTCTCTTAAGATTTTTTGTTGATTTAATGATATTGAACACTATTATAGCCATCATAATAGTTCTATACTTTGAGGAGGCAAGGTAAATTAATATGAAAATTAGTTATGCCTTCACTGAAATCGTATTCTACATAATTACATGGTTGGCTTCTAAATTATTAGTTTTTTGGAAAAAAAGACACTAAATATACTGGATTGTATGTTTACAAAAATTAGTTCGCACATTGAAATAGTGTGCTATTATCTAATGTCATTTTGTTATTTTGGTGCTAATAATGACTAGCAAGAATTTAAGTCATCAACAATTAATGACTTGCAATTACTACAATAGTGCACTATTTATGTAATCTAATAGCCACTAACCTCCACACCAACTACAATTTCAACTATCAAATCATTGGTATGAAGCAAATACAATGCGGTCAATCACATTGTTGATCCAAAAATCATGTTACT
This sequence comes from Sequoiadendron giganteum, assembly GCA_007115665.2. Classification (NCBI taxonomy): domain Eukaryota; kingdom Viridiplantae; phylum Streptophyta; class Pinopsida; order Cupressales; family Cupressaceae; genus Sequoiadendron; species Sequoiadendron giganteum. The sequence goes on along the minus strand of CM021107.1, from coordinate 48,078,211 downwards.
ATGACTTTAATTGGAGCTATTTAAGTTCACAATTGGACATATTCCAATAACTCTATTGTCCTACTTGACAAAAAATATTGTTATTTCACAATCTTTATCTTCATTAAATACACAAACTAATTAATGGCAAGAACTAGATGCAATGCATCTCTTACTAGTTTTTATTTTCATTTAGTATGCCATTATATGTAAATGTTTTTGTTTCCAAGTATGTTTTACTTTTATTAATATCTCATTTATGTAGTGTTTCTATTTCAATTTATATGTTTATAGCATTACTTATATTTTTGTCTATATCAACTATGTTGCTCTGATGTGGCACATTACAAGAACAAGTACTAACACGCAAAAGTAAAGGAAGCATTAAAGACACATATCCTTTACAAATATTTCAAAGAATTATTTATATTGTTTCATTTTACTTATTGTACTTTACATTAGCTTGCTTTTCCACTATAGTGTCATCAACCCACTAAAGTTAGGGAAAATGTAATGAAGGAAATTACCTATTTTCCAAAAAAAAATCACTTTTGGACTCATTTTAGTGTCCATCCCCCTACTGTGTTTTAGGTCCACTTTTAACTATTACTAGCAATTACATTGATCACACAAAGATGTTGCAAGCACCCTTGAACTTGTAATCCATCCTAAGAAATTTCCATCTATAGAGCTACCAAGGTGACTAGCACCCATGGGCACTAGTGCACCTATTTGAAATTGTAAAAAGTGAAAGTTCCTACCCATTTGTGTCCTAATTCTTAGTATGTTTTTAATGGTTATTCATCTAAAAATTAAGTGTTAGTATCAAGCATGCTCTTTCCCTCTATTTCATTACATGCCCAATTTGGAATACCTAGCATCTCACTTCTCTCAACACACAAGGAGTAGAAGGAATTCCATGGATCCTATCTAGATTTCTTCATCTTTCATGCTCACATAGTTTTGTGTTTCCCTTCTCTAATTTTGAATCCATAAACCTCCATATTTTCTTCTCCATTATCCGAAGCCCTTTTAATGCCCTCCTACCTTAGATTTGCAATATATCCTTCATTTCTCATTTGTTTGCATACCTCTCATGATCATTTGCATATCCCATTCAACTCCCATCATGTATTTCCCCATTTGTGATACCATTAGATATTCATTTCCCCTTGCATAGCCATCCTAAACCTAGATAAACTCCCTATTGCCATCACCTTTAGATCTAAAGCCTTTTACCGTATTGTACATCCTAATGTGATTGCATTCTCATATCTTTATTGAATCCATCATAAGCATACACCACATGTGGTAAATCTACCCCATAAGGTTTGTATAATCACCGTTGTTGTATATACCACTATCACCAAATTAGTCTACACAACCAATTTTCTAAAATGTGTCACTATGGAGGTTGAAATATATCAAACAAGGGATTGACTAAGGTGCTCTCTTTTACAAAACACTCTTTCCCTCTTGTCCCCCAACTTCAACTTGGGTATTTTCATCATCTAGTGGTAACATGAGCATTTGACAACTAGAAACAAGACTAGAAAATGAAGACAAAACATTCAAGAAAGTTGTAGATCTATGTCAAAAGAAATCACCAAAGCCCAAGAAAGTCAATAGCACCCCCCTTACATTGCAGCAACACACAATTTGTAAAAAATTACCCAATAGTGCCCAAATTCATAGCAAAGCATCTCTCAAACATATAGTACCCATTTTCAATCAGAGATCTATCAAATATCAAGTACACACATTTTTTGTCTTTCTTTTCTAACAACATTTGTATTGTAGTGTTTCCATTCCCATCCTGTTGTGTTAATTATTTATAGGTTGGATCAATAGCTTATGTAAATGTATTTTCAACTTATTAGTTGATATATAGGTGAGTAAATAAAAACAATTTAGCATCTCTTAGCTCTTTAACACTTAGGGTAGGTCCACATGTGGCTCTACTTTACTTATTTTGGCTAGCAATCACTACTCAACTTATCTAGGAATTATTTGTGGAACGTGTGGCCCCATGAATATTTAATTTTTCTGCTTAGTTTTAGGCAAACATCTTAAATTTGTATTAATATATTAATAACAATTTGTGCAATTAAAATTTTGAAAAAAGTTGGAGGCAAATATTAAAAAAGAGGGGAAGAAATTTGTGGAGCCACAAGGCCATATGTAGTTGTTGCTTATTTCCAATCCCTCATTTTTTCCACAATTTATTTTCAATTCCTAAAGACTAGTTGGTTCATTAAAATAGGGAAATATTCTAAATTATCATTTTCTTATAATTAAAAATTTGTATCAGAACACTTCAACTACTCAAGTTTAAGCAAAAAACACACTTAAACAGGTTAGGGATTCTATCTTTCAATTATGTACCCCTCTTCTTTATTTAAGAAGAAAACACTCTTAAGCAACCACATGGAAACATGAATATTTAAGCAATTATTTGTGGAGCTTGTGGCCCCATGAATATTTATTTTTTCTACTTATTTTTAAGCAAACATCTTAAATTTGTATTAATATATTAAAAACAATGTGTAGTTAAAACTTGGAAAAAAATTGGAGGCAAATATTAAAAAAGAGGGAAAGAAATTTGTGGAACCACACAACATTTTTGGAGATATACAATTGTTGCTCATTTCCAATCCCTCCTTTTTTCCACAACTTATTTTTAATTCCTAAAGACTAAACTTGTTTTCAATTCCTAAAGACTAGTTGGTCAATTAAAATAGGTAAATATTCCAAATTATCATTTTCCTATAATTAAAAATTTGCATGGTAACATTCCAACTACTCAAATTTAAGCAAAAAACACAAACAATCGTACAAATACATGAGTTTAGGTATTCTTGTTGCACAGATGGTTATTGTTGCACCAAATGATAGACCTGTTAATGCCTGATACCACCGCCAGAGTTAATGAATCCACGAGAGGCAGCTAAGTCATATCATGAACCCGAGCGTTGCACTTCACAACACAAGAAGACCAAGAGCTCACAACTTGCAACAATGCCCCCCTCCCCCAATGCAAGAGAAGAGTTTGAACCCATGAACTCAAGCTCTGATACCAATTGTTGCACAGACAGTTGTTGTTGCACCAAAAGATCAACCTATTAATGCTCGCTACAACTGCCAGAGTTAATGAATCCACAGGAGGCGGTTAAGTCATGTCACAAACCCAAACACTACGTTGTACAACACAAAGAGACCAAGGACACACGCCTTGCAACAATTCTATCTTTCAATTATGTATCCCTCTTCTTTATTTAAGAAAAAAAACACTCTTTAAACAACCACATAGAAACATAAAGTTCTATCTTTTAATTATGTACCCCTCTTCCTATAGTGAGAAATTAGCCTTAAGAGTTTGAAAACCTTGGTGGACAATGTTGTGCATGATAAAGCTAGTGCTTTCTAGGTTGTTTTTCCACATAACTCCATTACTGACACCCTCTCCTTTTCAATGGAGACATTGGGCCTTGGCCACATCTATGGAAACGGTTGTCATAGTTATCGTTGTTGTCTTCTTATTGGGCTTACCCTACACAAAGAAATGGTGTGTCAAGCAAGTTGCCTTACAATTGGGTGGAAATGATCTCAATTACTACTAAAAACTCGTGTAAGATCATGGTTGGCAACAAACCTGCAATCACTATGAGCTTTTGTTTATGTTTATTGTTTTTTTAAATGGAAGGCTATCGGGAGATTCTATTCATCAAACTTGTAAGAGTACATAGATGGTTTATCTTGCCTTTTGTTGTCTTCCCTTGGGGTTATCACTCTTTGGGTTCATGGCCCTTCTATTTTCAGCCTCCATACATTTATTTTATGTGATTATTAATATATTGGCTTATTATAGTGCGTTGATATGTGTCAATTCAGTTATTTGCTAATCTTGGGCACACATACCAACTGGTCGCTTTTTTTTGTAAAGACCATATCATGTACTTCAAATTATTTTTAACTAGTTATATAAAGAATGAACTCTTTGTTGGACATTTACCAAAGTTGATATGAATTAGGAGAAAGATTTATCCAATATACTCGGACTGAATCTTAAATAATTTTATTTTTCTAATTGCAAAATAGAATGTATAAATGCAAGTGCAGAACTTTAATTCTATGAAAGTTGATACTGGATAAGCATTCTGAAGCATTGAATTACATCATAGCTTTAGAAAAATCTGACTTAACATAGACACTAAAAATCATAGTCAAGTTTTCTGATCAATTAAGTACTGCGTATATCTTCTATTATATTAATGAAAGCTACAATAACTATGTTATTAAAGTTTGCTTTAGAAAACCAAAGGCTTTGTCATGCTCGCCTTAGTTATCATATCCACCATAAAAGACATTATAATATAGCCGTTGTCTTAAGCTTTGAGTTTGTTGCTGTACCTGCGTCACAATTGTTAAACTTGCATGCATACATGCTTTCATGAGGAGGTCTCGTAGAGGTGACTTATATATGTAGTTTTTTTGTTCATATGAAGTAACTTAAGATGAATGTTATGAAAATGTCATGTAGAAAAATGAGTTGAGGATACAGAACTTGCTCTCATGAAAAACCAATCAGTTATTATAGAACTTATGCCTAGCTAACCATTTACAATGATAATTATCATTGTAGTGCTTGGTTACAATATAAAATAAAGAAACATTATCAAACTTTTTCACTTCGGGATTAGAATGCTTTGAGAGACTTGCCATAGTAACAAGAACCGATGGCATTGCAATAATCAGATCAGTTCCACATTGATTCATCGAACATAGATCTGAACATGTAATTTAGGGACACATGAAAATTGGATCTTGTCAAGATTAATCATCCAGTTGTTCTGTCAAATCTGTTGCATGTAGACACCCATAAATCATAGTAAATTACAATTTCACATTATGCTTCATTGAATCAATGAACTTCCATTCATTGTTTCTAGATAAAAGGGCTCAATTTACATGCCCGTCATTGTTCCTAGATAAAAGGGGTGAATTTAAGGGTTGACTTCTTCTTGCATCCACTCATGAATGCCATTACTTTGGGTCAAATTTTTAAACACAATACGCTGGTTGTTCTTCAGATCTAAGTAGTCCACCTGCGACAGATAATATTAGATTAAACAGGTAAACAATAAAGCAGCTACACAGACTATAATTCACAAATACGGTATTTTGCAGTGTTACATGAGGATATGTCCCCAGGTATCCGAGTAACATCCCCAATTGTCCCATACATGCCAGGGATTTGGGGACATCCCTTTTTCAGGATTCAACAGCTTGCTCCATTTGATGAATTAAAATTTAAAAAAGGTTAACTTCAACAGCTTGCTCCATTTGATGAATTAAAATTTAGAAAGGTTAACTTCAACAGCTTGCTCCATTTGATGAATTAAAATTTAAAAAGGTTAACTTTTTAAGGAAAAAAATTGCAAAACCCTTAAGTTGCCGGTTCTGGTACGGGGTTGGGTACAGGTATACCAGTACAGCAAACTAGTTTTCGTCAGTACAGTAAAGCTGGGTACAGCTGTATATATTATTTACTCATAATTGACAATAAACAGAATATTTGAATACCTCATAATTTGCAAAGAAGAAGACTCATAAATTCATTATTCACTGACTTGTCAAATGCCAATACACAATGAAAATTACAATTAATATTCAATAATCTTCATATTGCTATTCATCCAGAGCATTAAAGTCAACATTTGGTTCAATTTCATTTGAACCACAATGAGTTACAATGCCCACTTCCACTGGCCATGTCATTTGTAGAAGCTGCCTCATCTAATGAGATTTTTGGCAAGTTGTGCAACAATAACGTCTATCAGCACACTAGAGAGTTAGATCCCAATTCCTTGCCACCCCCTCGTTGTAATTAAGTTTTTTATGTGACAAGAGATCCAAATTAATAGGAAATCTGATCAGAGACAAATGAAGCTGCAAATATTTTAAACAGAATAATACATGCTCCTTTTTTTATTCAAATGCATCACTTATATAGGAGTTTAGTCTCCTAAATTATAGGAACCACTCCCTAATAATATGAGTTGTTTTAACAACTCACATACAACTAATAATATATATTATCCTATAATATTCTAACAAACCCCACTATTTGTCAACAACTTTATAGCTAACCTAAAAACCTATGTGAACACTAATTCCCAACACCCCCCCTCAGTGTGAACATGGGGAGAAAGTACATCACAATACTTGATGACCACTTTCAGTAGCTCACCAAAAATATAAGGTAAGAGTAGGGACATACACATCTACTCGTGTCAAACAATAGTGGAACTGGCCTCACTACACTTAGTGTACTTTCATCCAAGGATAGGGACTAACACATCTATCCGAGGTCTTAAATCAAGTTCGGATAGGGACAAACACATCTATCCAACATCAAAGTCATGAACAGGGACACACACATCTGCTCACAACAATTATGATTGGGAGCAAACACATCCAATCATAATCACCAACTCGTGTGACTGGGGACAAACACTTCCAATCACTTCACTACCTAAGGAATGGGGACAAACACATCCATTCACTAACAATCAAGAAATGTGATTGGGGACATACATATCCAACCACAACTTACATAGCTTGTGAACCAAGTCCTTGTTGTCGCGTATGCAGCCACCATTGTAGATCATTGCCACTTTGATCATAAATGATATGAGACGGTTGCCACTGCCACTTGGAAACCAATCTTGGCTTTAGTCATTTTGGCACAAATAATTTTGTCACTAATGCAATTTTGCAGCCCCATTGCTAGTGACTGATGAGAGGTTGCTGAATGTCCTCCTTCCTCCGTTGCCTCCTACCTCCAAGTGAGTTTGCTACTTACTTAGCAAATTTGGCTTTGAGGCTTAATTTAATAATGCCCCCCCTCAATATGGACGTCGTGTACAAGTGATAATGTATCCAATAATTTTTTATACTTTCACATTTTGACATGACAATTAAGGACTCATGAAAATAGACCCTATACAAATAAACTTTAACTTATAGGTATAGCTTACTTAAAGACTCAAACATATCTAGCAATATTACACATAATTACTCCAACAAATCATAGACCTTAAATTTGACAACATACAATATCTATAATGACAATTTGACTTGAATTGAAATTTAACTATCTAAGACTTTACTAATGACTTTGACTTGTTTGGGAATATCAAAACTATGGATACTTGACAAAAGGGACAAATATCATAAACCAAATTATACTACCACAATACCTTAAAGAATCACTTTCTAGAGAGATTGAAACAAATTTCTGCACAACTCCCAAAAAGCATCAACCATAAGGAAGATTGGTGGAGGCAAATGAATTGAGAGGGCAACAAGAGGTTCAAGAGGGTAGCATGTGAATGGTTGAGGCGGGCTTCCTTCTCTATGACCGATATCATGCCAAACAATTTCTCGGGTATGCACTTTAATGTCTATCAAAAACAGTTGTCTCCTTTGATTTGGGCTCACTATGTTTCCATTGCGCTATAAGGTATTGACATCCCTTCAAATAAAAATCAAGAAAAGTAATTGTGAATTGTAGCTAACTCTCCTTATCGCCAAGCTCTGGTAATCTCTGCACTACTACATTCATACGTCATTACATATTCAAGCTTTGCAATGATGCCAAGAATGGATGTCACTAGCGACACATTGATAGACTGCAAGTTGTTTTTCCTTGCTTCCTCGGAGAAGAACTAGAACGCACCCTGTGGACGATGCTAATGTAGAGAGCCTATCTGTGTTGATCGAATTTTGATTCAAATGAAGTGCCAATTCATTGAGAATGCCAACTCCAATACTAACTTTAGAGCGAACTGTTTTCAGATTTGAGATCAATTTTCAAAAACAAAGTCGAGAGCAAAGATTGTTGATTTTCAACCATAGGCTGTCGACTCTCAAATTAAGGTCAAGATGAGTCGATTCACTCTTAGAAGCACCAAATCACCTAAGATTTGCACAACTCCCTTTATTTCTAGGCAAATCTCATAGCTTGAGACCAAATTTGACCTCCTTTTTAATGCCAACCACAAAACATGAAACCAAATAAAAAATGCCAGAAGCTGAGTCTAAGAAGCCAAATTCGAGTACCTTCACAACCTCATAGCAATAGTGACTCATAAATTCATGATCTTCCTCAGCTCCTCGCCCTTCCTTGGTAACAAATTCTCAATAAAGGAAAATGAAATGGTATATGTACCAATTCCGCTCTGATACCATATTAGGAAATCTGATCAGAGACAAATGAAGCTGCAAATATTTTAGACAGAATAATACGTGCTTTTTTTATTCAAATGCATCACACTTATATAGGAGTTTAGTCTCCTAAATTATAGGAACCACTCCCTAATAATATGAGTTGTTTTAACAACTCACATACCTATAATCTTTTGTACAATTAATAATATATATTATCCTATAATATTCTAACAAACCCCACTAACAATATTATATTCTAACAATACTATTAAGGTGTTTGTCAACAACTTTATAGCTAACCTAAACACCTATGTGAACACTAATTCCCAACACAAATAACTAGTGCGAGTCTAGGAGTGGAGACCCCAATGGGGTAGAGGGGCAATGCCCCCAACAGGATCAAGCCCACATTAAGGCCATTGAAACCACACAAACCTTCATGGTGCACACCATTTTCACAATTAGGTATTTGGCAATTTTGTTTATAAAAATGATTCCTCCCCTTGGAACTTTGCAATCGCTCTCCTCTGAAAAATATGAACAACCTTCGTAAAAATGGCTAAACAAGAATTATTTTTTGTGAAATAGGTTTATTTTCATCAAATAACTCATTGTATAGGCACATCTTGGGGTTTTTCCTTTATGTTTTAATGTTTAAAAATCACTTTAAAATTTTGTTTTTGACATTTTTTTTATCTGCCACTGTGTGTTGCAGGAGTGACCTAGGTGCGACCTCACTACCCTGGGTACCCTATGGGTACTACATAGGCGGTGCGGCCCTGCTGCCCCAAGTACCCGAAAGGTACATTGTAGGCATACCCACAGGGTACCCCAAGGCAGCAAGATCACACCCTAGACATCCAAGGCCACTCTCGACGCAAGACTAGTACCCAAACCAGTTGGGTATGAGACCAAGAACCCAAGGTGAGGAGCCTAGTAAAACCCTTAAAAAACTAAAAAGAGGGGGATTGTCATAGAAAATTCAACACATTGCATTTACTTTTGAAAAAATTTGCTGCTTGGTAACATCTCCCATGTCCCGAAAGTCCGAAAGACTTGGGGTAAGTAGTCCAACTACGAAAGATAATATTAGATTAAATAGGTAAACAATAAAGCAGCCTCGGACAAATAAGATCTAGACTATAATTTGCAAATACACTAATTTTCCAATGTTCCCTAAGGAAACGTCCCCACATATCTAGGTAGCATCCCCAATGTCTCGAACATCCTAGGGACTTGGGGGCATCCCCTTTTTTAGGACTCAATAGCTTGCTTCATTTGGTGCATAAAAATTTAAGAAGGTTAACTTGTTAAGGAAAAAAAGTGTAAAAACCCTTGAAAAGCTAAAAGAGGGAGGATTGTCATTGCAAGTTCAGCACATTGCATTTACTTTTTAATATTTTGGCTGCTTGGTAACATCCCCAATGCCCTAAAAGTCCCAAGGACTTGGTGACTGTCCACATCCCAGATAATTCAATTGGAATCTATATCTCCAAATTGGTCTATAGGATCTAACAAACTCTCTCTCTCTCTCTCTCTCTCTCTCTGCAAAGAAATAAAGTGAAGTAGACCACCTCCTATAATAATATTAAAAAGTGTAAACTGAAGGAGCATTAAACAAATTGGTCTGTAGGATCTAACAATGTGTAAACTTTCTTAAAAGACCATGTCTGTCAATTATTGGCTATTAATGAAACACAAGCACATATACCAAATAGAAAATTAATGGATGCTAGGGATAGCCACCACTCAATAATGTCCTTTCTTACTCCATTCATATTACATGTTGAATCCCTTTATATAGGTTTCTGTTGGCGGGTGTAGTAGTTGTAACCATCATATTTGCCCAACAAAACACATGGCAAGTGTAAGATAGCTCTTTGAGTATAATAAAACAATATCATGCAATGAGCTCTGCCCAACGTTGAACCTAACATTTTGTGCAATCTGATACATGTGAGGTGAATCTTTGTCATCTTCTAGCTTTTTTTTCAGATTTCTGATGACTTGGATCTTGGATCTAAGGTAGGATATCCTTATGCATGTCAAAATGAGGGGGTGGCACTAAGTTCCCCAAGGAAGCTCCTACTACCAGGTTCTGAAAAAGGGATGTTTGGAGACAAGAGAAAAACTCAGACTTTGATTTCAAGAGGTCTAAAAACCTTAAGATCTCTTTCCATCAAAAGTGTATAATATTTGTCTTGAGGCCAAGGAAGATGGTCCAGTGTTAAATATGGAGTTACAGTTTCTGGAAGACAATATTCACAGATTAGCTACAAGGGCCTTATTTGCAGATTTTTGGGCATGCAGCTATCAATCAGAATTTTCTATCAATGGGAGAAAAAAGACATTGTAAGACCTTCAGAGAATATAAGGTCCAAACATTGCCTGGGTGTATTTCATTATCATATTACCAAAATATCTCTCCATCAAAGCAAGTGACCCAGAATGGATACAACCTCTCAACTATAACTGCATACCCTTTTGATGCAAGAAGTGTCTCAATTATGGCTTTTGGCAAGATAATGCCCAATGAGAGATGCTTTGAACCACAATCTCTCAAGGAAATAAGTGAAAAAGCAAAAGAGGATGGATTTCAGAAGCCTAAAAAGAAACACAATCAAAACCATATAGATCAAGAAAGGAGAATCAAGCATGCAGGGGTTGGGGAAATAAGAGAAGATGTGTGGAATGAAACCAAAAAAGAAACACAATCAAAATCACATAGATCAAGGAAGGAGAATCAAGCATGCAGGGATCAGGGAAATAAGCGAAGACGTGGAAATGAAGAGGTTCAAGTTCATCAAAGTAAAAACAAAAATCCACCTCCCATAGAGAGGATGGAAAACAATATTGTAGACGACTATGAGTTTACTAAGGCAATACTGGACATACAGGAGGAGGAATAAGAAAATACTGCAACCATATCCAAAGAAACCAAGCATTCAAATGCACACATAGAGAGAGCATCAAATTTGTCCAGAAAATGAAAATGTCTGTATTGAAGAACACAAAGCAAATCTTGGCCACAAACAGGAAACTAAAAGGTGGCATGCAAAAAAGGATAACCACCCAACACAATCAAATAATCAGAAAAACATGAGAGCTCTAATACCATAATGCAATTTACAAAGGCAAAAAAAATATTTTAGCTACTAATTAAGGAAACCGTGGAAGAAAAACAAATTTGATTGAGATTCAGTAGGAAGCAATGGCAAATGGATCTCAATCTCTCTTGGAAGATAAGATAGGGAGATTGAAAAAACAGGTCTAATCAATGAAAGTCATCTCATGGACTGTAAGAGGTTTACAAGCTCAGGCCAAGAAGCAATTGGACAAAAGTATAAGTGTAACAGGCAATAAAATGTCTTTAATTTTAATTTTTGCAGGAAACTAGATTATCTCAAAAGCATGTACAAGAGCATGGAAGACATAGGAAAGAATGTGTAGATTAAAAATAATGCATGCCTATAGAAAAGCATGCACACACAGAAAATTGTGAAAGAATATAGAAAAGTATGCATGCACGTTAAAAAACTAATAGTTAGATGACAGCTTCTTACTTTCTTACAAGTATTCAACATCTATTAAATGTCACTTGATGTAATTGTGTGACTCGACCCCTTTTTTTCTGATAATATATTGTTTTCAACATCTTCAAAAGAATAAAAACAATATTATGCACTTAGGTCTGATGGTGTGGAGCTTGGTTTTGCTTTTGCAACACCAGCACACATCACCCTGCTTCCCCAACAGCCCTACCCTCCTCCAACACTGACACACCCTCTCTCCCCACTGTTCCTCACCCTATGCTCTCAAAACAATCTCCAAGTAGAAGTTGCATATCTTGATCTTCTCCAACTGAATAACCATTAGTGGTAGTGATAATGTCACACTGCAATCTGTACAACTACTATTGTTGAAGTAGATAACATATGAATCTTGACTCAAAGCTTATGTGGATAGTAATGTCCCCAAATTGAAGTTAACCTGTTTTATAACAAAATTCAACAATTCCAGCATAAGATTGTAGGAAATAACATACCAAAGCAAATTCACTTAATCGTTGATAAAAATAATGAACAAATACATGGAGAGATTAATCTTTTGTACTAGCTAACTACCCCATAACCAGTCATAGTTTGGCTTGATAGGAAAGCCTTGGAAAGGGTGCCTGTAAACTGCTCGACCCATCTAAGCCCAAGGGTGCACAGCGTCCAAACTAAGACAACTCGCCCCTTGGCCCCAAGTGGCAGGAACGTCCAAACTAAGACAATTCCACCCTTGGCGTGGCCTACTTAGCATGGGAGAGCCCGTAAACTGCATCTCCCTAACTTGCTTCCTTCAACCTTACATTTGATTGATTATAGGATAAAGACATACATATTTTTAGTATTATAATCATATATATATATATGATTATAATAATATTTATATGGTTATTTATTTTATTTTATTTTTTGCATTTTAATGCTTGGTTTTTTAGCATTGCAATTTTGGGGGCATGACATGGATTTATATGCTCAAGTTATTTTGATCAAAACGGTTTCATATCTGGAACTGTGGAGCTACCTGGAACTGTCCAACTAAGACTGTCAACCTGAATTATCAAACACTGTTGAATTCAATAGTCAAACTGTATTATACTAAAAATTCAAACTGTGCATTAGATCTAACAAGAAAGACTGAAGGCTAACCAAATACTTGTACTATAACCTTAAGAATCCTCTATACTATTCAAAGGCTACTGCTCGGAGACTTTGCTCAAAATCTGATCTTCTACTCTGCCACCCTCACTCCTCCCTGCAATTTTATTTCAAATCTTCTCACGTATCCACCCAAGTTTAACTTTCCTTCTATTATGGACAGGTGCTTTCATGGTCTAGCTAGGCCTGATAAGGTCTCTAAGAGTTGTGATTATTTTCTGGCAATGAACACATGGAAGCAGGTCAAAACATTTGGACTTCCAATGGCTGGCCTCTACATCCACAATAATCACAATGCACGTTTTTGATATATTTCCACTATTACAACTGCAACTCTGAAGAACACTAGAACAAAAGATTGTGACCACTGATTTAATCACCGAAAAAACCATCAGGAACAAGTTTTGAACCTTTTGATTGAATCAGACAAAGTTAAATCAGTGACTATTGGCTCACCACAGTGGTCAAGTCCAGTCTTTTATTTATTTGCCTCAAGCTATTCCTCCTCTAACACAGAAAACACTGAATAACTAGAGTCCGGCAAAACAAATGACACTATCATCAGAAGTCTGAACAAGAGATACCTTATCATGAATATGTTTGAGAATTCATCAAAGCCCCTCCACATATCATTGACTTTCTTTGAAATTACTTATGGAATATGAAGTTTATCACCAAATTGGAAAGGTCGTTCACTAACCCAAGCAGAGTTAATATGAATTTTAGTTCTAAAATGCAGATGATCGGGTCATACAAATCAACTGGAGTCATTGAAAAGGAGTGTTACAATGTTGAGAAAAGCTAGTAAAGTATGTACAATACATATTTAAGAGTATTCTGCCATCCTAATTAGGCTCAAGGCAAAATTTAAGACTATGTTCCTGAAGATCGTGAGTGTGGTATGCTTAAAAGTTAAAGCCTTAGAGTATCTTCGTCCCATGATCAAGTGGAACAAGTTAATTCCAGAAGCAATCCCAGTTAAAACATTTAATGCGCTATGCAAATTGGAATGTTCCTTCCTAATACAATCTTTGTTTAGTTTGCATCCACACATATAAATACTGTTAGTTTTAGTACAACAGGAGATTTGGAATATAATTAGCATGCAGCCATAGACTCTGAAGATTTACAAATAATTGAGATTTGAACTAAAATATTCAACACTTTGGTAGGTTGGCTCCTTATAATCTCATGCCTTCCTTGGTAAAATTCCATGTACAAGCTTTATACAATCTTCCCAGAAAAGAAAATAACAGAAGAAGAAGAAAGTACCTGCTCTGGATCTAATGTTAGCAGACAAAATGTTCCAACTGGCCCTGCAGATGGATCCAGAGAATATTTTGCATCTGCTTCAGTGTGTAGTACAGGCAAGGCAGGCTGAGGCCCCAAAAATTGTAATCTTGACCTTGGGGAGCTGGCAAACCAAGCTCTCTCTCTCATCTGCAAAAGCGGAAGAAAAAAGTGATTAAATTCTAGGAAACACAGATAGAACACTCTGCCTAACAGAATGTACATCACTAATCTGTCAACTTCAATAACACAGGCACGACAGGCATAAAGGGGAAATGCTGTTTTGTTAATGAGCGACAATATAAAATAGTAAAATTTTATTCAAAGGACGGCATTAGAGCTTGATATTCCAAGCCTAGACCCAGCGAGTTCACAAACTCGGTTTGTTGCACTTGCAATAAATCACAACAATATCAACATGAAAGGAAAGAAAGACACAATTATGACGAACTGTGGAAACTTAGAGAGCTACTGAACACAATTAGTCAAAATTCTGATGGTTTTGTTTTGTTTGAATAGGACTAAGAAAAATAAGTAGGACCAGGAATTCTAAAAAACTCTGCTTACAAATTCTCAGCCAAATTTTACTGATTATGTTACATGAGCAATGCAAATGAATTCAAAAAAGCTAAAAAATGAATTGCTGAAACAACTTTCAACATCCGGGGCATACCCCCACAACAACTCTTCTTTTCATATTAATAGTTCAGGAGCTCACACAATTTATTGTAAAATTCAAGCAAGTGTACAACAACAAGACAAGATTCTCACCAAAAGCCTCATGGGTTCAACGTCTGTTTCATCAATGATATCAAGTTTCCCTTGGATGCGAAACTGCTCCCAAGAATCAGTGAAATACCAACACACCTACAAACCAAAAATGACATCCTGTCAGACTGAGATATTATACAGCTCCTTTGGAATGAATGCAGATGCCATAAACAAAAACTGCAGTCAGAATAGACAGCCACGAAATACACAATTAACTATTAAGTTGTCTCAGCCTAGGAAATTTAGAGAGTATGTGGTGTTGTAGTAATAATTACACAGCTTTTACAACTATGCCCTCAACATATTTGTAAGAGGTTAAAGAGTAACAATTTCAAACCACCTAAAAAGAAAGACTTGTTCAGCTAACGTCATCTGAGAAGAGGACACGCTTGTCATGAATTTTGGCAATCCCCGTGCAGGAGGGACAACAATAGACTTCATGTCGCAGCCCAATTCTGGATCTCAAAATGTATGAAAGTGATGATATAGCCCTTATATCTTGGCAGAAAGTTCCCAAATACAAAGCCAATTTCAATCTTGTAGCCTACGTCATACTTTGGCTGTGGGTTTAGTTCTAAGATGGGGCACTTATTACACTGATGGCTCAGGTTTTAAACCTGGCAGGCAAGCCTCAACGCTAAATGCTGTATCGGTTATCCAGCTTGCTGGACATGGGTTAAGTGGTCTCTGTGTTAATACAGCTTGGTGGATGTGGCAGAGGAGCTATTTTTCAATAGATTCATGAATGTTGTAGATGAGTTGATTTTAAAAAATCTCTGACCCAATGGAAGCATGATAAAATGGGAGAAATATCGACTTGAGGGAAATATTGTACTACAAGGAATGCCAAAGAGCATCCTACTCTCCAGATATGTATTTGACTAGTTATCTAGCAAAACAAGAATCTTGTATCTTGTACCCCACAAAAGCAGAAATGCAAAACAAAATTACGCCGCAGGAGGACTGCGGAAATAACATACCTCCCCATAAGGACATTGACGAATCTCTTCAATCTGCAAGAATTACCAACAGAACTCATTACAATTCGCTATTTACTGCTCCTTAACCTTAAAACATCCAGGCTATATCGAACTGGATATATTCTCTGCCCCAGAATTCTAATTATCTAAAAAAGTGTTTTTACATATTAAACTTGTATTACTTTTAACAATGGCATAAGTTTCAAACAGGTCAAGGATATTTTAATTTTCATCAAAATTTTAATTCCAAAAAGAATAACCTCAGAGTAAGCGTTTGTTAGTAAAGATAACCTAATTGCACATTTGCATTGACAGTTCGTTTGGGCAAAGATCTTACAGTAGGAAATTAAAAACATCTGAAAAACACCATACAAGAAACGGTACATCTGAAAGACCTTGTGAGTGCGAGAATCCGTAGTAACTTGAAGTTTATTCGTACCCTCCATAAACCCTCTGCAAAAAACAAAAATTTCAGAGCTTCCATACCAATTCCGAATAAAGTCGCATACAATAAAATGCAGTAAACCTAACAACTCAATGGATTCAAAAGCGAGATATAGGAATAATGTAAACTAGGCAACACCTGAAAACCACTGTTCTATTGGCTGGTCTTCCATCAGGTCTGACAGTAGCCTAAACATAAACACCCACATCATTATCTTTCTACCCAACATTGTGATAAACAGGGGTACACGCATTGAGATTTTCTGGGATTATCAGATTAATGGAAAGCATAGTATGTGTGGCTTAGCATTGATATTTATCCTCTAGATTCGATTGGACTTGGAGAGTGTGCAGAAGGGTTCAGTACATTACAAGTTGAAAGTAGGTAGCATGCCTGAGACGAGAATTGGAGTCCAGTGATTTTGAAAGCAGTTGCCTCCAAGGAGCCGTGGATCCCATATTCAGTGTTATATTTGTAATGGTGAATAATGCAATACCCCTGCCAATTCCTATTTAGTTGAGTCCCCATTTTGGGATAATTACATGTCGACAAATGACCCCCTTCACCATGTCTTTCATTACTAATATACCAATTCACATATATTTATCCTAATTTTATCTAAACAAATGGCCAAAGCTAAGCTCTATGTTTAAGACAATTATTTTACATGTCTTTTGCATTGGACAAATCAAAATTAGGTAAGCAATTTTCAACAAATTTATTAGAAATATAATTATGTAAATTGTCATGTATGATTTATATTTTATTAGCATGTGTATTAATCAATTGTGTTGTATGGGCAATGATGCTTTCAACTATAATGACTTACATTTATTTAAAAATAAATGATATTTTGATTATTTAATACAAAACATGTATGAAATGGATGCATGCATGGTAACCATACATGTGTGGGAGTGCGGTGGGCATAGATATGAATAGTATGGAGCTTAGGATTCTCCTACACACATAATAATACATTGATCTAGATTAGCCATTTATCATGTTTATATATATATATATATATTCCTAAAAAATTTATTATCATCCTGATTTTGATATCTTTTTGTCCCAAGTCAATTGTACAAGTGTGAAATCAAATTTGAACCCTAAATTTTCAAATTTTGAATTCATGTTTTAGCTTATTCTCCACCATTCCTTTTTTGTCTAGAGCCTATTAAATACACATTTGATCAATTTATTGTAATGTCCTTATATTAAATTTCATTTAATTACATTAATTTCACATGTTATCTGTGATGGAGTGGATTCACTACTCCCAAGTCCCAAGACAAACAAGGTCTAAAGGGAGCGAATAGCCATCGATCACCTCAATGTATAAAGCTCAAGTGACGAAGGTACAAGATGAAAGAGATTGCAAAAACTTAATGAAAGGAAATGCTAAGCTAAGAAGAGGAAACTGTCAATTAACAGAAATTGGTAATAGATCACAGAATACTTATTACAGAAGTAGAAAGAGGAAAACTTACAAAATTTTCCCTAAGAAGGATAGAGTAGCAGTCAACAGACACCAATGCATCGAGCGGACATCTGTGTGTCACGTTGTTGTCCCTATCAGATCAAGGGCTAAAAACCAAAAACCAATGAACACCTAGCTATGAAACTTGCACATATCTGAGATGAGGAAAAGTGTTGGGGTTGTTTTGGGGCTTGCCTTAGTCAAACCTTTGTTTTGGTGTTTCCACCTCCACGGACAACCAAATAGATAGAAAAATAGATAAGACATGTAATAAAGTAGACAAGACGTGTGATAAAGACAAACCCCACTATGGAGGAGAACCCGTATCACAAATAAATAGACAAACAAGAGAAGTATTTTAGCAAATAGACAAGACAAGATAATGCAACAAGAGAGTTTTACCAACAATTTGTGGCTCCCTCTTGGCTTGATAGATGAGACGTTGAATGCTTGCAAGAGAGCCTTCATTTTTGATGAGACATGAATTCGAGTGAACTTCACCATAGAGAAGAGATGTAGAAGAGAAGAGAGTGAGAAAGCAAGTTGGAGAGCAAAACTAGTAAGAATGAATGAGAATTAAGGTGAAAATGAGATGTTTGTGAAGTTACATGGGTGGGAAGAGTTGTTACACTCGTAATTTTGCCACAACATGTGTCATGGGCAAAGTTCGCGAGATTCCCTCATTTAAACTCAAAATTTTTGAGGATGCTAGCATGTTGTGTGGACGTTTGTGCGCCGCACAAGTGTCCAACTCACAACTTTGCAAGACATAAGGTAGCAGACTGCTAATGCTTCATCATTGTCCCTTATGGAGTTGAAATCATGAAATTCCAACTAATAATGATCGTCATTTTCACTGTTCACAATGAGGAGTTTGTTGAATTTTGTGAGAGAAAAGCCAGCAAAATGTCTCACAGACGAGACTATGTCACCTCGAGGATCAATTAGCTTTGTACAACTGTAGCCAAGGGAGGTGAGGTCGACGAGGTACAAGGAATCTGACCCAACTTTGTATTTTTAGTGCATTATTTTAGTTATTTCCTTCCTCAGAGCAGCACAAGTGTCCAACCGATGTGAAGGTGTCTGGCTAGCACGTTGTCATCCTAACAACACGTCAATGTCCTTTGATCACGTTGGCGTCTACTCTACATGTTTTCATCAGGAAATGCTCGACCTTGGATGCTAGCACATTATGTAGACATCTACATAGCATGCCTTCATCCCAAAGGCTTACTTAGAAAAAAAATTGGTGTAGAAGTAGAATTTTGTGATGTAGATGGAATTGATGTGAATTTTATTTCCATTGTAGAAGTGGTCGGAGATCAAAGAGCATGGGGGCGAGCATGTATTGACTATGTTGCACAATCACAACGACTAAATGGACCCTAATGACCAAGATCTTCTACGACACGTGAGCATGTGGTGGGCCTACACAATGTCGAAGATATAGTATCATTTGCCCATGCTCATGGCACTCATGGAGTGTTGGGATATGGACACCTCCTCCTTCCATTTTTCATCAAGAGAGATGACCATCACATTGGTAGATGTGTATTGGATCACTAGATTACCCATTTGTAGACAACGAGTGGCATATGACGAGGTGAGGATGACACGGGAAGTCGTAGACGACCAGTTGTATTGCATGAGATGGAAAAACTCAGGAGATATTGTTGCAAGTATGAGAAGTTGGTGTTGTCGTTGATGTCAACAAGCTTGTGTTGTCATTTGTGTCAGCTATAGGAGAAGAATATTGTTGCAAGAGTATATGTAGTTGGTATTGTCTATGGTGTTTGCATTAGTGATGCTTTGATTAGTTGCATTATGTTGTCATTAGTAAGCTATTGGTGTTAACCTCTAGTGTTGCTTTAATAAGCTTCTATCTATGGATATATGGTTGAGGAAGTGATGAAAATAATGAGGATGTGTTTTTGGTGCTTGGTTTCCAAGTGCTTTTGAGAAAATTTGATAAAAAGTGGAAACAATGAGTTGTAGTGTTGTTCTGAGTTGCATAGTAGTGCTATAATTTTGCTCTGCACTTCTTCTAGGTTGAAGATCTGCCTATGCATTTTAGATATGATGATTACA
Organism: Sequoiadendron giganteum; assembly: GCA_007115665.2. Taxonomy (NCBI): domain Eukaryota; kingdom Viridiplantae; phylum Streptophyta; class Pinopsida; order Cupressales; family Cupressaceae; genus Sequoiadendron; species Sequoiadendron giganteum. Next base: position 48,058,240 of record CM021107.1, on the reverse strand, counting down.
CATGTTCAAATCTGTTATATCTAGAATTTGGTGTGTTGGATTGTTGTGCAAAAGGATTTATGTTCACCAGTGAACCATGTATTGCAGAGGTGTCTAGGAGAAATGTTTTTGCTCTGTGGTTCTCTATAGTTTGGTTTCAAGTCTTATGGATCTGAAGGTGTGTTGATACTATTGGTATCTTTATTTAGTTGAATTTGTTCGAGGTTTGGTGCTTTAGAAGTCAGTTTCTTAAGTTATATTCTATGACAGAGTTATCCGAGTGTACTAGGTGTGTACATTCTTTAGGTGAAAGTTGTTGTGAGGGAGTTTGTTGGATTTCAAGGTATTTGTGGAATATTCTAGATGGTGTTCAGGTGATATTTACTATCCATGAGTTGTTATTGATCAAAGGAAGCATGCACTTAAAAGTTTAATGGTGTTTACATGGGTAACAGTCAACCTGGGTGTTAACACTACTTGCAACTTTTTTGGAAGCATGGCGTGGTGTGTATAAGTGGATTTAGGTCCTAGCTAAGGTGTGTTGTGATCTGCCTTCATTCCTTTCCACCACGAGAATGTTTTGGTGCTGACCTAATTTGAATTTACATGGTTGAGGTGCATAACCGACCTTGGAGAATGTTTTCAAGGTTGAAGATGATATAAATATGAGTCGAGTTGTTGAGGGATGCAAAGATAGACAAGTATGATGTGAATTATTTGAATTGTAGAGAGTTAGAGTGTGAATTTGAGAAGTGAAATGTGAGATTTCATGTGTTAGATTGTTGGATGTAGTGAGAAGAAGGTGTCAACAATTATTTAGTCAAGCTACGAAGGTGTTGGTGATATTGTGGTGGATTTTTCTATTGCATTGAGATGTATTTATCTTTGTAACACTCTTCTTTATCTTCTTTTCTATTCTAGCAGCGAGCCTTTATTTCTTTGGGTAGTGATCCCTTTTGTATTTGGTGTTGATATTACTTTATATTGTGAGCTAATCCTCACCATGAATTTTTCCATCTTGGTTTTTCCACGTAAATCTAGTGCTTTCTTGTGCATGGTGTTGATTTGATTCAATTTTTTTTATTTTCTTTTCATTCTAAATCATTATAACATATCAAACATTAATTGAATGAATGTGGATCTGAATGTTTGTGAGGGTTTTGAAGTTTTAAGGTATAATTTATTCACCCCCCTCTCGGTTGTCTTATGCATTCAACAATTGGTATTAGAGCAAGGTTTCTTGGAAGAAATTTTAACCACTTGAGGTAGATCTGGGATGACGCACAAGAAAGAGATTACTATGTTTGATGGATTAGATTATGCATTCTAGAAGATAAGGATGGAAGGTTTTCTAGTTTATCTTGGATTTGATGTTTAGAAGTCTGTTAAGAATAGATACATTGAACCTGCAAATGGTCCAAGTATTGCTGATGAGATCAAAGCCTATAAAAGAAATGGTAAAGCAAGGTATGCTCTCTTAAATAGTCTTACTAATTATGAATCAGTGAAAGTGATGAGTCTGAAAACTGCTAGAGATATTTGGATAAAGTTAGAAAGCATTTATGAAGGAGATGGTAAGGTTAAGATGCAGAATCTGAAGATCGTGTTTGAGAACCTACGAATGTCTAAAGATGAAAATGTTACAAGCTATATGCATAGGGTAGATGAATTTGTTAGCTCCATCAGAGGTCTTGGTGGCGAACTCAAATAACCAAAAGTGGTAAAGAAAATTCTTAGAACTCTTCCTAAATCTTATAGTCATAAATTTTTTGCTATTGAGGAATTTGAAAATCTAAATCAATATACCAGAGATCAGTTGTATGGTTCTTTAACTACTTTTGAGATGAGATAATTTAGTACAAATAATGGTGTGAGAGTTGAGGCTAGCAAATCAGAGGAGATCGAGGAATCAGATCAAGAGGATATATTAATGATGTGGAAGCCAAATTTGTATGAAGAAGGGTACTGGTAAGTATAATGGTAAGTCTCCTTTCAAATGTTTCAATTGTAGAAAGATATGTCACTATGCTTCAAGATTTTTGGAAATAGAACTTTGAATAATAAAAATAAGAAGAACAAAGGTAAGATGATTAAGAAAAGTTATTATGTTAGAGAAGATGCAAGTATTTTTGATGATGATGGTGAATTCTTGTTCATGGATTTAAAAGATGAATCTGTTTTTGCTAACTCTGAGAGATGTGTGAAGGAATGTCCTTTGAAGACAAGGGATAAGACTAAAGGTACTTTGGTATCTGCTTTTCATGCCAGATAGGAGAATAACTACTAGATCATTGATATTGGATGCTCTAATCATATGGCCGATGACAAAATTAAGTTTGTTAAACTCGAAAAATATGATGGAGGATGTGTTAGATTTGGTGATGATACATTTGCTAAGATATGTGGAAAAGGTTCTATCAGTTTTGATGGCAAGCATAATACTGATGATGTTTACTATGCTAAGGGTTTAAGGAATAACCTCTTGAGTGTTGGACAAATGTGTAGCAAAGGATACAATCTTATGTTTCAATATGATGGATGTGAGATCAAAAAAGGATCTAAAACTATGGTTGTTGTTGGAAGGACATATGGAAATGTTTATCACATTAAGGGTGCAGATGGTCACTTTTTTATGACTTAGATTAATGAAATTTGGTTATGGCACAAGAGGATGTGTCACATCAATTTTGATAACCTAGTAAGAATAAGCTTAGTTCAAGCTATGAGAGATCTGCCAAAGATTACAAAGCCTATTAATGTTGTCTACAAGGAGTGTCAAATCAAAAAGTAAGCAAGAAGAAGCTCCAAATTCAAAGAACAATCAACTATTGGACTATTGGAATTGGTACATACTGTAGTGTAAAAATATGTATCCCTTTACATTTTCACACTTTGTTTGGGACCTCCTAATTAAAATAGACTTAATAATGCCTTAACATAGTGTTGAAAAATGTATCCCTTTACATTTTCACACTTGTTTGGACCCTCTTAATTAAATTGGACTTAATTATGCCTTAATAAGCCCTATTATTCATTTAAAAGCCTAATAAATTACATTTTCTAAAGGGGAAACTCAACAATAATTAATGCCAATACATAACACTTTACCTTGAGAAATGTGTGTTATAAGAATAGGGACCTGGGACCCATTCACCCATGGGCGAATGGGTCCTCTCTAGGCCTTTGAACTTAAATTTAAAATATGTTTTTGGTGGTATTTTAAGGTCCTTGAATCCATATTTCAATGTCAGCTTGTAATATTTGAATTTTGATAAATTAAGGATACATACGTATAAATACAAGGTTATTTCACTAAGTTTCATCTAAGAAATCTAGCATTTTGAAGTGAGCACAAAGCATAGAAAAGTTGATGATCAAGAGAATTCAAGAGCAGATATATCAGAGATTTATTGCAACATTCAAGATCCAATCATCGTGTCAAAGTGTTCTTGCATCATGTATATTTTTGGAGCTAACATTGTGATGTAGGTTTCAATATCAAGTTCAAGCATTCAAAGAATTATCTCAAGTATCAAGATCCACATCCATTGCAACTATTTCATGAAAGTTGCAGACCTTCTAAGATATCTATTATCAAGGTTCATTCAAGGGTTTGTTGAGAGGTAACATAGCAATGTTCATTCTTCATTACCTCTTTCATAATTTATTTCAATTCAAGGTTTAATTACCAAAATAGGGTTTGACCAAGGAAAACCTCCATTCACCAAAAACAAACAACTTTTCCCTTGTGTGTGTGTTGTAGATTTAGGTTGAAGAAGGCTTGAAGACCTCTTGTAGTGCAATATTGAAAAAGTTGTCAAAGTTGCAAAATTTGTCAAAGTTGTTGTCAAATCATAGTATCTAACCTATAGATCCGATTTTTGACTTTCTAACACTGAAACCTGGACAAATTGGAAGCTACAAATCAGTATCAAAGGCTCCTGAAAGTTGTTGAAGAGTCCCAGACAACCTCTTGAAAGTGACTTTTGGTGACTGGCAAACATCATTTTACCCTTCTTAGATTTGCTGGAAGTTTTGTGTTTCTATCAATATTGAACTTTATATCGTTGTTGCAAATTTGAATTTGCATAATTTGGTTGATTTTCTATTTCTAGTTGTTCTCCCAAAAGTGTTTGAACTTGACCTTCATCCTCAAAGCATAATGAAATCTGAAGATTCTCACATTGGGTTGATTCACCTAAGGGTTGTTAGTCAATTCTTTGTGGGGATCTCATTTCCTAATGAAATAGTGAGAAACAGTTCCACATCTGAATTGGTGAGCCCCCCTTCCAAAAACCCTATTTTTCATTGTTTCATTTTGGTGAACCTGACTTTTGAGCATCACAACCTTATGATTTTAGAGTCCATTTCAACCCTAGATCTAGGATTTTCATTACTTTGCATTACATTGCATTGATTTGCATCACATTTAGGGTTGTTTTCTTGCATTAGTTTGCATCTCATTTAGGGTTTTAGGTTTGCATTTTTGCATTCTTTAAAATCTAGAAAAGTCAAAAATCTCAATAATTTTGCATAGTGTTTACATAACATTGCATGATCAATCATTTACATCAGAAAATTGAATCAAAATTACATCTCAAATTAAGTATGTTTGCTTATCATTTTTCATCATTTTGCACTTGCATTTAGATCTAATTTTACATAAGTTTGAAACTATAACCACCTATTTGAAACCAAAATCTGAAAAGCATAAAAAACAACTTAGAAAACTATAAATTAATTTTTAAAAACCCTGAAGTGAGACCTATTTTCCCATGGGTGAATGAGTCCCTAATCAAGGCTTTTTCTACATTTTTGAGCATCAAAAACACTATTTTTTCCTTCTATATTCCTGCATTCAGTTTGTTGTTTTAGTTTCTAGAATTTTTGTTTTATGAAATTGTTCATATTAAGGTTAATTTGTCAAATTCATTGCATTGTTTGAATTCAAATTTTCATTTGAAAAAGGCATCATTTTCAAATTTGTGCATAGAATAATTGGAAAATTATCTTGCTTCAAATCTAAAAATTTGTGATCTCTTTGCATTCCAATTCATTCTTGCATAATGGACATGTGTATTGGTAATATATGGAAGTCCTTAACATCTTTGGTTGATGTCTCAAGTTGTGTGTTTGGTGATGATCCTAATACAATAGAACTTAATCATGCTCAACCAACCCCTAATGAATGTCCTTGTGAAATTGACATACTAGGTGAAGATGATGAAAGCATGCATAATTTCATACATAATTGTCTTGACAACCTTGAGAACAATGCATCATTTTACCCTTCCATGCAACAACCAACGCCTCATATTATTCCACCACTAGAGATGTTTGGTCTTTTACATCTTGAAATTAAATCACAAACCAAGCCTAAACCTTCAACCGTGAGTGAACATAATCTCTCTAACCAAGTGCATACTCATCCATCCTACGCTAATAAAGTCACCAACACACCCATCAACCCAAAAGAGACTTATGGCCAAGGATTTAAGATCTTAGCTAGGCAAGGATGTCACACAACAAATGAACATGAGATCCACAAGTTGTTATAACAATTCCCAATTGAAGATACTAAAGTACTAGGAGATCCTCCTCCCTCCACATCTTCTAAGGAAACAAATGTCCTCTTGCATGATGAAAACATCCCTTACAAGGATGATATGATCATTGTAGGTCCTCCTCTTCTGAATCCACCTCAACAAGTTGCTCATACAAGTAAGAAATAAAAACCTTATAAAGTCAAAGAATTTACATTCCTACATGCTAAAACATAAATTGAACAACAAATGGAACAAATTCTCCATCTAGGATGGATTAAATTGCCACCTATCAATAGAATAAAAAAAGGTAAGAGTACAAACATGAATTATTGTGCATGTCATAGAACTCTTGGGAATCCTATTGATGAGAGTCATGATTTAAAGAGGATCCTTAGTGAATATCAACTCATAAAGATAATCCCTTAAAGCATGCATGCACTTTGCTCCTTGCCATGTGATAGTTGTAGGATCATAGCATACTCACTATTACATGTTTTATATTAATTATAAATCATTTTTCTATATTTCAAGGAGCTCATTCTCACCACTTATCTCGGCTCATCCTTGTCCTACACTTAGTGGGGCCAAGTGGTTAGATAGCCTTGTCCTAGTTTGACAATTGGCATTGTCCCTTTGGATAGTTGTCCACCTTCTGCATATGATGAACAAGATTAGGATGCAGACGACTTGCTATAGGATGAATCACATGTGCTCTACTAGTCTTTTCTTTGTCTTATTTTCATGTTCTTTGTTTGATTGCATGCGCGTAATGTGATCCCCTATATTGTTCTATTTGATGTGTCTTTATGTTCATTCCTCTATTTGTACCTGTTGATGGTCAAAATAATACAACAATGTTAAACAAAATATTTCTACTCTATTTCTCCTAAAAAGATAACTAATCCAAAACCACCTATCTTCTAAGGTCTCTACAGTTGGTTCTCAACTGTGCTATTTCATTCAGTAGTCCATGAAACCATAATATTCAAGGGGTCAGCTGGTAAAAGGACACAAACTGCATGATGTGAACTAATCTAACATTTGGGGGTGTAAAATAAATAGAAAAAGATAGATCAAAGCATAGAAAAACAAATCATAAATGTAAACTCCTTTCAATTAAGACATATAAATTTCACAATGAGCCTTTCAGGTAACTAAGAAACTATAAAATGATACAATCCATAAACTATTCTGCACCATTATATTCATTCACAGTGCTAATTCAAAACATACAACCATCAAAACTCAACAATCAAACACGAACACATTACTCACTCATCATTAATGCATAGATCAACAAACATAAAAGAATTCCATTCACAGATAATTTAATAAAATAGCTTTAAATTCGAAATCTTCTATTGATTTACATCAAGTAAGAAACACTTATGCACAACATTCACTGGCATACGAATGGCTATGGTTCATCAACATTATCATTGAAAAATATTCTAGAAATAACATAACTTGCATTGAAAACTTTGTAAAAATGTATCCAAGTATCTTGCATAAAATTGTAAAATCTTCTAAAACTGTAAACTATTTCTTAAGTCTCCTCTAGGTGGCTAATCTTGCTTCAATGAGCCGACCTTTACAAAGTGGAGAGAAATTCTATATATAAACCTATTTAGCACTAATTCCTCTCATAAAAAATCTAGATCCATAAATTATGGGGTGACTGGGCAATGCAGAATAGACGTCCATTTTGATCTTTCAGTTGTTGATGGAAGACTTCTTGTTAAAACCTGTGTTCCAAAAGGATGAGGGTAGACATGATGATATCTTCAGTTGATTATATGTTACCTTCCTACAAAATAGGCAATTGATATATCTCCAACAAACCACGCCTTCTTGATCCTGATTTGGCCAAGGAACATATGTATGGGTGCCTTAGTCTTGCATTTTTTGCTCCAACATATACTAATCATAACTGGTGATCACTTGTTGAAGCATTTCCGTATCTGGCCCATCTACTCAAATATCTTTAAATTTTATTCTTGCTAGCTCAGTAGAAGCAAACTCTTTCATATCCTTAAGTTTGATGAGTTCCCTCCTAGCAACCTTTACCTCTTCCTTAACATCCATTAGCCTTTTCCATCAAGAGATCATCGCCACCATCCCCCTTTTGCATCACTCCTTCAAATCTGTTGCTCCATTTTTCCTTGAGTTTATCAAGGATGAGGCCATCTTCCATAGGGATGTCTTCATCAACGTGTATGGAAATACTTGCTCCTAATTCTTCAGCCTGTTCATTAAGATCTTTTCTAGCATGTTTCACCTCATTTTTGTGCGTATAGATGAATGAAGACCTAAAACTGATGATGCTAATAGTTTTATCAAAAAAACCAACATTGTCGTCTTTGAGAATGGATTGTCCTAGCAAGGTTTGCTTGGATAATTTATTGATATCTTTTAGACTCCTTGCATGCTCTGAATACTCTTCCTCTTGTTTCCCAAGAGTTTCAACATGTGTGACCATGTCATTAATCAATTCCAATGCGTCTTCATGAGCTTTGCAACCCTCCACAAGCAACTCCTCCAATTTTTTATTCAATCTGCTAATCCACCTATCCATCATCCCTACCTTACTCCTTATTTCAATCAATTTATCAACATATTTCTTTTTTAGCAAAATAAGTGTCCCAAGAGCAACAAACTGTGAAGAGATAGGAGAAGAGAGATCCTTCAGAAACTTATGTAACTGATCCACTTATGATTTAATCTCATCTTTCTTTTGCTTGTCCTGGATCATTCCAAACTTGGTAGAAGAAGCTACAATATCAATTAAGTTCATCTGTTGATTTCTTGTGGGCTTTCCTAGATTGACAGTGCCCAACAATATCTGTTAGCCTTGTAGAATGAAGAAACCTGACTCTCTTCTTTGGCCTTTCCTTTTCAATTTCCTTTGACATCATCCCAATTAAGGGGTTGTTGTTGCACTATTTGCTTCTTCTCAAGATTGAGCTTTAGCCATGTTGGGGCAGTAGGGGGAGTAATCATGTGAGTAGAAGAAGATGTGGCAGGAGAGAGAGGTTGCCAAATTGTTGCCTTAGGTTGAGAGTCAACCTCTTGCTATTTCTCCTTCTCTTCTTTTTCCTTGGCCAATTTCTCAGCTTCATCTTTTGCCTTCCTTTCTTGTTCAACTTTGGCCAATCGTTCTTCTTCTAATCTTCTCTCCTCCAACAACTAATTTCTTTATTTCTCTAGCTCTTCCACCCTTGCCCACATTTTAGCAGCTTCTTGGTCAATTTTGGCCTATTCCTCTGCCTCCTTTTGCCTCAACTCCAGTTCTTCTTCTTCTTCCTTTCTCTGAGCTTCATCTACTACTTTATGCTTGGCTTCAAGAGCTTTCTCTTTGTTGAGCCTTCTCTTCTTCTAGCTCATGAATCTTTTGAAGCAAGGCTAACTTATATCTTTCTTCTTTAGCCTTTTTCTCTCTCTCTTTGTTGTTGCAGAAGATCCTCTTTTTCCTTTTGTTGCCTTGCCACTTCTTCATCCTTTGCAACAACTTCTAACTCCTATTGTTTAGCAAGTATGTTAGCTTTAGCTTTAGCTTCTACTTCCTACTGTTTTTCTAGTATGTCAACTTGTGCCTTTGCATCTGCCTCTTTCTTCACATCTTCAAACAACTTCCATTGATCTTCCAGAGTGAGAACATGTTCTTCTCCAACATTTTGGACAAACATATCTCTAGCAACCTCATCATCAAAATGTGTCTCTTCTAAATCAATGTCTATGTCATGAATTTCAACCTCAAGCTCTTTTCCCTTTAATGTTTTTGCTTGTTCATGAAGGCTTCCTACATGTATTTCTTTGCTTGGCTATTGAGTAAAGGAAGGTTGAGAAGAGTAACCTTCTCCAACAGTTGTAGCATCCATGCCTTGTGATTCATGGAATTCTTGGGTTGGTATTTCTGGAATATTAGCTGCTCTAGAGATAGGAGGAAGATATTCAAGTTGCTCTTTGGAGGCTGCCCTTCTCTTAATCCTTTGATATCCTTTAGTGGCCCCTGATTTCCTCTTCTTTGAACCTTGAGCTTCTAGTTCCTTTATTCTCATGACCACCCATTGGATACTTCTATCTGTACACATCTAAAAATGGTCATGGTTAATCAAACATGTTAATTAATTAAATATGAATTATTTAATTAATATTCTTAAGTCATCTACATATAAATAAATTTAATTATTTATTTATATTGTTCATTTTCTCAATTCTTCTAGTTTAATTAAATAAATAAGTTTATTTAATTATTTTCCTCTTAATTAAATAAATAGATTTCACAATTTATTTATATTAATTATCACAAGTTTAAATTATCAATTTAAATGATATTCTTCATCTCACATTTGATTAAATATTTTATATATTTAATTAAAGCGCTTTCTTCTATTCCACTTAATTAAATATTTCCAATATTTAATTAAAAGCTTTCTTGCCACAATAATTAAATATTCTATAATATTTAATTAGAAACCTTCTTCTTTTCACATTTAATTAAATACTTCCAATATTTAATTAAAGTGCTTTTATCATCTCTCACACAAATTAAATATTCATTCATTTAATTTATGGAAACCTCTTCCATCTTTTTCTCAACTTCTTGATCTCTCACCATTCATTTTACAGGTTTGAATCTCAACCGTTGACCCTCACCAACTAGATTTCTTGCCTTCAAAAGTCTATAAATACAACCCTCTTATGAGTTGAAAATGACACACCTCGAATCTTAGATTTCATATGCAGTTACTATAGTTGCATTTCAATATTATCAGCATTCTAGCATCATAACATTTCAATTTCATAGCTTAAATCATATAGCCATGCACATGCATTTTCAATTAATCTCATTCTCTTACGTTGCCATTTCAACAAGCTGCTGCTTACACAACTGAGATACAACATCTTTAATCAAATCCTTAGAGATAGAGGACAATGGGACGAATTTGAAGAATCTATTGTTATTAGAGTTTGCATTTATGCTTTCTAGTTAGATTTATTTAATATAATGTCTCCTTGGTGTGTTAGTTTACTGCTTGATTAATCCACATTTTCTAACGACACACTATCCAATACAGTCCTACAAATCTGCTTAATGTCAATGAATTCTTCTTCCTCCCAATTGATAGGGGCTAAGTCCTTGGTGCCAATCTTTTCAGCCTCATATCCCTGATCCAAGGTCACACCATCATCTGACAATGTGTCAGGAATATCTTCCTTTATTCAAAATTCAATCATCCAAGGAATATGAAGTCTTTCATAATTCCTCCTTCTCACATCATATTTGTCCTGTAAATCCCACCAAAAATCTTCTAGCAAATTATAGTGCTTCTCAAAAATAGTGGGAAGCAACTTATTCATCTTATTCTTTGGGTCAAAATGATTCCTAGAGGTGTACAATCCCAACCTTAAGTGACTCAATTCATCACATAATGCTTTTGTAGCCACAATATGAGCACAACAGTATTCTCCCAACTTCATGGGAAACTTATAGCATCCTTTTTTGCGCTTGGTAGCAAATTTACTATTGACTGCTAAGGCTTTGTACACAAACTCCACGAGAACAATCCAGTCACCACAATACCTTGGAAGCGGGTGAGGGTTCCCATCAAATCCTACTAATTTAAAATAGGAGAACTCGGGGTATTGGATATACCAATGTCCCCATTCTGAAATAAAGGCCATAACATCCCTGCTTAGTCTATATCCAACATCTCTAGTTACCCTATTAATGATAACATAGAGGAAGGCATCATTGACCCTTCTCCAGTACAACTCTGATATATGTAGGGTAAGTTGATCATAATGTTCCCAAGGTCTCTTTTGTCTAGGAGCTTCCCCCATTATTCCTACAACATTTAGTTCAGGGAAGATACCCATCCTTTCTGTAGCATATATGACATAAGAAGCCATGAAGAAATTCTTGGTTTCTCTTACCCTTGGTATTTGATTGTGCAGGCAATTTGAAAAAATCAGTGTCCAATCAAATTGTTATTTCCTAGCTAGAATTGTCTCAATAAATGGAAACATCCATTCTTCGAAGCATGAGGAATCCCTCTTCCCAAATACCCTAGACAACATCATGATTAAATCATCTATGTCTTTTTGGAAATTCGCCCTTTCAGGTTGATCTAGCACCTTGGTTAAGGACTTCTTTTATGCCTTTAACCACCTTTTGTTCAAATGAGCTCTATTGACTTCCTTGTGCTTGCTAAAAAATTGCAATGCCTTTGCCTCATTCAATAGCCTAGGATTCTAAGGGGTAGGTGCATTAAACATTAACTTCATCATTTATGGAGACAAGTCAATGATCACATTTCCTTGAAGATCAACACATTGCCTAGTTGTTGGGTTATAGGCTCTTGTTGCTGCAATGATAAGTTCTGGGAACTGGAATAAAAGTGGAAAGATGGTGACATGTGCCAACCTCGACTGAACTATTCTCTCGGTCTACCCGACCACATGTTCAGTGAAGGTATCATCTAACAATTCCTCATAATTGAATGGGCCTAGATTGGTGTCTATGACATTAACCAACTTTAAATCCAATTTTCTTATAGTAACATTGGGACTTTGATGTTTATATCTCAAGGTGTATGGCAGTTGCTCCACCTTGATCCTCTTGGGCTTTGTTTGTTTTGAAATTTCTGCATTCTGACCTTCCATTTGTGACACTCCTATAGAGGCTCCTGACATCGCTCACTTCTTGCATGATAACCTAGGATTAGATCTATGGAAAGTATGAAATTAGTATTAGAGATCTCACCTTCCATGTTACTTTGTCCTTCTTCATGTAGTCTCTACATACTTAACAAAATTTACCACTCACCGGAGGTGGAACCAAGAAAGGAACCAGAATTGAAAAGAATCTAGTATGGCAGGATTGGGGTCAAGATCATCATCGAAACTGAGACCGAGATTGGACTACATGTCGGGATCAGGACCGGAATGAAAACCAGACCTAGAACATCATTAAGTTTCACATCCCACATCCATTCTGGTTCTGCTTCCGCCAGATTAAAGGATGTTTGTAAGTCAAAAATCTTATTGGGAGCGGGCACGAGATCGAACTTGAACTGTTGAAAGTTCACTTATGGGTTAAACCCATAACCTGGATCTGCTTCCACCCGTTATCATTAATCATAGCACAATTTGATCAAACACTCACAGTATTCTAAAACGAGGTCCTATGGTAAGCCGAGGGGGCTTAAAATAACAAAGCAGATCAATCCCTTATGTGACCGAGGGTAGACCACCAGCTAGGGCATGAAAATAGAAATTACGTGTGAAACCCTAGTTCATAAAACTAATTGACTCATGAATTTTAAGGATAGTAAACCCTACATGGAGATCATTGAATCAATATGGAGCAAACCACTCAAGAGATTTGAGACCCCAAAAGCCCTCAAAACCCATTGAAAATGAAACCCTAGAAACTAGGGCATGACAGAAAAATGAAAACCACCAAACACGAAAGTGACAGAAATGAAAAAAACAAATAGGAAAAATACAAAAAAGAAACAAAAGAGAAAACAAACCAAAAAGGAAAAACAAAGACAAACACCATGAAAATGAGTGAAGATTCATGAGCAACCTCTCGTGAACGCACAAAGAACACAAAGCAGCAAACAAAATGAAAAGAAAAATGAAGTGAAGAAAAGTCCACCTACCTCAACTACTACCCAATAGGATGAAACTTGATCCAATCCGCACGCAGATACTTTCTTTCTGATCAAAATTTTGCTCGTCCTTCTCTATTTCAGCTTTGGCTCGCTATCACAATTTAAGCAATGATAACAATTAGGAAATTAACCTTAATTAAGATTAAGAATTTGATTTCACATGTGTGGAAGGCCTACAATTAATGCCATTAATGTGGTAGGTCAAGCGCGGGATTATGACAGGAACAAGCACACAACCATTGTGTAATTGAAGTAAAGTGGAACAAAAACAAGAAAGTGGGGATGGGATCAGGATCAAAATTGGCCAAGGAACTTTTTACAAAGTTCCCGATTTGGTTCAAGTTTTGCCAAAGATGAAGAAAACACAAAACTAATGAAAGAAAAGACAACAAGGTGGAGACAGGATCAGAAGGACCGAACCCAAAACAAAACAAACAAAAGACATAAGGTGAGGGCAAAGGCAGAATGATAACTAAACTTGGAAATTGTCAAAGTTTCGAGTTCAAGATCCGTTCTGGATCCGATCCTATGAAAGGAAAACAACACCGACCAAAAACAAAACACAAGGAAACAAATGGGAGTGAGATCGGGACCAATTAAGGACATGGAACTTAAGTAAGTTCCAAATCAAGGTTCAATTTCGGTCCCAATTCTGCTAGAGAAAAAAAAAAGATAAAGCCTTAGGAGAAAATAACAACTCCTAAGTCCTGAACAAACACCAAGGACAAGAAAACAAAAAGGGGGACCCGGTTTGACCAAATTTAAGATGGGGTGGTTATGCAAGGCATAACAAATGGCGACTTAGCTGGGAAAATGGTCTACCCATTTTCAAGATATTGAAGAATTTAGTCACCCAAAACCTTTGGTTTATGAACGTTTTCCACTCAAGTGTGATTAGTCATAGAAAACAAGGTTGAGCTGGAATCTCAAATGTAAATCAACATTAACAAATTTGAATTTGAGTGTGTGCATGTAAGGTCCATCTATTTTTTTTTTTGGTAAAAATCCCTCCCATTTCTAAATAACTGTATTCAAGATTTAGGCTACATGAGTTGAACCCTTTTAACTATCGTGCAATGATACCCTAGGTATTGCTCCACTGCCAGTCAGGCATCTATAGCCCAGACGAAGATACCTCTAGTTCTCTCAATGCATTTCTCTACTGCTGGTCAAATGTCCATAACCCCGATAGAGATACTTGAATCACCCTTCTTGTATTGAGTTTATCATTATTCAATGATTCTCTTTTCTTTCCCATTTTGATAAGCTTTCTTGAAGGAATTGTTTATTATATTTTCTTAATACTTAGATAAAAAAACTTGAAATTTGGGTTGAGAACTACATTGAATTCCATGACAATGTCAAGGTTCAGATTTTTCACCCAAATCTAAAATACCACCTAGAGACAAATGAGCTTCTACATAGAAAAAATGTTTTATCTATTTTGTGACATATTTACCCATGGATGATGAGATCTCTTACAATATACCTATTTTTGTTCAATCCATCAGACCATTGTATAAAAGGAACACAAGTCAAAAGTTATGAAACAAAAAAGTTCAACAGACATACCTGAAAACAACTCAACCAACTTCTCTCCTAGTACATTCAGTAAACTTCGAATAACTTCACCCATCACTTGAATTGGATAAAAAATGAAAACCACAAAAACAAACAAGACAAAGAAATAAAGAAAGAAGAAAGAAAACAACAAACAAACAAACCAAAAATGAAAAACAATTAATTACATACTTACAACAAAACTGATCATCCGACCCTTCATGGGCCAAAATAGTGCTTTAGAAATTGCTCGTTGGTGGGCAATGGAACAGGCTCTCCTGTTAAAGTACTTAAACAAAAATAATTCTCACCAAGGATCTCAACAATCTGATACAAATCTAACCAAAGTCGGTCAAATTTTTGGTGATCACCTTTCCTTTCCTTAGCCTTATCCCACAGCAGTACTAAGTCTGATATTCTAAAGGCTTTAATCTTTGCTCTCTTGTCAAAACAACGTTTGAAAACAACCCGATGCTTGGAAAACTGTTGTAAAGTAGCATCTCTTTGTTCCTCCAAATTCAGTAGGTTATTAAGCCTGACCTCTATCCTATCATCATTTGAGTAAAATTCTTGCATGAACCTGAGAATTAGTATCTGCAAGTGCATAGGAAAGACTAGGTCTTGGCCATATACCAACTTAAATGGGGAGTTCCCTAATGTGACTTTAATACGAGTTCTATCTGCCCATAGGGCATATTTCAGTTGTGTGTGCCAATCCCTAGGATTACTTTCTAACAATTTCTTAATCACTTCCAACAGATTTTTGTTAGTAGACTTTGCTACTCCATTCCCCTATGGGTAATAATTAGAAGAATATTTCAACACTATCTTATGTTCATAAGCCCATTGAATAAATTCAGTGGAAGAAAAATCAAGGCCACTATCACATACCAGGGAAAACAGTACTCCAAACCTGGTAATGATGCATTCGTTGAGAAATTTGATTACCACCTCAGTGGTGTTGTTTTTACAAGGCTGGGCTTTAGTCCAATGTGTACAATAGTCGATTGCTATCAAAATAAATTTATGACCTACAAATGAATTTGGGTTAATTATCCCTACAAAATCTAATGCCCATTGGGCAAATGGTTTTACCTCATATACCGATTGTAGGGGCATAATCGAATTACATTCCCTAGATGTGAAAGTATGACATGTATGACATGTACTCACATGTTGGTGTGCATCTTAGAACTCATGGGGCCAATAATAGCCTGATCTCGGGATTTGTTGTGCCATGGAATCAACAGACCCATGTACAGTACCATGTCTTCCATGAAATTCTGTAATGGCATGCTTTGCTTGTTGCTGGTCAAGGCAATGTAGATAAACATCTTCATAGTTTCTTCGGTATAAAGATCCTCCTTTGAGAATGTAATGAGAGATCTTCAGCCTTAGTGCTCTCCTCTGAGTGGCATTCATCCCATTTGGACATTTATTATTCAACAATAAAAAGATCAAATCAGAATACCAAGGATCACCTGTAAATGACTACACCATGTATTGTTGACAAGTAATCTTAGCATCAACGTCCTCCATTGCTTTGGACAAGCCTTGTCCTCAGACCAATTTCATTGGATGAATTTCGAGATCATATTCCTACAAGATGGCCATCCATTTTCCTCGTCTCTCCCCTAGTTTTCTTTGTATAAGAAGTGACTTCACAACAGGGTCTAGAACTATTGCAGTAATCTGACTACGAAGAATATAGTGACGAAATTTATTGACCACTCGTACTAGTGCAAAATCCTACTTTTCCAAAGGAAAATATCTAACTTCAGCGTTCTTGAACGGGGAACTCATAAAGGAAATGGGTCTTTCATCTCCTTCGCCTTTTCTCTATGTTAGAACAACAACACAAGAATGATCAGACACAAAAGAGTAAATATAAAAGGGCTTTAAATAATCAAGGCTGGTCAAAATCGATGTCTCTGATATAGATTGTTTGATCTACGAAAAGGTAGATTTAGCCTCATTATTCCATTCAATCTTAGCCTCTTTCTTCATCATTTCGTTGAGAGGCTTAACAATCTCTACAAATTTAGTTATGAATTTTCGTACAAAATTTATTTTCTTGAAAAAGGACCTCATCTCCTTTTTGTTGTCTGGCATAGTCAATTTTAGAATGGATTTGACTCTATCTGGGTCAATTGAAATTCCCTTTTCTGATATTATGTGGCCTAGCAATTTTCCTTCAGAAACCCCAAACACACACTTCTTCAGATTTAAGGATACACCATAACTTACACACTTCTTAAGAACTTTTGATAAATCTGTAGCATGGTTTTCCCTATCTTTAGAAAATGTAGTTAAATCATCCATGTATATGATTATACACTTACCAACCAAGTCTTTAAACATGACATCCATTGTATGCTGAAAGGTAGCTCCAGCGTTGATGAGGCCAAACAAAATTCTTCGATAGGAAAATGTCCCCCACTTTGTTGTGAAGTTTGTTTTCATCCTATCCTCGTAATTAACCAAGACTTGGTTATATCCTAAGTAACCATCAAGGAAGAACATCATTTGAGAGTCATTGACAATCTGTAGTACCTCGTCAAGAGAAGGCAATGGATAGTTATCCTTCTCTGATGCTTTGTTGAGGTTCTAGAAGTCAATGTATAACCTGATCTTGCCGCTCTTTTTTTGTACAAGGACTAAATTGGTGACCCAAGTAGAATGACTTACTGGGAATATTATTCTAGCTGAGAGAAGCTTCTTGACCTCTTTTGGAATTAATGGTTCAATCAGGGCATTAACTGGGTGTTTTTTTTTACAAAAAGGCTTCGTGTTAGGCTTCAAGGGAATAGTGTGAGTTATTACTGAGGTTTCAAAGGTTTTCAAGTCTTCGTAGCCCCAAGCAATCATTGCAATATCCGCCTTCAATGCTTTTATGATTTTTTCATGAATATGTTTTAGGTAATCCTTGCCAATAAATACATTATTTTTTGGGCATGAATCAACCAAATTAATTGATTCATACTTCCCTTCATCAGTAGCCATGGGTCATTTTTCACGAGCATGAGGATCCGAGTCAAATATCCTCTCCAATCCTACCATTCCCTTAGGAATGTTGTTTGTTTTAAGATTCCGGATCCCTTCTTCATCGCATATTTCTGGGTCCCAATCTCCTTGGTTTCTATCTGATTCATCAATTATTTGTCCCTCAAACACATTTGAGCTTGCCAGAAAGGCAAGTATATGTTGGTCATCATCAAAGACCTAAAAATTTCTGACGTTATTAGGGATGGTTGGGATTGAAACTAGTTCTACTGAGAATCTCTTGAGCTTTGAATCCTGAATAGGTTCCAAAGTGCTTGCAGCAACAATGAGAGCATCTACAATCTAATTTCTCTCCCTAGGGATCACTTGATACCAAAAGAATCAAAGTATTCTATTAAATTCCATATCCAATTCTAATATGCAACCAATATCTTATTCTGATAAGTGTATTGACTATGAACCTATTTGACAATAACTTATGAATCTCCCATAATCGTGATGGTTGTCACCTTCTTCTGATGTGCAAACATCAAACCTCTAGCAAGCGCTTCATACTCTGCTACATTGTTTGTACAACCGAACTGTAACCTATAAGATGCAAAGTACGTCTTCCCTTTCGGGTTGGTTAGTTCAATTCCCGCTCAACTCCCTGTTTTGGACTTAGAACCATCAAATTTAATAATCCACAATTGATATGGAGCTAGGATTTCCTTCTTTTTGGATGCTATGGGTGGTTGTTTACAAGGGTTAGGTGGCGGCTCAAACTAGTTTAAGCTATCTAGATTTGGAGACTGTTGTTCATGATGTTTATTAGCAAGTTCGTTTGCATTTTAAACTGTTGTAGAAACTAGTTCTTGCACCTCTTTTTGGATGGTTTTAAAATCGAAGATCTTTTCAAGCAGCCCATTAGGCGTCAGAAGATTATTAGAGGCAAGTGTAACATAAAATTCTTGAGATTGCTCGGTTTTATTCTAAAAATCAAAGCATAAAACCTGAGCCTGTTCAACTTGGGAAGAGTCTTCCCCTTTCATGATATTAGTTCTTGTCAGGATAGTTGCATCTTTAGCCTGGAATGGGAATTGGTTCAGATGTGTTACTGGTTGAGGTTCACAAGTCTCTTCTAACTCATAAATGTAATTAAGAATATCCACACAAGGTTGGCATATCCACTCTAAATGGCCTTTATAGTGGACTCTACACCAATTTGGGAGCATCAAACTCCATAGATCAACCTCTTCTCCTGGAACCAACCTATCATGTTGTAACCTTCTAATCAAAACCTATTGGTTAACAGTGTTTGTTGGGTCCCTATGTTCTAAAGGTTGTAGGGCATCAGGATTGAATATTGAAAAGGTCATGCATTCCTCTCTCTTATATACTCCTATATTTGTCTCAAAATAGGATACCTCGTTAGGACAGTCATATTTACTGATCATGTGTTTGAGACGAGGCTCACTTTCAATCCTAATTTGTGTCTGTGATCTCCTAAAATGTTATGTTCCTAATGTGAGATGCTAAAAAACTAATGATGCAATAAAAAGAACTAACAGAAAAGAGGACACCTCAATGATTAGCCTAAGGAAATGGTAAACATGAAAGCAAGATAAAACAAATTGAAGTTGATTATACCTTCATGCTGCTCCTTCCTTGGTTGGCCCTTTGATCCTTGAAGATTTGTGTGCTCTTTGGATGACAAACTAAATTGAATGTGCAAATTGATATGCAAGATGGATGGAGATATGATAATGATGAGATGCTAAAAGCTATGGAGGATGAGAGCTCAAATGGCAATTTTGCAAGAGTTTTGATAGCAAAAGATTGATTCCTTTTTTGAGAGAATTAAGGGGGTATTTATAAAAATTTTAATTCTTTAGAGAATTCAATGGTTGAGATTAATCCAACAAAGCCAAGATGAAGGGCTATGGTGAATTGAGGACTCACAAGCCCTCACATCTTGGCATGTGGAATGTGAGATGGCCTAGGGTGAGATGATGTGGGAGTGAAGTGGAAGAGAGGTACATGATGTGGAAGAAGGACAAGTACCTTGTAGGTACCTTGGGGGATGAAAAGATTCCTTGGAGGAAAAAAAGTGAATTAAAAATTCACAATGATTGGAAGAATCTAGTGGATAAGAGAGGGTTTCCAAAAAGGTGGGGATTTTCCACATGTGAATGATGTGACAAGTCCAAGGTTCTATAAGTCTTGGACACATGTAAAATGACAAGTCAAGTCTTCTAGAACTTGCATGGGGAAGAGAAGAGCCTTGGGTGAATAAAAAATAATTAAAAATTCTTTGGGGGATGGGAAGAGTTGACCAAGGTACTGATTAGGCTAATGACCTTGATTAAGGTTGTGCAAACACAGGATTAGGATAATTAATGAGATATTAGAGGCAAGTGGGAGATTATGGAGGATGTGACTAATTTTGATTAAGTGGTGCACATCATAATCATGGATTAATTAATTTAATCCAGATTAAAAGAGGATTATGGAGAATGTGACAAGGAGAGAGAAAAAGAGGGATTAAAAATTTATTTTAATCCAAATAGGTCAAATGAATAAATTAAATAAATTGTCTTATTTATTTAATTTAGAGAAGAAAAGGTGTAAGGTAAAGTATTTAATTATTCAATTACATACTTTAGGAACCTTAGGCAGAAAATGAAATAATGATTAAATAAATTATTTAATCACTATTAATGAAATAGATGAATAGAGTAGATGATTTTGATCATGTGGAAGTGATCAAATTTAGATGTCTATATTTTTCCCCTCTTCGAAGTATTGTTAGAATAACCATGCTTCGAAGAAAAGAAAATGTAGATGACTCTATAGAGGAAGTAACCAGAAAATGATGCCCTAGCATGGGGAGGAGGACTTGAGCTATCCAATTAGTGGGGGAATGGATGAAGATGCCCCAATCCTCCAAGGGAATGACTATGGTAGGGAAAATAGAGAAATGGGAAGGGTATGCCCCCTCAAGAGGGTGACGAGGGAAAAGAGAGGGGCCCCAAGTGAGCTCTCGATAGGAAGAAAAAAAGGGTATGGTTGGAAAGAGTGTAAGAAATTAGGAAAGTTTGTCTTTTGAATGAAGTCAAATGGACAAACGGTTTGCAAATGGCGGCCCCGGGAAGGGAAGGGATTAGTTTGAGGAAAAAAAAGGTAAATAAGAAGTAAAAAAATACCCCTTAAAAAGGGAGGGGTCTCGGATGACTTCTCGATAAGAATAAATGAAAGGTATGTTTAGAAAGAGAACAAAAAAAAAAGCAAGTTTTCCCTTTGAACGAAGTCAATCCGACGCACGGTTTGCAAATGGCGGCCCCGGGAAGGAAAAAATGGGTTGTTTTCCTACAAAGGGGCGGATTTGCCCCACTGCAGAAGGGCGGATCCGCCTCGATGCAGGGTGGGGTAGGTCCACCTCAATGTGGGGTAGGTCTGCTCCAATGTGGGATGGGGTGGGTCCACCCCGGCATAGGGCAGGTCCGCCCCGCGGCTGAGGGCGGGTCCGCCTCGTGGTCAAGGCCGGGTTCACCCCAACGTAGGGTGGGAGATGGATGAAGGAGGAAGGGATGGGGGAAATGATGAGAGATGAGATGATGAAAGGGGATATAAAGATGATGATGTAAAGTGATGGATAAGAAATGATGATAAGCGATGGGAGGTAAAGGTGAGCACAAATGGATTCTAGGATAAATATGATCTTGTCCTAGTCAAGCTACAAGCAAGGTTGGGCAGATGGTTGATGGAGTGTTGTGGATGAGGGAATGATATATCATAGAACAACACAAGGATAAGGAAGGATACATCCTGATGAGGATGAGGATGAGTGTTTTTAACGAGGGAAGGATACATCTCAAAATAACACCAAAGGATAGGGAAGAATTGATCCCGATGAGAGTGTTGTTGATGAGGGAAGGATACATCCCATGAATGATAATGATGATGATGACAATTGGATCAAGGCTTGTAGCAAGGCTAAGACCAAGAGTGTGATTAGATTATGTAAATGGATGAGGATGGGGGAGATATGCAAGATGATGGAATGGAAAATGAAATGCAATCCTAATGAAATTTTCCATCCTTAGAGCACCGATTTTTGATATAGCATAAGACACCGAGTGTCAGGGTATGAAGAACCAAGGAAAATTAATGTCCAATGCATAGAACAAACATAACAAACAAGAAGGCTATTCCAACACCCCAAAGTCACGAAGACCTTGGTCGGGCCAGGTATTGGAATAACCACAAGCACAAAAGGATGTCCCAACGTAACACAAGACCATAGGGGTCTTGGTGGGTACTACGTGGGAAAACTAAGAAGACAAAAACATAAAAAAGATCAATATACGCCCCTATGTTTACTAGTCAAAGCACACCATGATATGATGGATCAAGGCGACCATGACAAGTGATGATAGGGAGCTCAAATGATAAACAAAAGTCAAAAGCATCAAAATATCATAATTAATTTCAAACGTCCTTTGCCATGGGATCAAGAGGATGGATGGGGTTGATGCACTCTATTAGGAAGGATACATCTTGTTGAGACCAAAGATGGAGGATATATGGGTTGATCAACATGATGCAGGATACCGGAAACCAATTAGATCTCGTGATACGAATGACCTTGTTCTATAAGCACCGACTAGGATAGGGACATACTTGATGACACGAAAAGATGATAGGACGGAAGAATGATAAGGCACAAGACAAAAAAACCCTAAAGACCTAGACGCTCGAGGGCTAATCAAAGATCAACCTTGCCTACGTGAAAGCACAGAGCCCTCGTAGTTCGATAAAAGACCATGGATAAAAATGGAAAGAAGATAAGGGTGACCAATGATGGATGGAGAAAGACATGAAAGATACCCTAGGGGTAGACCAAATGATTTAGCTTTGCCTACATGAGAACATAGGGGCGACGTAGTTCAATACAAGGCCAAAAACAGATGATGGAGGATGACAAGACAGAGCCTTGGGGGCGGATCAAATGATCGACCTTGCCTACGTGAAAGCGCAGGGGCAACGTAGTTTGACATAAGACCAAAAACAAACAATGAGATGCCCATGATAAGAAGACAAATGAAGTATGGTGATATGATGAGCTAGGATAGGTTGTGTGGATGGGATGGTGGATATGTGTAGGATGTGGGTTATGCGAAGATCAGGGATGGGATAGTGATCTAGATTATTAGAAGATGAATTGGGAGAATGAGAGGATGTATAGACGAATGATGAGGAGTAATAGGATAGGAGGAAGATGTAGGAAATAGATAGGAGGGATGAATTAGGATGCGAATGGCATTGGAGTGCATGGGGGTAGCCTATAGCGAGATACCAATGACAAGGGATGATGAGATAGGAGGAAAATAGAGGGAAGGGGATGGATGGATAAGAAGATGCGAGGATAGGTGGATAGATGAGTGATGAATATTGAGAGGATATTAGAAAGATGTAAGGCTAGGATAAGAGGATAGAGGAATGGGGTAGATAAGGATGAAAGGATGAAAAGGACTAGTGGATGAGAGTATAGGAAGATAAGGATTTGGTAGATGGAAGGGATGACTGGATGGATAAATGGATGGGGAGGTAAGGATGGGGATATGGAGAGGATTACTTGGTGGAATGGATGGATGATGTCTCCAAGGACCCAATTGCAAATAAGGAGATGCCCCCACTCTAGATGTGTCATGCATGACGAGACAAGAGGGATAGCAAGATGGGTGGATAAGGGAGTGAGATGTGCAATGGAAGATAGATAGAGGTGGATAGGATGCATGGACAATGGAAGATAGAGAGAGGTGGATAAGGAATATGATAGTATATGCATGAGGGGAATATATGCCAAGAGGTGTCCAAAGCATGTATATAGGTTTGCCCCTATCTTTATCAAGATCACAAGGAAGTTGGAGGGACTGAGATAAGTGGGATAGGATGGATATGATGCTGAAGATAGGTAGATGTAGGAAAGGAATGTGAAAGATAGGTAGATGTAGGAAATGGAGGAAAGGAATGTGTAAGTAGAAGTTGCCCCCAATCATGGAAGGAGACTAGATGGGGAATTTACGCTTGTTTAAAATGTTATGTTCCTTGGGTGACATTTGGAAGGGATGTAGGATTAGGTAGAGTGATGGAAATGGATGGGATGCAGAAGATAGGTAGATGTAGGAAATGTAGGAAAGGAATGCGAAGTGGAAGTTACCCCCAATCGTGGAAGGAGACTAGATGGGGAATTTATGCATGATGCCTGTTTATCCGGTTTTCATCATGGTACTTATCCAAGGAGCTTGTTTCCCAAATTTTCACCATTGGATGAATGATTTTCTCTTTACTATTTTCTCTTATTTTTTCTTATCTTTTTTTGTCTTTTTTTATTTTGATTTTATTTTGTATTTTTCTGATGTTTTGGACTAGGATGTAGACAAAGATGGATAAAGATAGGGATATGGATATGAGGATTTAGAGGATAGTTGATAAGGAGATGGATGAAGGACTCAAGCATCAAGTTCCATATGAGGTAATAAGAGCCCATGTTTGAAGCAATTATTCAGATGTTGGTACAAGCTTAGTAGAAGAAATGGATTATGCAAGAGGATGAATCGAAGGGATTGGATGGGGGAGATAGGGGGGATAGTGGATGGGGTGTTGAAAAGTGTATGGATGGAATGATGGAGTGGATGTGTGATAGGGGAAGGTGTTCAATACCAACATTGGCACATGTGGTGGATGTGAAAAGATAGGTGGAGGAATGGATGGAGAGGGTGGAGATAATGGAGGAGTTGGGATAGTGATTTTTGGGATGTAGGGACCCAAAATAGATTTAGGAGATGGAGGAGGTGAATGATTTTTTGGGGGAATAGAAACTTTGGATGTCATTATGGAATTTTCAATTGAAGGTATGGCACATTTTTTCTTTGGGATCCACATGGTTTTTATTTTTGCTTTGGTGGGCCTTTGTGGCCTTTTGGATTGATTTGGATTTGGGACTTGGATTTTTCTTTTCTTTAGCATGTCTTTTGAAGGGGATATGAGGAGCTTTAGATTCATGTGTATGTTTGGATTTATAAATTTTTGCTTTGGCATCCAAAGTTCTTTTAGTAGCAAGGGGATAGATGCGAGGAGATGGATGATGTGGAGCGATGGAGGTAGGGTTATAGGTATTATGTGTAGATGGAGAATGTGTAGGTATGTGTCGTTGTTGATCCTGGTTAGGAGTTATGAAGGTAAGATTTTTATGTTGTGTACGAGGGAGAGAGTGTGAATGAATGAAAGGATGAATAGGATAAGATGGAGGGGTGATTTTGGGATATAAGGACCCAAAATGGATTGTGTATATGGAAGATGTGTGGAGTTTGATGGAGGGCTATAAGAACCCGTAGTAGATGGAGGATGAACAATGATGGATGGAGGGACATAAGGACCCAAAATGGATTGAGAGGATGAGGGGGGAAGATGGATGGTTGTTTTTAGGTAATATGATGGAGGAGGGGGAATGGCGGCAAATGAATTGGTAGAACGATGGAAAGTATCTCTTGTGCCTTTAGAAGAGGATCGTTTACGATGTATGGAGGTTGTACCAACATCTTTAGAGTGCAGGTTTTGGGAGATATATCCAAGACCATGTGTGCCTAAATGTTCTTTGACATGGATGGGCTCTAAAGTACCTTGCTCATGAAGGCCTAAACCTTTTCCTTGATAGTTCATGTTTTGTAGCATGTGATTTATGGTAGGATGCTTATTCTCTTGGAAGCATGATGTGAGCACATTAGTAAGAGGTAGGGTGGTGCATACAAATTGTTTTTCTTCTATAAGAAGGCCACCACAGATAAGTGTAATGTGACCAAGGTGATACAAAAGTGGCGTTGGGATGGGCGATGAAGGATCATGCAATGGAGATGAGGTGATAGCCACATCAAGAGGAATGAGTGATAAGGGATCAGGAGAGGAATTGGGGAGTATGATGGGATCTGGATTTATGGCAGTGGATGATAAGGGCTCATGATATGGAGTGATTGGATCCTGAATGCAAAGGGGATCAAGGGATGGAGTGGATGAGCTAGTGTGATCTTGAGATGAGGTTGATGGGCGGATAGGATCATGACTTGGTTGAGGATAAGAATCATGAGATGGGATAGATGGGGGATTATGATATTGGGATGTAGTGGATGGGATGGTAGGATCTTGATTTGGAGGAGAGGATATGCTTGTATGCTTTGGATCAAGCTCTTGGAATGACTCATCTTGTGGGGGATGTATGATGATGGAAGAGTGTTGGAGGGACTCCTCAATTGGGGGAGATAGGAGGATGGAGGATTCATGGAGGTCACTGGATTGAATTTTGTGAATATTAGGACTAGGAGGAGAGGATTTGATGTCTTCAATAGATTGGGTGGATCTAGTAGTAGAAGCTGGGGATTTAATGGATTTGATGGGTTTGACCGGCTTAACTGTTTGGACAGTGTCAAGAATGGTGATGAGAGGGATAGGTATAGGATGGAGGAGGGCCTCATCACTAGTGACCATACATGATAGAGTGGGAGGGCATGGTGTCTCTCATGTCATGATTCCTTGGGTGACATTTGGAAGGGATGTAGGATTAGGTGGAGTGATGGGAATGCATTGAGGATCAAGGATGGATGGAGGATTAGGATTAGGATTAGATGTGGGGATGGGATCGGATGGAGGACTAGGAGGAGATGGAGGATTAGGGTTAGGGATTGGAGGATTAGATGAGTGGATGGGTGGATGAGGATTATATGTAGAACTAGGAGGAGATGGAGGATTATGATTAGATGAGTGGATGGGACTAGATGGCGGACTAGGTGGGTTATGTTTAGATGGAGGATTAAGATATAATGCAATGAAAGGGAGAGTGACGTAGGAGGATGTGGATGTTGGATTATATTGGGAAGATGTGGAGTTAATGTACGGGTGTTGGGATGGGAGATTGTGATAAGAAGGTGTGGATGTTGGATTAGAACAAGAAGATTGAGGTGGTGAACCACCATAGGAAGAAATGTATGGTGAGTTGGCATAGAAGGATAGGGATGATGGATTAGGATAAGTGGATTGATATGGTGGATTAGGATAGGAGGAATATTGGGATGGGGGATTGTGATAGGAAGGTGTGGGTGTGGGATTAGGATGGGAAGATTGGGATGTGGGATTAAGGTGAGGTATTGGGATTGTTGATGATGATAAGGAGAGGAGGATATGGATGTTGGGTAGGATAGAGGTTGAAAGGGAGGACATGATGAATATGTTGATGATGAGGATGTTGGATATCCCTTATCAAGGGTAGCATAAGGATCGTTATTAGATGCAGATGAAGGCATGGTGGGATAGTTCGAAGAAGTAGTGGGATTTTGGGAGATGATTGGAGAGAGCTTGCTAGCAATGATAGCATCAAGGGGATCTATATAACAATCTTCATGATCAACAAGATTTTTTTTATCATCATCAATGCAATTAGGATTCCCCTTGACTACTATTATTGGTCGTGTGAGAGGGGAATGGAGATTCATGATGGATATAGATTAGCAAGAAATAATAGATGATGGAATAGAGAACTAGGATGGATTGGAAGCTCATATGGGGATTGGATGAAAGCTCAGATTGGGATTGGATGAAATCTCATATTAGAATCGAATTTGAGCTTAGATTGGGATTGGATCAGAGGATATGATAGGATAAGTTTGTTTTGGATTGGATGATGAATTAGGATTGGTTGATGGAAAGGGTCTTAAACCCAATTCAAAAATCACCCTAGGTGACTTATTACGTTGGTTGATCGGATTAAACTGGCTAAACCAATGATTATGAAATTGAATCCGCCTTGAGATAGAAGGGGATTGATTTGGGCCAATGATGCTGACTTACAACACAAATCCACCTCAAGGTAGAAGTGGATTGATTAGGTTGAAGACAATGACTGTTATGTAGGATGATGATCAAACTTAACGCCTTGGTCAATTCGGGAGATAACTCCTAAAACAAAGTTTAAGGGATTTTTGTGTTGAGAGATGATGACGAATGCAAATGAAAGATATCTTGATGGAAATGTTTAAGTCACACGGTAAAATGGTAGAATGGGTTTCCCAAATTGTGAAATGATCAATGCGAATGTGATAAATGGACGTTTAGAAAGGTTAAATGGAGGCTTGGAATGGTCAAATGGATGTATGGATTGGTTAAATGAGTGTTTAGGAGGATCAAATAGTCAAATGGAGACTCAAAGTGGTTAAATAGAGGTTTGGAATGGTCAAATGGATGAAGCTATCCATTCAGGAGGGCGTATCTACCCTTCTGCAGTCAAACAGTTGATTAGGAGGGCGTATCCGCATTTCTGCAATGAAAAATGCTAAAACAAGGGGCGTATCCGCACTTCTGTAGTGAAAAATGTTGAAAAAAGTGGGCATATTCGCACTTTTGCAGTGAAAAATGCTAAAATAGGGGGCATATCTGCAGTTCTGCCGTGGAAAATGTCAGAACAGGGGGGAAAGTTCACCCCTCTATAGGAAAAAAATGACTTTGAAAGGACTTAATGAGGCTGACTTATCAAAATTTGCTGGTTTTTCACAGAAAGACACTTTGAACAAGCACAATCCTATGATTAGTGTTAAAGGGTATGGATGACAAAGGTCTTACTCTAGGATGAACAAAGTTTCTAGGGAGTCCTCGATATATGCTCAGTATGTGAGGCACAACCGTGAACACCAGTCAGCCACAAGCGTGAGTCGGGAACCCCAACAAGATACTGAAAGGCTCATACCAACTCTTCACGTCTATCTAGGTATCACCCTAGCTTCGATGTTTCACCAATTATGATGCAACTGGATTGGGGTACAAATTTGGCTCTCCCCCCTTTGTATACCCCGCTGGTACAGATGGTCAGGATCATCCCTTGGGGTGATGAAATCCCTAAGCAGGTCCCACTAAGAAGAAGACACTAATCGTTTCCAACTACCCCCCCGGTCCGCACAAAGTGCAAGGGGAAGATGAAAAAAAACTAATGCCCCCTTAGGGTAACATAAAGAAAAACGAACACAACAAACAACAAGTATTACTTCCCCCTAATTATGCTAAGTGAATAGATAAAACAGTAAGAAAAAATTTAAAATTTGAATGAAATAAAGGCCCTGCAAGCAAATGTTAGCTGTTTTATCTTTTTTACCTTTGTGAATTTCAACAAAAATACTGCAAAGTATTAGCAAGAAATCTGACTTCACCCACCAACAAACAGGGTTAGAGGGTTAGAACTCCAAACAACAAAAAATAGAGGCAAAAACGAAGCTAAAATGCGACTTTTTTACCTTCCGGAACGTGTTGTTTCGGGCAAATATGCCCCTCTGCAATGAAAAATACTAGAACAAGACGGCGTATCCGCACTTCTACAAAAAATAGTTAGAAAATGTCAGAACAAGCGGGCGTATTTGCACTTTTACAGAAAAAAGTTAGAAAACGTCGGAACAGGCGGGCGTATCCACACTTTTGCAGAAAAAAGTTAGAAAACGTCAGAACAGGCGGGCATTTCCGCACTTCTGCAGAAAATAGTTAGAAAACGTCGAAACAGGCAGGCGTATCCACACTTCTATAGAAAATAGTTAGAAAACGTCGGAACAGGCAGGCATATCCGCACTTCTACAAAAAATAGTTAGAAAACGTCGGAACAGGCAGGTGTATCCGCACATCTACAGAAAATAGTTAGAAAAAATGTCAAAATAGGAGGGTGTATCTGCACTTCTGTAGTGAAAACTATCAGAAAACGTCAGAACAGGAGGGTGTATCCGCAATTCTGTAGTGAAAACTATCAAAAAACATTGGAACAAGAGGGCGAATCCGCCCCTCTGCAGCGCCCGAGAAGGCAAGTCCGCCCCTCTGCGGGGCAAATCCACCCCTCTGCGACCTGAATCTGCAAACAACTTAAACAACAACAAATGTAAAGCAAAGAGACCCATTTGTGGTCCCACCGAGTGTGCTAGAAATGTGATCTCCTAAAATGCTATGTTCCTAATGTGAGATGCTAAACAACTAATGATGCAATAAAAGGAACTAACACAAAAGAGGACACCTCAATGATTAGCCTAAGGAAATGGTAAACATGAAAGCAAGATAAAATAGATTGAAGTTGATTATACCTTCATGTTGCTCCTTCCTTGGTTGGCCCTTTGATCCTTGAAGATTTGTGTGCTCTTTGGATGACAAGCTAAATTGAATGTGCAAAGTGATATGCAAGATGGACGGAGATATGATAATGATGAGATGCTAAAAGCTATGGAGGATGAGAGCTCAAATGGAAATTTTTGCAAGAGTTTTTATAGCAAAAGATTGATTCCTTTTTTGAGAGAAATGAGGGGGTATTTATAGGATAATTTTAATTCTCTAGAGAATTCAATGGTTGAGATTAATCCAACAAAACCAAGATGAAGGGTTATGGTGAGTTGAGGACTCACAAGCCCTCACATCTTGACATGTGGAATGTGAGATGGCCTAGGGTGAGATGATGTGGGAGTGAGGTGGAAGAGAGGTACGTGATGTGGAAGAAGGACAAGTACCTTGTAGGTACCTTAGGGGATGAGAAGATTATTCCTTGGATGAATAAAAGTGAATTAAAAATTCACAATGATTGGAAGAATCTAGTGGATAAGAGAGGGTTTCCAAAAAGGTGGGGATTTTCCATATGTGAATGATGTGACAAGTCCAAGGTTCTAGAAGTCTTGGGCAGATGTAAAATGAAAAGTCAAGTCTTCTAGAACTTGCATGGGGAAGAGAAGAGCCTTGGGTGAATAAAAAAGAATTAAAAATTCCTTGGGGGATGGGGAGAGTTGACCAAGGTACTGATTAGGCTAATGACCTTGATTAAGGTTGTGCAAACATGAGATTAGGATAATTAATGAAAGATTAGAGGCAAGTGGGAGATTATGGAGGATGTCACACTAATTTTGATTAAGTGGTGCACATCATAATCGTGGATTAATTAATTTAATCCAGATTAAAAAAGGATTATGGAGAATGTGACAAGGAGAGAAAAAGAGGGATTAAAAATTGGTTTTAACCAAATAGGTCAAATGACTAAATTAGATAAATTATCTTATTTATTTAATTTAGAGAAGAAAAGGTGTAAGGTAAAGTATTTAATTATTCAATTACATACTTTAGGAACCTTAGGCAGAAAATGAAATAATGATTAAATAAATTATTTAATCACTATTAATGAAATAGATGAATAGAGTAGACGATTTTGATCATGTGGAAGTGATCAAATTTAGATGTCTACAGTGTCACTAATCCCTTCCATGACAACCACACATGTGAAAAGTCTAGGGATAAGTAACCCCCAATACTCTTCATTAGATCTCGGCTTAAAAGCATGTCGTATGTCTTAGGAATATCAGCTACATGGATATCCATGTAAGTTTGGATCCTTGGGTCTGATCCAACTTGTATATGAATATTTTTTAATTCCCCTACTACGTTAACCTTAGTTTTGTATAGTTGTATTACCTTGTTATGAGTTTGGACTAGACTTAACCCCAAATTTTTACAAATGGAAAAGGGTGTGACGTTACTTGAGGCTCCAGAATCCAAGAGGCAATTGTGTATATTATTTCTGAAGATCCTCAGACTTAATAGGAATGGTGGAGTTCCTACCTTTCCTTTGTATAGGGTCACGTTCATTTCATTGGCTGGAGTTACCTTGTTTTTTCCTTTCAACCGATCTTCTTCTTCCAAATCTCTCAATATGATGTCGCATTAGGCAGGGCACCACTTCAAGATGTCAAAGAATGACAACAAGGTCCTTTGCTTCTGCATCTCTGAAACAAAGTCAAATTCCATATCATTTTTCATCTAATATTTAGGAACAAAAGATGAACTACCTTTATTTTGGAATTCAGGTGGGCCTTTGGGTGGAGGTAGGTTGTTATCTGCATTTTGATATGGTGGAACTATGGTATTTGGAGGATTAGATATCGTGAATGGGCCTTTATTCTGATTTCTCAGGAAATGGCCTCCTTTGGTCTAGAAAGCCTATGCATCGTAAGTATCCTCTTTTGGTTCATTTTCTCCCTGCATGGGAAATTGGCATTGTTCGTCAATGGTTTTGAAATTCATGGTTGTATCTATTGACCTACCACTTGGGTTAGGATTCCCTTGTGGTGGGTAAGAATCAGCTTGTGCTATTTTGATGATCTTCTCCATCTTCGGGTAGTTAACTTCATAATGCGAGGCCATATCATGCAACCTACACCAATTTTTCATTAGGTTCAGATCTGCAACATTTACAGTATGAGGCTTGTCCTCATTGGCTTGATAGTTATGAGATACCCCCCATTATTCGGTCTCGTATTCCACTATCTATTGTTATTTGACCTCTGATTGTACCCCCTATTCTGATTTTGGTAGTTTTGATTAGGGAATTTTTGGCCCTGGTAATTCCTCTGGTTTTGGTTAGAATTTTGATTCGAATAATTATTCTGATTGAAAACCCTCCCTGATTTTGGCAACCCTGGTTTTGGTTTTGGCCTTGGGAAGGGCTCAACTTAAGTTGGGCCATTTCATTTTTCACCTATGATAGGGTTTTCTTGAGAGTCTCTACCTCAGAGGTCAGCTAGGTAGTGTGTTCACTTTCTGCCGAATTTATGACAGATAAGGGAGTTGGAGGATTGGATCCTCCAGTGAAATTGTGCGAGCGTTGAGTTTGCTGCAAAGGGTCAGGGGCTTGACTATTAAAGAAATTTTTTTGTGATGGGGACTGTAGCTCAACCAGGGGCCCATATGAAGAATGTGACATCCTTAGGACTGTATTAAATAGAGGGGTGGGGTTAGGCATTTGAGGATATCCTATAGGAGGAAAAACCCCTCCTAAACTCCTTGCTTGCAAACTAATATATTGTTGTAGCTTAATGGCTAAGTGGTACATTTTGGATAGAGAATCAATGTCAACTACACGGTATGTTCTCTATAAAAACATGCCAATCAAGGGATCTATGGCCTTAAGGTAGGCTTGGATAGCAATTTTTTCGGCTACCAAGTAAGGATCTTGTAATCGTCGGTACATTCTTTGAAAATGAGTATTTAAGAGAGGCAATGACTCATGCAGTTCCTTCCTGATTGTAGAAAATTGATGATACAGGATAACTGGATCTACATAAACATAGAATTGGTTGATAAAGGCATCTTCTAGGTTTTCCCAACTCAAAATAGATCCAGTGGGTAGGTTCAGATACCAATTGTATGTCATATCCCCTAGGGAATATGGAAACAATTTGCATGCAACATCATGATGGGCTATCTGAGCCCACGTACAAGCATCTTTGAATGCTTGTATGTTCTCTTCAGCACTTCTAGACTCCCCATGGGAGTACCTAGGACATAAATTTTTAGGATTTTTAGGCATCTCATGGATAGCACCAGGAGTGATTCCCAATGGTGAAGGGTTATTGGCAAAGAATGCCATGGGTGGCGGTGGAGGTGGTTGTGCCAACGATAATATTGGTTGAAACCTAGGTGGAGTGGGTGGTGGGGTTAAATCCCTACGAGTTCTGAGCCTAGTGGGTGTTTAGAGTTCGACAAAGGGATTTGGGTTTGTAGAAGACCTAAGAATTCTTTTGAACCTTTCAGGTGAAAATGACCCGATTCGCTCCAGTTTTTTCCTTCAGGCCGTCCTTCTAGCACGAGTTCTGTTGATGGTCAAAATAGCAAAACAATGTTAAAAAAAATATTTCTACTCTATTTCTCCTACAAAATATAGCTGATCTAAAACCACCTATCTTCCAAGGTCTCTATAGTTGGTTCTCAACTATGCTATTTCATTCAGTAGTCCATGCAACCATAATATTCAAGGGACCTACTGTTAAAAGGACACAAACTACATGATGTGAACTAATCTAAAATTTCAGGGTGTAAAATAAATAGAAAAAGATAGATCAAAGCATAGAACAACAAATCATAAATGTGAACTCCTTTCAATTAAAACATATACATTTCACAATGAGCCTTTCAATTAACTAAGAAACTATAAAATGATACAATCCATAGACTATTCTACACCATTATATTCATTCACAATGCTAATTCAAAATGTACAACCATCAAACCTCAACAATCAGACAAGAACACATTACTCACTCATCATTAATTCATAGATCAACAAGTATAAAATAATTTCATTCACAGATAATTTAATAAAATAGCTTTAAATTTTGAATCTTCTACCAATCTGCATCAAGTAAGAAACACTTATGCACAACATTATCATTGAAAAATATTCCAAAAATAGCATCACTTGCATTTCAAACTTTGTAAAAATGTATTCAAGTATCTTCCATAAAATTGTAAACTATTTCTTAAGTCTCCTCTAGGTGGTTAATCTTGCTTCAATGAGCCAACCTTTACAAAGTGCAGATAGATTCTATAGATAAACCTATTTAGCACTAATTCCTATCATTAAGAATCTAGATCCACAAATTATGGGGCGACTGGGCAATGTAAAAATAGACATCCATTTCGATCTTTTAGTTGTTGATGGAAGACTTCTTGTTAAAACCTATGTTCCAAAAGGAGGAGGGTAGACATGTTGAGATCTTCAGTTGATTCTATGTTACCTTCCTAAAAAATAGGCAATTGAAAGATCTCCAACAAACTATGCCTTCTTGATCCTGATCTGGCCAAGGAACAAATGTATGGGTGCATTAGTCTTGCATTTTTTGCTCCAAAATATACTCATCATAACTGGTCATCACTTGTTGAAGTATTTCCATATTTGGCCCATCTACCCAACTATCTTCAAATTTTATTCTTTCTAGCTCGGTAGAAGCAAACCCTTTCATATCCTTAAGTTTGATGAGTTCCCTCCTAGCATCCTTTACCTCTTCCTTAACATCCATTAGCCTATCCATCAAGAGATTATCGCCATCATCCCCCTTTTGCATCACTCCTTCAAATTTGTTACTCCATTTTTCCTTGAGTATCAAGGATGAGACCATCTTCCATAGGGATGTCTTCATAAACAAGTATGGCAATACTTGCTCCTATTTCTTTAGCCTATTGCACCTCATTTCTATGTGCATATATGAATGAAGACCTAAACTTGATGATGCTAATAGTTTTATCAATAAAATCAGCATTGTCCTCTTCGAGAATGGATTATTCTAAAAATGTTTGCTTGGATAATTTATTGATATCTTTTAGCCTCATTGCATGCTCTGAATACTCTTCCTCTTGTTTCCCAAGAGTTTCAACATGTGTGACCATTTCATCAATCAATTCTAATGCTTCTTCATGATCTTTGCAACCCTCCATAAGAAACTCCTCCACTTCTTGATTCAATATGTTATCCACCTATCGATCATCCCTACCTTATTCCTCATTTCAATCAAGCTATCAAAATCTTTAATTTTTAGCATAATAGGTCTCTTAGGAGCAACGAACTGTGAAGAGATAGGAGAAGAGAGATCCTTCAAAAACTTATGTAATTGAACCACTTGTGATTTAAGCTCATCTTTCTTTTGCTTGTCCTGGATCATTTTGGACTTGGTAAAAGAATCTACAATATCAATTAAGTTCATCTGTTGATTTCTTGTGAGATTTCCTAGATTGATAGTGCCCAATTGGTAATCACTTAATTTCATATCTTGCATATCCTTTTCAACCATGGGGATAGCACATTCAACAAAAATTTCCGCAACATTTGTTAGCCTCATAGAATGAAGAACCCTGGCTCTCTTCTTCGACCTTTCCTTTTCAATTTCCTTTCTAACATCATCCCAATTAAGGGGTTTTGGTTGCACTATCTACTTCTTCTCAAGATTGAGCTTTAGCCATGTTGGGGCAGCAGGGGGAGTTATCATGTGAGTGGAAGAATATGTGGTAGGAGAGAGAGGTTGCCAAATTTTTGCCTTAGGTTGAGAGTCAACCTCTTGTTATTTATCCTTCTCTTCTTTTTCCTTGGCCAATTTATCAGCTTTAAATTTTTCCTTCCTTTCTTGTTCAACTTTGTCCAATCGTTCTTATTCTAATCTTCTCTCCTCCAAAAACTGATTTCTTTGTTTCTCTAGCTCTTCCACCCTTGCCCACATTTTAGCAGCTTCTTGGTCAATTTTGGCCTGTTCCTCTACCTCCTTTTGCCTCAACTCTAGTTCTTCTTCTTCTTTCTTTCTCTAAGCTTCATCTGCTTCTTTATGCTTGGATTCAAGAGCTTTCTCTTTGTTGAGCCTTCTCTTCTTCCAGCCCATGAATCTTTTGAAGCAAGGCTAACTTATCGCTTTCTTCTTTAGCCTTCTACTCTCTCTCTTTGTTGTTGCAGAAGATCCTCTTTTTCCTTTTGTTGCCTTGACACTTCTTCAACCTTTGCAACAAATTCTAACTCCTATTGTTTAGCAAGTAAGTTAGCTTTAGCTTCTACTTCCTGCTATTTTTATAGTATGTCAGCTTGTGCCTTTGTATCTGCCTCTTTCTTCGCATCTTCAAACAACTTCCATTGATCTTCCAGAGTGAGAACATGTTCTTCTCCAACATTTTGGATAGACATATCTCTAGAAACCTCATCATCAAAATGTGTCTCTTCTAAATCAATGTCTATGTCATGAATTTCAAGCTCAACCTCTTTTCCCTTTAGTTTTTCTACTTGTTCATGAAGGCTTTTTGTAGGTATTTATTTTCTTGGCTATTAAGTAAAGGAAGGTTGAGAAGAGGAACCTTCTCCAACAGTTATAGCATCCATGCCTTGTGATTCCTGGACTTCTTGGGCTGGTATTTCTGGTATAGCATCTGCTCCAAAGATAGGAGGAAGATATTCAAGTTTCTCTCTGGAGGTTGCCCTTCTCTTAATCCTTTGATATCATTTAGTGACCCCTGCTTTCCTCTTCTTTGAACCTTGAGCTTCTAGTTCATTTATTCTCATGTCCAACCATTGGATACTTCTATCCAATACGGTCTTTGAAATTTGCTTGATGTCAATGAATTCTTCTTCCTCCTAATTGATAGGGGCTAAGTCCTTGGTGCCAATCTTTTCAGCCTTATATCCTAGATCCAAGGTCACACCATCATCTGACAATGTGTTGGGAATATCTTCCTTTATTCAAAATTCAATCATCCAAGGAATAGGAAGTCTTTCATAATTCCTCCTCACATCATATTTGTCTTGTAAATCCCACAAAAAAAATTCTATCAAATTTTAGTGCTTCTCAAAAATAGTGGGAAGCAACTTATTCATCTTATTCTTTGGGTCAAAATTCTTCCTAGAGGTGTAAAATCCCAACCTTAAGTGACTCAATTCATCACATAATGCTTTTTCAGCCACAATATGAGCACAACAATATTCTCCCAACTTCATGGGAAACTTATGACATCCTATTTTGTGCTTGGTAGCAAATTTACTATTGAATGCTAAGGCTTGGTATACAAACTCCATGAGAATAATCCAGTCACCACAATACCTTGGAAGTAGTTGAGGGTGCCCATCAAATCCTGCTACTTTGAAATAGGAGAACTTGGGGTATTGGATATACTAATGTCCCCATTTTGCAATAAAGGCCATAACATCCCTGCTTAGTCTATATCCAACATCTCTAGTTAGCCTATAAATGATAACATAGAGGAAGGCATCATTGACCCTTCTCTAGTGCAACTCTGATGTATGTAGAGTAAGTTGATCATAATGTTCCCAGGGTCTCTTCTATCCAGGAGCTTCCCCCATTATTCCTACAACATTTAATCTAGGGAAGTTACCCATCCTTGTTGCAAAATATGTGACATAAGAAGTCATGAAGAAATTCTCGGTTTCTCTTACCCTTTACATTTGATTGTGAATGCAATCTAAAAAAATCATTGTCTAATCAAATTATTGTTTCCCAACTGAAATTGTTTCAATAAATGGAAACATCCATTCTTTGAAGCATGAGGGATCCCTCTTCCCAAATACCCTAGACAACATCATGATTAAATCACCTATATATTTTTGGAAATCTGCCTTTTTAGGTTGATCTAGCACCTTGGTTAAGGACTTCTTTTTTGCCTTTAACCACCTTTTGTTCAAATGAGCTCTATTGACTTCCTTGTGCTTGCTAAACAATTGCAATGCGTTTGCCTTGTTCAATAGCCTGGGATTTTGAGGGGTAGGTGTATTGAACATTAACTTCATCATTTGTGGAGACAAGTCAATGATCACATTTCCTTGAAGATCAACACATTGCCTTGTTCGTGGGTTATAGGCTCCTGGTGTTGCAATGATAAGTTCTGGGCATTGGACTTGTTATCACGAAAATTAGCAGTGCTTATTCCACGGATAACCCCCCTACGAAACTTGTTCATTTCCTAGGTTCATGATGTTCATGCATGCAAAATGAAGTGATTTTCAATCCACCTAGAAATGCGTTCCTAAGTCTCAGATTGTCCATTTGAGCATCCCTCTGCGTTTGTCTCGTGAAGACCTTCAAAATGAGTATCTTCATGAACACTCGTTGTTCATACTTCATAAAATTGCAGAAAGTGCAAATGTTCTGGAAAAAGCGCTCTAACATTTTCAACAAAAAATTCTAAGTGTTGAAAGTGCAAGGGCGGGGTTTTTTAGCATCACTGCACCTAAGTGAAATGTTAGCTTGGTGCAAGGGTGCTGATTTTTCTTGCCCTTACACCAAGTTTCCATACTTAGCCATTTTAAGTCCAGGGTGGTGATTTTTGACTGAAGTGCACTGTTTCCAGACTTAGTAAAAAATGACCATAGCGATGATTTTTGACTCAAGTGCACCGTTTCCAGACATAGTAAAAAATGACCAGAGCAGTGATTTTTTACTCAAGTGCACCATTTCAAGACTTAGTAAAAAATGACCAGAGTGGTGATTTTTGACTCAAGTGCACCGTTTCTAGACATAGTAAAAAATGACCAGAGCAGTGATTTTTTACTCAAGTGCACCATTTCCAGACTTAGTAAAAAATGACCAGAGTGGTGATTTTTGACTCAAGTGCACCGTTTCCAGACTTAGTCAAAAATGACCAAAGCGGTGATTTTTGACTCAAGTACACTTTTCCCAATTTTTCACTAAGTGTTGAGCCCAAGTGCTAGGGTGCTGATTTTCAGCACCCTGACATACTTTTTGCCAAACTTACACATGAAGTGCAAGGGCGTTGATTTTTAGCGCCATTACACTTTTGACATTTTTTGCCTTAAACACTTCCAAATCACTTCGTTTCTACTCCAAATCATGTTTCTCCACTCCCACATCATTTTCCATGCCTAGTTCCTCTTTTCACGCTTTCTCAACACCGTTTGCTCGCTTCACGCTTCCCAATGTGAATTTTTCTGCTAACGCTTGTTGATTCACCACCCTTGCAGTTTCTTTCCAAATTTCATCAAGTGATCTTGAAGGTGACATTTTCTGATCCAGTGAACTATCCCAGATCTACAAAGAAGTCGTCATGCTGCAAGTTGAGGATGCCAGTTTTTCAAAAGCCTCAATACATGTCATTTGCAATATACGGCTAACACTTGATAATCTCAAGATCCATCTTCGCAGGTGCAAGAAAATCCATTCATCCGCCAAAAGGCCAATCACAAGAATTCATACCTTTGTGGATTACACCGTTGGTCCAGATGAAAAGTTCATGTAGGAGACCAGGAAGAAATATGAAGACTCCGTGCCCAAGCAAGGAACCATGAAGATTCTTGATCTCCCAGTGTTGAGCATTTTGATGCTTCCCTTTATGCATCTTGTAAATAGTTTTTGACATCTTAAATGTCTTTTTGTAAAATGTAATTACACCAAAATTATGAGATGTAATTACATAGAAATAAATTACACTTAGTTAGATTAGGGTTTCCTATTTTTACTCAACTGATTTACTAATTTTGCTCTTCCCTCTTTTCTATAAATAAGAGGGATTTATTTTGTAATAGTTACCTTTTGATATTTTGCAACAAAGTGCTGCCCTTTTGAAACAAACATTGAAACTTTGTGTTCAATTTTGTGAAACTGAATTTAATCAATAAAGAAGGAAGTTGCATGCCAGACTTTGTGTTGGAATCGATTCTCTTTGGATTTGAGTAAGATTGGTGGTGATTAGTGAATGGTATTTGGAGGTCTTCAAGTAATTTATGTAAACTTTATGTTGCATCTGTAAGTGTGAATATGTAAATAAGATTAAAACACTTCTTAATATGACATTATATCAAAGATTAAACTAATTGAACTATTTCAAAATAGTAATCAATTGAAAGCGTCATATTGCTCTCTATCTCCAAAGATTTATTAAATCTAAATTGCTCTCAGATTGTTTAAGCAAATAAGACTATTAAAATGACAATTCGAAGAATGAGATGATGCTAATGCAATGCTAAATGATAAATCAATTAAACTAGCATGATATTGATGTGAAACAAATAATTGAAGCTACAGGAGACAACCATGGTTGAAAACTTGATTGCTTGATGCTTGATATGTGAATGCTTGATGCTTGATGTCTAGATTCCTGCAGAGTAACAGTGCAAAAACTTGATTATCTAGATCTTTTTCTTGGTTCAATGAGGCTTGTATTTATAGATTTCCTGGCTATAGAAATGCATAGGGAAAGCTTTGAAAGGCTTGGATTCAATCTGGAGAATTGAATGGTGAGAGATGGAGGAGATTGAGAGAAAGATGGGGATTGTCTCTACCCATGAAAACACCAGACAAGAGAAGAGGAAGGATTGATGGAGGAGGATTGAGAGATCAAATTCTAAATTTGTCTCCAATTTGTCTCTAAAACTTCCCGTGAAGTTTTAATCAATTAATTTAGCATGATTCTGACATAAATTAGACATAGGAAATCTAATTCATTTTTGAGGAAATGTAGATTGGAATATTCCTTATGCTCTAATTCAAATATTTTTGATTTATTTAAATTAGGAAAAGAGAGATAAATAATTTAATAAAATGAACTATAGGATAGTTGTCTATTAAATTAGACAGAAGAATATGGCAATTAATCAATAAAGTGTTTTGATCTTTATTTAATTAATTTAAGATGGATGTGATAGATTAAAATAGGGATTTGATAATTAAATCAAACAAAGTATTTAATTTTTTGTTTATTTAATTAAGATGAGATTTTAGAAGATTTTAAATGTGGTGTGATTGTGAACTATTTAAATAAATATTTCTATTTATTCAAACAGTAGAGGAAATTAGAATAATTAATCAAATAATTTGTATTTAATTAATTGGATGCTCCAAACCAATTTTAGGTGTATACATTTTTCCCCTCTTCGAAGTGATGTGTTTACGCATTGCTTCGAAGAAATATTTTGCTGCTACTGCCAGGATCGATGATATTAAAAAAAAAAATTCGTATGCCCCAGACATGCCCCAGATTTTGATTTTCAGATGATTTGATGACAATATGCCCCCTCGGGAGATAAATAAATGATGTCATGATTTTTAGAATTTTTCAAAAATTTGATGATTTTATGATGTTTTGATGATGTTTCAATAATAAATTAATTTATCTCCCGACAAATGATGAAGAATAGAGCCCTCAGATGAGTTTTAATTAATTTCATGGATAAAATTAATCAAAATGTAATAAAATCTATCAAAAATACCTTTTCAAAATTTATAAATAGTGCTAAAAGGTCATTTTCAAAGTCATATGTGCTTTTTGAGTTCAAAAATTCTTAGTGATAAAGACTTTTTTGCCAACTGGAGCGAGATGCCTATCCCCTACCACACTCACTGATTCAAGTGCGTTCGACATCACCGATGGCTGCCTGCATATGGACCTCCGATATGTACCCCTCGAACTCCTCGTAATTCGTGCATTTCTATTTTTTTATGCTTTTTAGCCTCTAGGCGTGTCTAGGTCAGTTTCAACGCTTTCAAGCCATGCTGTAGCACTTACATTCTGATGTAGCACCTCCAATAGGTATTTTAGCACTTGCGTTAAAAACTCTAGCACTTCCAAGTTATAATGTAGCACTTTCGGTGATGTAGCACTTAGGAGTCAAAAATTAACGCTTTGAAGCCGAATTTTAGCGCTTTGAGACTTTCAACGCTTTGATTCGGTGGATTAGCGCTTTCAGGGTCTGTTCTAGCGCTTCTAGTAAAGCGATGCTTTGATGGACTGTTGTAGCGCTTTGATGCAGAAAAGTAGCGCTTCGGGACTTTTAGCGCTTTGAAAGCCCATTTTAGCGCATCGGGGTGCTGAAATAACGCTTTCAAGGTTTTAGCGTTTTGGGTCCCTGATTTAGCACTTTCAAGGTTTTAGCACTTTGGGTCCCTAATTTAGCACTTTTAGTTGATAAAATAGCGCTTGTGTGATTTAGCACTTTGGAAGCCTGTTTTAGCACTTCCATGTCAGAATTGAAGATTTTGACTTAGTGAACCTTGATTTCGTCAATTCCGATCATGTCCATTCTTCTGATTGGTATGATTGACAATCCACATTCTCGATGTTGAAATTGATGATTTAAATAAGACTAAATCTCATGATAGGCAAGAAGAAATCCTATTTATTGATGATCCTCATGATAGGCGAGGAAATGATTCAATATCTGATAAATCTCATGATAGGCGAGATCTAGATAATGTTTTGATGAACCTCATGATAGGTGAGGTTTGTTGATGATTTGAGAACCTTATGATAGGTGAGGTTTGATGTTCGCCTATGAATTTTGATCAAAAATTCATACCAAAGATTTTGAAATAGACTTGATAGTAGAATGACCTTTGATTTCTTGACATAGTTCACTGATTATAGATTTTTTCGTTATAATGATAGGAGGATCTGGGTACTCTCCAGATGCGAGAGAAGTTTCCTTAGATGACAGACTTGATACCTCATTTGACACTAGATGAGCTTCAGGTGATAGGCCATTGTGGCCTTACGAGCTTACTTGAGATGCCCCAGATTAGGATTAATCGGGGTCTATTGACTGCGTTGGCTGAGAGGTGGCATAGTGACCACAACACCTTTCACCTACCCACCGACGAGATGACAGTCACACCAGAGGATGTGTGGCGTATTTTGCGCATTCTGTTCATGGGGGAGATTATCACTTATGATTCTCATGGGACCAACAGCAGAGATGCTCTCCGTAGAGTATTTTCAAGATCAGGACATAGAGGGTCCAAGCGTTCGATGGTGAAGGATTGTGGATTCCTATGCAACACTACCAACAGTGCTAGCTAGATTCATTGGAGGTTTCCTTTGCCCTGATCGCCAGTCAAAGGGATTCCTCGTCGGCTGGGGTAGGACTCTTGAGAGCATGATGGTACATGGTACCAGATATGTGTGGGGGATGTGCATGCTATGCATCTTTATCATGATCTACACTCGGTTGTGTACCTAGATGCACGTAGTTTATCTGCAGGCATGACCCTGCTATAGGTGTGGGCTTGGGAGCATTTTGCTATTTGTTGGTCGTTTCCAGTTGCAGATAGACCAACCAGCAGACCATATGTTTTTAGATATAGAGGTTGGTTTACTCAAGCCCGGATGGGCAAGTTAGAGCATTGGAGATGGGTGTTTGATGACACCAAGATAGTTATCTGGCGTCCATACCTTGA
This sequence comes from Sequoiadendron giganteum, assembly GCA_007115665.2. Classification (NCBI taxonomy): domain Eukaryota; kingdom Viridiplantae; phylum Streptophyta; class Pinopsida; order Cupressales; family Cupressaceae; genus Sequoiadendron; species Sequoiadendron giganteum. The sequence continues at coordinate 48,014,932 of CM021107.1, read as the reverse complement.
CTATGAGGAGTGGGATGAGGATGGTACAGTGTTGGGATTTCTTTGTGATTCTATGTACCTCATCGGTCATACACCATTTGTATTAGAGAGATTCTTGCTTCATCGAGTATATAGACAGTATGGCATTGTTCATTGCATGCCACAGGGAGTAGCCCATTATACATGGCGATGGATGGATATTCCTGATTGGGGTCCTACATTGTCATATGATGTTCTTGTAGAGGGGTACAAAGCATTACAACCATCTCCTTGGGACATGCAGAGAGATATCTTAGAGGCAGCTGTGACAGAGGAGTATGTAACCTTCTTGGCCTTGGTCCCCCATCCTCGTATTACTATCCCCGATGAGCCAGCACCTTTACCTGTAGAGGGGGATGTAGCCAAGGGTTCTGTAGACAGTGGGGGTGGAGAGGATTCTTCATCCGATCATAGCTCAGAGAGCAGCAATAGTGGTGACAATAGTAGCAGTGATGATAGTGATGGCGGCAGTGGAGGAGATAGAGGGGCAAGGCTAGCTACTAGCAGTGCTCCTTCCTCTAGTAGGCCTCGCAAGAGGCAAGCAGTGATAGTGCTAGCAGTTGTGCAGCAGAGACAGATAGCTGGGCTCCAGGCACAGGTCCAGAATTTGCAGGGGCAGTTGGTACAGGCTCGGGGTATGCTTGTAAAGACTTAGACTCAGATGCAAGCCCAGACATAGGCTCATGCATAGGCCTTAGCACAGGTACAGGGATAGTTAGCCGCCATGCAGACACAGGTTGATACCCTGACAGCTGAGCGAGACAGTGCTCGGAAAATTGCTGAGAGGGCACAAGAGACAGCGGAGACTCTCCAGAGATTGGTCGATGGCACCTCCATAGGTGATTATATGAGAGAGGTTCTACGGGTTGGCTGAGAGGCCAAGTTCTACAGAGGCCGATATCATGATGTAGTGCCTGCCGAGGGCCGAGTCAGTTATGCCCTGTTGAGATCTGGGCGGACACATACACGGACAATCAGTGAGGGGGTGACACAACCTCCACGCAGAGATTCCAGAGATTTGGGTCCTTCTGAGGGTGGTAGTGGTATAGGTCCCATTGGGCCTACTCATTCTGGCAATAGCAGGTCGTAGATGCCATTGTGATCCTCTATGATGTATATTATGATTGTAGCTCATTGTTGATTATGTATTTTGTAGACCAGACTTCATTGTATACTTGACATTTGTGATATATATATGAGATGCAGTTGATGTGATATGACGATGGCTTTATGATTTCTATGTGATGGATGCTTGTATTATATGATTTTGTGATGATTTAAATCTAAATGTGATGATGTATATGAATGATTTTATTTGAATGCAATGATGCAATGATAAATGCATGTGTAGAATATGATATATGGATAAATGATGTGATGTGATAATATGTATGGATGGTTGGATAAATGCTTTTTATTTTATGGAATGATCTTATGATGAATGATCTTTGATGGGTGTAATGATAAGAATGGCGTGATTTCATTTATTAAATGTATGGATTGTAAATGATGTATGCATATGATGTTGGTAGATGATAATGTAATGAATGATGTTATGGAAAAATGAAAGAGGATGTACTTATGGTACAAATTAATTCATAGTTTATTTGATGTATGTATGAATGATGAAATGATGATACTAAATGATGCGATGATGACTTTTACATGTTTTTGATTATTTTTGGATTTTATGTCAAGTATACTCAGTCTTATTTGTAGATTAGATAATCATTGATTGTAATCCTTTATGCAAAAAATACTCTGCAAATAATGAATGATGATGAATGCAATCTAATCTAATCATGTAATGATATGCAAAACAGATGTCATTTTAACAGTCTTTTTGTGCTTGGTATCATCATAGAGCTTTATTGAATGTTGAAAGTGAATACAAGCGCCAAAGCTATGTGTTAGACCAATGACGACCTGAGTATTACTTTCATGATTTTTGATATTGCAATTGAACACAAGCATCTAGGTATAATTGAACCGAGATGACTTGAACATTCATTGCGTAAACATGCAAAAATAATCATTTGAGTGTGTGAATTCTGAATGTCATCAGTGATACATTTGCATAGCACATCCCCCGACAATTCACACATTTATATGATTATCGTACAAACAACAGACAATAAAAATATCATTCTTTTTCCTTGTTCCTCTAGTTCAAAATAGCATCGAGTTACTCTAAAGAAATGATAATAAAAAAGTACAATATAACCATTGTTTAATTAGAGTGTATTCATTCATTATTTAGATTTTAGATCATCCATCCTGATGTTGACATGTTTTTGGATTTTCGAGATTTTGACTAAAGACCTAACCTACTAACCTATCTTAGGGGCCTCGGGGGCTGATCAAAGATTAGCCTTGCCTATGTTACACATGTAGAGACCACATAGTTCGACTGACACAGACCTATGTTTTTGGATTTTGGCTTTGCAGACTTACCTTTTTGACATGTTTTTGGATTTTTGATATGATATGGATGGTTGATGCTCTTCTGATGATGATTGATATTGCGCTTTGATTTTGTTTTTGGTTTTCTGCCATACTATTGTGTTCCTAGATTGGTGAATCGATACATTTGTATTTCCCCTAATGATATCCAGATGTTGCCCCCAAGCCGTGGAGTGATACTTGACTATTTGAAAATGATTTTGATATGGATGCAAAGATGGCCAGACGAATGATAGGATATGAATTGATACTGATTGCCTGACTAATGATCCTGATATATATCTAGATAGATGGGAAAGCGGATCTTAGAATCACATACGACACCTATTTCTAGGTTTTCACCATATGCTTTGATTACACCCATTGTGTTTTTGTATTTTTCTCATTTTTCCATTTTTCTTCTTTTTTTTTTGTATTTTTGTGTTTGCCAAGATGCCTATTTGCCAAGTTTTCACCAAGGAAACAATTTTCAGTAGTTTGCCCCGTGCACTAGGAGATATAAGCATAGAATTTTTTGAGATGAATACTATTGATAGGTTCATCAAACAGATCCCCTTCTACGTTGATAGCTGATATGCTCCTGATCCATACACTGAAATGACGACAAATGGACCAAGCCAGTTAGGCTCGAATTTTCCTTTCTTTTCTCTGTCTTGTGATTCCTAGGGTTTTCCTTTAGTACTAAGTCACCAACTTGAAAGACTCTTGGTTTTACACTATGATTGTAACTTCTTGACATCCTCTGTTGATAAGCTGTTAGATGATTAACAACTTGTTGACGATGCTCGTCCAACAATTCTAGTTCCTGCAGTCTAGATACCCTGTAGTCTTCATTTGAAATGATACCTCTGAGTGATACACGAAGGGATGGAATTTCAACTTCAATGGGTAATATGGCTTCTGATCCATATACCAAAGCAAATGGTGTAGCTCACGTTGGTATTCTGATGCTTGTTCTGTAGGCCCATAGTGCAGGATTGAGTTGAACATGCCAATCACGTCCAACATCGTTAATCATCTTTTTGAGAATTTTGAGTATGGTTTTGTTTGAGGCCTCTGCTTGGCCATTCCCTTGTGGATAGTACGGTGTTGAAAAACGACGTTGAATATGAAACTTATCACATAGCTCCTTGACATCTTGATTCTTGAACGGTCGTCCATTATCGGTGATAATGGATTGAGGGATTCCATACCAACATATGATGTAATTCAAAATGAAAGATGAGATCTGCTTCCTAGTGATTGTAGTAACTGCTTCAATCCACTTTGTGAAATATTCTGTAGCTGTTATAATGAACTTATGTGCATTAGATGAAGATGGATTGATTTTCCCTACTAGATCAAAACCCCATTGACAAAAAGGCCATGTTGATGTGAAGGGATGTAGTTCCTGTGCTGGAGCATGAATCAAATTGCTGTGGATTTGACACTTTTGGCATTTCTTAACAAACTGATATGATTATTTCTCCATGCATGGCCAATAATATCCCAAGTGGAGGAGTTTCTTAGCTAGATTCATCCCACTCAAATGAGTACCACAAATACCCTCGTGAACCTCTCGTAGGGCTGTTTCAGATTCATTGCGTTCTAGACATCGGAGTAAAGTACCATCAAGACCTTGACGATAAAGGACATCTGTGATTAATGTATGGCGGGCAGATTGGTGGATAAAGTTTCGTTTTTGGTTCCTTGAAAGATATGGAGGAAGAATATCATCTTTCAGGTAAGCATAGGTTTTTTCATAGATGGAGGGTTCAGTGGTTTCTAGATGGCATATGGTGGCAGATTTTGATTGATAATGGGAAGGATAGGATACTTGTTCTACCATAAACTCATAACAAACACGCTTCTCAGGCAATTGTAGTAATGAAGCAAAAGTAGCCATAGCGTTTGCAGCTTTGTTCTCAACTCTTAGAATCTGATCAAACTTGATATTGATAAAGGATTGTTTCAGATTATCTATTTGTTGCTTGTAGGGTCTCAACTTTTCATCTTTGGTTTGATATTCGTCATTCACTTGATAAATAACCAGTTGAGAGTCCCCATACACCTGTAAGTCCATGATTTTCCACTGAATTGTTGTTTTTACCCCAATAATCAATGCTTGATATTCTGCCACATTATTTGTACACTGAAACATGAGTCTATATGATTTTAGAATTGTGTGTCCTTGGGGAGAGATGAACAAGATCCCTGCTCTTGATCCTCGTTGTGTATACGATCCATCAAAATATAGTATCCATTGTTGGGGCATTATTGTCATAATATCTGCATCTGGAAAGTCCATTGTCATTGGGCGATCATCTGGTAGAGGAGCTTCAACTAGCTATTCAACAATTGCTTGTCCCTTGATTGCCTTTCTCTCAACATATTGAATGTCGAATTCACTTAGGAGCATAACCCATTTCGCCAATCTACCTGTTAAGGCCTTCACTTAGTAGATACTTCAAAGGGTCAATCTTTGCAATTAACCTGATTGTATGAGTCAACATGTAGTGTCTCAGCTGTTGAGTAGCAAACACCACTACTAAGCAAGACTTTTCTATGAATGTATAGTTTATTTCGTATCCATTCAATGTCTGTCTGATATAATAGATGGCACGTTCTTTCCCTTCATTATCCTCTTGTGCTAAAAGTGCCCCCAATGAGATATATGTTGTAGCAATGTGCAATATGAGTGGCCGTCCTTCCGTGGGTGGCATGAGAATGGGTGGTGACATGAGATACTGCTTGATTTGATTGAATGTTGTCACACACCCTTTGTCCCATTTGAAAACAATGTTTTTATGCAATAGATGATTGAAAGGATGAATTTTATCTGCCAGTTGGGAGATGAATCTTCTGATTGATTGGAGCCTTCCCTATAGTGATCGGAGTTGACTTATGTTCCTAGGAGGTGGAATTTCCATGATTGCTTTGACTTTTTCCAGATCCACTTCCATACCTTTTTCCGAGACAATGTACCCTAACAGCTTTGCTGATGTAATCCCGAAGACACATTTCTTAGGGTTTAACCTGACATTGAATTTCTCCATCCATGTGAAGATTTTGTCTAAGATATGTAGATGTCCTTCCCTAGTAGTAGATTTTGCTAAGATTTCATCCACGTAATCCTCCATGAAGGTGTGCATCATATCATGAAATATTATCGCCATTGCTCTTTGGTAAGTGGCTCCTGCATTCTTGAGACCAAATGGCATGACATTCCAGCAGAAGGTTCCCCATGGGCATGTGAAAGCTGTCTTTTCCTGATCTTCGGGAGCTATTTTTATCTGATTGTATTTTGAGAAACCGTCCATGATCGACAACATAGCATGCACAATTGTCAAGTCCACGATGATGTCTATGTTTGCTAGTGGAAAATCATCCTGGACACGCTTTATTTAGGTCCCTGAAATCTGTACATATTTTGATACTATTGCCTGGTTTTGAAACAGGTACAAGATTTGATATCCATTCGGCATAATCTATAGACCGTATGAATCTAGCATCCAATAATTTCTTTAGCTCTGTTTTGACCATCAATGCGATGTGAGGATGCATTTTTCTTAACTTTTGCTTGATAGGCTTGATTCCTGTGGGCAAAGATAAGTGATGCATAAGCAGATTTGAGTCTAAGCCTGGCATATCGGAATATGACCAAGCGCAGTTGATGCTTCTTTGTTTAAAGAAGTGGATGAATGCCGGTCTTTCCTATTCAGTCATAGATTCCGCCAGATGTGAGATTTGTGCTTTGTCTCCAGTGCCAATATTCACAGACTCTGTCGGTTCTACGAGGACCGATGATCTTTCATGATAGTGTTTTGGAAGAGTGTCAAACCCTCCATCCTTCAGTGCCTCAGAAAGGTTTTCACTGTTAGATGCGTTCTTTATTTTTACTTTTTCCAGATCTAATGCTGCCATTGAATGGTTTTCACCATTAGATTTGTTTTCCCTATTGTTATTTTTGCAATTGGAAGATTTGACACCCTCCTGCCGAGTCGTGTTGTTATGAGTATTATAGTCAGAAGTTGTACTGGATTCGGCATGGCATAGGAAGTTTTTGATGGCATCATCATTTGTAAATATTGGTATATCCAAAGGTTCGATTGGTTCCCAGTCAATGAGTTCAGGATGGATTAATGGCATTTGGTTATCAGATGTTTGTAATGAAATGGTTGTAAGGGTATGGATAGTCATTTCATCATAATCATTTACCAGAATATCGAGGTCTGTGATGGTACTTTCTTCCATATCGTCCAGTCTACTTGAAGTTTGCTCGTCCCCACTTGAATCATCCATATCTAGTGAACCTTCTTCAAGCAGTCTAGACCTAGAACCTTGGCCCTCCTCATGCGTAGGTGCATATTTTTGGATTACATCTAATTGAATATCAATGAAAAATAGATCAGAATATAGTGCCCATTCATATTCATTTGAGTCAGTTTTGAAGCCATCCCAAAATTGAAGGATATTGTCTACAACTGTTTTTGTTAATTCCTGCTTCTCTTCCTCAGAGTATCCTAGTCCTGGCTTCTCTTTTGTGTGGAGAGTGAGGGGTGAAATAGGCTCTATGATTCCTTCTTTTCATAATCAAATGGGTCCTTGTCCTTCATATCCCATATTTGCTAAAAAAGCCTTTCCTTTCCCATATTGATCGGTGTTGATGGTGACATTTTTGATACTATCATCTGATGTAGAGGTCTCCTCATCTTTGTATAGCCAATCCAGGATTGCTTTGTTGCTTGTTTCATCCTCTATTTTACCTTTCTTGACAAACCTTTCATCTAGAGTTGTAATTGGTAATGATGTTTGAGACTTGATCAGAGACGGTTGACCATACATTCTAGGAGATGGCATTAACTATGAGAGGTTAAGTGATTGCTCCATTGAATATGTGCCCATCCCTTTGTCCTTCAGTTGGATTTTTTCTTGGAACTTGTGTGATAAAGAAGGTTGTTGATCTTTTTTATCTGTTGATTGAGTTTCAACAGGACTTGTCTCTTTTTCTTTACCCTTCTTTTCTATCCATTTAGTAGTGATGCTTGGACATTGTTCGTCTTTGGATGATGATGCTTCCCTATTGTGTGGTATGAAGGTATCTTAAGAGATCCTAAGGGTATCACAATGTTGAGGGTGATTGTAATCAACAGATATAGTCACCTCTCATCCATTTACTAGAAATTTCAAACATTGATGATATGTCGAAGGTACAACTTGCATTTCATGGATCCATGGTCGGCCTAAGAGAATGTTATATGTTAATTCTTTCTCCAACACTTGACATGCAATATGTTTCATCATGGCCCCCATTTGGATGGGTAATACAATCAAGCCCTTAGACGACCTCTCTTCTTCATCATATGCTTTAATAGTCATTTTTCTGCGAGAATCAATAACATCATCTGAATATCCTAGTGCACGGATTAGCTTGAGAGTGCAAATATTTAGGCCATCTCCCCCATCTATTAAGACTCTCTTGACGTGGTGATTGTGGATTAAGACCTCAATATGGAGTGCCGTATTATGGGGATGGTTCAATGAAATATCATCCTGTTCGGAGAATGATAGACAATGTGGAGTAGTCAAATGTCCCACCATAGCTTGAAATTGGCACACATCTAGATTCTTTGGTACTGTAGTGGCAACTAAAGCTTGTTCGAGAACCTCCTTATGTGAGGGTGATATTTTAAGGAGCTCTAGTATGGATATATGAGTAGGAATCCTTTGTAATTGATCGACAATGTTATAGTGTTATGGAGGTGGAACCGCGTGTGTAGACCCAATTCCTTTTTCCATGACTTTGGCTTGCCCCCTAGTTGTTACATTTACTGGTTGATGCTCTTGATTTTCTCTAATTTTTATGACATTAATTTGATTATCAGAGTTGGATATGTTTGGGAGTAAGTCTAAGGGAGTAGTGTTGTTGATTTTCGGTCCGTCAATGTTGTGGCCGACTATATGATTACTCTCTATTCCAGATAGACAATGGATTGTTGTGTCAAAGACATGGTTGATACTCTTCCCTTTGTTGTTTGAAGATGAAGATGCTCCTTTTTCATAGTTGGGAAAAGGGTCTTTGAATGCTGAGTGATCGTTGTTGTTTTGCGATGTCTCCACGTATGCTTTATTGTTGTCAATCAAATCTTGTATTGCATGTTTTAACTCCATACAGTCATTAGTTTTGTGACCCTTGTTGTTATGGAAGTTGCAATAATCAACGTCATTCCACCATGGTGGTTTGACCTTAGGATCCCAGAACCGGGCTTCTCTTGCAGTGATAAGACCACTGGCTACTAGTTCTTTCATTGCAGATTCTATCGATTGGCCTAAAGGTGTGAACCTTCGTCGATTTGATGGTTTCTGATATGGTTGCGCTTTGACAATCTCGTTGTTATGTATGATATTTGGCTTGACAAGTTGATCATTGTTTTGATTCTTTGATGCTGATGTTGTCAAGTTAAAAACTGGTTTAGCATTTGAAGAATCACTTGTTGTTTCATTCATAGGCGTGTTGCGATTCTTTTGCCAAAATTTTGGCTTATCACTACTTGAGTATTGATTTGAGGAGTTACCTGTATTGTTTGATTTATCGTTAAAATGTTTGATAACTCCTCTCTTGACCAATGCTTCCTCAATTTTGAGACCATTTTCGATGACTTTCTCAAATGTGGGAGGGCATTGTAGTTCCAATCTATAACTCATTTCTTCGGTTAAGTTGTCAATAAACAATTCTATCTTTTCTTCCTCCGAAATTGATCGTGGATATCTAGAAAACAAGCGTCGCCATCTTTGGAGAAAAGATAAGAATGTTTCCCCCTTGTTTTGCTTTAGATTATAAAGATCCTTGATTGTTACATCGTGTTGGATGTTGAAGGAGTATTGGGAGATAAATCTGTTGACGAGTTCCTCAAAAGTTCTAATACCAGGTTTTAACTTCGAAAACCACTCCATGCATGATCCTCCCAAACTCCTTGGGAATAGTCTCATTAAATATGTCTCCTCTTGCGCAAACTCAAGACTCATTGTTTTGAATTCTTTGATGTGATCAATTGGATTCATTCTACCATTATACTTATTGTATTTTGGGATCTCACAATGTCTTGGAAAAGGTATCAAGCCGACCGTTGTGTCGAAGGGATAAGGACAAATGTCTTGTATCGCATATCTCTTGGTAGTCCCTTGCGTCATATCTTGTATTTTTTGTTGTAACAGTTGCATTTGAGACGTTAAAGCAGCAACTGGATCTATCGTTTGTGTTGGTTGCAAAATTTCAGCCTCACTTGTGGTAGGTGCTTCCTTTAGACGGTTTACGTCAAAGTCTTTGGGAAGTTTGGCACCTGATTCAGCTAACATCAAAAGATATTTCTCCATATCTTGTTCTAGAATCTTTTCCATAAATATATGGAATTTAGGATCTTGTTGAGCTGCTTGGATGTCCTCGGGAGTGATGTCATTTTTATCGTTTCGGTTTAGATTGTTTCGAGGATTTTCCTCTGCCATTGCTTGGGATTTTAAAATTTCTTGTTCTAAGAATCTCTGTTTTTGGGACCTAGTGAAGATTGGCATACAAAATTTAACCCTTTCTTCTAAAATTTTGATCTTCTATGCTGAAAATGTCAATGGAAACTCGTAACAAAGTCGAATAAGATGACAGATCTTATTGATTAGACTATGTTAAAAATTTGATTGCTATACTTAGTTTCATGATGGAGGATGATAATATCCTGATAATGAAACTTTAATGTAGTAATCAATTTTTGTATTGATTTTGACACTTGTGATTTGCAAGATCTTGTTTTCAGTTGATAAGATTGAAAGTTTGTATAAAGCTATCTGTTTTCGGTCTCTAGACGGTGATTCTGATAAAAAGAAATTTAATTCTGATGAAAATTATGGATAAAATGATAGACTAATTGATTGGTGAAAATTTTGATCTCTTTATTTTGAAAGCGCTAAAATAGAGAACATAAGCGCTATTTCTCAAAAGCGCTAAAACAGAGTACTGAAGCACTGAAATAAGTGACAGAAGCGCTAATTGACAATAAGCGCTAAAACAGTGCCTGGAAGCACTGTGGAATTTGATGAAAGCGCTATTTTACTGAAAGCACTGAAACAGTGCCCAAAAGCGTTGTAAAATTTGACAAAAGCGCTACTTTACTAAAAGCGCTAAAATATAGACCTAAAGCGCTGAAATAATGCCCGAAAGCGCTATTTCCCAGAAGCGCTAAAACAGTGACCAAAAGCGCTGAAACAGGTTTCCAGAATGTTAAAAACAGAAGTTTAAGATTCTCTATTGTAAAATCTGGTCTGGCCTTGTGGCATACTATATCAAGGATTGTGGAAGATAAGACAAATGTATGCGCTGACTACGATTGTGATATTGAGTGAGAGCTCTCCTCTGGAAGAAGGCTCGGGAATAAAGTGGTTCTACCATGTAATCTAATGAGTGACCCCTAGCAAAATTGTGATAATGGTGAATGAATGTTCTATGTTGTAAGAAGAGTTTCCGATTTTGATATAGAAAACGTTGTTTTCTCAATTTATTTCTATAGCTGAGAGGTTGCTTGGGCCTTGTAACTTTGATTTTTCTCTTGACAAACGTGGTGGACTTCCACTTTCATAGGATGGATTTTCTGATTTGTTTTGACTTGACGTTTTCAGGATGATCCTTAATCTGATTTAAATGAATTTGTGAAAACACGACAAGCAATTTTGAATAAGTGTTTTAAAACTGAAAAGATTGTGTATGTTCAAAAATCACGAATGATCTTTATTGATTTTGACGGGTTGTTTTGACAATTGTACACAAATCAAATAGACTCACACTTAAGGACAAGTAGGTCATCATTATACTCACAACCCACATCTTGAATTATGTTGACTCACACAGGCGTGTCACCCCCTAGAGGGCGCCCGTGTTTTTGTCATTGCCAGGTGCGTACTCAAAGTGACGGAAGTGGATACCGAATCCCTTGAGCAAGCGGTCCTTGGTAATTATATGGTGAGTGTCTTAGGGGCAGATTCTTCCCTCCCCTTGCACTACGAGTATGACAATGTATGGATAATGACTCGATGAGAAACTACTCTATGGTTCGTAGATAGGGTTCCGTTCGGTGTGGCAAATAGATAAACTCCCTTAGGAGACCTCCCAATCTTTATAACAAAGATTTTGGGGATGGTTATCTTGCTCACTACCGTCAAGTTGGACTTTCATCAACAACTTGCATTTTTATTATAGTGGGTTGGATAACTTGGCTTTGGGCGTTCCCACTTAGGTCGTTCCTATAGGGTGAGTACTTTTTCCCACTACGACAGGCCTGCTAAAGGATTTAATAAAGCGTAAATGACATGAAGTAAACGTGAATCTGGCACTTTGGTCACCCAGTTAAGGGGAGAGCATAAGCCTAATCACCACAAGCACAACATATAAGTTTGTCTTGTTTTAAGCCCAAAAATAAATTTTCTAATCTATGTGAAGGTGTTGCTTCACAAAAATCATGATGTTCTTTTTAACTTGTATTGTGAAAATGCGGTGACTATCCTAGGATTGATAGATTTGCTTTAAGAAAAACAAGAAAGTGACTATCCTAGGATTGATCCATTTTAGAAACTTTGAAGTGACTATCCTAGATTGATCAATTTTAAAAACTTTGAAGTGACTATCCTAGATTGATAAATTTTAGGATACTTTGAAATGACTATCCTGGATTGATCAATTTTAGTCAGATTGTGAAAAAAAATAAAAATCTGGCCGCGGATGCGTCGGATCCAAACTATTTTTACAAAAGCGCTGGAATATTGCACCGAAACGCTAAAATAGTTACCTGATGCGCTAAAACCCGAAAGCACCAAAATAGGGTACCGAAGCACCGAAGTTTGACATGGAAGCGCTAAAATACCCGATGCGCTAAAACAGTGATCGGAACCGCTATAACAGTGACTGGAAGCACTAAAATAGCGACCAGAAGTGCTAAAACAACAACCAAAAGTGCTAAAACTTTTACAGGAAGCGCTATAAGAAAAAAACGCTGAGAACCTGCGTGACACTTTCCATAAAATTGATAATTTTGATAAAATCGGGGTTAAGGCCCCACGGTGGGTGCCAAATTGTAAGTGTGAATATGTAAATAAGATTAAAATACTTCTTAATATGACATTATATCAAAGATTAAACTAATTGAACTATTTCAAAACAGTAATCAATTGAAAGCGTCATATTTCTCTCTATCTCCAAAGATTTATTAAATCTAAATTGCTCTCAGATTGTTTAAACAAATAAGACTGTTAAAATGATAATTCAAAGAACGAGATGATGCTAATGCAATGCTTAATGATATATTAATTAAACTAGCATGATATTGATGTGAAACAGATAATTGAAGCTATAGGAGACAACCATGGTTGAAAACTTGATTGCTTGATGCTTGATATGTGAATTCTTGATGCTTGATTTCTGGATTCTTGCAGAGTAAGAGTGCAAAAGCTTGATTATCTGGATCCTTTTCTTGGTTCAATGAGGCTTGTATTTATAGATTTCCTGGCTGTAGAAATGCACAGGGAAAGCTTTGAAAGGCTTGGATTCAATCTGGAGAATTGAATGGTGAGAGATGGAGGAGATTGAGAGAAAGATGGGGATTGTTTCTACCCATGAAAACACCAGGCAAGAGAAGAGGAAGGATTGATGGAGGAGGATTGAGAGATCAAATTCCAAATTTGTCTCCAATTTGTCTCCAAAACTTCCCGTGAAGTTTCAATCAATTAATTTAGACATGATTCTGACATGAATTAGACATAGGAAATCTAATTCATTTTTGAGGAAATGTAGATTGGAATATTCCTTATGCTCTAATTCAAATATTTTTGATTTATTTAAACTAGGAAAAGGGAGATAAATAATTTAATAAAACAAACTATAGGATAGTTGTTTATTAAATTAGATAGAAGAATATGGCAATTAATCAATAAAGTGTTTTGATCTTTATTTAATTAATTTAAGATGGATGTGATAGATTAAAATAGGGATTTGATAATTAAATCGAACAAAGTATTTAATTTTTTGTTTATTTAATTAAGATGAGATTTTAGAAGATGTGGTGTGATTGTGAACTATTTAAATAAATATTTCTATTTATTCAAATAGTAGAGGAAATTAGAATAATTAATCAAATAATTTGTATTTAATTAATCGGATGCTCTAGACCAATTTTAGGTGTATACAACATCTATTATTTGGATTTACTTTTATGTGTGGAAATTTTGGTTGAAAGATCTACAAGACTTTGTGCTTGTAATCATTCATGCTATTCGAGGAATCGCTGAGTCTAAGAAGACTTTGTGCTTCTAATACAATGAATGACACTTCTACCAGATTCAACATTGAAAGGGCTACAAAATGACTTTGTGCCTTCGTGAGCCTTCCCTTTTCCCTTTACCTTTTGTTATTATAAATCATACCTAGTATTTCTAAGCTATGCTTTGTCAAGATAGAAATATTGGCATTACTGTTGTTGTTTAAGTTTAAGTTATCAGATCTAAAGCTTTTCATCGTGAAGCATTGTAAACATCTTCTCTGAAAAAAGAGAGAAGTATGAATATAACACCCCCCCCCCATTTCATGAGTACAGTGTACATTTTTTAAGTATTCTTTTAAGTTTATTATAGCTTCTAATTAGTAGTAATAAGGGCACCTCCCCTTTCTGAGAGGAGAGATCATATCTCACACAACTGTGGTTGAAGTCTAGATGGCGTAATCTGTTGAAAAGTTGATTACACTATTTTCACCCAACAAGACTGAAAGTGGAAAGATGGTGAAATTTTCCAACCCTGACTAAACTATTCTCTTAGTCCACCTAGCCACATGTTCAATGAAGGTATCATCCAACAATTCCTCACAATTGAATGGGCCTAGATTGGTGTCTATGACATCAACCAACTCTGAATCCAATTTTCTTGCAATAACATTGGGACTTTGACATTTATATCTCAAGGTGTATGGTAGTTGCTCCACCTTGATCCTCTTAGGCTTTATTTGTTTTGAACTTTCTGTAGTCCGACCTTCCATTTGTGACACTCCTATAGAGGTTCCTGACATCACTCACTTCCTACATGACAACCTAGGATTAGATCTATGGAAAGTATGAAAATTAGTATTAGAGAGCCACCTTCCATGTTACTTTGTCCTTCTTCATATAGTCTCTACATACTTAACAAAATTTACCACTCACTAGAGGCGAAACCAAGAAAGGAACCAGAATTGAAAAGAATCTAGCATGGCGGGATTGGGGTCAAGATCATCATTGGAACTGAGACCAGGATTGGACTACATGTCAGGATCGGGACTGGAGTTGGGATGGATATCGAGACTAGGACTAGAATGAAAATTGGACCTGGAACATCATGAAGTTTCACATCCCATATCCATTTTGGTTCAGTTTCCGCTTGAGTAAAGGATGTTTGTGAGTCAAAAAGCTTATCAGGAGTGAGCTTGGGATCTAACTTGAACTACTGAAAGTTCACTTATGGGTTGAACCCATAACCTAGATCCGCTTTCGCCTGTTAACATTAATAATAGGATAATTTGATCAAACACTCACAATATTCTAAAACGAGGTCCTATGGTAAGCTAAGGGGGCTTAAAATAATAAAGGGGATCAATCCCTTATTTGACCGAGGGAAGATCACCAGGTAGGGCACAAAAATAGAAATAACATGTGAAACCCTAGTTCATAAAACTGATTGACTCAGGAATTTTAAGGGTAGTAAACACAACATGGAGATCATTGAATCAATACAAAGAAAACCACTCAACATATTTGAGACCCCAAAAGCCCTCAAAACCTGTTGAAAATGAAACCCTAAAAACTAGGGCATGATAAAGAAAAATGGAAAAACCACCAAACACAAAAGCGACAGAAACAAACAAAAAAAATAGGAAAAAAACAAAAGAGAAAATAAACCAAAAAGGGAAAACAAAGACAAACACCATGAAAACAAGCGAAGACTCACGAGAAACCTCTCATGAACACACGAAAAACACAAAGCAGCAAAAAAAATGAAAATGAAAAGCGAAATGAAGTGAAGAAAAGTCCACCTACCTCAACTTTTACCCAACTGGATGAAACTTGATCCAATCCACACACAGATACTTGTTTTCCGATCAAAATCATGCTCCTCCTTCTCTATTTCAGCTCTGGTCGCTATCATAGTTTAAGCAATAATAACAATGAGGAAATTTACCTTAATTAAGTTTAAGAATTTGATTTCATGCATGTGGAAGGCCTGTAATTAATGCCATTAATGCGGTAGGTTGGGCATAGGATCACAACGGGAAAAAGCACACAACCATTGTGTAACTGAAGTAAAGTGGAACAAAAACAAGAAAGTGAGGATAGGATCGGGATTGAAATTAGCCAAGGAACTTTTACAAAGTTCTCAATTTGGTTTCGGTCTCGGTTTTGATTATGCCAAAGATGAAGAAAACACAAAACCAACAAAAGAAAAGACAATAAGGCAAAGATGAAATCGGAAGGATCAAACCCAAAATGGAACAAACAAAAGAAAGAAGGTGGGGATGGAGGTGGAACGAGAACCAAACTTGGAACTTGTCAAAGTTTCGAGTTCAAGATCCATTATGGATTCGATCCTGTGAAAGGAAAACAACACCGACCAAAAAAAAACACAAGGAAACAAATAGGAGTAGGATTGGGACCAAGTCAGGACATGGAACTTAAGTAAGTTCTGAATCAAGGTTCGGTTCCGGTCCCGATTTTGCTAGAGAAAAAATAAAAAAGACAAAGACTTAGGAGAAAAGAACAACTCCTAAGTCCCGAACAAACGACAAGGACAAGAAAGCAATAAGGGGGACCCATTTTGACCAAAGTTAAGATGGGGTGGTTAGGCAAGGCATAACAATACCTAAATTCTTCTATATGTCACAAACCTTTATCTTTTCTTTTGTCTTATGTTTTCCTTTTTGGGATGACAAAAGGCATTGAGACATTTAGGTCTCTTCCATGTTGACCCAAAATATTTTCTTTATTTTTGCTATCTATGTGCCATTCTTCAAGTTCCATGAGTTATTTAGGGAATGGTGATGTTTCCAACCTCTAGAATATCATTGTAGCAAATACATACGCTGACCTCGAACCCATGGATTCCTTATGTGTTATTTTGGGATTTCATTTGGGGAAACTCCTTTTTCATGACGTAGCTTTACTTGGAAACATATGCTTGACATAGGGCTTTCCAAATAATATCTCATGTCTTCTTTATTGTTTAACATTTATCATTTACTACTTTAAAGTAATTTCTCATAGCATGGAGTTTAGCAATTTCTTTAAAGTGGGGGAATACATTGGCATTATCATTTTGAAATTTTTTGACTATATTTTATGTTTCACGGTGTTGTATTCTTACTTCATGTGATGTGTCTTTTTATTTGTAGTTTCATTGGGTTTGATGTTCTCCAAGAGTGTGACCTTTCTTGGCATATGACATTCCTCTTAGTGTCGATGTTATGCATTGCATTCCCTAAGTTGTGAATCTTTTATCTTAGACTTGTCCTCCCTTGGATACAATAGGCATGATGTTACCTAAGAGGAGACCTTACATTCAAACTAAGCAAATCCCCTTTGAACATGTCTTATCCTATTTTCATTTTTTTCATAAGTGTCTAGCATAATGCAACTTGCTAACCTTGTGAAGCTCAAAGTTACAACCCTTTTTCATGGCCACCAAGCATAACACACCTTTCTTTCCAGTGGAGCCTTGTTTTTTTATAAGTGCTTAGCATAACACAACTTGCTAAGCCTTATAAATCTCAAAGTTCATATTGTGTGGTACCTTATTAAAGTTATCAGAGGTATAAATTTGGTATGGTTATGGGATCCTAATAATATTTTCTCATTTTCCACTTCTGGGGGCTCACCTAGTGGAAAACAAATTTCACTAGCCTGTGTGAGTGTGCATTATTGTTTGCATAGTGGACAATGAGTTCCACTTGTAAATTTTTTTGGACAAAAAACTAAGGCTTGATCCACATTGAGTTGGACAAACAGTCAAGACTTGATCCACCCCTTTTTCTTTTTCTTTTTCTTTTTGAGTCTTTGACATTAAATGATTGAGCGTTTTGTCATTGCTGCATATATACATGTTTAGCATAGGAATGTGTCTCCTTGTTCCATTGTTGGTTTTTCCATGAGATCTTAGATCTTGGGGGCTTGATCCTTCTCCTTGACCTTTGTCATCTTATCTTTCCAACAATTGTACAATTAGACCTCTCTCGATTGTCTACTTTAGTGTGAGTTTGATGTAAGGTCATCCTCTCACTAAATTGGGGGCTAAATATAGTGTAGAAAAATGTATCCCTTTACATTTTCACTTTTTTTGGGCCCTCCTAATTAAAATGGACTTAATAATGTCTTAATGTAGTGTTGAAAAATATACCCCTTTACATTTTCACACTTGTTTGGGCCCTCTTAATTAATTTGGACTTAATTATGCCTTAATAATCCCTATTATTAATTTACAAGACTATTAAATTACATTTTTTGAAGGGGAAACTTGACAATAATTAATGCCAATACATAACATTTTACTTTGAGCAATGTGTGTTCCAGGAATAGGGACCTAGGACCCATTCACCCATGGGTGAATGGGTCCTCCCTAGTCCTTTGAACCTAAATTTAAAATATGTTTTTGGTGGTATTTTAAGGTTTCTAAATCCATATTTCAATGTCGACTTGTGATATTTGAATTTTGGGAAATGAAGGATACATACCTATAAATACAAGGTTATTTCACTAAGTTTCATCTAAGAAATCTAGCGATTTGAAGTGAGAAAAAAGCATAGAAAAGTTGATGATCAAGAGCATTCAAGAGAAAATATATCAAATATTTATTGTAGCATTCAAGATCCAATTAGCATGTCAAAGTCTTCTTGCATCATGCATGTTTTTGGAGCTAACATTGTGATGTAGGTTTCATGATCAAGTTTAAACATTCAAAGAATTATCTCAAGTATCAAGTTCCACAACCATTGCAGCCATTTCATGCAATTTGTAGACCTAAGATCTCCATTATCAAGGTTCATTCGAGGGTTTTTTGAGTGGTAACACATCATTGTTCATTGTTCATTCCCTCTTTCATGCTTTATTCAAATTCAAGGTTTGATACTGTTTCACAAAAAATTGCCAAGCCTTTGCGGTTTTTATTTTTGTGACTGCACCTTACCTTTCAATTGCTCACTACCCTTGGCATGCTCCACGTGGCTTCCTCGCAAAGCTTTATTCTTTTCATATCACTTCACCTTTTGTCGGTCTCCGTCTGCGTGCCGCGTGGCTTTCTCTGGCTGCTTTCTGAACTAGGCCCGCCTTGTACTTTCTTTCACTCAGTGTGCTCCACGTGGCTCCCTCTCGGATCTTTTCGCTGGGCGTCCCTTCACCATTTTTCCAGGCCCCGTCTGTGCAACACGTGGCAGTTGCTTCTACGCCAGTTACCTTGGAATTACTGCTACACATTTGGTACTCACCTGCTGTCGTGTTTTCTTTTGTGGCATTGCGTGTCCATTTCTGATGCTGCGTGGTTTTTTGTTCCCTATAGTGGCTTCGCTGGCAGGCTCCTAGGCAATCGATGTTTGTTGTGGAGGCTCGAGGTGATCTGGGGCGTCAATCCTTGCTCAAGGCTTTCCTTCTCTTGGTGTGTTTTAGGTGGTGGACTGGCCTATAAATGCGGCCATGTTTCTCTTTATTAGGTTGTTGATTAAGTGGCAAAAGACTCCCGAGCACTGGGAAGAAGCCATTGTAATAGTTTTATTTAATTTGAAGACTCCAGACTATGCCAAATCAATTCGGCCTTTCTGTTTTTCATGCATTTAGTAAGACTATTGGTCTGTTTTGTTTTCTTCTTTTATTGTATGAATGCCTATTCTGCAGTTTTTGTAATCCTTCATAGCTCAATGAATATAGATCATGTTTCCTTGGCTCTTCTATGTTAGCTAAGGTTATGATAGATTATGATATGAAAATTAGAAAGTATTTGTTACGTTTCAAGTTCTTTTGAGAAAATTTACTTAACAAACAACATTTTGGTGGTTCGGGCCTTTGCACTCTGCACTGTGCTCTGGTAATTTTGTCTATAATTTTGGCGTATCGCCTGTAGTGTAGATTTTATATTTCGCTATCTTTCTAACCTTTTACCTCCCCACTAAACGAAGAGCTGACTTCAATAAAACCCTGAAGGTCACTTAGCTAGCGCATAATGTCCCCCAATAGCTAATTTTCCCATGAGACTGCTGCTACATGCAAAATACTGCATCAATAGTTCTTTTTCTAGCATGCCCAGTGGGACCACAAACTAGCACGTTCTCCTGGTTTTATAAGTGTGTATGAGCCATCAGCCTATAACTAGGTCATAGACTACAAGAGTCCCTGGCTAGCTCATACCACCCTTAGTTTATGTGCACTTGAGAGGTCAATGAGGTAGCCCTTCACCTCCTCCGTCTCCTCCTTCTTCATCGTTGCCTACTCCACCTGGGACTCTGACAGTCCTTTAGTTACACCTGTGCCTCCTACAGTATGGGCTCCAATCCCTGCTTCTGCTCTAAAAGCCATCCCTAAGTATTTTAGGGATGAGTCAAAGACACCAACAAAACATCTGCAAGATGTGGCAGATGTATGTCTGGTACATGGCATATCAAATGAAAAATGTAGCTCTTAGATTGTTGGTCGTCTCTTTCCGAGGAAAGGCACTAAACTAGTACAGGATTCTCAAGGCTAGTACTATTGCAACTTGGGACCACCTCAGAACCTCGTTTTATGAGTGTGTTTTGAACATTGGTGCCAAATCTTCATTGTACCGTCAACTGGAAAATATAAAGCGAGCTCCTCATGAAGCTCTACCTGATTTCAATGCAAGATTTATTCAACCTTGCAGAGAGTACCTGTTGGAAGTCGACCACCTCCAGATCTGGCATTCATGTTCTACCTAAAGTCGATTAATGCCGATATCTCCATGATGCTTCAGGCTCTTGGCGGGGAAACTCTACCCAATGCTTATGCCTTGGCTGTCACTGCGAAAAATAATCTGGCCGCTGTAGCAAAGTTGGCACCGAGACCCATCATGCCATTGTTTCCTGAGTGCAACACTGCAGAAGCCGAAGTTCCCTCAACTAGTGCACCTACGACTCCTCCCCAATCTATGTATGTGTATCCCGAAAATTCTCTGAGCACAACTTTGATAGTAGCTCCTGTGCCTAATCCCTTGGCTACCGAGATGAACGAGATGAGAGAACAAATGCAGACCATGACTAATGAATTGACTACTTTAAAGTGGCAGCAATATAGCTATCAAAAGCTAGAATAATAGAGTTACCAAGGTGGAAAAGCTCCGTACCAATCAAATCAGTGGCAAGATAGGTCACACGAAAATGCCTCGGCTCAGTCGAGTAATCAGATGGTTCTGGTAACCCTGTTGATGCAGACCGTTCATCCTATTTCGAATAAAGAGTTGGTCGCGGGGCATAATAATATAGTCGAAGACGCCAATTCATGGTGTTTTCCTTGCAATGATGTACACATGCCAATAAATTGTTTGCGGGGAAATTTGCAACAAAAGATCACAGACCAACATAACCAAGGCAACACACCTGATGTCGGTAACCAATCATAGGCCTCTCAGCAGATGGACAATGTTGTCCTCGCTGCTCAAATGCAAGGGATGCCCATCCAACAAGAGTCAAACATTGTTCTAGACCAAGCACTCTTTTCTTGGATGGAGGGAGAAGAGTCAACACTTCTGAACGACATCCCTATGGATAAAGTGCCCCAAGTACAATCTGACCATAACACGCGTTCAAAGCGTAGATTCACCGGAGAGTTCACAACCTTGCCTACCAATGCTTTATCTCAGCCGATGCCTGGTCCATCGGCAGGCCTACTTCCAATCCCACCACAGTCTAAGGCGGCTATTCCTAGCTCTCCAAATCCACTTCCTCTGAAGGCGAAGGCTCCTATGATTGTCTCAACTATTTTCAAACAAACAGACATACCGGCCACAAAGCCAATACCGACTATGAAACCTAAAGAGCAAGCAACCGCGACTCACCAGTCGTGAGCGTAGTTCAATGTGGTGGAACAACTGAAGAAATCATCTACCAACGCTTATTTGTGGGATGTCTTGGCTATTCTTGAGCAGAAGGTACTATTAAAAAAGGCATTGTCAAGAGAGGAGGATGCGAAGGTACTTACTCATTCTAATGAAGAGAAAGTATCCAGGTCAGACCTGGATAAAGTGTTGACAAATCAACCAGAGGAGAAGCTCAAGTCCAAAAAATAATTAAGCCTAAACCTAAGCCTTTATTTCTAACACTTATTATTGGCGACAAGCTATTACATAATTGTATGATCGACTCTGGTGCTAGCACCACTGTCATGCCAAAGAAAGTAGCTGATGCTTTGGGGTTAAAATATGAGCCTCTGAACAAAGGAGTCATGCAGCTAGATGGAAATAAAGTTGATACCGTCAGGGTAATCAAGGGATTGCCTATGACTTTGTTTGCCTGCCCTAGTATGACTGTAAATTAGGATACCATACTCATTGATATTCCTCCTCCATTTGGGATTTGTTTGTCTCGAGAGTTCACAACAAATGTTGGAGGATATCTAGCACTAGACTGGTCACACCTAATTCTGAGGACCAAGCATGGAGCCAAGATGAAACTATTGTCGGAAACTTTGCATTCTGAGCATGTTGTTGATGAGGCTCTACTCAACATTGAAGCAACACACACTTCACTTACTTAGGAGGAAAGGTTCAATGTGGAATTTTTAGAAGAAGAAGAGGCTACTAGCTCTTGGATGAAAGATGAAGAAAATTTATTGAATGAGTTTATTGATACCGACCCTTTTGGAAATTATCATACAACTGGAATTGACACTTATGTCATACATGAGGAAGGCCAATCTATGCCCAAAGTTACTAAGGATTCTAGAAGCAAAGCACCCTTGGGGTTATGGAATTTTCATTTTGATGGAGCAAGACGCAGAGTTGGAGTTGGAGTAGGAATATATTTGACTTCCCCTTTTGAGGAAAATACCTTGAGGTTGTATCGCTTCCAATTTTCTTGCTCAAACAATGAAGCAAAATATGAAGGTCTTGTCCATGGTTTAAGCCTTGCGGAACAAATGGGTGCAAAGCAGATAAGTGTGTTTGGAGATTCAGAGTTGGTGGTCAACCAAATCCATGGAATTTCTGTTGCAAAGAATGTTCGTATGTGATCCTTTTGACATAGAGTCTGGGATCTTATTGACAACTTTGAGGCCTTTAATATTTTGGCTATACAAAGAGAGAAGAAATCTGAAACCGACTAGATGGCAACTATCGGGGCTCAGTTTGAGCTAGCCTCCAAATTATTAAGAAATAAGCATGCGGTGAGGGTAATTGTAAGACCCGTTGTTCCAGATAACAATCAAGATTGGAAAGTGTTCGATAGCGATGCTCATATTGCATCATTTCTCCAGTCATTTGGGGAATTCTCCGATCAACTGTAACCAAAGATCGCCGAAGCTTATGGAGATCAAATTATCCAGTTGAAATCCAATAAGCTTCCGAGAGGGCTAGTCACTCTAGAGAGCCTATTTGATTCTGATGATGCAACAAGAGACAAAAGGAAGCTTGTGGCTGACAAGGGTGATTACACCGATTTGCATATCGGGGAAGATAGAAAGCTCAAAGTTGGGAAAGGAGTATCTCAGAAGAATAAGGACAGACTAAGGCATTTCTGTGAAGAATATCCAAGTGTAGTAGCCTGGTCATATGATGATCTTAAAGGATATGATCCCGGGATCATCGAGCATACAATTGACTTGTTGGAAGGGGCGAAGCCAGTTTGTCAAAGACAGAGACCTGTAAATCCAAAGATAGAATATCTCATGTCACATGAGTTGAATAAATTGATCGCATCCCAAATAGTGTTTCTGATCAAACACAACACTTGGGTGTCAATCCTAGTACCTGTCTGGAAGAAAAATGGAGATATACGACTATGTGTAGACTTCTGAGACTTGAATAGAGCATCCTTAAAGGATCATTACCCCTTGCCTTCAATGGAGGTAATTCTACAAACCGTGGCTGGCTCCAAAATGTTTTCAATGTTGGATGGATTTTCAGGCTACAACCAGATTCGGGTAAAGGAAGAAGACCAACACAAAACATCGTTCACCACAAAGTGGGGAACTTATGCATATGCCAAGATGCCTTTTGGACTCTCGAATGTTAGAGGCAATTTTTAGAGAGCCATGGACATTTCCTTTAAGGATTTGATCCACAAAATTATACTCATCTATCTAGATGATTTGACAGTATTTTCAAAATTTGTTGATGATCACTTTGATCATTTGGAGATTTTTTTTCCAGAAGTTCCAGGAATTCAGGATTTCCTTAAACCTGAAGAAATGTGTGTTCGGAGTTCCCCAGAGGAAGCTATTGGGGTATGTTGTCTCTAAGGAAGGCATTGCTATTGATCCTGAAAGATTTGATGTGATCCGGGAGCTCCCGTTACCTATCAACAAGAGGGGCGTGCAATCATTTCTAGGTAAGGTCAACTTCATTAACCGATTCATTGTAGATTTTGTAGGGATTGTTCGACCTATTAACTTAATGCTTAAGAAAGACCAAACTTTCAAATGGACGGCAGAGGCAAGAAAAGATTTTGAGCTTATAAAGGAGGCTATTTCGTCTGCCCCTGTGTTGGTAAACCCCAACCTGTCAAAGGATTTTATTATGTATGTTTTTGGTAGTGGCAACAACATCGCCACTATAGTTATGCAAAAATATGATGAAGATAAAAGGGAGTCCCTTGTTTCCTTCTACTCACGAACCTTAAAAGAATACAAGGTGAAGTACAATTTTAAAGAAAAGTAGGCCTTTGCTATTGTCAAAGGACTTAAAAAGTTTCAACATTTGATATCATATAATAAGGTGATTGTTTGTGTACCAGATCCTAGTGTGCGAGAGTATATCATGGAGGGAGAAATCACTAAGAAGAGAGCTAATTGGATCACTAAGATCCTAGAATATGATATTGAAGTCAGACCTGTCAAAACTATCAAGGAAAGGGACTGTGTGAGTATCTCGCTGAAAACAGTGAACCAGCGACATAGCTTAAAGCTCCAGAACATGTGTTATTGAATAAAGAAAGTTCTCAGGGTGACTGGCTTGAGGATAGAATGAAATTCATGCAGACGAGAAGGTATATGATCAATCTACCTTCTTTTAAAAGGCGTTTCTATCGATTACAAAATAGAAATTATGTTCTCTTGGGGGTGTCCTATTTAAAAGAAATTTTAATGGCATCCTGCTAAGGTGTGTAAATGAGGAGAAGGCCAAGAGAATATTGGATCAATACCACAATATCCCAGCAAGAGGAAATTTTTTTGCAAGGACCACAACAATTAAAATTATATGTGCTGGTTATTTTTGGCCAACACTTTTCAATGATGCATTATTTACCAATTAAGTCTTGCAATGAATGTCAATTTCATGTTGGAAAGAGAAAGAATGTTGCTATTCCATTAGGGCCTCTAGTAGTAGAGGAACCTTTTGCTCAATGGGGTTTGGATTTCATTGGGCTGATTAACCCTTTCTCCTCAGCTAGACAAGTAGAAGCAGTGCCATTGAAAAATGCAACAAAAGTGGAGATTGTTAATTTCTTGGAGGAGTTGATAGCCAGATTTGGCCCGCCCTAAACAATCATCTCCGATAATGCTAAAACATTCCTCGGCTTGAAGATGAGCCAGTTCACATTAAAATATGGGGTTTTCCTAAAAACCTCTTCTAACTATTATCCCCAAGGGAATGGCCTTGTAGAGTCTACAAATAAAAACCTCATCAGGTTAATTAAGAAGATAGGCTTGGAACACTAGATAGAATAGCATAGGAACCTCAAGACATCACTGTGGGAAGACCGAATCATGCCCAAACAGATGCTAAATACATCTCCTTATGAGATGGTGTACGGGAAGGAGGCATTGCTGCCTATCACCATGGAAATCCCCGCCCTACAGTTGCTTAAATATCTGGAGATTGAACAAAATAGAGCAATGGAGGTAAGTTTTTTCCAAGCTACTCGAGGTTCAAGAAAAGAGAGAGCATGCCCTTGAGGCGATGAACAACCACCAGTCGGTGGTAAAGAAATGGTTTGATAAAAAGGCATCAGATCAAGAGTTTCAATGCGGGGACTTGTTGCTCAAGTTCAATGAGCACGAAGCAAGGCGCAACCAACACGAAAAATTTGACAGCCTCTGGGAAGGGCCTTTCAAAATTATCTAGTGTAAACGATTCAACTCTTTCGAGTTGGAAGACATGGAAGGTAATGCCCTAGGTATTCTAGTTAATGGAATACATCTTAAAAAAATTCATTAATTTTGCCTATGTGATGGCTGTGTAAATTGTAAATATGTATTTATTTTTGATGCTTTAAAGTTTTGGGTCTTCTCAGTGCTTCATGAATAACAACAATAGTGCAAGAAATTGAAAGAACATTGTAAACAGGCAGAGATTTCTGAAAAAACATATATTATATATATTGGCCGGAAATTTACATTATATAAGGTAGAGGCCAGTGGCCTTGTATCAATATATACATATGTCCGCTATGAAACGGAGCTTGAAAAGTGAAAAAAAAAAGTGGGGACCATTTTCATTCTCAGATTATCAATGGAAGGGACCAACAATTGCAGCAACCGGCAACACGAGATCAGGAAACATCATTCTTTTAAAATCCTCATACCACTAGAGGTTTTGGAATGGTTCAATATTATGCACCCGCATGAGGAAGTAGCAACCGACGCAGACCTTAGCACGATGCTCCTTATGAGTCTCCATTTCGAAGCCTAAGAGGAAGGGCTTGGTTGGAATAGGTCCTTTATGCAGTTGCAGCAGACGAAGGTTGCGAACCGAGGGGATCCCATGATCAAATTGAGCAACATGCATGATCTGCTCCAATCCTCTGAGGTAGCATCAAGGGAACACCTGCTTCGTCAGCTTCGAGATCTTGCATTTGGAGACGCTGATATCCAGCAGTGAGGCGACAAAATGGGAGCATATGCTGGTGTTTACCCAATATTGTTCCTCATACTCTACGCAATATTTTCCAATAACCCAAGGTTTAGGTATTCCTCTTTCCTAACCTACTTGATATTACACTAGAATCCGGATTACTTTTCGACATTTATGTCTCTGGCTATTTTTTACGAAGGTGGCTTAAAGAAGCTAGTTTTGACATGGACTCCTATGATGTCGAAAACCTTTGATTACTATGCATTTTCAGATTTATTGTTAGCCCCAACTCTGGAGGCTTTGGATAGAGTTGGGATCAGCATGACCATGCGCATATCACCTCGATAGAAGACCTAGTTGGGAAAACTTGTACCATCCTATGATTGGTTCTTTGGTACAAATTTCACCATACTTTGCATGTGAGGTTTCACCCAGGAGCCCTTCCAACTCCCCTATTTTCTTTCTGACAAAGTTCTAGCCCTGGAAGAAATGAGGCAACTATGTACTATTGATAATGATTACTGGGGGGAAACATTTAACCTCCAATTTTCTATTGCCGGTGATGTTTGGTTCTGTGCCACTGATCAAGAAAAGGACTTCGAAGATTGACACTTCATAGATTTTTCTTTCAAAGTTGGGTCATCTTGGGTTGATGTTGATAAATGACACCTAGCAATACAACCCCGAAAATAATTTATCGGAGGTTGGCATCAAATCCCACATCAGCCTCAGCCATTTTGAGACCCTCAGAGAAATGTTGAGGAGAGGAATTTAAGGTTATACGTAGGCCTTGAACATTTGCCTACTGATGACATACCACTGCCATGGCTGGACTTCTACTACATAGTTGGGAGGGTCAATCCAAATCAAAAGATCAATCAATCCCTGAGCACCCAATTGCAAAAGCTCAAATGGTTTCCTGAAAAGATTCAAAACTTTTGGATCTTCCAACAAGAGATTAAAGCAACCACCAAGCTTTACGAAGAGGTGGCCCTTTATGAAAAATTTGACATCTAGGAGAGCATGCATCCGGATGTTGAAAAGTCTTTGAACCCTTCAACATCCATGCAAAATTATAGAAGGGAAGAGATTGCCATGGAGCCCGGGGAGAAGTAACTCAAAATCCCCCTACCATCATCGAGAATCCAATGCATGAGAAAGATACTGGTAAACAGCCTATGCAGTAGGAGGATTCACACACACAAATGTCAAAGCCATCCAACTCCTCTAAATCAACAAGGAAGCGGGTAAGGACTAATAGTGGTAGAAGGCGGGTCATTGTCGACCTTGATGATTCTCTAGAAGAAAAGCGGCAACGAACCAGAGAATCTGGTGAAGAAGAGCGGTCGATGAAGGAGGCGGTTGAATTGTCTGCGGCTCCTCTCGAGCCTTAGGTAACATTTATTCCCTCTTCTCTCTCTACCATGTCTCTGGTCTCTTCTTCATCTACCCTTTCTTTTTCATTTACGCCAATTTTCTCTGCCACTGGATATCCCAGGCAGTCGAGTCTCACCCCTCCTAGTTTCCCACTTTCATCCTTTGCGTTTCATCCCTTACCTGAAACACAATTTGGTGTCACTACCGGGCTAATGAGCCAACAATTCTTATCCCCAGGGCCCAGCCTTTTAGTTAGCGCATCTCCAGCCTTTCCCTACACTGCATTATCATCCTCTCCGAGTGGCCATTTCATTCCACCATTCTCCCCTGCCATTGTAACAAGGCCCAACAAAACTTTTGTTGCATCGAGTACGCTATCTTTCTCGTTGGTCATCCCTCAACAGTTCCCTTTTGCTGGAGGCCTAGGTATCCTTTCCTAGGAATATTTTTTGTAGGTTGATGCAAACAAGAGCGCTCGAGCTAACCGTATCAATAAAATAAGATAAAAGGACGCGACCAGGTAGGCAGAGCCTCTCTTGCAAACTGTATTCAATGAGAGCCAAAATTCATTGATGTTTGCAAAAATCACTCCCAATGTGATTAAACCGGTAGGAGAAATTTTACCAAGTGATTACTCTGTAAATGCTATCGGAATAGACTTTTAGTAGGCTCGCCCGTGAGATAAGGTTGAGCTAATGGAGGAGACCCAAAAAATTGTGACCATCGATTACCTCAAGCTTAATCGCCAGGCAAGGAAAAAGGATGATTAGATATCAAAGCTCAAGGGTAAGGTCGATATCTGGGTAAGCAAGTTCAAAGCCCAAGAAAATGAAATAAGTCACTTGGAGAAGGAGAGGAGTGCCTTTGAAAGTCAAATCAAGGTGTTGTAGGTTATGAGCATAGAAATCATTTCGACTCTCCAGCATGAGGTCGAGCTGAGCCGAACAAGTGAGGAAAAACTCTGTGCTGCATCCATACAACTAAGTGAAGGAATGAAGGAGCTCCGACAGAGCATGAATATTGAAATTAATGAAATGAATGTCACTTTGGAGTTGGAAATTCAAAAAGAAAAGCGGGCCGAATTGGCCCTGGAGGAAAAAGAAAAAGAGGTTTCCACTCTAAAGGAACAAGTGTCCACATTGGACATAAAATTGTTAGAGCTGAAGGCGATTTTGAGTAGCAGAGAAGCAGAGTTGGCTATCTTAAAGACCCAACCTCTTGCTCCCCAGATGAGCTCATTGGAGATCACCAAGGAGTTGTATGCATCATACTAGGACAAGGTGAAGGCATTGTGCCTTACTCTTTAGCCCACCCTAAAATTTATGGCGCAAGCAACTAACCTTTGCGGAACAGTAAGTGAAACAATACAACAAATTCAAGAGGTAACTTCTGACAAGGTTCCAGAGGCTAGGATTTTATTGGGCAAGTTGTATACTACTTCCGATGAAGCTTTGAGAAGCATGGGCATCAAAGACTGAACAACGGCGACCATGGGCATAAGCATCCTCATATCTATGCATGAGGTTGTTCAACAGGTGGCAGAATGAAGAGCCAGGTTGAACTAGGTTACTAGTGACATGCAGGTGAAATTTTCCCGCTTAACTCAGAGAGGCCTCCCTTCGCCCTTCATTGTAGATCAGGTAGTAGCGAGTGTGGAACACATTGTTGCTATGATTGAGAAGAAAAAACAAGACATTTTTGTCTTCCAATCTTTTGATCAATTTTCGACCGCCGAGGAAATTGAGGGGATCGTGCATCAGCTGGTGCAACTCTTCTTCCAATTAGAATTGGAAATGAAGGTATCAAGTAGATTGCCTTTGAGGGTAATTATCGATCTCATGCTGACTCATGAGAATCTATGAGCTCTCTCTACGCCATCAAACAAAGTCTGGACCAGTCTGCAGGTTGCCCTCTCGTGGTTGTGAGAAATTTTGGGATGTTGAACCAAAGTTTCTATGGTTCTTCATTCCGCGAGTGAAATGCCCCTGTGAGTTACCAAATTGTTTCACAAAAAAATGCCAAGCCTTTGCGGTTTTTATTTTTGTGGCTATGCCTTACCTTTCAATTTCTCACTACCCTTGACATGCTCCACATGGATTCCTCGCAAAACTTTCTACTTTTCATATCGCTTCGCCTTTCGTCGGTCTCCCTCTACGTGTTGCGTGGATTTCTTTGGCTGCTTTCCGAACTGGGCCCGCCTTGTACTTTCTTTTGCTCAGCATGCTCTATGTGGCTCCCTCTCAAAGATTTTCATTGTGCATCCATTCATCTTTTTTTCGGGCCCCATCTGCGCGACACGTGGTAGTTGTTGTTGCGTCGATTACCTTGGAATTTTTGTCGTGCCTTTTGTACTCACTTGCTACTGCATTTTCTTCTGTGGTGCCACGTGTCCATTTCTATTGTTGCATGGTTTTCCATTCCCTGTAGTGGCTTTGCTGGTAGGCTCCTGGGTGATCGATATTTTTTGTGGCGGCTTGAGGTGATCTAGGGCGTCGATCCTTGCTCACAACTTTCCTTCTCTTGGTGTGGTTCAGGTGGTGGATTGACCTATAAATGCAGCCATGTTTCTCTTTATTAGGTTGTTGATTGAGTGGAAAAAGACTCTCGAGCACTGGGAAGAAGCCTTTGTAATAGTTTTATTTAATTTGAAGACTCCAGACTATGTCAAATCAATTTGGCCTTTATGTTTTTCATGCATTTAGTAAAACTATTGGTTTGTGTTGTGATCTTCTTTTATTGTATGAATGCCTATTCTTTAGCTTTTGTAATCCTTCATAGCTCAATGAATACAAATCATGTTTCCTTGACTCTTCTGTGTTAGCTAAGGTTATGATAGATTATCCTATGCAAATTAGAAGGTATTTGTTGCGTTTCAAGTGCTTTTGATAAAGTTACTTAATAAACAACATTTTGGTGGTTCGGGACTTTACACTTTGCACTGTGCTATGGTAATTTTGTCTATGATTTTGGCATATCATCTGTAGTGTAGATTTTATATTTCACTATCTTTCTAACCTTTTACCTCCCCACTAAACGAAGAATCGGCTTCGATAAAACCCTAGAGGTCACTTAGCTAGCGCATAATGTCCCCCAATAGCTAAGTTTCCCATAAGATTGCTGCTACATGCAAAATACTACGTCAACAGACACCCAAACAAGGTTTGACCAAGGAAAACCCCCATTCACCAAAAAAAACATTTTTTCCCTTTTGTGTGTGTGTTGCAGATTTAGGTTGAAGAAGGATTGAAGACCTCTTGAAGTGCAAGATTGGAAAAATTGTCAAAGTTGTCAAATCAAAAAATCTAACCTACATATTCGATTTCCAACTTTCTAAAACTGAAACCTGGACAAATTAGAAGCTACAAATCAATATTAGAGGCTCTTGAAAGTTGCTGAAAAACCTTGACAAAAGACCCATTTTCCAATGGGCGAATGAGTCCCAGAAAAGCTCTTGAAAGTTACTTTTGATGACTAGTAAACATCATT
Source organism: Sequoiadendron giganteum (assembly GCA_007115665.2). Lineage (NCBI taxonomy): Eukaryota > Viridiplantae > Streptophyta > Pinopsida > Cupressales > Cupressaceae > Sequoiadendron > Sequoiadendron giganteum. Next base: position 47,983,552 of record CM021107.1, on the reverse strand, counting down.
CTGCCCTTCTCAAATCTGTTGGAAGTTTTGTGTTTCTGTCAATATTGAGCTTTATATTGCTATTGTAAATTTGAATTAGCATAATTTGGTTGATTTTCTATTTTTAGTTTTTCTCCCAAAAGTCTTGTTTGAACTTGACCCCCATCCCCAAAGCATAAGGAAATTTGAAGATTCTCACAATGAGTTGATTCACCTAAGGGTTGTTAGTTAATTTTTTGCAGGGATCTCATTTCCTAATGAAATAGTGAGAAATAAGTCTACATCTAAATTGGTGAACCCCCCTTCTGAAAAACCTATTTTTCTATGTTTCACATACAGATCTTTGTGGCCCTACAAGAGTAAGAAGTCTTCAATGTGATAGGTATTTCATGCTATTGATTGATGATTAATGTAGAATGACATGGGTTACTTTTCTCAAAGAAAAATTTGAAGCTCTAGATAAGTTTAAATAATTTAATTTATGGTTGAGAATGAAATGTATATGAAAATAAAATGTTTGAGGTCTAACAGAGGTGGAGATTTCATCTCCAATTCAATTTTAATATCTTTTGTAAGAATCATGGCATAAAGAGCACTTGTCTACCCCTAGGACTCCTCAATAGAATGGAGTAGCTGAAAGAAAGAATATGATTGTTCAAGAAGTTGCAAGGACAATGATGAAAGAGGAAAAAAAAAAGAAATTCTAATGGAGAGAAGCTATTCATAATGATGTTTATATACTTAATAGAGTTGAAGAAAGAGAAAATAGCACAAAGACTCCCTATAAGTTATGGTATGGAAGGATTCCTATAGTCAAGTACTTCAGAGTGCTTGGAAGCAAATTTTATATCAAAAGAGATGAAGATAACTTATGATAGTTTGATGCAAGGCCTGATGAAGGTATCTTCCTTGGATACTCTACTAGAAGCAAGGATTATTGATGATACAACAAGAGATTGAGAAAGATTGTTGAGGGTGTAAGTGTCAAGGTTGATGAAGATTTACAAAAGAATTCAATGGTAATAGATGGATATGAATTAGATGAGTCTCCTTGCAAAGAAGAAGAAAAAGTTAAAGAAAAAGAAGTGCACATTGAAGAGAAAGAAGCTTCGAAAAAGACTCCTAGAACTCCTAAGTATGTGCAAAAGAATCATTATGAAGATTAGATCATTGGAGATAAGTGCAAAGGTATACTGACAAAAAGGAAAGTTGCTAAAGAACAGGTAAATCTATGTTTACTTTCTGAAGTTCAACCTAAAATAGTGATTGAGGCATGAAAAGATGAATATTGGATCAAGGCTATGGAAGAAGAACTATTGCAGATTGAGAAGAATTAGACTTGGGAACTTGTCCCAAGATCGACAAACAAAAATGTGATTTTAACTAAGTGGGTATTCAAAAAAAAACTAAATGAGAATGGAGAAGTGGTAAGGAGCAAGGAAAAGCTTGTTTGTAAGGGCTACTCACAAATTGAAGGAATATATTTTGATGAGACATTTTCTTTGGTGGCAAGAATGGAAGCTATCAAGATATTTTTGGATTTTGTAGCACATAAGGGTTTCAAAGTTTATCAAATGGGTGTGAAGTCTAATTTATTGAATGGTGAATTGGAAGAAGAGGTATACATAGAACAACTAGAAGGATTTTAGTTATAAAAAAAAACTAGATATGGTTTGTAGATTAAAGAAGGCATTGTATGGATTAAAGCAAGCTCCCAGAGCTTGGTATGCAAGGTTGGATAGGTACTTAATACATTGAAGATTCAATAAAGGTACTGCAAATAAAAATCTTTACTTTAAAGTTGAAAAAGATAAAATATTGATTGTGGTTGTATATGTTGATGACATAATATTTGGAGGAAATGAAGCTATGTGTAAGAAGTTTACAAAAAAATGCAAAAAGAGTTTGAAATGTCTATGTTTGGGGAGATGAATTTCTTCCTTGGATTACAAATAAATTAGATAGATAAATGTATTTTCATCACAATCAAAGTATATCAAAGAAATGTTGAAGAAGTTTGAAATGGAAGATTCTAAATTGGTATGCACTCCTATGGTTATTGGTTGTAAGATGAGTAAGAAAGATGAATCCCCTAAGGTTGATAAGAGAAAGTATAGATCAATGATTGGAGGACTGCTATACCTAACTGCTACTAGAGCAGATATCATGCATGCAATTTGTCTTGTGGCTAGATTTCAAGAAGATCCTAGAGAGCCACATGTTGCAGTAGTCAAGAGGATATTCAGATACTTGAAGGACACTCTGGATTATGGCCTATGGTATCCAAAGAATATTGATTTTACTCTGAGTGCTTACACAAATGCAGATTGGGCTAGTTGTGTGGATGACAGAAAAAAATACAAGTGGTGGTGCATTTTTTATTGGATGTAGATTGGTGTCATGGCTGAGTAAGAAACACGATTCAGTAGTATCTCTATCTACTGCAAAGGCCAAGTACATTGTAGCAACATCTTGTTGCACACAAGTGTTGTGGATGAGGCAAACATTGAAGGATATTAGGGTGGTATATGATGAACCGATTTCTATCTTTTATGAAAATACAAGTGCTATGAATATTTCAAAGAATTTGGTAATGCATTCAAGGACAAAGCATTTCTCAATTTATTATCACTTTTTGAGAGATAAGGTTGTAGAGAATGAAGTAAAGCTTGAGTATGTGCCTATAAAGGGTTTGGTTGTTGATATATTCCCTAAGGCTCTTCCTAAGGATACATTTGAGTATCTCTGGGAGAAGTTGGGGGTTATTGCCCCACCTTATTTGAACTATATGTGTAAGGAGATGCATCATTCTAATGGATTTAAAGATTCATTCCTTGGTTTGAACTCATGTTGCTAGCTACCTCTTAGGGGGAGTAGGTAGTGGCATTATTGGTTGTTGCAATCAGGGGGAGTGAGTGTTGTCATTATGTAGTGGTTGTTGATTAGTGCAATATGGTGTGTGATAGGCCAAAATTGGGGGTAGATAATGAGAAAAAAATTAATATTAATAACTAGTTTTATTTTGGTCTATGTCAATCCGAGGGCGTAAAGTTGTGAAAGGTGTAGTGGTTGTATGCACAAGGGTTGTGGGTAGTGAGGTGAGTGTAGATGATATGCAACTAAAAATATTAATGGAAATGAGTACATAAACTCTGCGACAAAAATATAATTTTAAACAACTAAGAATTATCAAAATGACAACAAATTATAAATCATTACAAACCATTATATTTAAATCCTAAATAAAATTGATTACATACTACAATTTATAAATGAAATGAAATTAAAAATAAATTAAAATAAATAAAAATATAAAATAAATTCACTGTCATTTTATGGGTGGGCCCTCCTCTCCTTCCTTGGGGTGATTAAAACACTACTACAAACTCAAATCAAAAGTCCCATATATTTATTCCAACGAAACACATTGCAATATTTATTTTTGCACTATTCTCCAACCTTCCTTTTTGTTGTACATTGTTGCTATTACATATTTCACGTTGTAATGTGCTCCCCTTTAATGCTATTATATTGTCTTATATAATGAATATGGCATAAACAAGGCGCATAACAAATATCTAACCTATTCCATATTTTCACGCCCTCCCTTCCATTTCTCACATTAGTTTTCTTGTCCTATTTTTCCAATATTATTCATATGCTTTTACACACCAACTATTACATTTTTGCAGCCCTATTTTATAACATTTTCTCTTATTCTCATGCCATCTCTTATGGCATTATTTATGGCCTGTGGGTTGGAATAAAACTAGTCATAAAAATAGGAGTTTGTTGTGCCATAAAAATAGCTATTTCTTCGGCCTCCATATCACAATTATATTAGTTACAACAAAAAATAATACATGCTAAATTTTATGCCATATGAGTGTACAAATATATTATTTGTTGTTAGCATAATAAAAAATTATTTAAAATTAAATTAATAGCTAAAATTATTTTTTGTTGTGAAGGCGATATGAAGTCTATTATCTCCACCTTTATTGATATGTTGTTGGATTATTTTACTCAACATAATGATAAAAAATATAAGTAAATACAATCTAATATTTATTATTCACTTATTCTATCTAAAAACTAAATTAAATATCACTTATATATAGTCAATCATGTGCAACATAAAGGTGGTAAAATGATATAATATGGTGTGGAAATGGAATATAAAAATGTGTATGAAGGCATATGAAAATGACTAAAATATGGCATAAAATGGAACGTGAATGACTCTCATCATTCCCCCAACTTAGAATATTGCACATCCTTGTGCAATCTTTAATTTCTGAGAGGTTTTGATTTGAACTGGTAGCCTTTGGATTTATGACTTGTGCCTTCTTCACCCTTGACTATTATAGCTCATGGTTAATCACATTTTCTTTCACTTTTTCTATCACTCCTCTTCATAGAAATCTTCATGGCTTTGCTTTTTTTTTCCAATTTTTTTTTTCTTTTTCTTTTTTCAATATTCATACCTCCAACTTTTTATTTTTTCCTTCATTTTTTTCTCTTTTTGTCATTTTTTCCATATCATTATTTTTTTTGAAATGCTATATATAAGAAGATCATGAAAAATTATCTCCACATTCATGAGCTATCTAAAAGATGGATGGAATGATAGACAGTATGAATTATTATGAAGGGTGAAAATAATGGAGACAATGATGGGATAATGGATACTATGATGAGATATTTAAGGCAAAAGAAAATAATGGGAAAAATGATAGGTAATAAGGACGATGAGCCTCCCCCAACCTAAAGGGTTGACCATCCTGTTGGAGTTGAGAAGATACAACACCACAGAAGCCCAAAGATCTCTGCAAGCAAATAACCTGTTACAAGGAGAAGCAAAGAGAAGCAACAAAGGAAATGCTCAAGAATGTGGAGCAATGTATTCACCTAAAATGTAAAATGAATAATGATACAAAAGATAGTTTTCAACCATATATAGATGAAAACCCTAAAAAGGAAAACCCTAGGCTTGCACAATAATAATTAATAAAGTAATTAATTATTATGCACCTAATATTAGCTTAAGTGAAAAAGAGGTAAAAGGGAACTTTACGTAATTAAACAAATATTGTTTAATTAATAAAGTAAATGTCCAATTACTCTAACACCCCCCCTTAAGATAGACATAGGAAGAAGCTAAAACCTAGAAGAAGCTACTGAAAGCAAAAGCAATGGGTCCCAACAACAAGGCTAGATCAGGTACCCATGTACAAAGAAATCTCTATGAAACAGAGAAAAGGAGAAAACCCAGTGGGAAAAACTCCTCTCCAAAAAGAGATAGAACAACATGTTGAAAGAAACATGAAGGAAGGAAGGCCTCATAAAGACCCCCCAAGGACAACTTCCTTCGCCCCAAGCATAGAGCACAACTGAAGATAGCGCAGAGATGCAAAAGGTTTCGTGAAGATGTCTGCAACCTGCTCGACAGTGGGAACATACTCCAAGATGAGAGAACCATCCTGAATCAACTGTTTGATGAAATGCATATGAAGCTCAATGTGCTTCATCCGCTGATGCTCCACCGGGTTGCATAAAATGTGTATAGCACTCTGATTGTCACACCAAAGAATAGTGGGACTATCAAGAGGAAAACCAAACTCAGTCATCAACTGACGAAGCCATAAAATCTCCTGACTAGCGAGCACAACAGCTCAGTACTCAGCCTCTTTAGATGATAATGCATGGGCAGTCTGATTCTTGCATGACCATGTGATAGGACTAGAGCCAAGATAGAAAACAAATCCAGAAGTAGACTTCCGATCATTGACATCACCAGCCCAATCTGAGTCAGTGTAGCCAATAATGTGAGGATCCCCTAATGTGTAGTGAATGCCATATGAAGTGGTGCCCTGAATGTACCTCAAAATATGCTTGGTAGCTTTCCAATGAATCTCATGAGGATCATGTGAGAATCGAGAGACAAGACCAACCGCAAAGGAAAGATCAGGACGAGTGTGAGTCAGATACAACAAACTGCCAACCAACTACCTGTAAAGTGTAGAATCTACTGAAGGAGTGGGGCAAGTAGTAGTCAAAACAACCCCTGACTGAAAAGGTGTGGGGGAAGGCTTGCAATCAAGCATGCCAAAGCACTGAAGCATATCAAAAGAATACTTATGTTGGTAAATGGAGATCCCCTCTAAAGACCGAGTCACCTGAAGACCAAAAAAATAGTGCAGAAGGCCAAGATCTATCATCTCAAACTACTCCATCAAGGCTAGCTGAGAATTTTGAATCATAGAGGATGAGTTACCTATGATGAGAAGATCATCAACATATAGCACAAGAATCAGGATCTCACCCTCAAGATGCTGAATATAGACCGTGTGATCAGAATGACAACGAGTGAAATTAGTGGAGAGCAAAAAAGAGTCCATCTTCTCATACCAAGCCCGAGGGGCCTGTTTGAGACCATATAATGAATGTTGAAGTTGGAAAACCAAGGAAGCATCATGAACAAATCCCTGAGGCTACTCCATATAGATCTCCTCCTGTAGGTCACCATGTAAGAAGGCACACTTCACATCCATCTGAAAAATGAGCCATCCTCGAGAAGCTGCAAGTGATAATACAAAACAAATAGAATTCATCTTGGCGACAGGGGCAAATGTCTCGGAGTAATCAATACCCTCAACCTATGAGAAACCCTTCACAATAAGACGTGCTGTGTACTTATCAATAGAACCATTAGCAACATACTTGGTGCGATACAACCATCGACACCGAACCATCTTTCTACACTTAGGAAGAGGACAAAGATCCCATGTACTATTCCTCATCAAAGAAGAATACTCCTCCTCCATAGCACTATCCCACTTAGGGTGACCTGTCGCCTCTAAAAATCTCTGAGGATCCTCTGAAAAAGCATGAGTCAAAAGACTAGAACCCATAGTATGAGAACGGGTGCGACGAGTGTCTGAAGGATCATCGGTCATAGATCCTGCCGCCTCAATAGTAAAGCGAGCCCATTTGGGCCTCTGAGGCGGAGCAAGTGGAGGTGGAGATGGGGGATCATCAATATCCTCATCAGAATCATCCTCAAAATAATCCTGAAGAGTAGTAGTGGGTGGAGTAGGTAGTGAAGTGGACACTAGAGACAGGGTATCAACTGGAGGAAGGCACTCATCAAACTGAACATCCCGTCGAAACAGGACCTCTTTGAAATCAGGATCAAACAACCTGTATGCCTTAACATCCTCATAGTAGCCGACAAAAATGAGGGGTTGACTCTTTCGCTCGATAGCTCTCCTCTGAGCATCAGGAATAAAAGCCCATGCCTCACTACCAAATACTCGAAATGATGAAATATTAGGCTTGTCATGAGACCAAACCTCCTCAGGAGTCATATGTTGAATCGCCTTGTGAGGCATCTGATTCTAAATATGGTTGGCATAATTGACTGCCTCAGCCCAAAAAGATGAATCCATGGACCTAGACTGAATCATACAATTAGCCATCTCCCGTAAAGTCTTGTTCTTTCGCTCAAAGATACCATTCTATTGAGGGGTGTAGAGAACAAAAAACTAATGCTGCAAACCATGCTCAATGCAAAAATCTCTGAAAGCCTGATTCACATACTCCCCCCAATTATCTGTATGTATCCGCTGGATAGAAAGACCATACTGCTTCTCTACAAATGTCTTGAAGACACAAAAGGAATCAAAGACATCAGCCTTGTACTTAAGAAAGTACAACCATGTGCGTCTGGAGAAGTCATCAGTGAATGTGAGTACATACTTGGCCCCTAAAAAAGGAGTGGGAAATGACATGAGGTCACTATGAATCAACTCCAAGGGTGTCAAAGCACGAGTGGTACTTCCCTTTAGAAAGGGATCCCTGTGATGCTTGCCAAGCACACAATCATGACAAACACCGTCAGTGCAGGAAATCTATGGAAGACCAAGAACAAGTGACTGTGTACTCATCTGCTGAAGATATCTGTAATTGACATGGCCCAAACGCTCATGCCAAAGCTGAATCATCGAATCTGCATGTGCTATAAGAGATGAACCTGTACCCTCAGAAAGTGCAAATTCATCAAATCTATAAAGACGAGATGCAGTATCAACACTACCAATAGCCACAACCAAATCAAAATCATGGAGGTCCCGAATAACCACATCATGTGGTGAGAACTCAACTATCTTACCAGAGCTAGTGTATAAAATCTGATAAATGGACAAGAGGTTTGTCGAGATGTCAGGAACAACCAAAACATCCTGTAGAGTGCCCCCATCCAAAGAGACAGAACCTAAACCCAAGACGGAAAGCTATGAAGAGTCACCCACTACAATCTATGAAGTACCACAAGAGGCAAGAGAAGTGACCAGCTGTTGAGTGTGAGTCATATGGTGAGAAGCACCAGAGTCTAAAATCCAAGTGGACCCATTGGTCGATGCTCGTCCAGTGAGAGCATGACCCTTCCCTGTGGTGGAAGAAGAAGAAGACTGAGGTGAGGAGATGTGTTGCTGCTGCATGGCATCCTCTAAAGCCTCTAATCATTTCCAACACCTGGAAACGGGATGACCTTGCTTGCCACAAAAATTGCAAGTGTCTCCTGATTTCTCCTTAGTCTTGGAGGAAGACTCACCAGACTTCGAAGATTTTCCATGTTTCAGATTAAATGGTGGTTTAGAATCAGACTTAGGAGGCGGTTTGGAGGAATGCTCACTACTTTTAAAATCTTTCTTGGGCCTCGATTTCTCCTTCTATTTCCCCTTTGGTGACTGAGCAACCAATGCTTTTCTCTTTGAACCTGAGAGCATATCCATCTGAGAAAGGTGAGACTGTTCCCAAGACAAACGCTCACAAAACAAATCAAAGGTAGGCATGGTAAAACTGGCACCCAAACCATCCATGGTGGAGTAGAAGGAGGAAGCAAATATCTGAAATGGACCATGAAGCTTCGAAAGAATCAATTAAATGCACTCTGTGTTTGTCTTGTTCTTTTCACAACCCTGTAAAATAGTGCGGATAGTTTTGAACTTGTTCAAAAAATCCTCAATAGTGGGAAATGAATTAGGTAACAATGAAATCAAGCTCTGCCTCAATCTATAATGCGTGAAACTCATTAATGGCCCCAAAAATTGTCTCAAACTTTAGCCCCATGGCTCGAGGAGTGAGCAAAGCATCAAGGTGAAACAAAAGACTATCTGAAACATGCATGCATAAAAAACCTATAGCCTCATCCATCTTGTTCCTGTGCTACATAATCTCAAAAGGACGCTGCAACTGAGGCTGAACCTCATCTAAACAAGACCATAACCCTCGTGACCTGAGTAGCCTCATCATGTGAGACTTCCAAGTGTGATAGTTATGTGATGTGAGTAGCTCAACTGAAGAGTCTTCCATGAAACCTTACACCTGTACCTGCTTGTGTTTTTTATTATTACGTGATCTTTCAGAATAGACAGAAGATGCAAAAGGGTTTGTATTTTTGAGAGTTTTTGTGTTCTGGTTTTTTGATATAAATGACATAAAGCAAGAAAAAAAAACCCCCCACAAAAGATAAACCCAAACCCTAGTACAAACTGAGAAGAAGGAAGCAACGCATAAGCAAAAAATACTTCAAAAAAAATTCTTGTATACCTAGTAAAAATTTTAATAAAATAGATCACATCATTGAATAGAGCACGTTGAGAGCTTTCCAACGCCTATTCAAGTTTGAAAAATGGAGTCCGTTTGCACCTTCTATGACCCCGAAAGTGAAGAAAGAAGACCTCACTTTAACTGGTAAAATTTTTATAAAATTACCTACACCATCAGATCGGTGCCAAAACTAGCTTTCCAATGCTTCTTCCTGTTCGAAAAACAGAGCTAAAACGCCCGAGTTATGCCCGATTTCGTGAGAGAGCAAAAAAAAATGCCCTATTAGACCCCTTTAGCACCTGGGGCCTAAAAAAAATGGCCCCTGCTCGCCTGGGCGGACCAGGGGGTTGGGGCGGAAGACCCGCGGTCACCCATGTGACCAGGCGGTGGAGTTGTTAAGCCCATGGGGGCTAGAGAGGCCGACTCGGGTCGACGAGCTTGGCGGGAGCAAGTCGGCGAGCTCGCAGGTGGCGAGCCCGGTGACGACAAGCTCAACGGAGCTCGGCAGGCGGGCTGAGCGTGTGGGCAGAGGCCAAGGTGAGCAAAGCATAGCGAGCCGGGGTCGGCTGAGGCGAGCGGAGCATGGCGAGCTGGTCGGGTGTTGACGGGGTCGGGAACCGGGCGGAGCGCAAATGGCCGAGCTTGGGGGCGGTGCTGATGGCACTGTGGATGCCAACGGTGGCACCAAAAAATTAATAAAAACCTTAGGTTTTTATGATTTTTTAATTTTTTTTTGCGAATTTTTTTCTGAGGGGGTCGTACGGCCAAACCCTAAATTTTTTTTTGCAACCTTGGTTGACTGTGGCCAAAATCAACGATTTGACAATCGATTTAGGGGTTTTTGGGCACTACGAATCCAATGGCACTGTCCGTTTGAGCCCAAAGTGAGCCTAAATTTTAGAGTATGCTGAATCCACAAGAAGAAACCTTAGAACCCTAGATTTGCTTCTAATGCAAAAATCTCAAAACAAGAACAAGCAGCTACAAATCTGAAGCTCTGATACCATGTTGGAGTTGAGAAGATACAACACCACAAAAGCCCAAAGATCTCTACAAGCAAATAACCTGTTACAAGGAGAAGCAAAGAGAAGCAACAAAGGAAATGCTCAAGAATGTGGAGCAATGTATTCACCTAAAATGTAAAATGAATAATGATACAAAAGATAGTTTTCAACCATATATAGATGAAAACCCTAAAAAGGAAAACCCTAGGCTTGCACAATAATAATTAATAAAGTAATTAATTATTATGCACCTAATGTTAGCTTAAGTGAAAAAGAGGTAAAAGAGAACTTTATGTAATTAAACAAATATTGTTTAATTAATAAAGTAAATGTCCTATTACTCTAACACATCCTTGGGGAAACAAGGAGAGGATCGGTATGACATGTTGCTTAATATGATTAATATAATAAGAAATATTAATAAAGTTAAGAGATAAAACAAGGAAAAACAAAATTAACTATTTTACCAACTTGCTTGTCCATTTATGCCAAGTTCTAGCAACCAAAGTAACTCAACAACTATGAATCTCCAGTAAGGAAGGAACCATAAACTATGAGAAGACTGCAACCACACTACACATGAAAGATCTTCATTGGATTGAAGCATTATGGAACATAGTGATAGTAGCTGATTCTCTCTTCATTGTTGTTAACACCTCAATTGAATGTGTAACTCTTGCTACATGTGATCAAAGTCACGTTGACCACAACAAAATAGAGCACAAGTGAGCTACAAGAGGTGTTAGAAACTACTTGGACAATCATTGAAGAAACATAGGGTACCTATAAAATGATTAACCCATAGAACACAAATATTTTTTCCTTTTTTTTTCTTTTTTCTTTTAATTCATTTTTTCTCTTTTTTTATAACAACAAGTGACCATTGGCAAGCTAGTTTTCAATCACTTACCACTTAGTGGCAATGTGAAAACCGTTTTCACCACTAAGAATTTTTTTCAACCACAATCCACTAAAAACCCTCATATGGATGGTGAAATGATACCATCCAAATCCTAGAGTTCCATCTAAATCCCTCCTATGAAAGTAACTATGAAAATCAATCTCTCATAGTACTTGAAATTATGACCAATAATAACCCGAGCATAATCAATAACATGGAACCACCACTACAAACAATCTTGATCTCATTTAGCTCATCCCAATATAACATAAAGCTTCTTATGATGGAGTATGACGATCTTCATTAAAATTTGCTAAAACTCCTCGATCATGTCTTCAAGTTGTCTTTGGATAGATGATTTGTGAAGAACTAGCCAAGAAAATGGTATTGCAAGATTCATGGATCTCATATACCAATTTTCATACTATCTTCCAGATGGTCTGACATCAAGGATGGTGCAAAAGAGAACTTATGTCCATGAATGTTGAACACTTTTTCTAATAATCCTCTCGTCGTCTTCAAGAGAGAAACATAAAGGAAAATTAATGTGCTCCATATAGCTAGCAATGCCAACAAAATTTTAGCAAATCCAACTAAGTGTATCATACAATACTCATGTAGAGAAGCATCATCAACTAGTATTGGTGCAAAAAGTGTTGGGAAAACTGGATAATAAACCTACAACCATATTCTCAAGACCAAGCATATCAAGTATAGTAATGTTAAATTTGTACATCATCCATTTAATAACTCCAAAATTAATGAGTAAATTATTTATTTTTATAAAATGAAGGGTAGAGTTATTAATACTTGATAAAAAAATGGATGAGGAAATACTATTTGAATGAATTCTTGTGTAGACACAATATAAAATCAATTCCAATTAACACAAGAATACATACCTTGATTTTGTCCAAAGCTCACACACATGGTTTGAGTAGAAGTACCAAATAAATAATCAATTAAGCCTTTATTAGAAATCAACCAAGAATCATCAAAATTCAAGGGGTTCCCCCCCCCCCCCCAACTTAACTTCATACTACAAAATCATGAGGTTATTAGGATAATCCAAAGAATCAAGAAATAAAAGTGACATATTTAATAATACCTTGATCCCTATTAAAAACTCATCCTTTGTGGCATGTTTGGTATAATCATTAATGCAATTAAACCCATCTAGTTGTACTTAATCATAAAATCAATTATTGGTGGGCCTAAATCAATAAGTATGTGAGGAATACACATTTTGACCATAAGCCTCCAAAGATTTATATGGTTGAGTATAAAAGCATTGAATGATGGATATTGTAGGATGTCATTATGTATCTCACACAACTCTTGAATCATTAAGGCATATAGTTCACCATTTCTTATTGCATGATTAATTTCAACACACATATTTATCATTTCAATGATAAAATTAGAATCAAGTTAAATTATTTCCTTATGTGTGTAAATTATTTCTAAATTTGTGATTCATTAAGTAGATAAGAAGAACTAATTTGATCATATTGATCTTCTAATTCAATTAAACCAAAATCACATCCTTTAGTTGTATGAATAGATTACAATTGTGATTCACCAATCTCAAGCACATTAATGGAATGCAAAGGGATCATTGAAATCTCATTATTACATGTAGATTAAACCACCTTATTCAATAATAATAATTTATTAGGAATTTCAATTTCCCTTGGTGGATATGTTAGAGTGGATGGTGGATGATATGAATGGGATAATAGCAATGGTAAAGGTTATGTTGGATACAAAGTGGATGGTAATAGAGATGATAGATATTGTGGAGATGGTAATATATAAGATGGATAGGGTGGAGATGGTAATATATGTGATGAGTATTGTGGTTGTTGTGAGCATTCATTATGACATAATTGGTAAGATGAATATTGTTCCCATTCACCATAAATGTTAGGTGGAGAAGCATTTTGTGAAGAAAAATATTGCCTTTCTAATTCAATAGAGTTATAAGATGTTTTAAAATCATTAAGAATACCATGATCTACCTAATTTGATGTGTGTAGTTGTCCTTGAATTACAAAGAAGATATTCTCACTTCCACCTTTATTTTTTTGAGGCTCACTTATATACTATAGCTCCTTCAACATGGCTTCCTCATTTTCTTACACAACTTGGCATGTAAATTTATCTTCCTCCATGCAACAATCAGAACCAAAAATGATCAAATATTCATCATTTTCAAAAATCCATTGTCCCTCTGAAAATTCTTTAACATTTATAGAATATCTTTGTGGAAATGGAAATGGAAGATCAAACTTTTCTAAGTTGCATTCATTAGATAGAGGGGAAATAAAAATTATCATTTTGTACCAACATTATTTCCCCCACCAATTTTCTCTTTGCTTTTTAAATTTCAAAGTAGGGGTCTGGGGGTGGTAGCCCCCAGTGGAGTCAAGGGGTAGTTCCCCAAGCACATTTTTCTTCTTTCGTGGCCTTCAAATTCTACATTTGAAGCATATTTTATCAAAGATTGATGTGTTTGAACTACTTTGAAAATACAACATTTTTATATTTTTGATGTTATTTCTTCAAAATTACTTCTTTCCTATCAATTAACTCACAAGAAGTGGTGTGGATATGTAAATGATTGTACCTTTTAAGATCCACTTACAAATTCTAATCATGCATCTATATGATTCAAGACAACACAAATTATGATTAATCACCTAGTCAATGCCGACAGTTGTGTGAGCTTTCATCCTAATGCATTGGTCAGGTAACTCATCTCACCAAGCTAATAGTGCTTTAACACCTTTCCCCGACAACGACGAAAAAATGATAGGCCAAAATTGAGGGTAGATAATGAGAAAATATTTAATATTAATAGCTAGTTTTAGTGGCTATATGCGCAAGGGATGTAGGTAGTGAGGTGAGTGTAGATGATACACAACTAAAAACATTAATGGAAATTACTACATAAACTCTATGATAAAAATATAATTTTAAACAATTAAGAATTATTAAAATGATAAAACATTCTAAATCATTACAAACCACTGTATTTAAATCCTATTATTAGAATACTAATGTGCTCCCCTTTAATTCTATTATATTGCCTTATATAATGAATAAGGCATAAACAAGGTGTATAACAAATATCTAACCTATTCCCTATTCTCATGCCCTTCCTTCCATTTCTCACATTTGTTTTCTTGTCTTATTTTTCCAATATTATTCATATGCTTTTCCAAACCACCTATTACATTTTTGCAGCCCTATTTTATAGTATTTTATAATATTCTCATGCCATCTCTTATGGCATTATTTATTGTGCCATATAAATAGCTATTTTTTTGGCCTCCATGCATCACAATTATATTAGTTACAACAATAAATAATACATGCTATTTCATGCCATATGAGTATACAAATATATTCTTTGTTGTTAGCACAATAAATAATTATTTAAAATTAAATCAATAGCTGAAATTATTTGTTGTTGTGAAGACGATATGAAATCTATTATCTCCACCTTTATTGATATGCTACTGGAATTATTTTCTCAACATAATGATAGAAAATATATGTAAATACAATCTAATATTTATTATCCACTTATTTTATCTAAAAACTAAATTAAATATCAATTATATATATTGAACCATATGCAACATAAAGGTGGTAAAATGATATAATATGGTGTGGAAATGGAATATAAAAATGTGTATGAAGGCATATGAAAAGGACTAAAATATGGCATAAAATGGAATGTGAATGGCTCTCATCAATATGTGCTCCTAAGGGGGAGTACACCAAGCAATAAAGGAAAGTCAATTAGAGATAAATTGTGAGAAGATTGATTGATGTCAAAGGAGAAACATAAGTGATGAAAACATTTTGTCCTTTACCATTCATGTCAAATGGGGAGAGAGAATCATGTGAAAAATGTTTAGTTGAGAAAGAGGGAGAGAACAATGTAAAAAAGAAAAAGGGGGAGAGTGAGTAACGAGAAAAGAGAAAAGGAAATAGGTATGGAGAAAAGTTGTGTTTATTGTTGATGGTTTTTCACATCATGTGTTGTCATCAATGACAAAGGGGGAGATTGTTGCAAGTATGGGAAATTGGTGTTGGAATTGATGTCAACAACCTTGTATTGTCATTTGTGTCAACTATATGAGAAGAATATTGTTGTAATAGTATGTGTAGTTGTTGGTGTTGTCTATGGTGTTTACATTAATGATGTTTTGATTAGTTGCATTATATTGTCATTAGTAAGCTACTGGTGTCAACCTCTAGTGTTTCTTTGATAAGCTTTTGTCTATGGATATATGGTTGAGGAAGTGATGAAAATGATGAGGATGTGTTTCTAGTGCTTGGTTTCCAAGTGCTTTTGAGAAAATTTAATATTTGAGGAAATAATGAGTTGTAGTGTTGTTTTGAGTTGTAGAGTAGTGTTTTGGATTTGCTCTGCAGTTCTTCTAGGTTGAAGATCAACCTATGCATTTTAAATATGATGATCAAAAGTGTTTAGAGGAATTATATCTATAATTTGGTGTGTTGGATCATTGTGTAGAAGTTGTGTTCATCAGTGTGTGAATCGTGTATTATAGAGGTGTTTGGGAGAAAAGTTTTTGCTTTGTGTTTCTTTGCAGTTTGGTTTTAGGTCTTACAAATATGAAGGTGTGTTGATACTACTGGTATATTTATTCAATCAAAGTTGTTCGAGGTTCAGTGCTTTGGAATTTAGTTTCTTAAGTTATAGTCTATGGCAGAGTTATTTGAATGTACTGGGTGTGTACATTCTTTAGGTGAAAGTTGTTGCAAAGGAGTTTGATGGATTTCAGGGTATTTGTGGAATATTCCAGGTGGTTTTTAGGTGACATTTTTTTGTCTATGATTTATTATTGATCAAAGGAAGCATGTACATAAAATTTCAATGGTGTTAACATGGGTAACGGTTGACTTGGGTGTTTATACTACTTCCAAAATTTGTGCAAGCGTGGTGTGGCATGTATAAGTGGATTTAGGTCCTAGCTAAGGTGTGTTGTGGTTTGCTTTCATTCCTTTCCACTACAGGAATGTTTTGGTGCCGGCCTAATTTGAATTTGCACTATTGAGGTGCATAGCCGACCTTGGATAATATTTTCAAGGTTGAAGATGATATAAATATGAGTTGAATTGTTGAGGGATGTGAAGATAGATAAGTATGATGCGAGTGATGCGAATTGCATAGTGTTAGAGTGCAAATTTGAGAAGTGCAGTGCAAGCTTTCATGTGTTAGATTGTTGGATGTAGTGAGTAGAAGGTATCTACAATTCTTTAGTCAAGATGCGAAGGTGTTGGTGATATTATGGTGGATTTATCTATTGCATTGATATGGATTTCTCTTTATAACACTTTTATCTATCTTATTTTCTACTCTAGCAGCGAGTCTTTCTTTCTTTGGGAAATGAGCCCTTTTATATTCGATGTTAATATTACTTTATGTTGTGAGCTAATCCTCACCGTGTTTTTCCCATCTTGGGTTTTCCACATAAATTTAGTGTTCTCTTGTGCATGATGTTGATTTGATTCAGTTTTTGTTATTTACTTTTCATGTTAAATCATTATAATAGTAAGGGTTAACTAAATGAATGTGGATCTAAATGTTTGTGAGGGTTTTGAAGTTTTAAGGTACAACTGATTCACCCCCCTCTTATTTGTCTTATGCATTCAATAGATACCACCGACCACATCTACATGTGATGGTTGGAGCAAGGGCAAGTGGCCATTCCACTCGTCTGGAGAGTGATGGTCATTATAGTCACCCTCTGAGTTGAAATGAATGGGGGAGGCTCTCACCCACATGGGGGCCTCATCCATTGCATCCGAGAGATGGAGGAGAATTAAAAAATCTATACCTAGGGTCGTAGCATGGCTGCTCACCTATACCATGACCTCAAATGTTACATCTATTATGAGTTTTTAGTCTTACATCCTAAAAGCTTCTATAGGTGTGGGTGTTCACACATATGATGTGTACCTAGCCAGTTGGGTTTCCCTAGGGTATAACACTTAGTACACTGATGGCTCACACATACCAATTGGTGTGTGACTAGAGGTACATGGAGCTTAGTTTTTAACATTTATAGTTTGATTGTTTATGGGTGTAGGATGTTAGGTGGTGCCCATACAAGAGGATGGGCATCTAACCCACGAATAGGTGTTATTTGTGGCACATGCAATACAATCGAATCTTGGTGGGGTGATCAGATTACATTATTGTTTTGTATTACTGGCATCAGGTCACTCGGTAGTTTGGGTAGGTGCATACGATCCCGCTAATACCTACCACATATGTTTGATTGGCAAGGAGTGTCACCCAAGTAGTCAATAATCATTGTTTGACCATTAACAGGTCAGATAAAAATGACCAGCATCATGTCTTATCGATCAACATTGTCAATGTCACCCCTAGCCTGACCTCAATATTCTTAGCATATGCCCCATGCGAAATTTTAGTGTGCAAGGGCCAAGAGGAGAGGATTATGGTGGCGATAAAAATAGGAAGGGTGAGGCAATGATGAAGAGGCCAAGATGGCAATGGAGAGTATCATCACCTCCACCAATGATTCTAGTCTTATCGACACCACCTTCGGTGGTCATTATCCCTCCAATGGTGGTAGTAGTAGCAAGAGCAGGACCCAATGTTGCACCTCCACCTGACCCACACTAGTAGGTTGGGGACCCAGATACAAGAGTAGTTTATTTTATTTCCTTTCAATACTTGTCATTTTAGTTTATCTCATATATATGCACATGCTTTTAAATGATCTAGGAATGATAGATTTACTTCTTTATGGTTGCAGTCAACACATAAAAGTGGATCACCTTTATTGGGCGGTGCATTTTTGAGGTTGCCCCAACTATGCCTATCCAAGGGAGCATCTTAGATGCGTACATGCCAAAATTAGTGGGGTGACATGCCCATATTTTTGAGCTTGTTGCACATCTAAAGACCGCTTATGAAGAGGCATGCATGGAGACTATACAAAGGGTCACTGACCTGGTCAATGTTGCTAAGTAGTAGGACAGAGCTTTGCATTGTGCTAGTCAAGCAAGAACAAGCCATGACGTGGTTAGAGAGTGCCAAGAGGGCATGTGACACCCTACAGAGCCAACTCGATGACCTCGATAGGTAGGTGAAAATGGTGAGGTTGGTAGTTGATCCTCAAGCATAACAAATTTAGGAAGAGTTGTGGCAGGCCCATGAGTGGGAGGTCCAACTTTAGGACGAGGTGGTTGAGTTGCAAAGAGAGGTATGAGGACTACAACTAAGTATATTTTTGTCATGGTCACATTAGTTGTGGTCCATGGAATTAGTCTAACATCCACACCCACTATCATCACTAGGACCAAAGGGCTCAAGAAGCCATGCACTTAGGGGCTAGAGGCCCATTTTGCACATGCCAAATTTTGTATACGAATCATATTTTTTTGTATAGCATTATTTTGATGTATAGACACATACAAATATAGAGTCATCACATTTTGATATAGTGGTGCAACACATGTACATGATATTTTGATATATATATATATATGATATTTTTATGTGATATCATGGTGTTCTATAATGTGTATGTTTACTTTCATGTATGGCTATGTGATGGACTTGTGTTTATGGATGTATGTTTAGATTAGATGCTATCATGATATAATAAACACACATTGAATGTATGTTAATTAAATTCAAGGATTATCTAATCACTTAACCAAAAGACTTAATAAAATATAATGCACATATACTATTGGGAATAGGATGCAATTTAATTGCAATCCTAAACATATTTCATGTATTTCCTAAGTCCTTAGAAAGAGATTAAAGTCAAATGAAATGAAAATGTAAATTGACATTTGTGATTATTCCTAAATAATAGGAATATTTGGGGGCATCCAAGATGAGTTCCTAAATAATAAGAGCACATGGGGCACCTACATGGAAGGTGGAACCCACCTTGTTTCAGATAACTATTTGGAGGATTGATAACACTTCAATAATGCATGTTTAGGTTCATACAAAATAGGGATTGATATTTACAAGAGTGGAGTGGCACTATCAGTTCAGTATCAATTTAGTTCAGTTAAATTTTGTTCAGTTCAGTTCAGTTTATTTCAGTTATGGTTCAATTATCTTCAGTTGCATGTAATTATTTTGAGTTTTATAGTAGTTGACTTGACTAATGACTTTAGTTGCATGAAAGATAATAGGTGTATACTTTCAATTAAGTGGGGATGATCAATCATGCATAATTTTTATATGAATTGATGGAGAGATATGTTTCAGTTAACTAAGATTGACTTGGGTCCACCTTGGGCGCCCAAGCTGGCATATTTTAGTTAACACCTTTTGCATGAGAAGATATTTACAAGGCTCGATCAAGTGGGGCCTATTCTTGGGTGCCAAGTTTGAGGTGAAGCTTCCAAGATATCTTTGTGACCAGAGTTCAATTAAGTGTTCAGTCTGGGGTGCCTAAATTGAGGAAGACTTTGGTTTGACTTTTGTTTATATGGTAGAACTCTACTTGCCAAATCTAGGCATAGGTTTTTAAGAGGAGCTTTATGCTCTTGTAATTTTCAACTCTTAGGAGTTTACAATGCTCATTATTGTCTATATATTGCAGCAAGTGCATAAGAGTTTCGTAAGAGTTTATTGCAGGTTGTGAAGAAGAATTGTTGAAGAAAAAGGAAGCATATCAATCAAGGATTGATACAGAGTTATTGTAATCACATTCTAAGGTTAAATAATACAAGCACTATTGGTTCTGGTGGAGTTTTTTCTCGAAAGGGTTTCTCCATGTATATGTTGTATCATTTCTATCTTCTATCTACATTCTTCTAAAATCTTCTGTCTAGTTCTACAAATGATAAAATTGATCTGAACAGAATAATCATTTACAAAGAATTGATCTAAACAAATCAATCATGCACAAATAATTGTGACAAAGAATACTTAATTATATCTACAATTACATAGTTTTACAAGTTTTAAGCTACAAATTTACCTTCATTTTCAACATTTGGTATTAGAGCTAATGGTTGGGAAGGGTTTGGGACGCCTTTATCTTAAAATTTTGAAGTTTTTTTTGCTATAGTGGGAGCTTTTACTATTGTGTTATTGCAGATTTGTAAAAGAAGTGTGTTGCAATGACTTCTACTTCTTGTCTAGATATTGAGAGATTCAATGGATCTAGTTATGAGATGTGGAAACTAAAAGTGGAGGATCTCCTTGAAGAGAGAGATCGATGGTTAGTTATTTGTAATGAGACAAAGTCACCTACATCGATGTCAGATGAGGACTGGGCTAAGCTTGATAAGAAGGCAAGAGGAACCATAAGATTATGCCTTGTTGATGTTGTTCTCTTGAATGTTTCAGATGAAACTACCACATATAAATTGTGGAAGAGGATAGGTTATATCTATCAAACCAAAATTCTTACTAATAAGTTGTATCTGAAAAGGTAGTTGTATTCTTTAAAGATGAAAGATGGTGATTTTGTTGCACATAATTTAAATGCTTTCAACTTGATTCTGAGTTAGTTAGCGTATGTAGATGTAAAGCTAGAAAATGAAGATGGATTCATTTTGTTACTTTGTTCTTTACCAGAGTCTTGGGAAAATCTAATTGTTGCTATCAGTGGTGTTGTGCACTTTTCACACACGCCCCACCAGAGGTAGGGGCCCTCTTTCTCTTCTACATCTTTGTACCTTGATTTTTTCAATTTCCGGTTTTTCTCTACTTGGAGGTTATTTTGGGATTAAGTCCAGATTTGATTTGATAAGGGTGGTATTTTGAAGCATTTTAGGGCCTTAGATTTTAGAAATGGAGATTTTTGAAGTGAATTTTCAATGTGATGTGTAAATATTTTTGCACCAATGGATAGAGGATGAAAAATTAGGCCAACTTGCTTTTTTAACTTTTCAAAAATACCTTTGGGAAAAAAAGTTATGGGGTTTCGAAGTTTTTCTCCTAATTTTTGGTCAAATCTGAGATTATCCACCCTGTCTGGATTTTTTCAGGATTTTTATCAAATCCGAGATTATCCACCCCATTCGGATTTTTTGTCAAATCCAGGATTATCCACCCCATCCGGATTTTTCCAGATTTCTGGCCATTTTTCGGGATTTTTGCTTCCTAGCGGATTTTTCTGAACTTCCTTTCACGATTTTCCTGAACTCCAAAATTTATTAATAGGGTTAAATTTCTGAAATTTTATGACGGAGTTGAATTTTCCAAGGGTTGATTTATGCTTAATTTTAATATTTTGTGGTTGGATTTTCACATGTGAGCTATTAATGATTATATCCGTTTTTCAGGATTAAATAAAAAAAGGACTTGCATATGGATTCGTGCCAGGAGGAAAATCTGGAAAATATTTAAAATGCACCTACATAAGAATCTATGCCACAACCTATCTACACCTAGAAGATGTGTTTCAAACATGGAGTGATGTGTGATGCTATTTTTACTCTCCAATCATAATTTTTTATTAAAATCGAGGTGGCAGATTGTTGATTTCTTATTGTTCCTGGATGCAACTACTTTTATTGTATTGGATGATGATGTACCACATTTAAAAAAAAAAACCCTAATGTAAATTCTTAGGGTTTCTTGAGGATTAATTGTAGCCATTGGGTTGAATTTAATCTTGGCCCTTGATTTAAAAATGTAAATATCTATAAAAGGGCTATGCCTTCTCATTTGTAAAGGTTAGAAAAGGTTAGAGAATAGTTGATCAAAGGCTGAAAAGTTAGAATTGGCTACGTTAGAAGTTAGATTCTACAAGTCAGTAGCTATAGGAGAGGAGAGAGACTAGAAATTGTTATGTAATACTGGAGAAGATAATGCAAATGGGTTGTTGATTTGGAAAAATTGTGTTTACCTTTGTCATTTTATGGTTTCTTGTTCTTAATTCTCAGTGTTACATGTTAGTTTTTAGTTATTTCATGATAATGGTGAAATGTTAATGATGTTGATCGATCTCCGATCCATACTTTTAGCAATTTGCTGATTGTAAGTTGCTGTGTAAAGTTAGTCTGGGCCTTATTTTGTGCTAAGTTCAACCGTGGATGCTTGTTTACATTGTTCCATTTACTAGGTATGTGGATGAATGTTCATAGTCTAAAAATCTTCAGTTTCCTCAGAAGATTGCACTAGTTTTGCAGAGTTGTAGGCTTGTCCTTGATTAAGCAGAAATTGGTTTTATTGGAGATTTGTCCGTTTGCAACATTCATCATTATTGTGATTGATTTTAGGAGTAATTTTAATCTTAGATCTCTCTTAAACTCTTATCTTTTTCTATTTATTTTATTATCTAGGTTAGTTTTAGGTTTTGAAGTATCAATATATTGCTAGATCTGATATATTTGAGTCCAGTGTTTGCTTGTTGTAAGGTCTCTTTGTGATTACCAACATTTTCACATTATCTCTGAGTTGTTTCACTGCATTGTCAAGACCTGACATTATAGACCTTGGGGTTATCTCTTTTCCCATAGAGATTTACCTTTCAAGAGAGATAGGATATCATATTCTATTTGAGTTGTTGTGTAGAAAACACCATCAACATGTGGTAGTGGTGAAAATCCTAAGATGGAAAATATAATTCCTACTCTCCTATCAGGGGATATGAGGAGGATTTCTAAATCAGGTTCCCAAGATTCCTTATTCGTAAGAGGTAGGCCTAAGGAAAAGGAACCCAAGGGAGACAAGAAAGAAAAGGGTAAGTCAAAAGGATGGTGTAAAACTCCTGGTAAGAGTAAGGTAAAGTGTTGGAACTATGGGAAATCGGGTCATGTAAAGAAGGATTTTAAGAACAAGAAAAATAGTTTTGATGCTTCTACAGAGAAATCCTTGGATGACGGTAATGATGCATTGATCATTTCATGTAAAAATGTTAGTGATGACTCTTGGATTATTGATTCAGGTTGCTCCTATCATATGACTTCTAACAAGGAGTGGTTCACTAAGTATACTTAATATGATGGAGGCAATGTCTTCTTTGGATATAATAGCACAAAAAAGATTGTGGGAAAAGGAGAGGTAAAGATATGTTTCAGTGATGGTAGGATTAACACCCTTAATGATGTTTTACATATTCCAAGACTTGCTAGAAATATACTTTTTGTATCTAAGTTCAATGATTCTAGAATGCATGTGACATTTGACAAGGTGGTTGCAGATTGGTGAAAGGCAATATGGTGGTTACTAAAGGATCTCAGATTAGGAATTTGTTTAAGCTTAATACCTCCAGTTTGAATAAATCAGCCAATGTAACTGAAGTTGAAAATACATGTATGTTGTGGCACCATAGATTGGGTCACATTGGTGAAAAAGGTCTTAGGACCATTCTTAATAAGAAATTGGTTGATGGTATTCTTGATTATAATATTGGAAAAAATGATTGTTGTGAGAATTGTGTGTTTGGAAAGAAAACTAGATCTTCATTTCCTAATGGAACAAATAAAGCTAAAATATTATTAGAGACTATTAATTCAAATGTTATGGGTCTTATGGATACTGACTCTATTGGAAAATCTAGATATTGTGTCACATTTATTGATGATGTCTCAAGATACACTTGGATCTATTTTATGCATAAAAAATTTGATGTGCTCAATAAGTTTAAAGAATTTAAGAATTTAGTTGAGAAACAATCAAATCATAAGATAAAAGTGTTGAGATCAGATAATGGTGGTGAATATTGTTCTAAGGAATCTGATGATTATTTTAAGCATGCAGGAATTGTGAGACAAAAAACCACTCCATATGCACCTCAACAAAATGGAGTAGCAGAAAGGATGAATCAAACCTTAATGGAAAGAACTAGGAGTATGTTAAGTAGTGCTAAGCTAGATTGGTGCCTTTGGGCCAGGGCAGTAAGTATTTCTTGTTAGTTAATCAATAAATTTCCTAGTTCATCTATTGAAGATAAAACCCCTTATGAAATTTGGTTAGGTAGGAAACCTAGTGTTGCACATTTAAGGATCTTTGGTTGTGAGGCTTTTGTTCATGTGCCTAAAGAAAAGCAGCCCCATACAGAGAAAATATCTCACCTCCTCACACCAAGCTCAAATCTAATTTGTGAATCATGTCCATAACAAGATCATAGTCAAGGAATCCACCTAGCATCACCACAAAAATGTTGAGTGACTAATCACATACCAACACTCCCATACAAATAAAATATCTCACCTCCTCACACCATGCATGAAACATGCATGCAAAATTGTAACTATCTCATCTAGTAATACCCCAAAAGACAAGGAGTGAGGATTTCGAGAGCGAGAGGGAGTTCTATGGGCAAGAGGGCTGGAGATTTGAACTCCAACGATGAAGGTGAGGATGGTGCAAAAGATGATGATGGTGCTTTTGGACTATGCGGGGGTCTCTAGGTCTTTTTGGGCTGGAGATTTTCCGTGGTGTGTTGGTGGGATTCTCCCTATTTTGAGAAGCGTTGCCTCCTTTCTTGTGAAAGAGTTTTGGTGGAGTTTGCAGTTGATATCGTTGGGGTCGTTGGGCCTCTCTTTTTTCTCTGCAATGGAGACTTCCCTATTGTTTGTGCAGTGGTCTGGAGATGGTGCAGGGTTGTGGCCCTGTTTGTTCCTGGGGACAACGCTTCTACTAGAGCCAGTCTTGGTCTAAGAGCTGTGCCATTTATTTTTGTGGGGGATGCTCTAGGGACGTGTTCATTATTTTGGTTGCAGTGGCCTTCATCAGTTGCTTTGTGCCCTTCTACTATTGGAGACAGGGCTGTTGTTTTGGACGAGATCCTTTTGGTGCCTAGGGGGGCTATGGTAGTTCCTTTCGTGTGGGCTCTATCGACTTGTTGGGGGATGCTTGCCTATAAGGACTACCCTGTTTGCTTTGGAGTTGTGTTATGAACTGGCCTAGCTCCTCTCGGTCTATTTGAGATGGTTGCAATGGTTGAGGTTACTGGTGATGACATAGATGGAGTGGTCTTTCCCTTTTCTACCTGGGGTTCGAGTATTTCTCTATCTTGGATAGTTTTTGGCTACTGGTGGGTGTTGGTTACTCCTACTTGGAGTGATGTTTACCTTGCTTTTGTGGGATCCCATGTGTCTTTTGGTGTTGAGTTGGGAAGGGGTGGATCTCCTCTTGGCTTGGATACGCCCCTATAATTTGGTTTCTCTTTCAGAGTTTTTGGGTACCCATTATGGGTTCTCTCTATTGAGGAAAGTGCTTTTGATGTTGGAGTTTCGGTGGTGCCTACTGGGAGGTGGGTTTCATTAGCTTATGTTATTCTTGGGATCTCTATCAGATTTTTTGGGTACCCTTTGAGGTTGTCTTGGCTTTCTTTCTTGAAGGGGTTTGTTGTGGTCTCTCTCTTAGATCCCCTGCATGCTCAACCAAAGGATGGTGTGTTTCCCCAGACTTCTAGAGCTCTGATTTTCTTCCATTTACTGTGCACTATGTATTTTGTTGAGGAGAAGATTGCTCTTGATGGTCAAGAGTCATTTCCTATTGATTTGGAGGTGGGTGTGGTGGATTTGGATGGAATTCCTCTTTTTTGGTTCCCTCTGGATGTGTTCCTATTGAGGTGGAAGTTTCTCCTATCGAGGTGGAGCTCGAGGTTGTTGGAGAGGTGTGATTTTGGTGGTTTGGGTCTTCATAGTATCCTCTCCTATAGAAGGGAGGTCAGTCCTCTTGAGGTGGACTCAGATTTGGTCTGTGGTGTGCCAGGGTGCTTCAAGGGGTGGCTCTCCCCTTGTGTGATGGTGTTTTTGATTAGGAGGTTGGGTTTAATGGTGATCTTTTCCATTACATTTCCTTTTCTTATGTTAGGTTTTGTTCCGCTATCTTTGAGTAGAAGGTTGGCTATTGCTTTGCAATTTTGTTGCCTGATTATTTCAGGTGGTTTTTACAGTCAAAAATTGGGTGGGGTTTCTAGTCTTAGATAAAACCAGGTTGTTTCTAGGCTTCGGGCCCATGCTTGTGTATCCTTTGTAGCATGTGTTGTCATGATAATTTGTTAAGAGGTTGTTGTTGGGCTGCTGGTGATTTGTGCGTTATTTTATGTAGAAACTTGTTGATTCGACTGATTTATGATTATTGGTGATCTCTTGTGTATCAACTATCTTCTTTTGTATAGGGTTTTGAGCCCCTTAAAAACCCATTTTTACCCCTAATCAAAACACCCCAAAATCCAAGGTCTAGAAAATAGCTTAACCACAGCTCCATAAAACCACACGTTTTACATGACCATGTAAAACCTGCAAAACCACTATGTTTGAAAAACACCCATGTGCATCCATGCCCACTTCACATCTAGAAGAATCAAAAGTCTAAAAAAACACCATAACATTTAAACCAGAGTAATAGATTATCGCAGATGAGCATAACCATAGATTTTTTAGGAAAATCTATAAAACCCTCATATCCAAGGAACATGAATCCAAGCCATGCAAGTACAAAGCATCCATAAAAGGAAAAGGTAGTTCAGGAACTCCAAGAACATTTCAAGCCAACTCCACAACCACCAACACACACATGCATCTGAGGGAGACAAGCTATTGCAGAAGCTTCCAAATCATCCAATGATCAAATCCATAGCCTACATTCAATCGAGGTAACAAATAATGATGCCTCCAATACTAGGAAAAAACACCCAACATAACCACATTACTCTTTTGCTGAAAAACAACCCAAACTTCTCCATATCATTAGGGAGCCTCTCATATAGACACCCAATATGAAATATTTTCTGTAACACAACCACAACACAAAAAATCCCACCCCATTCATCAAGATTATTTCGTTGTCAACTATGAGCTTTAGATCACATCATTTCAAGATGACCGACTCCATTTTCTCCATATTCACCATCCTTCAAGCTGTGTGCTATCTCCTAAAACTAAAACAAAAAATTAAAAAAATCCACTCACTAAAGGATCAATCTTCAACCGATTTCTTTAGATTTCCTCAAGCTTTCCAGACTAAGAAATATTCACAGAAGGAATACCCAAAACCAGAAACACCAAGAATAAGCAAATCCCAAAAGAAAACTCTGATAGCAATTGAAGGGAAATTAATTCATCCCAAAACAAACATCTGAAATTAGTAAGTGTCCTCGGTAACATTCATTTATAGTAGAGAACTTGAGAAACATGTACTACTATGCCATAAAGCGAAATTAAACATAGTTTATTTCCCACCATTAATCCTCAAAGGAAATTTCATGCAATTTAAGATCATCCAAATCAACCAATTTCAACATACATTAAATAGATTCAATAAACAAAATCATTCAACATGAAAGAACAAAAGATTTGAACACAAAGATTTATGTGGGGAAAACCCTTCTCGGGTAAAATCCCCACACTCCAAAAGCATAGATCCATTGTATTATTTAGCAAAAAAATACACCGTTACAATACAATTGCATGCTCTAAGCCTTTACATGGAGATTTACATCTTGTTCCATTTGGAGAAAGTCTGGCAGCATAACCCCTTTGGATTCAATATCTCCTCCCCTCATTCAAATGCACTACAACATTACATACATACTTCACAAGTGTTACAGGAAAATCGTCATTCCAACTAAACATTCATTATCTCTCTGAATTCCCACTATCACCTCGATACGCCTATATCTCCATCGAAGGGACTCCCAAGTGACTCCTTCCAATATGGTGAATTCTCACTGATGAAATCCCATTGAAATGTCAAAGAGACATTGTAGCAACTCACACCAATATAAGGTCTTACTGATATACGCTACAAATTTGACTGGGTGGTCCCTACTGCCTACATGTCATCCCTGTCATCATCGTACAATAAACATCACTAGTGTGACTTGATATATCAACCAAACAGTCATTGCTACATACCCTGCTAACGTCATCTTTCACGGTCATTTGGTCCCACTTTATTGGCATGTCGAAGAGACTAATCATCTCATCCCACTGATATTCACCCTTCTCTCTGATGAGGTGCTATCAGGATGTTGAAGGGACTCATTATTATGTCCCACTAATATGTGTCTATATCTACAATGAAGAGCTTATTGGGATGTCAAGGGGACTTACACTATTGTCCTACCAATATAGGCATCTCCCTTTGATAAGAGTCCTTTGCAACTGTTCACCGCTATCAACACCTTCCATTACACCATGCCAGAGAGACATGAAACAATGTCTCTCTGAAATCTCCATATCTCGTCAATGAGCCAATTCACTGAGGGCCTAGTGTGAAATATGCCCAATCTCTGAAAGTTGAAAACTTAGCAAAAATTTAGCTAAGTATTTTTTACACCAGTAAGTTCGAGACACCTTTTTCTCAACACAAATGGCCAAGGAGATGTATGATTTTGAAGCTCTTGTGTAGGAGCCCAAATAAGATTACTATGTTATTGTCATTGTAGACACTTCTTGGCAAAGGCAAAAGAGTCTTTCTCTATTGTTTTCCAAAATTAGCCTATATGAATTAGTTTACACACTAGGTATTTACTACCAAAATGTCCACCCCCAGAGCCTAAATGGGCTTCTTGAAGAGCAAGGGGTATGTCAGCCTTAGTGAGGCACCAAACAAGAAGGTCATTATAAGATTATTAATAGAGAACATCAGATAGTATAATATATCAGATTGAAAGTTTTCTTATCTGAGTGCAAGCATTTTTAGTCACATCATCAATAAAATTTCCAATATTTAGATAATTATAAATGTGAGAATACCATTTCCTTGAGTCTACATGAGAACACACTAGAACATCAGGTTTAGGTTGATTTGAGATAGCAGGAGAGTGGAGAATATAAACCAAAAAGTGGTATTCTTCTATTCTATCGTCTGAAGACACAAGGGTAGTTGCACTCACCATTGCATCTGCATGTCAATTTTCTCTCCTAGGAACACTATCTATTGTAAAAGAAGAGAAATAGTCAAGCAAGGATAAGGCTAAATCTTGATACTATGATAGATTATTCTACTTAGCCTGATACGTTCTTATAATTTGATTTGCAATGAGTTTAGAGTCACCATGAATGAAAATATGTTTAATGTTTAATACCATCACTGCACGTAGCCCAACAATAAGGGCTTCATGCGCAACTATGTTGTTAGTGCAATGAAATTCCAATCGAAAATATAGAGGAACTAGCTTGCCTTCAGGTGAGACTAAAACTACACCTTCCCTGAGCCAACTTGACATCTCGATCCATTGAAGTACATGTTGAATGCATAAGAAAACTGATAGGGGGGTGAGTCAGATGTACATTAAAACATCAAAACCCTCATTAAAATTCATATTTGCATTAATACTTAAACCCTTATCAACCTTTAAACCCTTATCATGCATTAATAAAATATAAACATGAGAAACAATAATACAAACACAACCATACACATGAGAACACTGAATTTATGTGGAAAACCCAAGGGAAAAACCACAGTGAGGTTTAGCTCACACTATAAAGTAATTGCAACAATAAATATAATAGGCTCACTGCCAGAGGCTTATTGCTAGATTAGAAAGAAGAAAATAGAAGATTATTATAATGAGAAATATATCTCAGAGCAACATAAAATATCTGCCACTGCTCCACCAAAACATTCACACTCTCTCTATGGAATATAAACACCTTCTGCTCACTACTTCTAGTAGTCTTAAGCATTAAATATCACACTACATTTCACACTTTTGCACTTCACATCTCAACACTTCGCATCACACACATTACATAGCTTCCTCCATCAATTCATCACATATATATCATCATCAGCCTTGAAAACAATCTACAAGTTCGTCTATGCACCTCAAATGTGCAAATTCAAATTAGGTTGGCACCAAAAAATTCTCATGTTGAAGAGAAATGAAGGAAAACCACATCACACCTTAATTGAAACCTAAATCAACATAGACATACCACACCAAAGGATATCTGTAACTAGTGTAAACACCCAAGGTCGGTTGAACCTATGTTAACACCATTAAACATTTAAGTACATGCTTCCTCAAATCCAAAGATGACTTGTAGACCACATATATGACTTAAAGAAAATCTAGAATATTCCATCAACACCCTATAATCCAACAAATCCTTTGCAACATCATACACTTGAAGAACATACTCATTATGTACAACTAGTTAACCAAGTCCACACACTATAACAAATGAATCCAACCTTGTTGAGCATCAAAGAACAAAAAACTTAGACTAAAGATAAATATAAGCAATATAAGCACACTTCTAGATCCGCAAAACCAAAAACCACAACATGAAGAAATGTGGAGCAAAACCATTTCTCCTAGACACCACTATATCATAGTTCACACACTGGCGAACACAACTTCTTTAGTTAAATGATCCAAAATAGGAAACTTTGGATATAAAACCTCTAAACACCTTTAATAAACATATTTTAACCACACAAGTAGATATTCAACCATGAAGAAATATGGAGAAAAACACTGAACACCACTCTGCCACACTGAACACTCTTTACCACACTGTTTCCTCCTTTATTCAAATTTTATCAAAAGCACTTGGAAACCAAACACCAAAAACACCATCTCAACATCTGAAAAATCATCTCAACCACACAAGATTTTGAACATCCACAAACATATTCTCATCAAAGAAACACTAGAGGTTGATATCAATGATACTATTAATGACAACATAATGCAACCAATCAAAGAATATCCATAGGTTTACATCAATGCAACAAAAAAGATCTGTTGAAATTAATGACAACACAAAATTCAAAAAATATCCCCCTTTTTCATTGATGGCAACACATGATATGAAAAACCATCAATAACAACATCAAATCTGATCACCAACACATGCACTGCACATTAGTGCACAGTGATCCCCCTTACACAACTTTATTTTACAAGACTTCTCCCCCTTTCTTCATATGGTATTTCAAGTAACTTTCTCTCCCCCTTTGAAATCAATGGAAAAGGGCAACACATGTCTTCTTTACTTTGATTCCCCTATGACATCAATCACATATACTTTCTCTGCCCAAGGGCAACACCTATAAGGGACAACAACTATTTTGCAACCTCAAATTTCACTTCTTTTCACAACACCAAAATACAACACAATGACAACACTTTCTCCCCCTAATTGCAAAAACCAACAATGCCACTACCTACTCACCTTGAGAGATAGCCACCAACATCAATCCTGGACAAGGAATGAATCTTGAAATCCACTAGACTAATGCATAACCTTATGAATCTAATTGATAGAAGGAGGGGAAGTAACCCCTAACTTCTCCCAAAGAACTCAAAAATATCCTTAGGAAGAGCCTTTGTGAAGATATCTACAACCTGATCTTTAGTAGGCACATACTCCAACTTCGCTTCATTTTCTTCAACCTTTTTCCTTAGAAAGTGATACCGGATTGAGATATGTTTTATCCTTGAATGCATTACCAAATTATTTGAAATATTGATAACACTTGTGTTATCACATAAGATAGAAATTGGTTCATCATATGATACTCTGATATCCTTTAATGTTTTCTTTATCCATAACACTTGTGTGTAGCATGATGTTGTAGGTATGTATTTCTCCTCTATAGTAGATAATGACTCCAAATTCTTACTTAACCAAGACACCAACCTGCTTCCAAGAAAGAAAGCACCACCACTTGTACTTCTCCTATCATCTACACAACCTACTCAATCTTCATCTGTATAAGCACTTAGACAGAAATCAACATCCTTTAGATACTATAAACCATGTTCTGGAGTGCCTTTCAAGTATCTGAAAATTATTTTTATTGCCAACACATGTGACTCTCTAGGATCTTCTTAAAATCTAGCCACAAGATAAACTGCATGCATGATAGCTAGTCTAGTAGTAGTTAAATATAGAAGTCCTCCAATCATTGATCTATACTTTCTTTGATCAACCTTAAGATATTCTTCATTCTTACTCAGCTTGCAACTAGTAACCATAGGAGTAAATACCGGTTTAGAGTCTTCCATTCCAAACTTCTTCAACATTTCTTTAACATACTTTGATTGTGAAATGAATATACTTTTTCTATATGATTGATTTGAAGCCCAAGGAAGAAATTCATCTCCCCAAACATAGACATCTCAGACTCTGTATGCATCTCTTATAAAAATATCTTGCACATACTTTCATTTCCTCCAAATATTATATCATCAACATACACAACCACAATCAATATTTTATCTTTCTCAACTTTAAAATAAAGATTGATATATGTGGTACCTTTATTGAATACCTATTGCAATAAGTGCCTATCCAATCTGGCATACTAAGCTTTGGGAGCTTGCTTGAGTCCATATAATGCCTTCTTCAATTTGAAAACCATATTAGGATCTTCTAAAAACTAAAAGCCTTTTGGTTGTTTAATATAAATTTCTTCCAACTCACCATTCAAAAATGTTGACTTAACATCCATCTGATAAACTTTGAAATCCTTATGTGTTGCAAAAACCAAAAACATCCTAATAGCTTCCATCCTTGCTAGTGGAGCAAATGCCTCTTCAAAGTATATTACTTCTACTTGTCAGTAGTCTTTACACACAAGCCTTGCCTTGTTCCTAACACTTCTCCATTCTCATTCAGTTTATTCTTAAACACCCATTTGGTTCCAACCACATTCTTGTTTGCTAGTCTTGGGACAAGTTCCCAATTCTGGTTCTCAATTTGCATCAGTTCTTCTTCCATAGACTATATCCAAAATTCATCTTTGTATGCATCAATCACTATTTTAGGCTCAACTTTGGAAAGTAAACATAAATTTACTCGTTCTTTTGTCATAACAACCTTTCTTCTTTTCAATACACCTCTACTTTTGTCACAAATGATCTAATCTTCAGAATGATTCTTCTGCACATACTTGGGAATATTAGGGATCCTTTCCAGAGCTTCTTCCTCTTCAACCCACACTTCTTTTTCCTTACCAACATCTTTCTCTTCTTCTCTACAAGAGGACTCATCTGATTCATATCTTCTATTAACACTGAGATTTTATGTTTCTTCATCCACTTTGACACTTACACTCTCAACAATCCTTTTTAGCCTCTTGTTATAGAACTAGAAGTACTTTATTTTTGTAGAGTATCCAACAAAGATTCCTTCATCAAATCTAGCATCAAAATTTTCCAAGTTTTCTTCATCTCTTCTGATATAAAACTTGCTTCCAAACACTCTAAAATATTTGACAATAGGAGTTCTTCCATACCACAACTCATAGGAAGTCTTTTAATTATTTTCCTTGCTTGAACTATGTTAAGTATGTAGACTGTAATATGAATTGCTTCTCTAGTATACATCCGATAGATTTGCTTCCTTCATCATTGTCCTTGTTGCTTCCTGAACAATCTTATTCTTCCTTTCCACCACTCCATTCTGTTGAGGAGTCCTAAGACTTGACAAATGTCTCTTTATTCCATGATCTTCACAAAAAAATGTTAAACTCATTGGAGGTGAACTCTCCACTTCCATTAGATCTTAAACTTGATTTTCATATCCATTTCATTCTCAACCATAGATTTAAATTCCTTAAACTTATCTAGAGCTTTTGATTTTTCTTTGAGAAAAGTTACCCAAGTCATTCTAGAGTAATCATCAATCAATAACATGAAATACCTGTCACCTTTAAAAATTTGGTTTCTTGTAGGTCCAAAAAGGTCTATATGCACCAAATCCAAAGGTCATGTGGTGCAATATTCTTTGACATTAAACCTTTTTCTTTTTTTCTTCCCAACTTGATATTCCTTACAAACTGCATTAATAGGATTTATAATCTTTGGCTGATCTCTCACAACTTGAGCAGGAATGATTCTAACTAGGCTATCAAAATTGATGTGACACATTCTTCTATGCCATAGCCAACTTTGATTGATTTGATTCATAAAGCACATACCATTAGCACCCTTAAGTTGATAAACATTTCCATCTTTCCTTCTTCCTGCAGTAACTAGAGTTTTGAAGCCTTTCCTAGTCTCACAACCACCATCTTGGAATACATTATTGTATCCTTTGCTATACATTTTTCTTACACTTAGAATATTATGTCAGAGCCCCTTAACATAAAGAACATCATCTATATTATGCTTTCCATCAAAATCGATTGAACCTTTTCCAAATATCTTAGCAGATGTATCATCTCCAAACTTAACAAGACCACCTTCAAACTTCTCATATTTTAATAAACTCTCTTATCACCTATCATGTGATTTGAGCATCCGTTGTCAACAATCCAGTAGTTTTTTTCCTCTCTAGCATGAAAAGCACAATAATTCCATTATGACTTGCTTCCAAAGCAACTTCCTTCATACATCTCTCAAAGTTAGAAAAAATAGTTCCAAAATTTAGAACCATGACCAAGCATTCATCATTTTCATCATTTGGGTAATCAAATTCATCATCAGATATACTATCATCTTCTTTAAAACATAATAACTTATCTTAATTTATTTACCTTTATTCTCCTTAAATCTGTCATTTGAAGCTTTGATTGGACATCTTGAAGCATGATGACCTATCTTTCAATAATTGAAACATTTGAAAGGTGACTTACCTTTGTATTTTCCAGTGCCCTTTTTCAATCTCCTTACAAAGTTTGCTTCTAGCTCATGAAACTCATTCGAGTTAGATTCATCATTCTTTTCTACTTTTTCAACTTTAAAAGTAGTATCTTTTCTTGAATCATTTGGACCAAACTCTCTCAATTCAAAAGTAGTTAAAACACCAAATAACTGATCTCAAGAATAATGATATAAATTTTGAGCTTCTTTAATAGTAGAAACCTTATGACTATAAGATTTAGGAAGAGTTCTTAATACTTTCTTTACTACCTCATCTTGTTCAAGTTTTCCACCAAGGCCTCTACTAGAATTGACAAATTCTTCCACTCTATGCATGTAGCCTATAATGTATTCATCTTCTGTCATCCTTAGGGTTTCAAACTTAGTCTTCAAATTTTATATCTTTGCTTGCTTGACCTTATCATCTCCTTCATAGATACCTTCCATATTTTTCTAGATCTCACCAACAATTTTAAGACCCATAAATTTCATAAGTTCTGAATTAGAAAGACCACTCAAAAGAGCATACCTTTCTTTTCCATTTTTCTCATATACCCCAATCTCATCATCAGTAATCAAACCAATTTGAGGAATTGTATATCTAGTTTCAACATAATTCCAAACTCCAAACCCTAGAGAAATAAGGAAACCTTCCATCCCGATCTTCTAGAATGCATAATTAGATCCATCAAATAGAGGAGCCTCCTTCTTGTGTGCCATCCTAAATTTGCCTCAAGCAGTTAAGATTTCTTCTAAGGAACCTTTAGCGAATACCAATTTTTGAATGCACAAGATAACTAAGAGGGGGGTGAATTAGTTGTACATTAAAAATCAAAACCCTCATTACCATTTAGATCTGCATTAATCCTTAAACCCTTATCATGCATTAACATAATATCAACATGAGAACAATAATGTAAACACATCCATACACATGAGAACACAAAATTTACATGGAAAACCTAAGAAGGGAAAACCCATGATGAGGATTAGCTCACAATATAAAGTAATTGCAACATAGAATATAATAGGCTCATTGTCAAAGAGCTTGTTGCCCAAAAGAAAGAAGGGCTCACTACCAAATGCTCACTACTAGATTAGAAAGAAGAAGATATAAGATTGTTACAATGAGAAATCCATCTCAGAGCAATAGAAAAGATCCACCACTAATTCACTAGAACATTCACACTCTCTCTATAGAATATAGACACATTTTGCTCACTTCTTCTAGTAGTCCTAGGCATTACAACTCACACTAAATTTCACACTTTCATACTTCACATATCAACACTTTTCATAAAACACCCTACACAAATTCCTCCATCAATTCATCATACATATATATCATCCTCAACCTTGAAAACAATCTACAAGGTCAACTATGCACCTCAAATGTGCAAATTCAAATTAGGTTGACACCAAAACATTCCCACAATGAAGAGGAATGAAGGCGGACTAGATCACACCTTAAATCAAACCTAAATCCACATATACATACCATGCCACACTTCCATAAACACGAAAGAATATCCAAAATTAGTGTAAACACCCAAGATCAGTCAGACCTATGTTAACACCATTAAAATTTTAAGTGCATGCTTCCTAAAATCCAAAGACGACTCATAGACCACATACAATGCTTAAACATAATCTGGAATATTTCATCAACACCTTGAAATTCACCAAATCCTTCACAACATCGTACACCTGAAAGAACATACTCATTTTGTACAACCAGTTAACCTTCCATGCATTGTAACAAATGAATCCAACCTTGAAAACAATTTACAAGGTCGTCTATGCACCTTAAATGTGCAAATTCAAATTAGGTCACCACCAAAACATTCCTACGGTGGAGAGGAATGAAGGTGGACCACATAAAACCTAAACTCAAACCTAAATCCACATATACATTTCATGCCACCCTTCCACAAACACCAAAGCATATCCACAATTAGTGTAAAAACCCAAGATCAGTTGAACCTATGTTAACACCATTAAAAATTTATGTATAGTCTTCCTAAAATCCAAAGATGACTCATAAATCAAACACAACACTTAAAGAAAATCTAAAATATTCCATCAACACCCTAAAATTCAACAAATCCTTCACAACATCAAACACTTGAAGACCATACTCATTTTGTAGAACCAGTTATATGCACTGTAACAAATAAATCCAACCTTGAAAATAATCTACAAGGTTAGCTATGCACCTCAAATGTGCAAATTCAAATTATGTCGACACCAAAACATTCTTAGGGTGGAGAGGAATGAAGGCGAACCACATCAAAACCTTAACTTAGACCTAAATCCACATATACATGCCACACCACGCTTCCACAAACATCAAAGCATATCCACAATTAGTGTAAACACCCAAGATCAATCAAACCTATGTTAACTCCATGAAAAATTTAAGTACATGTTTCCTAAAATCTAAAGCCGACTCATAGAACACACACAACACTTAAACACAATCTAGAATATTCCATCAACACCCTAAAATTCAACAAATCCTTCGCAACATTATACACTTGAATAACATACTCATTATGTACAACCAATTAACCTTCCACACACTGTAACAAATAAATCCAACCTTGTGGAGCAACAAAGCACAAACAACTCAAACTAAAGATAGATATGAGCAATATAAGCACACTTACAGATCCAAAAAAACCAAAAACTACAATCCAGAGAAATGTGGAGCAAAACCATTTCTCCCAAACACCATTGCATCATAGTTCACACATTGGTGAACATAACTTCTTCTGTCATATGATTAAGAATATAAAACTCTAGCTATAGCACCTCTAATAAACATTTCCAAACCACACAAGCAGATCTTCAACCATGAAGAAATGCAGATCAAAATATCAAACACCACTCTTCCACACTAAAAACTCTTTACCACACCGTTTCCTCTTTTATTCAAATTTTCTTAGAAGCACTTGGAAACCAAGAACCATAAACACTATCTCAACATCTGCAACATCATCTCAACCACACAAGAGGTTGAACATCCACAAGCATATGCTCATCAAAGAATCACTAGAGCCTAACATCAGTGATACTACTAATGACAACATAATACAACCAATCAAAGCATCTCCATAGGTTGGAATCAATGCAACAAAAAATATTTGTTGACATCAATGAAAACACAAACTTCCAACAATACATCTCCCACATAGGTTCATGATTTGTTGTAAAGATATTTTCATCTGGAAATAAATCTAGATTAGGGAAGGAGTGAGATGAGGGAGATTCTACCAATTGATTGACAACAACTTGAACTTTAATTGCTTTCTAAGTTACAAAATTGATGTAAAAATTAGAGAGCAACATTACCCATTTCGCCAACCTTCCCAAAAATTGGTTCTAGTAAATAGATGTTTAAGAAGATCACTTTTCATAATGACATGGGTTTCAACATGAGGAAGAGTTATGAGTTTCATAATCAACTAGAATATGATTGATATAGTAGACTACTCTTTGTTTAGCATCATCATGTTGAGCTAATAAAGTTGCTAAGGAATGATGTGATGTAGAGCTATAAAGAGAAAAATGGTATATCCTGCATATACGACATTAAGATAAGAGGATTGGCTAAATATTTCTTGATCAAATCAACCTAATTTTCATACTCATCATCCTATTTGAAGCATACATCTTTCTTTAACAGCGTGTGAAGGGAAGGGTATGATCAACCAATTGAGACATGAATCTATAAATAACCTAAATCTTCCCCTGCAAACTATGTAGTTGAGATATTCTTTACGAGGCATGTTAACAATTGCATCAATCTTATTTTTATCGACTTTGATTCCATTGTGAGAAACAATAAATCCCAAAAAAATTCCAGCATCTATGCGAAAAACACACTTAAGAGTATTTAGTCTCATCTTATAAATTCAAAGCCTTTCAAAGATAAGATGAAGATTTTTTGCGTGATCTTGGCGAGTTGTAGACTTGGCCAAGATGTCATCAATGTAATCGTCTATAATTTTGTGAATGAAATCATGAAAGATAAGAGTCATAACCTATTGGTAAGTTGCTTCTACATTATTTAACCCGAAAAACATGACTACATAGAAAAAGGTACCCCAAGGGGTAGTGAAGGTTGTCTTGTATTGATCTTCTGGGTTAATACAAATCTGATTATATCTTGAGAAGCCATCCATGAAGGACAATATGGCATGGCTTGTGGCCGAGTCTATAATCGTATCAATATTAGGCAACATAAAATCATCTTTAAGAGAATCCTTATTGAGATCAAAACATTCAATACAAATGTCAATGCGACCATCAAGCTTGCTAAAAGTAATGATATTTGATATCCAAGGTGAATAGTCAATAGGATGGATAAAGTTGAAATTTTAAAGATTCTTTATCTTAGTCTTGACTAATAAGGCAACCTTGGGATTCATCTTTTGGATATTTTGTTTAATGGGATTAGCATCGAGACATAGAATGATATTGTGAACCACCATGAACTCATCAATACCAGAAATGTCCTCATATGACCAAGTGAAAATATCAGGATGAGAATGC
The DNA here is from genome assembly GCA_007115665.2 of Sequoiadendron giganteum. Classification (NCBI taxonomy): domain Eukaryota; kingdom Viridiplantae; phylum Streptophyta; class Pinopsida; order Cupressales; family Cupressaceae; genus Sequoiadendron; species Sequoiadendron giganteum. The sequence goes on along the minus strand of CM021107.1, from coordinate 47,943,944 downwards.
AATAAATTAGAGTGTTTTTTAGACTCTTCCGAGGAAAGACACTTTCCAATTTTAATCACCATTTTAGAAGACTTAGGATCCATGAAAATATCAATAGTATCCCCTTTGAGGAGAGTACTATAGTCTTCAGGATGGGAAATATGAATGTCGTCATCCATATTAGATAAAGGAGCCTTCTAATCCATGCTTATAATGGGTTCTTTGAAGTATGCTAGTTTGTTCAAGTGATATGAGAATCATCGCGTATGGTGATAAGAAGGTAGATGAGAGTAGTCACCTAAGAATTCTTCCAATGCTTCCTTCGAAGAGAAAATATCTAGAGGAACTTCATTAGAGTCTACTTTACTTTCAATTAACTCAGGATGAATTAGTTCAAGAGAAAATTCAATGGAAATCATGTTGACATTCAAACACAGTTTTAGTTTAAATTGCACTGGTGCAGGAGCACCTTAAGGTCTTTTGGAGAGATCTTTACAAATTTTGGCTTGTGGGTGGTTCTAGCCAACCACCAAGGTAATAAGGAATAATTTATAAAGTCCCAAGGTTGAATTTATGTGTGAGTTGTGTCAAAGTTAGGTTAGTTTAGAGGCTTGAAGTTTGGGAAAGCCTTAAAGAGGAGATTAGGCAAATCTTGACAATGTTGTCTTGGAAATTTGTCCTAAAAGTTGGAAAATGGCAATAATGTTGTTCTAAGCCCAACCTAAAGGTCCTAACATGTGGGAATAAGGTATATAAGGTTAGAAAAACCCTAATATGACATGTGGGAAAGCTATTGTATGGATTGAGTTTTGGAAACAAGAGATTGTGACTTGGAAAAAAGCAAATTTGTTTGATTTCTATGGCAAAGCATTCATCCAGACAATTAATGGATTGAAAGGACTGAAATAATGCTTTGAAAATTTCATTTGTGACCTGGTCCTACCTTTTGTAGCATTATTTTAGTCATTTAGTTCAATTGGTTAAGGTTTTGCAATTTGTTTTCGGTTCTTGGTTTCACTGCTCGGTTCAGGGACAATTTTGTAAATAATGATCCCCACTTGAATTCCCATGGAAAGGATTCCATGGACACTTGGAATCAAGTAGGGGACTATGTAAATAGTGAAAATACTATTTTAGGATTCTTTGTGTGCAGGGGAGTGGATGTAATCAACAAGCTCTAGGCGAGTACAGGGGCATTCTGGCTAGTTGCTTGGATAGGACAGCAGCAAGAAGACTTGTTAAATGGATTGGTTTGTTCCAATTTGTGGTGTAGGGGTGTAGGGGTATGTTTCTTGAATATGTGTGTGCAAGGAGAAGTGCAGAGGAGGCCATTAGAGCATTTAACTAGAAGTAAGAAACCAGACTGTGTTACATACCCTAGAAACCCTTGAAAATAGGGGTTTGGTGAAAGTCCTATGTACGGACACCATGAAGAACTGAAACCTGGAAAATATTGAAGCCTAGGAGGTCTATAGTGAGAATCCAAGAATATTTTGGGGGTTCGTTAAGGAAGTTTTGGAGGTTTTCCAAGAATACTAGTTTTAGGAGGCCTAACTGGCAAAAAAAGCTACAAGGCCTAAAAACAAGGTTTAAGAGAATTCGATGGATAGAAGAAGAAAGAATCCTACAAGAAGGATCAGAATGGAGTAGGAACACCCTAGGAGTAGTTGGAAGACCCATTCCTAATTCCAAGAATGGCTTGGGGAACGTTGTGGCAAAATTGAGCTAAAGATGTTGAGTAGGGGAGTGAGAGTAAGGTGAGTATTTGAAATTGGTGGAGAGTTCTATAAGGAGATTGGGGTCTTAGGAGTGACCTCTGAAAGAATAGGTCTTAGGAAGAGAAAATGTGCTCTTGAGAGATAGCACTCCTCACCCACAAGAGTATCCAAGCCCCATGTTATGTTTACACGGGTTACATTATATATGGACTTGAATTCCTCACTCGTTACAACCACAAATATTTCGTCCATAACCATATTTAGACAAAAGGTTGAAACTGGGGTTGTACCGCATTTGTAACTCCTTAGAAGGATAAGGATCTACGTAGAGAGCATCACCCCAACAACAGGGATCGTACTCCTCTATGGGGTCACAATCATCCTTCTTGATAGTAATGCAAATATTAGCCTCTTTTAAAAAAGCATGATCATCTTCCTTAGTAGGGGCACAATTATTCTTCTTAGCAAGAGAATGATTGTTTTCCTCAACTAGGGATAACTTTAAGAACCTCCCCTTGAAAAAGATGTAAAAACTTGGTGAATCTTGTATACTTCCTGAAAAAAATATTAATTTTTTTGGTGATTTTTTTTTTGGGAAAAATAATAATCTCACTTGGCGAATTTGTTGTAATTGCTAGAAGTATATAGAAGATCCTAGCGAATTATTATTTTTTGAAACCAACAAAATATTTTCATTGGTGATTAAAAATTGTTTTCAAACCAATAAAAAATTCCATTGGTCAATTAAACTTGTTTTGAAACCAAAAAAATATTTTTATGGGTGAATTAAACCTATTTTCAAACCCTAAAAAAAATATTTTCATTGGGTTAATTAAACCTATTTTCAAACCAATAAAAAATTGCATTGGTGAATTGAATCTATTTTCAAACCAATAACAAAAAATTCATTAGCAAATTAAACTGGTATGCCAATTAAAAATCATAGTGTGGGTGGCAAAAATATCAAATGCTATATATTGTTCTATTTTGTGACAAGTTTCCCACACACCTAAATTCCTTCATAAAATCTTAAGAATGGAGACAGGTATCAACATATTATAAGCTCTTATCAAAAGTGAGCCACTGAGTGAAGTACTATTTTTGAAGCCATGTGTTAGTGCAACTGAACGACTAGTAATTATGACTATGAGTTATATTATTTAATAAGTTAATATAAAAAAAATATACTCAAAAAATTAATATATCATTCGATGAATGTTGGATGGATGACTATTATTGCATTTCGGAAGCAAATATTTGAAGCACTAGACTTGTGAATTCAAACCTCTAGAATAACCCTATAATCATTTGATTTTGAAATATCAATGGTTGACCTTTTATTAATTATTAAATGGACCCTTGTAAATTTACTAAATGTAATTATTTACCTTCTTAAAGTATTATTCTCCAATAGGATACTCCAATAGTGTCCTTTTGTGGTTCTACAACTAAGAAAAGGACATGCCGCTATGAGCCCACGAACTTGCAGAATCCTGTAATCTTTCACCACATGCCAACATTCTGTGGATCCTATACACAACACTCTCTGGAAGTTATCTCATGCCCCAGAATTAGTCTCTACTTTGAAAGTTGTACACCTTCTATAATTTTGCAAGACTTTTTCTCTTCATCAAAAATCCTAATGCGGAAGCGTGAAAAAAGGTGGGGACCACTTTTATACTAGTAACTTAGATGACTATAAAACCACATGAAAAATTTTATTTTCAATGCGACATCTAGGGAAAAAAGATGGGGTAGGAATTATAAAATAAAATTCCACAATGACTGGACCTATCAAGTAATAGGGTATGTGGGGCCGATAAACACATGGGGCCATGACATACAACACAACTTAAGCAAAAGGAAACTTGGATAACCAGTCAATAGAAAAATATAAAAATAAAATAAGGGTTAAAGAGGGCTTAAGGGTTCAAAGCTCATAGTCAGAGTCAGAGTCAAGATGACTCTCAATCTCATATTGGTGAATGGAATTTATTGGTGTTTCCAACTGATTTTCTATATTTTCCTAAAAAATATCTAGTTTAATGCTCAAAAAACCTAGGTTAGTGGCCAATGAACAGGAAACGAATTTAAAATTTCTCCTCTGCACTTTAGGCTTTACAAAACCAAGGTGGGTTCTTATATAACATCATGCAACAATAACAAATTACACTGATGCCTTTGCTAACAAATTATTCACACAAATTTGTAAGAGGTGTATTTGATGGGCTAAATCATCTCTAGAATCCTCTATATGAAATGCTATGCCTTATAGTTTGGGATTAGTCATAACATAATGGAAATTTCAATAAAGTAAAGATTGTTTAGATTTTATATTTGATTATATCTTTGACTTAAACTTTGAGAGTTAGGTTCCTGTTTGACTAGTGCCTTATCCACATAGAGTCTAGAAATGAAGAAAACTCCTACAATAGACCAACCTTTGGCTTCTAATAACCTTACTGCCTTACAACAAGAAACCAAAAAATGAAAAATATTATCAAACTAATTAAATATCCATATTGTAATAACACAAACCCAAATAAATGAATTGAAAGGAAAGTTACTCCATTCCTTGAATAAAAGAAAACAATTCATGCATCGATAGTAAAAAATGTGAAATTAGAACTAGAATATAATCCTTGATTATATTGATTCAAAGGTAGTATGTACAATAGTGGAGAGAATGAAAAATTGATATTAACACTTGGTGCAAAACAATGAGTATTTAGGTCATTTGTTGTTATTATAGAGAAAAATTACAATATTTTCTCTCTTAGTTTCAAAGAAATTACTTATTCAACCTAAAACCTATACAAATATTTACAAAATATAAGAAGCATAAACCTTTGAATGAGGCCCATAATTTCGTTTTATAGACACAAGGGAAGAAACCAAAAAAAGGCCTCATTCAACTACGTATTCACTAGAAGAAAAAAATCCAAGCAGTGCAATATTTATAAAGGACAAAATTGAGTTCAACCTATTGAAACACATTTCAAGTTGCAATAGTTATACCTAGTTGTTGGAGACCGGTTGAAATACAACTCAAGTTGCATCATCCTATTTTTCCATGTGCTCCACTTGTATAGCTGAAGTGTTAGTCCTAGGTGGCAAAAAGTTGTCGACTTTCTCCAAATGTGACTTGTAGTCTTCTTCGATCAAAATTTGCAGTAGGTCAAGGAAACCAAACAAACTATATTCCAGTTTGGTTAGTAAATTAATACATGCATTGAGTTGATTAATATCAACTTCACCCTTTATTTATCTTGATACACGTAGGATTGAGAAGATTGGGAAATTTTGATTTCCACTCCCCAAATGCCATGACCTCCCCATCTTCATTCAAAATTGGAGGCATGTAGAACTCCTCAAAGCCCTCAAAAATATTGAGCTCCCTCTTTATCATATCTCTATATGTAATATGATATCTAATTATGTCATCCAATAAATCTTACTTATCCAAAATGTTAGATACCATGCTAATATCAAATTTTGATTTGCTGATAAGCAATCTCAACACCTAAACTCCTTAGGACCAATTGATTTGCATGCACCTCAACCTTATCCACATTCGATTGTGGCTAGAAAATTCATCCTTCAAAATTTTATAACTATCCCAAACTTTTTTCAATTGGGAGAGGATCTTGGATAACCTATACCCCAAAATATAATCTAACAAATCAAAGACCTCCTTCATTGAAGGCTCCTTTATTATCTTGGCCTTTGTAGTACTCTGCATCAGCATCTCCCTCAATTCCTTTATTTCAAACTAAAATTTATTCTTATCAAATGAATCTTGTGCCTTATTTACCTTTTGTGGAGGGGGAAATAGCCCTTGTATCATATTGAGCCTGTGCTCTAGTCTTTGGTTTAAGGAATTTTCCTTATTAAGGTTTTCTTACAATTTTTTAACAGTTGCCTCTGTGAAGAGGGTTGCATTAATTTTTAAGGAGGTCACTTGGGTTTCACTTGTGTCTCTAACCCTCTTGATAGTGAGATGGCCAATAATCTCATTAGGGTTTTTTATTACTTGGGGCTTATTGGTCTTAGGGAAAATTGACCATATAGCCAAAGTATCGTGCTCAGGGTGGAATCCAGAACCAAAGTATAAATCCTCTACTTGCTCTTCTGATCCCAAAATCAGGTCCCTACCCTCATTCCTTCTTATGGAATAAAATGTAATGGATGATGAGATGTCCAAACTAGGCAGAAACAAACACCCTGCTCTTTTCACCAATTATGTTCCCCTTTTAGGGGTCATAGCATCCATCTCCTACTTCACCTTCTGCCAAATTTTTTTAAAGGTTTCCTTTGTCATGAAGGTTAACTTCAACTCCTCCCCCTCATTTTCAAGTACAAAATACTTAAACTCATGAGCGGTGATGAATTTTTGATCTTGTAGAAACTCCTCACAAGCCTTAGCCCTAGCATCATTAACCACCTGCCCACTAGTTTCAAAATTGATGACTAACCTGCCATCAATGGACCTCTTAAAACATCCTAGGAGGGGTAGAATTTGTTGTAAAATGAGGGAATCTCCATTTATATCCTCTGGATCAAGTGGATAATCCACTAAAGGTCCAACCATTGGAGCAATTATCTGCAAGGGAGTAATTGGTAGAGGACTTGTTGGCACCTCTATTCTGGAAGAAGAAGGACATGGTGTGCTTGGAGGCACCTGTAGAATATTAGCCAACAATTGGTTGGCATTATCCAACATAATCATCATTCTGACTATGGGATCCCTTATATGCATGAATGACCCCTAGAAAGATGGGTTTGCTCTCTTCCTCTTATTCTCTGCAATCTGAATTTTGATCTACAACTCACTCCTTCTTGAGGCATGGCTCTTTGAAGACCAATTCCTGATTAGGTCATCAATGTTGTCTGTTTGGTGAAGATAGGAAGAAATCCTATAAATCCCACTCTCCCTTTTGATGAATCCCTCTGGGTCAAAACTCTTGACTTTATCAATCTTCATCTTGTATGGGAGCAACTTCTCCTTAATCAATTCCATGCCTTCCCTTGACAAGGAAATGAAATTAGAGAATGCAATTGAGTCAGGGAGGAGGGAATGTATATATTATTTCTGAAATGAGTCTTATCAAACTCATTCAATTGCCACATTAACTCCAAAAAACAAATCATATACAGGACATCCTTAGGGAGCACATGGGGTTCCACTGGGGCCCCATATACCCTGATAATAGTGGTAGATGAGTTGAAAACCCACTCACCCAAATTATGATCAATCCTCTTTTTAGGGGTAAGGTCCTTTGGCCTTAAAAACCTTCTTATCTCCTCTAAGAATCCCTAATCTATGGGGCTAGCCCTCTCCTCAAAGGCTTTACAAAATATTATTCAAAGGTAGAGTAATTAGATTGATTATAGTCATTATCTAAGATATAGGTCCACTCCTGGACTAGTAGTATTCTATAATTCTCTCCCATTGGTCTGATTTGAAGCTGTGATGGCCATACTTGCAATCCAACATATAAAATTGAGTGCATCAAAAGGGAGTAATATCTAAAATTCATGACACCCAATGGATCATTATTAATTGCACAAAGGGACTTGTGTAATTGATCTGCCACATACCCTGCAAAATCATAGGGCCTATTTACATCCCTGCTTTGAATATCTAGTGCCAAAACCATTAGATTGATAGGGATGTGAATCTTATTATCCATTCCTAAGACCTAAAGCAAGGAAACATATGTCCTCTGGAAGTATGGCTCAAAAATATCATAGGAAAAGGGTTCCAGATCACCCTTGCCAAAATTCAGTAGTTCTCTTCTTGGCCCTCTTGGCCTAAAGCATGGGAACCACCTTAGTTTGTAGCTAACCCTATTTCTTTCATATTCTCTACTCAATGCACCCAAATCAATTGGTAGTTATGCATTTGGGTCCAACTAGAAGACTGTGCATATATGATTCCTATCCAGTGGCAACAAGCTCTAACCACCCGTTGTGAACAAATACCTAGTGTCAGGGTTATACACCATAGTTGTATGTCTGACCAATTCCAAATTCATAAATACATTGGGCACCACTAATTTTCCCAAACCCAAAATCTAGATATTGGAAATTGGTATCTTTGAGTAAGCTTTTCTGTAAGCATGTTTGAATAATGCATACCTCTATTTTGTGATAATGTGGTCTTTGCACTCACTATTCTTATCGATGAGTTTTTCTATCAAACCCCCTTGACCTTGGACTAACCTTTGGTCTCTTTCCTGACCTCGAGAGAAATGCAATAATCTCCTCATCCAGAGGCCTTCTCTTGCCAGTTGATGTTCTAGCCATTTTAAGTGTAGGGTTTACAAAAAAAATAGGGTTTTAACAAATTCTTCACAAACCATAATTCTACAAAAAAATTGGTAGCATATACCCACTGTAACTCTGTTTTACTTTCCCTTGAATTGTTTGTAACCACCAGTTACCTAGAAAAATCCTTCAAATTCATAACTTGATGTTTGAATTACTTACTTGTTCCACTTGGTGTCAAAAAAACCCTAATTTCACAATAGAAAAACCTTTGTTCACTTCATAAATTTGTAGAACTTTGTTTGATTACTTTGTCATTTGTGAATGAAGTGAAATTGAACATGTAATTTATCTTAGCCCTCTTGAATTCGACATATATCAATCCCATCCACCATTACTCCTTTGCATGCTTAAACATGTGACCAATAGGAGATGTTGTCGCGTTGGCCAGGTTTGAATTTGGACCATTGATCCCAAGATCAAAGGTCATCATGCATATTTTAATTTTCCTTTTCAAAGTGACAACCTCATTTTTTCGTTATGTGGATTGGTGTTACCATTTATAATTGTTAAAAACCAAGATCACGTGCATGCAATCACCTATCACATGCCAAAGACATGCAGAACCAAAGATGTTCCGTAAACCTCAAAGTAAAAATGTATTATTGAGAATCAGTTATTACTAAGAGATCAATCCTTATGAAGGAGATCAAGAAACCCTAAAAGGGAAACCCTAGTGTGCATAGTTAATAATTAATCAATTATTAATGTGCCTAAGTTTAGCTTAAGTAACTAAAGGAATAAGTGACTTAATTAATTAACCAATATGATATAATTAATTAAGTGTAATAACTTATTACTCTAACACCCCCCCTTAATATAAACTTTGGAAGAAGCTAAAACACTAGAAAAAGATGCATGAAAGCAAATATGGGTCTCGACAACTAGGCCTGATCAGGTACCCATTTAAAAATGCAAGAATGAGGTAGAGAAGGAAAACCTAGTGGGACAAAACCCCCCTACAATGAGATGACATGCTGCAAAGAAGCACTAGAAGAACACTGGAGCTGCAATTCGAAAAGCAAGGAAAGATACTTTTGTCTACAAGAAACTATATCAGAATCATAATGATGCAACAAAAAACCCGATGCCACGAAACACTCAAAAACTCCAAACGGGAACAACCCTGGAATCTATGAAGCAGCAGTTGATTATTAAATGAATGTGATACTGAAATGAAGTGCAAAGATGCAAGTTGCACCCTCCCAACTACCAAAATATCCAAGTAATCTCCAAAAAACCCATCAAGTCAAATCTGCACTAAGCGATCAACCTAGGATAGATACAGAAAAAGTGCATGGACAACAACATAGATCTCCTCAATAGCTTTCCAACGTCGCAAAGATAGCGAAAATCGGAGATTGTGGCAAAAAGTTATGAGCTCGAAAGCATAAAATAAACATCTGACTTCAAACATAAATAAATATAGCTAAATAGAAAAATAATGAGAAATAAACTACACCATAGGAAAGTGCTCGGAACCAGCTTTCTGACGATATCTCGTTTGCCTGATTTTGATACCGTATGCCCAAGTTATGCCAAATTTTTTTAAAAATAGCTATTTTACAACAAATTGGGGTTAGGAGGGGGCAAAAGAGTTGTCGTACGATTGATGAAATCATGTTGACGTTAGTGGTTCACAAGGATGAATTTGATGGCCATATGGATGTCGCCACAAAAAATTGGCCCCCTGCAAAAAAAATTTGGCCCCTAGTCACCCATGTGACCGAGGCGGGGGCTGGAGTTAGCCAGGGGTTGGGCACAAAGCTCCCAGTCCCCCATAGGACCTCGACGGATGGCGCTGGAGCCCTCAGGGGCTGGCTGGTAGCAGCGGTGCAGAGTGGGGGAGCCACCGGTGGTGGCCGCTGACTGGTGGCCGCTGGGTGGTGCCTCCTTCTATGCGGGTAGTGTAGAAAATTTTCCAAAATTTTCAATTTTTTTTGGAAAACGTGCCTCAAGACGTGCTACCTCCTCGACAAATTTATTTTGCCTTAGAAACCAACTACTCCAAAATCAACAATTTGACTAGCATTCCTAAGGTTTTGGGGCACTGCGAACGCAATGGCAATGTCAGTTTGAGCCCAAAGTGTCCCAAAAAATTGGCTACCCCCAGATCTTGCAAAAAGATGTTTGTGGAAACCCTTGCACTAGAAACTCACTGAAAGGCCATATCTTCATATCACGAATAGGAAACTGTAGGTCTGGAGCTCTAATACCATGTTAAAAACCAAGATCACCTCCATGCAATCACCTGTCACATGCAAAAAGACATGCAGAAGCAAAGATGTTCTATCAACCTCAAAGTAAAAATGCATTATTGAGAATCAATTAATACAAAGAGATCAATCCTTATGAAGGAGATTAATAAACCCTAAAAGGGAAACCCTAGTGTGCACAGTTAATAACTAATCAATTATTAATGTGCTTAAGTTTAGCTTAAGTAACTAAAGGAATAAGTGACTTAATTAATTAACCGGTATGATATAATTAATTTAGTGTAATAGCTTATTACTCTAACAATAATAAGAGAAAAATATATCCCCACAAAGGAAGGGCTCTCTGGGAAGCATTGCGATGCTAACACTTTTCATCATCTCATAACTTTGCAACAACAAAAGATCGGTCCCACTATGGCTCCAAAAGGTAAAAGCATCCACAATAGGAATTAGCGCATGGTATAATATGTGTCAAGATTTCACCGTTTCATAGGGAAGAATGTGTTAGAATGTCAGAGCTCCATGAAGAGAAGGGCCTTAGTGAAACTCACGTGCTTAATTCAACAACTTAAAGTGACTAGGAAAAAGGGGGACTATCCATAGATGATACAATATGGTTCAATAGAGTGTAATTAAAACATTGGACAAAAATATTAGCCCATTGAAAAATTTGGACATGCGTCATATTTTTGAGGTTTTACGAGGCTAGAAACGACAAAGCCAAAGCCTCTGCGAACCATAGAGACAATTTGAAATGTCAACATGTATCTAGAGTGCCTGGGGAACATAATAATTCAAGAAGGTAAATAATTACGTTTAATAAAATTATAAGGAGCCATTTAATAATTAATAAAAGGTCGACCATTGATATTTGGATTAAAGGATTTCACAAGTCTACGGGCTCATAGCGGCATGTCATTTTCTTGATTGTAGAACCACGGAAGGAAACTGTGTGATGATACTCTCACATGGGAGAATTCTATTGGAGAGATGAGACAGTTGCATCATTTTCAAGAAAATCAAGGCTTTACTCATCATTGATATTTCTACTTCCCTTCTAGATGGATGACCCACATTCAAAATTGATAAACAGGTAGATTAATGAATTGTCATCACATGAATAAGAAGTAATGGTGGATGTGATGAGTGATGGCTCATCTATCAAGTTATTTTCCTTCATAAATTTTTCATTCAATGTAGCTAGTTGTCTCATTTTTTGGTCCAACATAGTAGCAAAATCCGTAGACATGCACCCATTCTACGTCAACTTGAGCTCTGAACAATTAAAATATAGGTATGCCTTCTTGGAAAAATTCACCATTGTTAAAGTCTTGAAGTTCATATTTCATAATCAAGTCTACAAAATCTATTGTGTAAGATTGTAAAGTCCCAATAGGATAGTGTAGAAATCTGTTTTAAAATCATTTTGGAATTATGAGTTGATCGAACACTCAACCCTTTGGCTCTACATCTAAAATATCCTTTAAGGAGGATATTATGACCCAGTTGTCGGGTTCTTCAAAATAGCTTGTGTTCCCTCATCCCTAATGTGATAGATGGGATGATAGGCAAAGCCATAAATTATAGAGATGTAGAGCTGAAGGAAAGGGATGACACAATTACTAGATGGGAATCATTTCTACATTGGTATGGAAAAAGAAACCATCATGCCCCTATCTCCAATGCATGGACTTATTATTTGGGGAAGCTAGTTGTTCCTAATGTCTTTATAAATGTGTAACTCATCAAATGCCTTTCTTTTTGGCTATGATAAAAATATTAGAGTAATTAGGGCATTGAATGGAAGTGTCTTAATGGATATAACCAGGGAGTTTAAATTTTTGAGGTTTTTTGACTCAATGTGGTCGCAAGTAAGGTTATAACAAGGAAGAAGTAGCTTCAGAGTGAAATGGATCCCTAGGTTTATAAAAAAAGGTTACACAAGAAGGTCATTGAGAATCCCTGATAATGAATCTAAGCCTTTTGATGTTAAGTATTTTGAAGACTATTTCAGAAGAACATATTGGGCATTATGCCAGGTGTTGGAAGAAGATGCACACTAAAAAATAGAGATATCTCTTATGTATATGGCTATTGATATACAACATCCTTTTGTCAATAGTGGCCTTGACTATGCCAACTGTTTAGCTGAAGCTATTCATAATCAGTTGGTGGACATTAAGAGAAGTGATAAGGAGGTGAATTTCAAGTGGTATTCTCTCCTTTTCCATGTGGTTTTGTACAATGCGAAAGATCAATTGAGAAGAGTTTTATAACTAAAAATGAAAGATAAATAGAGGAATGATATCTTAGTGCAATGTTGAACCCATATTTGGGAAAAACATTGTAGTGAGTCCAACTATATTATTTTGAGAATTTCTTTGTAAGACAAGTCATGGCAAGGTTGGGTCTACTTGGAATCAAATTGCACAAGGAAAATTTGGATTTCCTTAGGCCCAAAGATAAGAGGCCGGAGTTAGGAGTGCGACATAATTAGGGAGATTATTACCTATAGGATAGCTCAATTATTATGAGAATGTATGGGTTCCCTCAAACCCCCCATGTGCTACCTAGATATGTGTCACCCATGTTGGCATTCATGGAAATTATATGGCAATTGAATGAGACTGATAAGTTTCATTTAAGGAAAAAAAAAGGGTATTTTTTCCCTTATGCTACTTCTATTTTAGATTTCACTTCAACTAGAGATGGGTTAGGTAGGATGAAAGAAATTCTTTGGGAATACAGGTTATTTTAGGTAAAATTTAGGGATTTCGACCTTGAAGGTTTCATACACGAGGTCAGGAAAAGTATCAAAAGGTCTAATTTTTGCACCAGGCTTATGAAAATAAAGATGCCATAAGAAATTGTAAGGATGAATATGAGGTAGCTAATAGAAAGGAAAAATGGATGGAATTCATCAAGGTAGAGGTTGCCAAGATAAAGAAGGATAAGGATCATCTTGGAGCATTTTTTGATATTGGTGACCCAATTGTTTAGATTCAGGTGGTGTTGAAGAGTTTTGACAGAGTTATAGGTAAGGCCCCTACCCTGGAAGAGAAACTAGAAAAGTGACCTAGAGCTAATATTTCTATCAGAAGGCCCTAGGGGCCTGTTATTAGAGAAAATGTGCAATCAGAATCACCACAGGTCACTCCCTCTCCTCTCCCTCAAAATAACTAGTGTGGATTTTCCCCCAAGAGAGAAACAATAGAAGAGGATGAAATTTGAGCAACTACCATTGTTGGTTGAATATCCCATCAATCTTGATGAAAGTGAAGATGTTCATATCAGCATGGATGAAATTCAAAAATATGTGCCATCCACCCAAGACCAAATATTGTTTTCCTTCTTCAACAAAGGTTCAGGTTGGACGTGGCTATGGGGAGAGATAAACTCAATTATGTGAGGGAATGTTCACAATTCATTTATGATGATGATTTTGTAAAATACCAAGAGTTTAAATATTTTATTATGAGAGAAAAGAGGGAGGAGTACCATAAAAGAGTTTGGTTGGCACAAGAAGATGTGCCTAGATAAAACTATGATGAAGCAGCTACATAGGTAAGAGCATAAATGAATTTTGAATCCAAAACATTATACCTGAAGAAAGGAGAAGAATGGTGCAAGATAGTGGATTGCTACTGCTCCCTGAATGGGATATTGCTTCAACAATTGTCTTTCATACTATTATGAAACAAGAAGGAGAAGTTTTCTCCACATAAGAGGAAGCATAGATGACATTATCAGGATTAGGATTCAACCCACATTGGGAAGCCCTTGCAATCTGGCCCTTGCCCCACCTACAAATAAGCCTATGATTGTTGAAGCATTGAAGGATATCAAAGGGAGCTTGATTATAAAGAGGGTGTCTGACACCTCTGCCCCTAAAGCTGCTACATTAGTGGTAGATGTTTCCAAGTTTAATGAAGCTACTTTTCAAAGCTCGCAAGAAAGACTTAATACATTGTTGAAGGAACATACTAATCTCATAGAAGCTTACAGCTATAAGTAGGTATTACTGGGCAAGAGGCAGACTCCTCTTCTATAGTTACCCTTTCTCATGTGATGATTGAAAATGAAGAGCTTACAAAAAAGATTCAAATACTGGAAGAGTAGTTGAAGAATGCTCAGTGGACTCAACAAAAGGAGAATGCGGCATTGTAACATGAATTTTGGAGCACAGACTATCTAAAATCTTAAGCAGGTTGGAAGATACCCATGTGTCATATGTGAATTTGAGAGGTGAAATTACCAAAATAAGTGGGGATCAAGAGTGGCTCAAATGTATATTTGAAAAATGGAATCCTAGATTTACATCTTTACAAGGTATGTATAAGGGATTTGTAGACACATCTGATGCCCCACATGGTATTTTTCTTACTTTTTCTATTGTCAAGATGACATGAAATCATAAAGGGTATACGAAAAGTATAATTGAAACTACACGAGCAAAAATGAACTATATCTTAAATATTGACAATAGGGTTGTACCCTGTTTTAGTGTCACAAAATGTCGTTTATGACATTTTCACACTTTTTGGGTCCTCCTTGTTAAATCGAGCTTAATGTTGCCTTGATTTAATGTTGTAATGTGCTTAACACATTCACATTAGGTGTTGGGCCCTTGTAAACTAAATGGACCTAGTTGTACCTTAATTAAGGTGTTGTACCACACTTTCACACTAATCTAGAGTTTTCATTATTAATTGGGCTTCTTTACACCTTATTTTGCATCCACAAGCCTTAATTAATGCATCTTTCTAAGGATAATCCCAACATAAGCCATCATCCAATCATAATTCAGGTGTCTTTGGATTGTGTGGCCCAGATTTGGTGATCCAAGACTCATATGCCACCTTGGGCATATGGTTCCCACCTAAGTTTTGGGGCCCCGATCTTGATTTCACATGAATCTAAGCTTTTCTTAAAAAATGTGTCCCATAGCCTAGTCTAATGGGAATCATATGCCACTTCTGGCATATGAGTCTTGTGTGGCCCAAAATTAAATTAAATTAAATTCAAATTCTTGGCACGATTTTATCTTCCTAGATCTGATGTTGGCTTGCAGTGTTGTAATTTTGGGAAATTTGGCATAAACAAGTATAAATACAAGGTTATTTCACTCATTTTGATCCTAACAAGCAATCAAGTGACCTAGAAAGTTGAATAATCATCCTAATAGAAAATTTGAGATCACAAGAGCCTTCAAGAGTCGATTATCAAGTGTTTTGGAGTATTATTCAAGTATCAAGCATCATGTCAAAGTTGTCATGCATCATGTTGGTTCTTGAGCTAACAATTGTGATGTAGGGTTTCATGATTCAAACTAGCATTCAATTCAAGATCTATCACATTCGAGAAAGACTCAAAATCTACATCCATTGGAGCCACTTCATACATGTCTATAGCACTTTATTGTTAAGTTTTGGTGAGTTGCAAGATTACATCTTGTTCATTTATCATTATGTTATCTCATTTGATTCCATTACAAGGTTTTATTACCAAAACGGGGTTTGACCAAGGCAAACCCCTTTCCAATAACAAAACAACATTTTCCATCTCTTTAGTGTGTGATTTATAGATCTAGGTTGAAGACATAATGAAGAGTAAGATTGGAAAGAAGTTATCAAGTGTTCAAAGTCATCCAAGTTGTCACCTTGCTTAAGAGATCATTAGAGAACATCTATAGAACAAAATTCAGCAATTCAGACCTCGAAATCAAATTGAGAAAACAAAGAAGAGGTTGAAGAGAAGATTCAAATTTAGATCCTCTAAAAAATTCAAACTGGACTGATACGCCACTTTTGGCGTATGAGTCCCAATACAATGAAATTTGCAGTTTTTAGGTGTTCCAAACATATCTCTGCTACATTTTTGTTCCTGCCCAAAAACCCTAATCTAGGACTAGTTAGCCTAGTCTGGCGTATGAGTCCTAGTCTGAATTAATTTTAGTATTTCCATCATTTCAGGACCTCATTCAAGTTGCTACAGCTTTCCAGGTGCCCTTATGTATTTATCCAGCTTCCTATTTTGTTTTACATTCATTTCTAGGTCATTTGTTGTAGTTTTTCTTATCATTAGGTTTCATATTAGGTCTTCCATGTCATTTGTCTTTCCAAGCCCTAGCTTGGTGGTGAACCCTATTTTAGTCTCTAATCATACCCTAGGACACCATATTGCAAGATCTCTTTCCCCTACTTCATCCTTGGATTGAGATCTCTAGGATTTCCTTGAATGAGAGTGTAGAAGATTATTGTTCTATGTCCTAAACCATAAGCAACAACAATTTTCCACCTTTCACTCACCTGTTAGAAGATAATGAGGAGTTGAAGACCCTAAATAAATGGAAGAATATTTTCAATATTTTAGTCCCCACACTCCTTTTGATTTGGAAAGATGACAAAGTTAGTATAAGTGAGCTTAATTACTATTCAAATAGGTTGGTCAATGCAGATCATAGCATGCATTTTTTTTGTAGAGAGACCAATGCTTTACTTGATGCCAATTATCCTCAAAATTTAAAGAATGTGGAAATGATATTAGCTCATAACTAGCCTTCTAAGGATATGTTTAAGGAATGACATGAAAAGTATAATTGTTTACCTGACCTTTGAATGGGTCCATGTTTTTATTCGTATGCCTCTTGTCTAATATTTTGGTTGTTAGAAAGGTTTGGCATGAGGTTCTTTTCTTGTTGCTTTCCTTTGTTATAAAAGGGAATCTTGAGCCTCATTCAAAGGGTTCTAATTTTTTTGATCTTTCATCTATGTAAGCTCTTTTTGTATGGTTTAAGCTATTTGATAGCACATATAAGAAATGTTGTAATTTTTCTCTGTAATAACAACAAATGACTCAAATACTCAGTATATTTCTTTAATTTTGAATATCGACCTATCTTGCTCTCTAGTATTGTATTCAATATCTTTTGACTTAAAATAATCAAGGGTTATTTATAATTTCTCATATCACATCATGTGTTATGGATGTTGAACTGTTAGATTCTATTCAAGGGATGGATTAATATTGCTTTCAGTTATTCATCAAAGATTGTGTGAATGAAATAGAGATTTATAAGTAGTGGGATAAGTGTTGTTCTTTTCTTGGTTTCTCATTGTAAGGCGGTGAGATTATAAGAAGCCATGAGTTGGTCTATTGTAGGAGTATATTTCATTTTTTGACTCTTTTGTGGATAATACATTGATCAAAATAATTCATAAAGCTTGAAGATTGATGCAAAATCACATATTAAATAAATAAAAAAAATACTTTACTGCAAATTTTATAACACTATGAAGAAATGATCACTTACCTTTAAGTTTTCATTGGCTTGCTATTCGTCAATGTTGGAATTCCTATAGTTATAAGTTCGTAACTTATTGTTGTTTGGTGTTTCTGCATATCGACAACTCACATAGAATAAAGTTTATCCTATCTCTCTTGAAAGTTTGATTTGTATGAACAAAGAGATAACCCCAAGGTCTCTCGGGTATAACATTGTAGTTGTTGAATGTCAAGGGTGATGGGTTATTTACCAAGAAATCCATCGGTGGAGGTGGTAATGGTAGATGGATGATTGGTTGGTGTTGTGGAATGGAACCAGCCTTAGAATCGGATGAAGATGGAGAGGGTGGTGGTGAAGATGGCATAAATGGTGGATTAGATGATGATTCCTCCCTTATTTTGGTCCTTCTTGACTTGGTTGGAAGTGGAAATTCTTGGAACTCTTCTTTTCTCTTGTTATGGATCTAGTTCTCCTTCTGAGCCTCTCAGGAGAATTGGCATTTAGAAAATGCTCCAACTTTCTTGTGGACCTCCTTCTAGCGCCAATCCTATTGTTTGGTGTTTCTTCACATCGAAAACTCAGACAAAATAAAGGTTATCCTATCTCTCTTGAAAGTTTGATCTCTATGAACAAAGATAAAACCCCAAGGTCTCACGAGTGTTAGGTCATGACATTGTAGTAGAACAAACTCAATGATAAATGTGAATATGTTGGTAATCACAAGGGGTCTTATGTACAAATGTTGGAAGCTCTAAACTCATCAAATTTTAAGATGTGGTGATGCTTTAACTTTGATTCCTAACCATTTAAGAAAAGAAACAACAAAAGATAAGGGTTTCATAAGTCTCGACTGTTTACACCACTTCTAAGACTAACCATGCAAATGATGAAAGAACTGGAATGGACCAATCCCTTAAACTAGTTTCTGGTCGATCCAGGCTATACCTACAATCTTGCAAAAAATAGTGCAATCTTCTAAGGTGTTAAAAAATTTTAGGTTGAAGGAATTCATTCAATGAGACTGAATGAATACATACAGTTGAACTAAGCACATGAATATAAGGTACAGGTTGACCTTGCACAACATTCCCACAATCAAGAAACTACCCAAGATATGAACTAGGGATCACTACAATACTTCAGATATTAAATCATCAACCACTACGAACTGAATTTATTCTGCATTCAAGCATTTCCAAGCAGTTTGAAAGATGGAACAAGAAACATGCAAGATTATTTAATGTAAAGGAGGCACCAGTCATGACACAATGTCTGCACTTTATATTAAATCATCATATTAGCAACAGTTCTAGTCTGTTACAACACTCACTTGAATTGTGAAAATTACTTCTAATCTGCTAACATGCTACTCTATTGATTACAAGTCTTCTGACTTAGTCTTCCAATCTCTAATCTAGCTCAAACTGAGCTAAACTCAAACCTCTACACAAGAGGTAGAGTGTCATACTTATAGAACAACATGCCCGCGAAACAAAGCTAGGGTTACAAGAAATCAAGGCCACCTACTAGATCGGCCCCGACAGACAACAGTAACCCGCCGATCAACAATGAATGCAACAAGGACCTCGTAAGATCAACCTAGGATCACATGCAACCAGGGGACAGATCCTGGAGCCACACCCAACAATAAATGAACCCCCGTGCGAATAGTAATGCATGCGCGCGCATCAGGAGGAAAACAAGCAACCAACCAAAACCAGAGTAGGGCAAATAGATGACCCAAATCAAACGAAACCAGGTTGAACCCACCAACCAGATCCATCTTCCATTAATGAAAACCAAATGCACCGACCTTGCGTGCAGGAATGGGTCTCGTGATAGCAGCCGCAAAGTGTACCCAATTGCACCCACAAATCATGCCCATATCTTCAAAGTACATCCTACAAATCTCAACTCGATCCAACCTGCATTCAAACGAGACACCATTAATGCCCAAGATATGATCAAAATCAAGAAGGTCCATAGATTTCCTTAGGTCAAAGAATCATGCAAAAGAAAACCAGGCAGGGGTAGAGCCACGAACATAATGGGAACGAAGAGGAAACCCAAAAGGAAACCAAGCAGAATGAGAACCAAAACCCACCTTGGCGGAAGCGGAGGCAAAATAGGAATGGGAAAGGAAACCCAAAAGGAAACCAGGCGGAACAAGAACCAAAACCCACCCCGACAGAAGCAAAATAGGAATAGGAACAGGAACCAAAACCCACCCCGACGGAAGCGAAGGTGGAATAGGAACGGGAATGGAATCGTGAACTTTAGCAAAGTTCAAAACCAAATTGCATCTGACTCCTGACCCTGACGAAATGACAAAAGAGAATACCAGAGAAAACCCATGGGTGGCAACAGAAAATGAAGATCAAAGACAAACAGAACAATGAGGAAAATAAGAAGGCAGGAAGCAGAGCCAGAACGAGAACGAAGACGAAACCCGAAACTTAGCAAAAGTTCAAATTTTGAATCCATCCCGGTTCTAACTCCAACAAGCAAAGGGAAAAACAAAGCGAAGAAAACCTAAGGCGGAGAAAGCGAACCTTAGGACAAAAACGGGAAAAGAAACAACAAAAACGAGAAGGCGAGAAGCAGAGAAGGAACGGGAATGGGAACCAAACCACGAACTTAGCTAAAGTTCAAAGTTCAATTCCGTCCCGATTTCGCCTCCGATAGAACAAAGAAAATAAGGAAAACAAGGGAAGGCTAAGGGGAGAAAAACAACCCTTAGGACCCAAACAATAAACACCAAGGGAGAAGGCAGAAGGCAAAAGAAGGCCACCCCAAAATGGGACATCCGCAAGACTCCAAGACCAACAGGAACTCAACACAAAGGCACCCAAAACTAAGGCAAGCACCAAAGACCAAATCCTCAAGGTTTTCAAGGATAAGCACAACAGAGAGGGCAAGCCACAGAAAGGGGCCAACAGACCAAGCAAAAAGAGGGTCCCCACCTTTAGTGGGGTGTGTGTGCAAAAACTGCACAACACTTACCTATGATCAAGGTTCCAAGTCCAACTTTTGAATCGAGAGCTCACAAGTTCAAAACTAAACAAAATGTGTAAGAATAAATTAGAGTTTTGATTGTATTTATATCAATCCATATTTGGAAAATTTCTTGAGATTTTTAAATGGTAGTAAAAATTTGGCGAACCCCTCATGATTATACAATGATACATTTAAATGTTGGGTGAATCAAAACTCGATGAAACACACACGTTGTAATTTTCAAGGTGATTATGGCCCTATGATTAGCATGGAGATGCTATAGTAATTGGCAAAATGTGTCCTCAAACGTAATTAGTTTTAATGTTATTGGTGAAATGGGTCCTCATAAGCAATTATTTTTAAATTTTAATTGGTGAAATGGGTCCTCACGCACAATAAAAATTTAATGATTTTGGTGAAACGTGTTTGGATACATAATGTCATTTTAATAGTATTGGTGAATATTTAGATGATTTAATACATTCTTTCAAGATTCTAGGTGAAAATATTAATCAGTTTATTTGAAACATGTAGTTTGTTACGATGAAAATATTACTTACATATGACATAAAATAAATTGATGGTGAATGGAAATGCATTGGACCAATAATTCATAAAATCTAGGTGATTTGGCCTCCCTCTTGGTTTTGATTTATTCATTGATTGTGACTTGATCGATATGTCCTATTCATCGATTGGCAAAGATTCGCCACTACAAAAACCCCTGGTAGCCAAGACTCATTATTAGTTCTTACATTACTCCCTAAGTTACACTTAAGCGATGGGCGCGATGGTGTAAGTAATGACTTTATCAAACTAGTTACCTATTAACCTAACTAGGAGAGTCCTATTCAAATTTCTTAAATCTCCACTTAGGGTATTCTATAGTTTTGTCTTACCTCATGTGGTTGAGATAAGTATTCTCACTTTGTGAGACACCTATTGCATGGTCACTTTTCACCCATAAGAACACTTGTCATGCGAGTTAAAAAGTGTTCTATCATTGAAGAGTTAGTCATTGTGGTCAACTTGACTACCTTCACTACCTTGCCTATATAAGCAAGGTCACATTGTACATTTTACTTAACTCTTTTATCAACTCTTTGATAATGTAAATAAGGATCATTTTTGGCAAGTGATTTTGTGGAATTTTCTAGTTTTTGTTTTATGATCTTGGAATTCATAACAAATAAAAGGTCGTGAAGGTAAGAGTGTAATAATCTGATAAATAATCTACATCAATTTAGAAGATGGTTATAATTGAAGACATGCTTATCATGATAGAACATATTGCAAGTCGCTATTGTTAGTAAGTCTCTTCTTCCTCCATAATTCAATAATAACATAAAGTGAAAATATGGATTGGTCCATGAATAAATCGTATTCACACTCCCTAAACATTGCCTACATTAGCTTCAAAAAATGCATGTATTGTAATTGATCACCTCCTTTCATTTGGTGAACAAAACATCCTTTTGTTGTCAGTTGATAGATGCTTCAATGCAAGGTTTAGTTTATTCCAAAAGGAATATTTCATCATTAATAACTATATTTAATCAGAAAAATCCATTAAATTTTATAGATTTTCAAGAATTCACACAACCATTTATCAATATAATACATTATCTTCAATGCTTTAAATACTTAAAATATATGAAAATGTCTAGAAATGTCTTTGAAACTTCAAAAATATGATGAAAAGTATGAAAATAAAGCAAGGAAAATAGGACATCTCTAAGGCTCATCAATAGACATGGATGCTCCAAGATCTAAAGATTGTTTGGAGGTATCTAATACATCTAAACATGAATGGGATGGTGGTGGTGCTAGAATGTCAAAAGAGGTAGCGAGGTTGGAATTAAACTAAAAAAGGATGGGATACATTAGGGTTAAAATTGATATTTAGGTTTAGGAGGGGCGGGAATAAGGTCAAGGATAGAGGGTTTGAGAATATATGGGAAGGAGTGCTACAAATCGATAGAAGGAATGTGTTAAGGTTCAGGTGAGGAGGATGAAGTCACAAAATAAGAAGGTAGTAGATGTAAATTCTTAATAAATAGGGATAAAGGGAAGGTTCAGAGAATAGGGAAAGATTAGAATGGTGGGAGAATCTTGATAGGGGAGGAGATATTTTTTAGGGTAAAATACCTCAACTAATCTATATTTGTATCAATATCTTCCAGAACAAGGATGTTCCTTAGGTGTTAGATGAGAATCAAGTTATATTTGGTAAGGAGAGGATGGAAGAGGTATATAGGATGTTAGAGTAGATTTGGGTTGGGGTTAGGAAATGAGTTTTGAGTGAGGTTTTATTTAGGTTTGGGATGAGGTTCAACATATTTTTGGTTAGGGTGGAGATCAGGATAGATTAAGAGGTGAAGGGGATGGCTTGGAGGTTAAGGAGGAGTGAGTAGAAAATTTCCATTGATGAGATTCCTAAGCTTGGAGAGGGGATAATAAGGATGATAAGGAATGGGGAAATTTTTAATAAAGAAATTAATTTTTTATGAATTGACAAAAAATAAGAGATGATCTACATCACTTCAATCCAAAGATGGCTTAGGATAATATGAAAGTGACCACTAGTATGAATAACATGGTATAATGCATCCATGTTTTTTGGTTCCATGTGGATGGGAAGGATGATGTACTTAAGATTCATAATGAGGGTTCCATTAGAAACTCTCAATGATATTCATAAAGTGGAAAAGGGCTCAATCCTATGTAATGTTGATAAGGTATCATTATTGACTAGGTATTCTTGTGTGATAATATTCAAGGCACAATTATTGTCCACCAAAATAGTAATAACATATATAAGCAAAATGTTTGTCTTAGTGGACCCTACTAGTCATTGTGATGGATCTAATCAATATGTAAGGTGATATGAAGGGGAGAAGGGAAAATATAATTAGAGTGAGAATTAGATGGACTGCTATCAATGACACCTATTATCTGTAAAATGCATATTTTGAAGGAAGGATATATGGAAAGTGTGATGAGGTCAATAGAGGAAATAGGAATGGTTAGAGAAGAGAATGGTACTATAGGATATACATAATTATCCATGTAGTTTCATGTCAAACAATTGGTAATTATTTATGAGTTGGTATTACTAGGTGAAACTAACTTATTATCTTTTTTATTCACTACCTTCACATGCAGATTGTGTTGTTTTCAATAAAATCCTAACCAAAGTGTTACAATTCCATGCACCACTCAACATCATGACTATCGACCCATTGGTATTAGATAAATAACTTAGGATCATATGTTTTGGGAGGGGAAGACTTAGGTCTAAATTAATATGGGAGGAATCCAAATAAGGTTATGGGAAAAAAGATAATTGAGGAGAGCACAAAGAGAATCAAATAGCCCAGTCCATTAATTGTTGGATTGAGAGAAAAGGGATACAACCAACAAAAAAATGGGAGAGCGATAAAAGACTTTCTTCATTGATAGAATATTTAGGATTGATTTTAAAGGGAGATTAAATTATTATTATTCTTTGCAAGGTGTGTGGATTGGTGGGGAAGAGTACAAGGATGATGATATGACATGGGTAATTAGACCAAAGAAGAATAAATGGCCTCAAAGTGATATGTCATATTCTCATTATCCCTTAAGACAATGAAAAGGTGAGGGAAAGGGATATTTAATACAAAATATCTCATCATGAATGCATGTGATAAGGTTTCCAATGAAATTTATTTAATATCTAAATCAAGAAAGAAATAAGAGATTTTAGAGAGAAAATATTAATAAAAAAGAATAAAAAGCTGACTTTTTGTTTGGATCTTGGTTATAATGCATAAGGCCTATATTAACCTAGAAGTGTACCATGAAAACATGGGTGATCTCATAAATTCAATGGATGGAATGTTTACATAAGGATTACAATCAATATAAATGTTTATCCTTAAGGGGGTAAGGAAAGAGGTTATCTCACATACAATCATTAAATAACTAGTTGATGAATGTAGTGGTGAAAGAATAAATATGGATCTGGATATCACCCTTCCACTATATATTTTAAAGCACAAAGTGATTTGAACTATGGTAGGAAAGGGTGGGATAAAAAAAATAGGGAGAGAGGTTCTTAATGGAGATTAATGGTTTCTATTATCAAGGAGGAAGAAGGAATATTAACAAGAAGGAATATTAACAAGTTATTTTTTCTTGAATCTCATATTTTAGTGTAATTAGGATAATAATCATTGAGAGGGTTAGGAGGAGAAAGAGTATTGGAGGTTTATTTTTTCAAGGTAGGATGAGAAATAAATGATAGGATATGATGAGAAGAGGTGTCTGAGGCAACAAAATGTAAGCTAGTAGGGTAGGAAAAGGGGAGGGGTTAGAAGGAAATAATATTATTATAAGAGAAGAAAGGATTGGTGAAGGAAAAGATGAAAAAACTAAAGGTTGGAAGAGAGAGAGAATAAAGATGATGGTATTAGGGAGCTGGATATAATGGGAAGGAATGGGCATAGATATTTGACTAAATATCAACTAGACAATAGGAGAATCATGAATTGACTCAATAAAATATGATAAATTTAAGAGGGGTATGGACATGTACTACGTGTCTGATTCCACATAGAATTTTAATCCCTTTGGGGTGGGTGATCAAGAGGGTCTTTAAGGATTCTAAAATAGAGGAAGTGTTAGTATTTAATTTCTTGATAATTAAGTGGCTATAGAAAAGGGATAGGTGATGATCAATCTTCTATTAGGTGGTAGAATTAGCCTTAGCTAAGATGGACTCATGATCAAAATATTAATCAAAATGAGGTTGGTAGGGAAGAACATGACATGGGTTATGCAACGAGAGAGAGAAGAATTCATGCCAAATTAGGAGACAAACACACTATTATTTGACATAGTTGGGTTTAGATAAGATTTTTAATGAAGAGGAGTGGATGAGGAAATGGTCAAGGGAATAAATCTTATCAATTTTCACTTTTAAAAGTAGAAAAAAGGATGAAAAAAATATAAAAATAGGCAAGAAGCAGAAGATTAAGAGTTTGAAAAAAAATAGAGATTTAAAATAATCCTACAATCTATCAAATTATAAAAGTTTCTATTTTGGTGCAAAAACTAAATTTATAAGAAAAAGGTAGAAAAAAACAAGAAAAATGGCACCAACCAATAAAGATGGATGATAAATAGAGCATAGGATGTTATTTTGAAGTGGAAAAGATGAAGCTTGACTATTTGAATGAGTAAGGTTCACCAAAATGTAAAATATGAAAAGAGAGGTTAAATAGACTAATCACTCCACAGTGGAAGTAATCAAAGCAAATATAATAAGACATCTCTTATTATAGAAGCAACTAATTTTTACTTCTTCTTTGACACTCTCTTTATTGAAAAAGAGATAACACTTATAAATGAAATTAAAAATGTGAATATTATGTGATTGCAATAAGTAACAACTTAGATTGTTGTCTATGGTTCCTTTTAAATAAAATGCCTTTATTCCCTACTTAGACTAGGTTAATCCATAAGAGACTATGGTTTAGATATAGAAAAAGGAAACTTGAAATAAAATAATACTAATTGAATGACATAAATAAAGTATCTATTCTTACAATTTATGGGAAAATTTTCATATTGGAACTAAGAATACAAGAGGAGGAAGGGGAACTATTTTTTCTTAGATACAACCTAATATGGGATGCTTCCATTATTATTATGGAGTATATCCTATTTTGGAATTTCCCTTTTTGTAGATAAAAATAAAAATATTAGTAAAATCATGGAAACATATGTAAGATGGTGAAAAAAGGAGGGTAACATAATACAATTTTTTTTACTAAAAATGAATGTTGAAATAAAATGATTTAAGAGACAATTAAGAGGGAGAGATACCTAAACATTTGTTGTTGTAGAGTTGGATTGAATAGTTGATTTGGGGAAGGGAAACAAGTTAAAACTACATAGGAAGGTCACCAATGTGGTCAAAACCCTATTGTTCATTTAACCTCCACATGGATTCAAATAGGAGTAGTGTGTGCACAGTTAGCCTAGAATATGCCTAGTGTGCATAGTATGAATATTTTATCACATGAGTATGATTTAGGAAATGAATATTCCAAATTTATGCCATGAGAAATTTAAAAATAATAGAATTTAGGAAGAGAGAAGCCAAAATATGTATTATATCAATTGCTTGCAAGAAGGGATGCAACGAAAATCCAATAGAAAATCTATTTTAGAAGAAGAGAAAATATGAATCCTATGGATTTCTTGCAAGAAGGGAGACAAGGAAAATACAATAGAAATTATGTTTTTTGGAAGAAGAGATAACATGGATAAAATAATATTTTTGAATGTTTCCTTAAAGAAGAGAGGAACAATGACATAAAATATATAATGTATGAAAGAATGATAGAAAAAAGTAATAAGATCTATAATAAATAAAAAATGGAGAATAAATATGGTGTCACTTCAAGAAACAAAGAGATCCATATAATTCCTAAGGAGTGTTGTGCTATCATACAAAAATCAATTGAACTCATGGAATATCTTGTAAAAACGTTTATCACATCCATAAGAATAGAGACACAAATGAGTATTGAGAAATTTACTATAATGGGAAATAAATGTCTCACAATAATGGAACCCCATAATCTTTAAGATCCTTTCTTTGTGAATTTGTGAATACACTGGGGTCTACACAAAAAAAATCTTGAGAACTAGTGGCATGTTTAGCAATAGAGAATAATTAGAGAGAAGATGTCAATAGCAATACATTTTAGCAAGAAATAATGAGGAATTCCCATAAATCTAAAATAGCCTTTAAAGTGAAAAGTAAGTAGAAATTATTGTGGAGAATCGGGGTGTATAGGGATGCATTCATTTGAAGATTCATGGAGTTGTGACATAAAATAATATTAACGGTAACTTTATAAGATATCAACTCCACTATAATAATTCAAATTTCTAAATTTTTGGGCTCGACTATAGACATCTAGATGACTCTACAATAATATTTTTGTGTAAGGTGGAATTCAAGAAGATGCAAATAAGATAATCAAATGAATGAATTGAAACTAATCTAATTCAAACCAAAGATCACGATTCATGCCCATTAATCATGAAATGAAACTACGAAGAAAAAACTCAAAAAATAAAATCAAAAGAGGGAACATAACATGAATTCATAAAAGTGGCGTTACCATCCCGTGTCGAAGTATATTAGCAAAGATGTTGGATTGTTCGTTGTATCAATGTGAAGCCTCCATTTGTGCATAGCAAAAGATTCAAAGTTGTAATGTTTGATTGAAGATATATGTAAAGTTTGTCAAGAAATCAATTACAGTTTCAGCATTACTTCGTTGTGCAAAAGATGTTGATTCTTCGATTGTTTTTTAGGAAGAAGATGGTTGTTATATAGATTTTGTGTTTCGAAATGAAAGCTCGAGATCGTGTAGTAGAATATCTCGATCAATGGTTGAAAACTGTTGAGAGGATTTAGATGGGAATAATCAATGGATTTTGATTACGTATTTGGTGTGATTGAAGAAATCAATTTGAGTGTTTGGTGGAATTGAGGAAATAGATTGAATAATATGTGGAATTGAAGAATAAATTGATTAGTTAGAAAATAGATGAATCAGCTAGCCAATTAGAGTGAGCAATCGAGGGATCATAATTTGCTCAATCATGAAAGTGGGAAAGGGTAATTAATTAATTGATTTAATTAATTAATATTTTTGGAGTTGAACATGCAAATTAAGTTTGACTTTTACAAACAAAGTTGTATTTGTTTTGATTTTGATTTTTGAATAATTTATTTAGTTATTCATGTTTAGGGGAAAGTGATTTAATTAAACTATTAAATATTAATAATTTAATTGACTTAGGGGAATAGAGTAAATTAGCGACATAAATAAATAATTGATGTTATTTAATTAATTAGGAGGAATAAATTTAGATTGGGACTTTATTAAATAAATGAAATTTATTTAATTGGTCAAAATGATGAAAAAGTGAATTAATTAAATAATGTAATATTATTTTAAGGAAATTAGGGTTTTTGATGAAATTTGATGTGAAATGTAGTCATACTAGGTGATAATGATGATGATGATGATGATGAGAAAATGTCATTCAGGATGTGCGATATGTGTTAGGTCAATTATACATGTCTACATTTTGCCCCTCTTTGAGATAGAGTATCGGTTGCTTTGTTTCAAAGAATTTGACGTTAAGATCAATATTTGAAATTTTTTATATGCCCCACTGTGCCCCAGTGGTCAACAAAATGATGGTAGGATGTTGTGTTGTCCCCTCGAGATTTTGGCAAAAAAAAATTACTTTTGAGATTAGGCTCATGACACTATTTCATTTCAATTTAGATGTGTAGAGGGAAAAAATTTAAGCCTATAGGTCCTTTGTTGATAGTTCATATGTTCATGGGAGCTCCTAATTTGAACTTAGGAGGTTTTCCTAGGTAAAAAATTAGGGTTTTGGGGGTTAAAATAGGTAATTAGGGCTTAATTCTCCTCATTTGCACTTTGAACCTATAGAAAATTCTTCCCTCTAGATTTCATGATTTGTCGATTGTCATGGATCTATGGTGCAGATTCAAGGAGCCCCACATTGTGCAGATGCAAATCATGAGTTCGGATGGCCTCTAGGCGTCAATGCCTCGATATGTACTCTTTTATTTCACATTTTTGACTTTCTGTGTTTGTGTAATTAATGCATGAATTCAAAGTAGTCAAATGCGTTAATTTCATGTTTCGTTTGCTTTTGCATCATTTTTATTGCTTTTGATGTTTATATTCATTTCACATTTGAGTTTTTCGGCTGCACTTGACATAGTTGTTCACATTCGACATACTTTTTCACTTTTATTTTTTTGCCCCATGAACTGGCTGCTATTGTGATATGTGCTTTTGTGACAAATTTTCACTTTTGTTTTTAGCGCTTTTGAATTGATTTTTTCTTTCGCTTATACAGTGATCGCTTTCTCTTGTTTTTAACACTTTTTCCAAAAGAAGTCATCGCTTTTGACAAAAAGTGGTTGCTTTTGTTTTGCATAGAATTTTGAGTCAATGTATTTGCAATTTGAGGTGCATTTCACATTTTCATAGCAAATTCTTAACATCGTGGGTTGAATGGTTGTAGGCGGTTCTTAGTCCGCTCATGTTGAGGGAGCAACGACCATGTGATATGCTTGATTCGATCTCTGGGTTCCACAAGTTGGAGTGAGATGTTTTAGATGCTATGGGGTTGCATCATATTTGTTATATGTTGAACATCAGATGTCATAGAGTGATGATGATTTATCTTGTGGAGAGGTGGCACTCGGAGACCTCATTCTTTCATCTACCTACTAGGGAGTCTACCATCACCTTGGAGGATGTGTGGAGGATCCTCTATGTACCTATTTATGAAGAGTTTTTGACTTATTCTATATGGTAGGGTACACGTGCGACATGTCAAGTACTTGGTGTGAGGCATCTACGAGTTTGTGAGGCAAAGGTAGACTTATTTGATTTTTTCAATAACACAAATCCAATTTCCTTAGTTCTATGTGGTTTGGTCGTGGGGCTTGTCATTCTTGATAGGTGAAGCAAACATTTCCCCATTGGTTGGGGTTGTGCATCAAGAAGATGTTCGAGCATGACAGTAGATATGCATGGGGCCCATGTCTCCTTGGGTATTTGTACAAATATATGCACGAGGTCACTTATGAAGGAGGTAGATCTATTTTTGTTGGTGTGTCCTTACTTCACATATGGGCCTGAGAGCACATCCTAGTTACCAGAACTGATGGTATTTTAGATCGGACTCCAAAGGATCCATATTCTTATCGTTATGGTGACTTTCTTCACTACACCTAGCTTGGACAACTTCCTTATTGGTATTGTGTTTTAGATGATATTCCAATTTTTGTGTGGAGGCCATATTTGGATTGTGAGGTATGGCACGATAACCAGGAGCACTTACCATTTTTCAGACAGACTTGGTAGCTCATTGGTCATGTTCGCTCTTTGCTAGAGAAATATATACCCGATAGGATTTTTTGGCAGTTTGGTGAGAGATAAGGCCATTTTGCAGATGCTTATGAGGCTTGTTTTGGCTGGACTACTAGAGAGTTACATGTATGGGGTTTATAGGCTGATCGTGATGTTGTTGTTGTAGATTTTAGAGCTCTTTCCCTATTTGGATGGGGGTGGCTAGTTGGTTTAGCAAATCTTGGGACTACCCAAGATTTTTATTAGTGGTGGGCTAGGTGTATTCTGATGAGATTTACAGATCCTATATGTGGTGTGGTCGTGGGGAGAGTAGGGATCACTGGTCGCTGAGGGGAGAGACAACCTGTTGAGATTTTTGTCGAGCAACTTTCCTGAGCTAGGTAGGATGGTGGGCATGCTGTACATGATGTCTCGATGCAACAAAATCAGGGACAAGTTCCGAGTCTTCCTCCACCACTTAGAGATGGAACACTGCAATTAGCACAAATGACAGTTGGAAGAGACGTAGAGGTAGTGCGACAACAAGCTGTAGAGGCTTAGGTTCTTACATTGATAGCAAAGAGGGATAAGATTAGGGTAGAGTGAGATACCAAGAGCGAGCGAAGCCATGCTACAGAGGTCCAGGTACAAGTGATTACAACTAAGAGAGATACCCTCAGAGCAGAGCATGATGCCCTCCGAGCAGAGCGAGATCATTTCATGAGAGAGGCTACATATTATCAGACTTTGTATGATGCTTTTGTTCCTAGAGTTCAATGACTACTACACTTTGGAGAGCCTAGTACTACTATAAGTGTTGAGTCATGTGGGCACTTCGTCAAATAGCCCAATTAGCCGTGTCCTTCTCCCCATCAAAAATAGGGTCCTTAGAGTTCCCCTCCTCTAGCCAGGTAGTAGGATATTTGTACTTGATATTTTATGTTGTTTATTGTTCAGAAACTCATATTGTAGACATGATTTGGTATATACATTCATTGACCCATCTAAGGCCTCGTATATATATGTATTTTTTGTATTATTATATCACACACATTTGATTATGATGATGTACCTAACATTCTCATTTTGGATGATGATATATATAAGATATACATGTTTCCATTCA
Source organism: Sequoiadendron giganteum (assembly GCA_007115665.2). Lineage (NCBI taxonomy): Eukaryota > Viridiplantae > Streptophyta > Pinopsida > Cupressales > Cupressaceae > Sequoiadendron > Sequoiadendron giganteum. The sequence continues at coordinate 47,912,322 of CM021107.1, read as the reverse complement.
TCTTCATTATATGTTTATGATATGATTATAGATGATGATGTATGATTTATACATGCTTTTGTACTTTTTTTATGTATGTATATGATGTGGATAGATGGATGATTGATATATCTATGTGATATATGATGTTTTATGATGATATGATGGATTTTGACTATAAATGATACACAATGTTTATATTGCTTTATTATCATCATGATATGCATTGATAAAATTGTGGATGTAGGATGGATGTAGTACTAATGATATTTGTGAGGCAGGATGGATATTTGTTAGTTAGAAGAAATGTTGGATGATGTATAGAAATTTGACGTTGTTAGTTATTGATAAGTTGCTTTTGCTTTGCATAGAGGCTTCGCATATTTAACAATCTTTTTTGATGTAGCAATAGACACTATGCACCAAGGTATTGATAACCAAGGTAACTTTGTATCCATTATGTGGGCTCTGACTCGGCATACAAAGAATATTCTTGCTCATACCAGACATATAAAAACTTTGTTTAAAATATATGGTTGGGTTGTGTTAAAAAAATTTGGACCAGTTATACAAAGAGGTATGAAATACCTAAAATGCAACTGCTACATGAATTTTCTTAAAACAACTTCCATATAATCAATAAATAAAGTATTTGTCGTGGTATTATCACAAAAAAATATTACAAAAAACAAAACAAAATGATGCTCAATTGCCTCCATTCCTTCTTCTCTAAATCCTTATGGACATCCTTGAGAGATCCTGGAATGAGTCAATAAAATAAATCATAAAGATAAGACTATAAAATATAAAACAATGTTGCAGTATCACTTGCCATATTTGTTTTGAGGTTTCAGACTATTATCCCTTGTTGATCATGTGTATTTTAGGAACAAATCCGTTAAGACATATCTCAGGATGTTGTTGGTGAATTTTCAATAGATAGGTAGTTAATACTATGTCATTGTTTTCATTTGTTTGTAATCAAATCTTTTCAATTATTTGCTTGAAATTTATAGCTTTTGATGTTTTCTCTATTTGTTTGTCTTGTTTTATCAAAATATAAGGATGACAATTTGTTTATTATGGATGAAAAGTTTATTGTGGATTGTGATGATAAAGTTAGGACCTTTTTAATTTTTCTAAGTTTTCTGATGTTATTTTTCTTGTTTTCAAGGGACTAACCTAGGGCCTTGGGGGCTCATCAAATATAAGACTTTCCTACGTTGTACATGCAGAGGCTCATAGTTGGCTTATTTTGAGATGAACAAGTGTTTGGTCTTTTCTATTTTGTGATATTTTTTTTGGATTTTGAATTTTTTGACAGTTGAAAGAAAGCATGATCTAGATACCTAAGGGGAGTGGTCTAAGAACCTTAGAGGTTGATAATCCTTGCCCATATTGTACACACAGAGACCACATAGTTCAAATGGTGTTGACTCAAAAGTATAACATGTTTTTGAGATTTTTGATATTTTTTAGATGTTTTTGATTTTTTGATATTTTTTAGATGTTTTTGTTTTTTGATAGTTTTTGGGTTGACCATAATGGGACACACAAGGATCTAATTCATGACATGTTTTGAGAAGTTGCCCCTAGTTTGAGGCAATATTACCAATAGGGGAGATAGATGTTGATGGTGCAACTAAGTTCCATACTCCATCAATCATCAAGCCATGGTTGGACACATGTTTTATTATGGGACGAATGGGTGAATGCCTTGGATAATGCTAATAGATAAACATAGCACCTATTTTCCAGGTTTTAACTATGGTACTTGTTCTAGAAGCACCACAAAGTGGTTTTCAATAAAAGAACATTTTATTTATCTTTAATTTTTCTTGCTTTTTGAATTTTTTTCTTTTTTAACTTTTTTTTTTTTTTTTGGATTTTTACCATTTTTCTTGGGGTATTCTGACATGTTTCAAGCATATAACTTCTTGAGATGGATTTTTTTCAATAGTTCGGCTAAATTTTCTCCTTCAAGAGTAGCCAATTGATAAGCCCCAGAAACATATTTTGTTGTGATGATGAATGGACCGAGCCAGTTGGGTTCAAACTTACCTTTACCATATTGATTCAGCTATACCTTTTGATTTTATTTGAGTACCAAGTCACTGACTTGAAAGTTTCTATTCTTGATCCTTTTATCATAGCTTCATTTGAGCCGATTTTGATAAACCTAAATATGGTTTAACGTGCTCAAATGCCTTTTGTCTAGGAGTTCCAAATCATTTAATATGGATACCCGATACTGTTCATTATTGACCATGTCTTTTAGTGTTATTCAGAGTGAAGGGATTTCGACTTTGATTTGTAAGACAACTTATGCTCCATAGAACAAGGAGAAAGGTGTAGCACCTATAGGTGTTTGAATACTGGTTCAATAAGCCCATAATACTAGGTTTAGTTGTAAATTTCAATCATGGCCAATGTCATTAAAAGTCTTCTTTAGTATCTTCAGGATGGTTTTGTTAGACGCTTTTGCTTGACCATTTCCTTGGGGGTAGTAGGGTGTGGATAATTTGTGTTGGATAAAGAACTTGAAACAAATCTCTTGGACATCTTAGTTCTTGAATGGGGTTCTATTTTTCGTTATGATGATTTGGGGAATTCCATCCCTACAAATTAAATAATTCAGAATGAACTTGGATATCTATTTTCCAGTGAAGTAGGTCAATGAAATTGATTCTATCCATTTGGTGAAATATTTAGTTGTGGTAATAATAAAATTATTCCCATTAGAGGAAGCAGGAGAAATCTTTCCTACCAAGTCTAATCCCCATTGTGAAAAAGGCCATGGTGTGGTGATACGTCTCAACTCCTGTGCTGGTGTGTGAACAAGGTCACTATGTTGCTGGAATTGATGTCATTTTCTAGAATAATAAATAAATTCTTGTTCCATGGAGATCCAATAGTACCTTGTTCTCATAAATTTTTGTACTATGTTAGGTCCACTAGAGTGGGACCCAAAAATACCTTTGTGTACCTCTTGTAAGGAAATTTGTGATTCTTTTGCACTAAGACATCGGCGTAACATACCATCTAACCTTAGACAATATAAAGTATCTCCTAGGATTGTGAATCGGGAAGGCCTATAGGTAAAGGTCTTCTTTTGGGCTGTTGTCAAGTCAAGTGTTATGATACCATGTTGGATGTAATTGAGTATGTATTGTTACCATGGTGAATTAGGACCAACAACAACAAACACTAGTTCTGATTCTAGGATATCGAATGTCGGTATGAGCAATTGCTCCACAAGGAATTCATACTTAGGAATGTTCTGCAAAATATCAAGAAGCGAACCTACTGTTGCCATGGTGTCAGCTGCTCTATTGTTGATCCTAGGAATATGTTCAAATTTTATGGTTACAAAATTTCCGTTTAAACTATCCACCATCCTTTTATATTGCATCAACTTGTCATCTTTTATTTGATCATATCAATGCTTGTCAAAGGGAAGTCATCTTTTGGGCAAGCTTTGTTCAGGTCTCGGAAGTCTGTGTAGATCCTTATGCCCCTAGTGGGTTTTAAAACTATTACTAGATTTGATATCCATTCAGGATAATTGACTGGTCCAATGAAGCCTACATCTAGTAGTTTCTTTAGTTCTACCTTTACCAACAATATTATTTGAGGATGCATTTTCCTTAGTTTTTGCTTGATAGGTTTAGCTCCTAGAAATATGACCAAGTGGTGTAGAAATAATTTTGGATCTAGTCTCAACATGTATGCATATATCCACATAAATTTTATCATCCTGTCATTGATGATCGATGTGAAGTTCACTTTCTCTTCAAGATCAAGTGATGATGTATGATATGTGATCTTTAAGTTCTCTATTGTACCAAAATTAATGGATTCTACTTCTTCCACTAGGAGTGTTAACTTCTCTTGATATTCAAAAATGGGGAGATTGAATCCTCCATCTTTGGGTGCCTTAGAGAGGTTTTCACCTTCAGATTCATCCTTAATTTTCTTATTTTCAAGATCCGATAGAGCCACATTGTGGTTTTCTCTAGGGAATCTTGTTTTGATTTTTATATTATCTTTTTCACTTTTGTGACTAGAGGACAAAATATGCTTCTTGTTCAAGTTCCATGATGAAACCTGCTTTATGATCTCCTACTAGTATGTTTGTTCGAAGTCCCATAAACTCTGCGATTGCTTCATCATTCTAGAATTGATCCAAAATAGGTGTATGTTGTTGTTGGTCCCAATCTATCAATTGTGGGTAGTAGAGGGGTAGGCTATCATCATTATCTACAAATCTTATAGAATTTGTTGAGATGGTTAATATGGATTTGGTATCATTCTCCCATTGGGTGTCTAGGTCATCATCGTTTGAGGTGACAAAAGAAGGAGAATCCCATTCATACTCATTAGAGTCTGTTCCAAAATAATAATAGTCATTAGAAATAGTTTTAATAGGTTGGTTAGGGACTATACCTATGTCAAATTTCTCAAATAAGTCCTCGATAGGTAAATAATTGTCTATAAGGTGGTAGGTATCCAATATCTTAACATTGGTAGAAGGCGCTCATTTCTTAAAAGAGGTACGCCTAGTGTTTGGAGTAACCATGTCTTTTGAATTATAACCTAGTCACATGTTCTTCTTTCTCTGTTCCACTATGATAGGTTCCCATTGACCCTATTTATGTCACCCAAGGCCACCTATTCTATTATATCCCATTTTTTTAGCTAGTTGATAACCTTTACTACTAGGATCAATTAAAAGGGGTTGTAGATGTTCTAGTTCTTTTCACTCTTCTTTGTAGATCATTGATGAAAAGTCCTCTTTGAATATCCCCTCATCCTTCATATCCCCCCACTTAGTAAAAATTGTGGGTTTGGCTATCATTTTTACTATTTGAACATATTTGATCTCTTTAGGTCCTCCATAAACCTTGGGTGTCGGTGGAAGAATTCCAATGCAAAATGCTTGATTGAAATGATAATTTCCATTACCTTTGTCAAGTACTTGAACCTTGGTTTCAGTTTTTGGTTGCTCAATTGCTATGGTCTTAGTTGAGGTTGATGGTAGTGTGGAAGGGTCAACATATGAGGAGTGAAATGATATGTAATTGTTGGGTATATGTTGGATTTTTTATATTTCTCCTCCAATTTTGCACAAAAGTGGAAGGGTTCAGGATTAGCATATAATGTAATCTCCTTTCCTTCACAAGGAAAATTTGGACACCAGTGAAATGTTGAAGGAACTACTTGTAGTGCATGAATCCAAGGGCATCCTAGAAGAAGGTTATATGGTAACTCAAGGTCCAGTACATAACATGTGGTTTTTGTGGTTGTCGGTCCTATCTCTATAAGAAGCTTGATGGTTCCTTTTGAATTCTTTTCAAGTTCATCATAGGCCCTTATAGTGATGCTTTTTCCCTTGTCGATTTCATCATCAAAATACCCCAACTATTTAACAAATTTCAAGGTATAGATGTTAAAACTTGCACCATTATTTATCAATACTCTTTTGACCATATGTTTGTGGACACCAACCTCTATATAGAGGGCTTGGTTGTGGAACGAATTTTGTGGAAAGTCTTTCTTGAAAAAGACTAAATGATGATTGGCTATGATTTTTCCAACCATAGCTTGGAACTAATCAGGATTGAGGTCAGTAGGGACCGATGCTTCCAATGCTTTCTCTACTATCTCCCTATGTACAGGTGACAATTTTAGTAGCTCTAGGATAAAGTTCAAGGCGAGAGTCTTCTTCAATTGTTCCACAATACTATAGTCATTGGATTGACTTAGTTGTGGGTTCTAGGTAGTTACGTTACATTCAAGGTATCTTCCTCGTATAGTCAATACATTGATCCTTGTGTCATATGCTTGGAAGAGGGTACCTAGGATGGTATCACCATAGGTGTAGTTAGCACTGTAATAATATTGGTCTTTCCCTTTGTCATTCTTATTAGCATGGTTCAAAATGGGATTTGTGTAGATTTGGAGATCTTTATTTCCAGGATGATGTTCTATATCCACTTCTCCCTTGTCAATCAAGTCTTGTATTATATGCTTGAGTCTCGTGCAATTATTTTTTGTATGCCCTTTGATTTTTTGGAACTCACATAAGTCCTTCTTGTTGTACCATGGTGTTTTAAAGCTTGGATCTTCATATTTTGGGTGATCATTGACCTTGATGAGGTTTTGTTGCGCCAATTTGCACATGATTATCTCAAGGGGTTCTCCTAATGTAGTGAAGTTCCTCCTTGGTTGGTCATATTGCCTTTGTTTCCCTCCTTGACTTGTCTATTGGTTATGTTAGGTCTCAAAAGTGTAGGTTTTGGACCTTAAGAGGGTGCCAATCTCTTAATACACTTTTGGCCAATGAACGAGGAAAACTAGGTTGTTTACTTCTTACTCTTTAGGTTCTGCTAAACCTAGGTGGGTGTACCCGAGTAATATGAGATATTTTGAAGGCTATGATTTCTACTCTAAGAAATCTACTCACAATGGCACAGGGGGTGAAGTAGATGCAAGGTTAATTGTCTACTAATCCTACTCCTAGTACTAAGGTTTGAAATATAAATGTACGAATAAGATTTTGTGAATCCTTAAAATGGAATGGATATTGACCAGTGCCTATTTATGCTGGGGTAATGGAGTCAAGAGATGGATGATGATTATGGAGATAGGTTTTTGTAAGATATGTAGAATTTCCTTTCAACTTAACTCAAATAGTTGGACACTTTGGATTTGTGCACTTTGTGCAAACGTGCAAGTATGTAGTTATTTAGACTCTTCTTAGTGATCCTAGTGATATCCCCTTATGCTTTTGTGAACCTATGAAAGGATTTAATTTAGATGTGAAGGGAAACCAATTAAGATGATCAATTTAAAAATATTTTAATCCAAACGGGAACCTATTAAATTAAAATTCTTAAAAGGAATTTTAATTCTTATGCACATAGAAACCAATCTACAACACCACACAACTACAACAAATGTGTTTTTACAAATTAAATGTATATCCACACACTCAATTTGAATAACATAAGCAACCACTTTGGAGACAACCAAATAACATATAAGCATATAAATCCACACAATTGATGAACACTTGAAAGAAAATCAATACTCATCTATAACCTTATCCATTATATTAATATTCAAATGGAATGCATTATAACAATAGTCTTTGATATAAAATAGATGAGAAATATTTTGCAATCTATCTTCTTACTATGCCTACTCTAAAATGAATTTTTTTTTCTTGATCCATTTCAATCACCACATATCCAACATATATAGCAATATTTTGAAGAGGTTACACCTCTTCATAAGTGTCTTTTGGAATTACCAATAAAACATTAAAAACTATGCTCTAGTGAGCCAAAAGTGAACTTTTGTTATATGATCTAAATATTATTGTCTCAAGTGTGTGTCAGCATCCTATGAAGCATTATTGTTAGCTATCTCCATGATGGTCATCTTATCCAAACGCTCATAGGCCTCTTCCAATGTTGAATCCTCATTCTTGGTTGCTTATAAGGCTCCCTGCAGTATTAATTAGCACTCTATATTCCATTCACTATGACTCTTCAGTTCTCCACCATATTTGACTAGTGAAAGCTCCCCTTCCTTTGAAGCATCTATGAATCCTTTAGCATCCACCTGCATTTCCTTATAATATTCCTTGTGTTTCCTCATCATATCCTCAATAGTTGTAATGGATCTAGTGTCAAGAGTGCTTCTCTTTTGCATTTCTTAGATATTTTCCTAATTTCTGTCATTTATTCTCTTGTGTTCCTAAATAGTAGTGTGACTCTTGGAGTGAGTCACCTAGAACTTATCCATCCATACTATCAGGTTAGTGTGCCTCTTTTGGAATACTACAAAAAGTGTGGCAAACCTGGCCTTGCTTACTTGAGTGCATACTTGTGATTCCTCACTTATGTCCTTTGATTGGGACTCTTCTCCTTGCGTTAACATTTTAGCAGATCCCTTGAATGCATTCTTGACTATGTCTTTCAGGAAATCATTTTTTTTCAAAATTCTCTCACAGTTCAACTTGTAGATATCTCGCTTCTTGATCGACATTTGAATTTGTGCTTTATTCAATTCGGCTACATTTATTCCAATGTCAACTGTGACCACAAGATTAGTTTCTCCCACTTTCAGTGTCATGTCATGGCCAAATTCCTTCTCAGTATCAATGATCACATATTTCTTATGTGGAGGATACAAAGCCCATATCATAAGAGAGTTCTCATCAGGGTTATATCTTGATCCAGTATATACTTTTGTCACACCTTTCAGACTGAGCTTATGCTTAGCATCATTATTATAAAGAAAAATATCAAAAACAAGAGCATAATTTTAAATCTAAACTAGGGAAAATCATCACACCAGACCCCTCTAATAATTCTCTTCCCTTTTCCAGCGTCATTTTCTTTATCTCATTCTCTGTATCCACCTTCAATGTGTTAAGCAATTGATTTTCATTGCTGGGTGTGATTTCTGTGACTGATTCCCTTATTTCTTTTCCATTTTTCTTGTACAAGAAAGATCAAAATTCAGGAGACTTTATAAAATGATCATCATAAACAAAGGACTTATAGGCCAATTTCCTAGTATCAATGTCAGATGATTCTTTAACTTCTTGTTCTCTGCTCAGAGGTTGATACTCTTCAATTCTCAATTTGGCTCTGGGGTTTTTTTTCACCAAAAGATTCCTCACTAGCAAAGGACAAAAAAAAAAATTCTTATAATTTCCCTCATCTTTTTTTCCATCTCTCTATTGTAGTTATCAAAGACCAATTCACCTTCCCTCTTTTCCATGTTTCTGATTATATCATCATGAGGATATGGTATATGATCATATCCACCTAGATTCTACTTTTTCCTAGTCGAACCAATATAACCCTCATGATCAAATCCCTTCCTTGGTGCACCCTTCTTCATATTGAAATGTGATTATTTATCCAAAATAAGATCATACCCTTCCTTCAATACCATAGTGAAATATCCAAAGCGTAATGTACTGGGCATAAATGACTACTTCTCATAGGCACTCAAATTCATAACATTGGAATAGTCCAATTGCCTAACAATCTCTAGATATGCAATCCTATCTAGCACAGTTTTTGGTAGTAGGAAAGGTGTGTCTTCAAAACCATAAACTCTTATCATGGTGGAATCAATGTAGCAATACCAGTCACCCCAATTGTGACCTATAGTTGGTGGTCCATTGAATTCCTCAGGCCTTAAAAATATCTTGATTTCATCAGACAATGAATAATCACAAGGGTGATTATAAAACCTGTAGAGTGTCTTGACAAAGTATTCCTCAAAATAAACAAAGTTGGAATTGATAAACCTACTATCCCAAATAGAGGTCCATAGTTGCACTAGTAATGGCTAACCCTCTTTATCCAATTGTGTGATTCCTAATTCCTTTGGACACATTCCTAGTTCTTTCCCATAGTACAGTATCATGTGCATGAGAGGGGAATAGTGTGTAAAGTGTAGTGTACGAGACTCATTTTTTATGGCCATTAGCCCTAAGTCTATCCCTCTAGAAATTTGTAAGGCATAATCAAAAGGTCTTGCATTGTGGCATTACATATCGGTAGAAATTTCCATTGGCCCTATAGACATGAATTCAAAAGCCTTTGTTCCTATTATTTGGCATGTCGAGAAGTAGGTATATTTCAAATAGGGCTCAAACAAATCAACATGAAAAGAAGGCCCTTCATTATCTTCAAGTGGCACTAGGTTTCCATCTTTCCTAGGCCTATGCAGTGGTAACCTCCATCCCTTGTAAGTAGTATCCATTCTCCAATACTTCTTCTCCAAACCCTCATGCACTATGGGCTCATCACACAAATCATCTAGGTTGAAAACCTCACCAAGTGCAGTTTTGGAAATATATATATGAACAACTCTCCTTGCAGGTTGTAGATGGATTTGAGGTCTAGGTTATAATGTTTAACCAGAAGTTTAATGAGCTCTACATTCACAAAGACATTGGGAATAATCAGTTTTCCTAGATTAAAAATCTAGGGGTTACACATTGGTTCAAATATGTTTCTCCGATAGTAGTGAAACATAAACAATTCATATCCCCTGATAGGAGTCCATACATTGCCTATATGTTTACATTTATCTTCTAATTTCTCTACATCGACCTTCAATTGTGTAGAGCTTCTAGCTTTCGGCCCTGAACCAGGAAATTGATCAATGAGGTCTTGGTTTAGTTTTCATTTTAATTCCAGACCCATTTCAATTTTCTATTTCTTACTCTTGGATTGGCTACTTTTTCCCTGTTTCTTCCGACCTTTTATTTTTACAGAACTTGAACCTTCCATTTTGATCCTTCAAAAGGTGGCAGAATTGAATTGCAACTTATCAATTGCAGAAATACTCAATATGCTTCCTTGTGTATCTCTGGCCACATTGAATTCCTTGACTCCTGCTCGATCTCCCATCCTTTCTGCTACAACTTCTGAAAACTCTTTTATTTCAATCCTTTTCTATCATAAAATATTTACATAAGGTTTCTTTGTGCAACCATTAATGTCTGCCACTGGAAATGAATGCAACGGTATTTTTGAATTTTGAAATGTCATAGCGATACAAGATGGTTACATTGGTGAAAGCTTTCTAACCTTAAACTGACTTATGTGCTTTCATTTGGTGCCACCTTTGTTTATACATTCACAATTCATCGCTAAGACATAATTGAATGTCCTTTCAATATGAAGTGTCCCTTTAGTTCTAAATATCCAGTTGAGAAGGCCACCTAATTCTCTTAGCGATATTATACAACTATCCCTTTTCTTCTTTTTCAACTTTTATTATTTCAGGGAGAAAATTATGAAGTTTTCCCGATGTCAAAGTGGTTCTAGAGCATCAAAAATCCCTTTACTCATCGCCCATTGTCTTTCCGACAAATTGTGATCATTCCATGTTTCCATCGAGCTGACATGTACTATCGTTGAGAGAATAAAATGCCTTTCCGATGATCTTGGTCTCCTTGATGTCTTTCCTCCATCGCTTCATTCATTCAAAAGAGTCGGTAAGACTTTCCCCAAAAAATTCCTTCATCGGCATAACCCACACGGTCGGAGAGATTTGAGGGACTCATTTTGATTGCACACGTCTCCCTGATACATTTGCTCTTCCACTTCATCAGTGAAAGTATATGTGTTTCTTTCCGATGAGGTTTCTATTGGCGTGACTTACTAGCTCGGTATGATTTGAAATTTTTTCTTCGATCTCTTTGCTCTTGCCGATGGGTTTTCATCAGTAAAATGATAGGCCTTGTCTTCCTAATTAAGTACACATGTTATCTTCAGGATCTTTGATTTTTGTAACTAGATTCATGTCTTCCTGATATTATATAAAATGTTCAAATGAAAGGCTATGAATTGTTGATCGGAAAGACATACACATGATCTTCTCGATAAGGACCAATTGCTCTTCAAAGCTTTTTCTCAACTGTGATCAGAGAGATGCTAATATATCAAAAGGCCATATTTATGGGATTATCAGTTAACATGGGTTAAAATATGGATATGGTCACATAGATTTCAACAATTTGTATTGATCATTAAATTAAGGTGTGATGAATTTCTATGGTACATGGAAGATAGGTAAGTGAAGGCTAGTGAAAAATGTGAGAATTTTCCAGTTCTAATAGGTTAATTGCCTGATTATTTTAGGGATAGCCAAGTTGATTATTTTGTGCATTATTAGGAGTGTAGCTCATTTGTGCAGCTTGAGGTTTGTTTTTGTGGTACATTAGGATTTTGCTCATTCCATATAGCTCTAGCATCCACTACCCCATCATTGGTGACGTTTTTGTTTTTGGCCCAAATCTTGGGTTTGTCATTTGAACTAGAATGATTGTTGTTTGAATCGTTTAGTTTAATGAATCCCCTTGCTATTAGAGATCTCTAGACGTGTAGTCCCTTTTCAATAGTTTCTTCGAAGTTTGCGGGACACAACATAGTGAGTTGATAGTTGACTTTTTCTTGGACATTGAAAAAAAATATATCTACAAGTTCCTTTTCGGGAATAGGCCACTTGCACCTAATAGCTTTATGTCTCCATCTCTATAGGTAGGAGGTAAAGGATTCTTGTTGAATTTGTTTAATATTGTAGAGATTTGTGATGGTGATGTCCTATTCTATATTGAACGAGAAGTGATTTATGAACTTGGTAGTTAGTTCATCAAAACTTTTAATTCCTGGTGGTAGATGGGGAACCATTCCATAGCATGACTAGCGATGCTACGTGGAAAAAGTCTCATTAGGTAAGAATCATTGTTTTGAACTTCTAGACAAGCCACCAAGAAATATCACACGTGTTCTACTAGATCTCCCTTTCCTTTATACTTGTGTTACCTAATTTAGCTTCCAGCTCAATTAGGTAGAGATGTGATTATTTTGCAAAGTAAAGATAAAAGGTACACATTGAATTCTACTATTTTCCATTCATACACACAAAGAAGTATCAAATTGATTGCATTTTACTATGAAAATGTACACAAGAGGAAGATTACAAAAAATGTTTGCATAAATTCTATTTTTATTGATAATTACAAATTTATGGTGTCCCACACAAGCTATGGGACTAACTATTCCAGTACAATAAAAAGGAATAAACTACACTTTTGAAGATACATAAAGTAAAAATGCATATGGAAAGAGTAGGGATCTATCATTGCCTGAATGATGAATCCCAAGTTGAGCTGCTACATCTTTGTCCAGTCTCCCTTTAGCTTCGTTGCTCCAGATTTTCACCTACTACTCTAGAAATTCTTGCATGAGACGAGAAGGATTTTTTTAGAGCTCGGGACCCATAATCTCCACATATCTAAAATCAACAAACATATAGTTTATTCTCATATGACATTGAAATAGTTTTCAACATCATAAGTATCAAGAAAAGTAGAAGGTTATCATCAACATCCATCATATGTTGAGTTCCATTGTTTTTATGTAACACATTTGTTCACTGTGTAGGTATAGGTGAAATTTTCATTGATCAATTATCTGTATTTGATATTATAACATGTGGAGTAAAATGGACTCCCATAAGGGTTGAATTCAAAATGTTGTCTGCATGTTATAAAGAGGGATGAGAGTGCAAAAGAATCATATTTACATACTTGGAGCACATATATCATCACCTATGATAGGGAGTTTTCATCATTATCATAAATGACAATATACATACCCAAAGTGGAACATGATGAGATGATGAACAGTCATGTCACAGAGGACATTGAAGGAATAAGTGATCATGCTTCCCTCTAATTTTGAATGATAAACTATGAAAAGATCATTTGTACACATGAGGACAACAAACTGTAATAGTGCATAGGGGCAGTGCTATCAACATTGATGTATTTTGGTGGGAATAAGTCAAATCTACACTGAAGACGAATATGGAGATCAATATGCAAAGACAATGTTTTCTTGTAAGGTATATGCTATGACAAACATGTTATGTCAAAAACATGATGTTTTTAGTCATCTTACATTCCTTGAAAATTTTACAGCTAGTATGCAATGATTTTGATTTAGATGTGAAAGTATTGTAAAGAAATATTAACATCATGAGTGCATATCAAAGAAAGGAAGACATTTAAATAAGTAGCTATGATGAAATTTTTCTTTGTTCCTATAGAAATTTTAGTTCTATCTTCACAGATAGTAAATACAAGCATAATATTGCCAAGTAGAACTTCAAGTACTGAAAAAAGTGAACTAAATAGTGTTAAAAGCATCATATTATGGAAAAAATAAAGAATACCATGGACAAAATAAAAAATATCATGCGCATGAATAGATAGTACCGAGTCAATATTGTTTTCAAATTAAGGAAAAATAGAGCTGCAATGAAAACTCTTGAAGTTCTAAACTTAGAATGCAAGTATCCAAAAGCAGAAATATTCATATATGGAAAACATTAAGAAACCATCACAACAACCTTCATAAAAGCATATGGCCAAGGTTCAATACTCAAACCCTCATAGTACCTGTAAGTGACAATATAGTTTCATAGGTTGGATACTTATGTCTTCTATATGTTGTAGTAATCAGGTTCCACAAGATCTCTTATTCTTTCATAAGATAAAGGCATATCCATAAGCTTATTAAGAAAGCTTGTATGTAAAAGGGAAAATCACTTGTGAGGGATGAAAGAGTCAACATTTTTCCATGTAAAAATGTTTTCTAGAGAACACAGGTCTGCAATATTGAAGATATGTAATTATCAGAGGGGTTGTATGTAGTGAGTAGAGTGAATAGTGGCTTTTTCATCTAGTTGTTTCTATATAATTCCCGTGAGATCGAGATGAATCCTTAACATGAGGAAAGAGTGAAATGAGTTAGAGAAATCTTGACTTGCATTTAAAATGAAGCCCATTTTTGCAAGTAGTGAAAACCCAGATCTTTTCTCTAAGAGAAATGCAGAGATCAAACCCCAAGCCAAACAGAAGGAGGAAAACATATCATTTGCAAAAGCTAAATACAAAGATGAAGTAAGGTTTTCTTTTTCAACTACAAAGGACAAATATCCTGTACTAAGCCATGGGTTAAAGTAGAGAATGTTCAAGAAAACATAGGTAATGAAGAGAAAAATGCATTTATTTTACAAGTGAAGACATACCACACATAGTTTGGGCATAAGTTCTGCACAAAACCTCCATGAAAGTCTTTGTATCAAACCCTAGAGTCGACTTCGTGGACAGAGCATCAAGTTTTACAAAAGTTACAAGTAAAAATGAAAATTCATTGTATGTTTGGCCCACATTTTGTATTTAGGGTTTTCAAAACCCTAACTGTGCCGACATCCTAAGGAATTTTCGCCTTTCTTTTAAGATTTTCAACATAAAATTATTTCCCCTTTGTATTCTTGCTAAGTGTTTAGGAATGTCCCCCTTTAGCTTTATGCATTTTTTCTTTGTTTCAAAGCATAAATGTGTTAATTTTTATTTTGCATCAAACCTTAAATGTAAAACTTTATTTAAGTGATGATTTATAAATCACTTTAGATAATGTTATAATTGCAAAATATAGATAAGTGCATGTGTTTTAAGGATTAAGTCAAAAGAGGAGATATAGATGAGAATTTATGTTATGCAAGCATATAGGGGGAGGTTGAGGAAGTTGACCAACATTTGGAGGGAATATAGGGTTGTTTTGACTTAGTTTGGAGCATTTTTGGGATATTTTATGATGGGTAAGGACATGTTTTGACCTTTTCTTCACTTTGGACTCATTTTGGAGGGAGTTTGGGAGCTATTTTTTATGCTTTTTGGTTATGCACAGCCAAAGGGTTTTGGGTCCCTATTTTGGCAGAATCTGTTGGAAAAGCTTAAGTAACTTCATTATTCATTTGTGAAGTTAGTTCTAATTATGCTCTTTGGTCTACTTTGTGAATTTTTGAAGTCCTTGGGAGAAGAAGACTATATTTTTTGTAACTCATTTTGACATGTATACCAGTTTATACCTTGTAGATCCATGAAGATAAGTTGTTTTGCCTTCTTAATTTCTTGTTCTATTGTGTGCATTTTGGTGATTGATGTAGTTACTTGTGAAAGTACTTCATTCCTTGTAGTTGAGTTCATTAGTGGCACCTTTGTGCAGAAAGTGTATGCATTTTGCAGGTTATGAGTTGTGTTGGAGTGCAAATAGTTCAAGTTGTGAAAATATCTTTCCTTCTAGGATTATGCATTATATCCTCATGAAATACTGATGCAAAAGTATGTAGAATTGATTTGTGCAAGTTAATTTGTTTTGTTGATTGAATTGTGTGTTTAAGATGTTTTACAGGTCTAAGTTAATGTTTTGGCGCATCACCTTAGGAGTTAATCTTTTCATTTTATGTTTCGTTCTTACCCTTTTCCTCTGCAAGTCTTTAGAATAGTTAATTAGGTGAGTACCTTAAAGATAACTTTTTTGGAAGGTTCTTTTTTGCTTTAGGTAACCCGCAACCTAGAAAATTTTCCATGTTTCACCGAAGTGCTAAGTTTCGCAACTTAGCAGGGGCACAATTTTGAGTGATAACAACTTGTCAAAATTTTGTATTTCAAATTTTTTTAGAAAGGGGAGCATAGTAATGGAGAAATCAAAAGGAAACATACATATATCTTGTAGGGTATAAGTTTTCTTTGGTTTTCCAATCTGAATGTCCGATATCCTTTGATTCATGGCTTCTAGTTGCATGCCTACCTCTATTTTTCATACATTTTTTTTGTGGATCTTGTGTGTAGTAGCCTTGTTGTCCCATAACATTAATTGGGTCATAATTTGGGTATGGTAGGGGTATAGAACCTTGGTAACCATACTGGGTGGAAGGAGGGTTATGTCCTTGTTAGTTGTAAGGAGTGTTAAGTCCTTGTTGGATGTAAGGAGGGTTAGCTCCTTATTGTGTAGAAGGAGGGTTGGCTCCTTGTTGGATGTACAAAGGGTTTCCTCCTTGTTGTATGTAAGGAGGGTTAGCTCATTGTTAGACATAAGGAGGGGTACCTTGATAGTCTATCGGCAGTACACCTTGTGGTTGGGGTGAACTGTATTGAAGGTTACCTTGGTGGTGAGTTGGCGGGATACCTTGTTATTGGGGTGAATTGTTATGAAGGTTACCCTAGTGGTGTGTTAGCAAGACACCTTATTGTTGGGGAAAACTATTTTGAAGGTTACCCCGGTGGTGCATTGATGGGATACCTTGTTGATGGGATGAATTAGGAAGGGTACCATGTGGCACACCTTGTTGTTGGTACTATTTATTGTGAAGGGAACTATGCAATCCACCTTGTTGATTAGAAAGGGTACCCTGTGGCACACCTTATTGTTGGTATTGTTGATTGGGAAGGGGACCATATGAACCACCTTTTTGATTGGAAAGGGTACCTTGTGGCACACCTTGTTGTTGGTATTATTGATTGGGAAGGGGACCATGTGATCCACCTTGTTGATTGGAAAGGGTACCCTATGACACACCTTGTTGTTGGTATTGTTGATTGGGAAAGGGACCATGTGACCCACCTTATTGATGGTGATTGGAAAGGGTACCCTACGACACACCTTGTTGCTACTGTGGTGAAAATTTTCCTTGTTGATTTTGTACATTTTGGGAAGGGTCAATATATGAAGTGTTTTGGGGCATGTATTGTCTTGGTTGTGCATTGTTACCTTGTGGCATGTATTGAGATGGACCTCCTTGATATTTTTGGGTCACTATCACTTGCTCAATTTGGGTGGGTTTCTTATACAAAGGGTTGTCCATTGGTTGATCATTGCCTTGTGAGAAAATTGGTGGCATGTTTGGAATCTCCACTAGTTTGGGTATTCCTCTCACAACTGTGTTGTCCCATAAGGGAATGAGGTGAGGGTCTTTAATACCTTCCATGTTAAATTATATAGGTAGCTTAGCACCATTTTGTTCTAATTTGAAGTAGGTGTTTGGATCCTTTCTTAGGAGTTTGTCCATCAGTTTAAGCACTTTAGGATTGTTGGAGTGCTAGAAAAATTCTTCACCATTTATTTCTTCCTCACTATCCAC
Organism: Sequoiadendron giganteum; assembly: GCA_007115665.2. Classification (NCBI taxonomy): domain Eukaryota; kingdom Viridiplantae; phylum Streptophyta; class Pinopsida; order Cupressales; family Cupressaceae; genus Sequoiadendron; species Sequoiadendron giganteum. The sequence goes on along the minus strand of CM021107.1, from coordinate 47,894,811 downwards.
TTATTCTATGGCCCTTTCCTTTGGGTTTTGGTTTGATATATCTATCGCGTCTTGTTGTCTACAAATTACTTATACCTCACTTGGTGGTTAGTTTGTTGTTGCCTTAAGAGTGGGTTCCTTTCTAGGGGTTATAAGGTCGTTTGTTCTATAGCCCCATGGGTCACTTCCTTCTTTTGTGGTGTTTGTTGTGTGTATGATAGAACTAATTTTTTGGCCTCCATATTTTTTCTATGTTGTGATCTCGTAATTGTCATAAAAAAGTGCCAATATTTTGTGAATGTTTGGTGATTTCTAACTACAAAATGAACTAATGCATTGTTTTTGGGATTTTTTGTTTTAAGGAAATGAAATTGCATTTATTTTGGGGATTTTTTTGTTTTTGAAAAGATGATATCTATTGCCTCGTAGGAGGTGGTAATACTGGCCCTCCAACTGCAAGATCGGCTTTTCACTCTTGTTTGGCTAGGATATTTGTTGCATTTCTCCACTAGGTTGGTGTTTCCTTTGTCTTGAATATGAAGCTCCTCAAACTAATTATAATATATGTTTTTTCAACCTCATTTTGTGTGAATTTTGGTTGTATCATAGGTGATGTAAGGTTTAAATGTTGAACTAGAGCAATTGGATGCCAAATGGTCATAAGTTGAATAATGAAAGTGTTGGTGTTATGATATGGTCTTTGTGATTCTCAAGACCCTAAGGTTTGAGTGATGTTTTGAGATGATGCTATTTTTGGAACTCAAAATGTTGAAAGGCTTGGATCGATATTTCACTTATTTTTCTAGAGGATATGTTGTGGGAAATTTACTTGAATTAGCCTTGAGGTTCAAGAAAATGTTGATATCTTAGAAGTGTGAGTGAAGGAATGATCCAAGTTGTTTTTTATTTTAAATTTCTAAAAGTAGGATGAGTGGAAAAGTTCCAATCAACTATGACCAAAAAATTATGTCAATTGCGACAAGATTATTGTAAACTATGACTAGTTTATGTCAACTAAATTTAGATTTTGAAAAAGTGGCCTATTTTTATTAGTGACCGTCATAAGGCAGAGAGAAAAAATGAGTTGTTTCAAGTTGATTGCGACCAGTTTAAAGTCAATTGCGGCAAAAACAATAGCAATAGCAGTATTTTGTGCATATTTTTTTTCCAGTTACTATGTGGTTGCAGTTTGGATAAATTTTTTAGTTTTGGATGACTTTGCTTGATCTGATTTGATATTTTGGCAAGTGATAAAGTGCAACACAACAATCAAAAACTATTTGACTCTAAAATATCTATAGCTTAAGCAATCTTCCTCCCACAAATACTCAAAATTCATGAAATATAAAATACTTAAAGCTATAGTTTCCAAGGTTTACTTATTTCTTAATGCGACTTGAAATGTGAGCCTAAACATTCAAAAACCTTCAAAGATATTTATTTAAGATATCTTTTAGGGAGTGCAAACATAGGGATCTTTTCAAAGTACTTGCACAAAATTCAAAGGGTTTGATGTTTGATAACCATGTTAAATTCTTGTTTTGATGTGTTCATTTTAATTCAAGCACAATGTTTGATGTTTCCAAGTAACTGAAAGATTTGGAAATTTTGTGAAGATAATTTACACCCTAGGTAGACACTTTCTTTTAGGTGGGCATACCTCATGCCTCGAAGGGATGATTTTACATGTAATGAATGGAGAGTGTTTTAAGCTCAATCATAAGTTAGACTTGGTAAGTAACCTCATAATCAAAGTTATGATGCACCACTTCAAAGAATATTTTTGGCTGAAAAGGGGAAGCTTCTACAACATTGGTTCATAGTCATGTTTTGGGATAAACTAGTTGTCTATGCATGCGATGATTCACTCATTTAAGAGGTCTCCCAACCCTTGTGGGTTTTTACGTATCTCATAGATACTGAGGGATAATTTCGTTGGTATAGATCATCTGCACCAGGTGATTGATGACTTTCATCACACCCATAATTATTTACATACCTAACCAAAACAAAAGTACTGCTTGGTTCATTCCCTCTCATAAATTGGGAGGCAAACCCTTTAAATATATTCTTTGAAATGAAAATAGATGTGTGAAACTCAAGATGTTTTTCGTTACCCAAGATTTCTGAAAGGTGCGAGGGGAGAGGATAGATACCTAGTTTTCCAAACATAGAATACATAGTGTACAATTATTTTCAATGTTATTTTTGAGCCTCAAAAAATATAAATAAATAAATAAAGAATAAAGAATAAATTGAAATGAAATAAAAATGAAAATAAAAGTGTGTACAAGATAGCAATTTGTTCATTTTATGTGCGCCAAAGTGAAGTATTCTAGATTTTAGACAAAGAGATAACAATATGCAAATTCAAAAAGCATTTTTCCAATTTTAATCACCAATTGAAGTGTTTATAAATCCTTGTCTTATTTGGTCAACAAAAATAAAATTGTGCATTTCGTCAACATATGAAAAGCGTTGGTCAAAAAGAGGTGTTTGTTCTAATCTAGAAAGCTTTGGAATTTTATTTTGTATTCATGCTAAAGAGGTTCATTTATGACTCTTGTATCTTTGACTTATCTTCTAATAACTATTAGGGTTCAGGCATATTTGAGCAATAAACATTAACAATTATATGTAGATTAAATAACCCAGAAATGACAATGAAGAATAACACAAAAGAGATCAACACAAAAATTTAGCGTGGTTCACCCAATATGGGCTACATCCACAAAAAATCAGCCACCCAATTATTTTATTATCTAGTACAAAATAGATTACAATCTTGGGAATTACACACACTGCAACTTACATCCGAACTGCTTATAACAAGCTTTTTGGAAGCTTCCAAAATTAAGGTTTTACAAAGTTATTTTTCATTTGACTTGTCAACGTGAAAACCTTGACGTGTTAATGGGGAAAATCTGGTGAGGATACTTTACGAGTGTACAATATTTGTATTATCATTTGCCACATGCCAACAATAACATGTTGAATGAATGACTAGACTAGGCTATACTTATATTTTACTCATTTCAATTGGCTCCAAAAGACAACGCCAATCATAGAAGATCATATTGATTTGAGAAATCAACCAGGATGACTACCCACGATGGACAATGAGGTGGATTCCCAAAAAATCTTCACAAATGTTGCATGGATAATGATATTATAGAGATTTGGGATTGGTATGACATATAATTGAAAGTGGAGTCATTGCAAAGATCTAAGAGGAGCGAAGATGTGTGATAAAAGTGGATAGATTTGGATGTGGATAGAAATCTCATAGCTTAAAACTTTGTGAAGAAATAGGCATTGAATGGATATTGATGAAGGAACAAAAACATTACGAAATTTTACATAGTTTCTAACCTTTGACAAAAGTCCCAAAAGAATAAAATATTTGTAATACAAAGTCAATGAAAGGAATGTGGGTGTGGAAGGAGTTGATATTGCAGAGAAATGATATATGTCGGGATGCTTACAAATATTTAACAATGAGTGGTAATTGATGTATCTTACTAAGATATGAGGGTGCTTTGCTCATGTGGAAATTCGATGGTTTTTTGACTTTGCGAGGATTTTGAGTGTCTTGGTTTGTTGCAATATTTGAATATACACTCAACCCTACAAAGATTTAAATATCACTTGACTAGTACAAAATTTTAAATGGATAGAGCCAAGGTTGGATAGGGGTTGAAGTTTCACAACCTTAGATTTTCTGCAATGAGAAAAACTATGGGGACTTTAGCTAACAAAGTTCTACAACTTGAAATTTAAATCTTAAACCCCAAAATTATCGATAATCTATCTAATCCAAGACAACCGAATAAAAGACCAATATTTTACAAAATCTCACCCGAAGTGAATATTCACTTAGAAAAGATCAAGACTCGAAACAAAAGAAAAACAAAAAGAGGGGTCCTCACTTTCAATGGGGCATGCATGCGGGGCACTTGACAAGTGGTGATTATGTTGGAGAAATTCTCTAGAGAATTTCAAAGACAAACAAGAATCATGAACCTAGAATCTTCGGTTTCATTCTATATACTAGGTAAAATGAGCCAAAGCACATGATCGAGGAATCAAAATATTTGGTCAATCTATCTTTTCATAGATTGGGAATCCAAGTGTATGCAAATGTGTTTATTTCTCATCCTTAAGAGACCACAGGAACCTATGCTCTATCATGTTAAACTACATGAATGATTCCACTTCAAAATCAACCTAAACATTGCCTTGTTAAAAATCAAGCATCTATAGTCCTGAAAAAATTGTTGTTGCAATTCTCTCAAACATAGATCTATTGTCAACCAAGTGTCCATAACCCTGGTAGAGATATTTGAATCCTCCTAAAGAGATTAATTTCTTTGATTTTTATTTATTTTCTTTACTTTCTTCTAATTTTATATTTCTTTCCTTTTTTAACTCGCAAGCAACAAAGCTTACCATTTAGGACTAAGAATCATAGTGGTGTTGAAGAAGAACTTAAGATTTTTATCTTACCACAATGTCACATAGAAATCCATAGTAACCTTAGGATCCTTAAATATGTAAAAAATATAATATTTTAGAATACGTCAATTCAGACCAAACCATTGATTCATCTTCATAAAGTAAATATTCAAATCATCTGACACTACCAAGAGACCTTCTCCATCTATTCATAGGGATATGATTAAATTTTCTCAAATCAATACTCAAAAATTTCCCAAATAATTGACTTTTATTGTTGCTGTAGACACTGAAAAATGTCTTGGTCTACGAGCGTCATTTTTCCATCATCTTGGTCTTCTTCTCTGTGAAATTAAATAATTTTAATTATTTCATTACTTTATTCCTCTTTGATCAATTAAATAAATTATCCTTTTAATTGTGTCGCTAACACCCTTCCTTCAATGATTAAATAAAATATCCTTTATTTAATTATTTTCTTTTCATTTTCCTCTATAGTTAAATAATTATTTAATTATTCATTGGTCTTCTTTATTTCTTTTATGGTTAAATAATTATTAAAATTATTTAATTATTCTTTTGTCATTTCCCCCCCATTAAATAATTAATCTTCTTTTTTTTATACATAATATTAGTATATTAATATTAAAAACCAAAGCATACAAGCATCTGCTAAGCAGGGATAACTAGAATTCAACAAAAAACTTCAGACCCAAAATTCACATACAAGTATCTTTACCATCTAGTGGGAACCTCACAAATTTGATTTCCCGACCTAACCAGCCCCATGGGCCTTACCAGAAAGTCTATAATTAGAATACAAAATTGCCTTTTCACTGTCAACACCTTAGACATAGCACCACCAAGGAACCTAAAGCCTTCTTACAAAACCCAAAAAATCCCATATTGACATGATCCAAGATGCAAAAAGACTTACAGGAAGCCATTAGCCTTTGCAAAGGCCTCAAAGCCCCATACCCATTCAAAGTTGCCGACCACCATCAACCCTAGCAGTTTCTTCAGATACTCCACAACAACTACCACCATCATTCAATGATGCATAAGATCCAACCCACACAAGTCTAAAAAAAAGGATAAAACTTCACAGCCTCATCTATACGACGTAGGAGCTCCAAATCATCAAGTCGTGGGATACCCGTGCCTAAAATCAATGCATTTAAAACCTCCTTAACACCCTCCACCAAGTCCTTTATGAAAAGATTCACCAAGAACACATTCACTTCCATCTTAGGAACCTAACTATCTAGAGGGAAGCCAAAAAATGTGAAGATACATGCACATTATCTCTCCCATACTCCTTGCGCTCTAGATGACCGAAACCCAGAATCATTTTGATAGCTACGACAGTCAGAGGATCAATGTTGAGCAAAATTCGCTTCAACCTCTGGTTAGTAATTTCCCTGAAGGCAGTTTGTCTCACCTTTATTTGCAGGGAAATAGGGGTTTCTGCCCCAAATCATGCCAATCCATCTAATGATACTTCAATAATAAAATTTGAACACTCAACCATCACCACCCACGCACCTCCTGGTCATAGGGTAATGGAAACCAACCAACCAGCACCCACACCCAGAGACTAAAACTCCACAAATGAGCTAATGATGCTATACAACTCCTACATTTATGCTTGTAATTATAGCTCCAACATGACACATTATATTGTCATCACCCAAGCAATTTAAATACTCCCAAACGTGCTAACTTTTCTTTTCGTAGAAATTAAATCCCTCGAGAGATATTTGCACTGCAAATCTTGGATTGATATGAGTGCCAAAAATGGCCACCAACTAGCCTTCATACTCCTTCGACGAGACCATCCTCCACCTCAGCTCATTGCACACCCATCTGACCTTCCACCTCGACTTCGGTGGTTGCGTGCCCTTTGCCAGCATGGAGGGCCACCCACCCTTCCACCCACAAATGTTAAGTCCTAAGGGTGTATATTATTTTAATATTAGGACCACCTACACCTACATTAGAAAGTTGATCTGCCTTTGAATTTCTCTCCCTCAGAATATGATTGATCATTACCTACTCAAATCCATCTATCAACCCTAAAGCAACATCCAAATTCTCCTCTAATTTCCAATTTGGAATCTTCTTGGACCTTAAAGCATTAATCACAATAATGGAGTCACCTTCAATTACTACTCTCCTCGCTCCTAATTCTCTGCATAGAAGAAGACCAAGGATAAGAGCTTGAAATTCGATAGCATTATTCATGCCCTCAGGGAGAGCCATCGCTAGTTTCCCCAAGGTCGTCCTTTTACAATCTCTTATAATGCAACCCACCCCTAAGGGGCCAAGGTTGCCCTTGTAGGCATTGTCAAAATTCAATTTAACCCATCCTGGGTCAGGGGGTGTCCAAATCACCTTGCTATGCTCTTCTATAGTTGTTGCACCACCAAATCCCCCGAAGGGTTGGATCCTTTATACCAAACCAATTCTTCAAAATACATGAGTCCCAGGATGTGAAATTGCATCCTTTTGAAATCAACTCTTCCAATCTAGTATTGAAGAGTTCCACTATACGGGTCTCAATTTTTCATTGCAACCTGGGAATGAATAATTCATTATCCTGGAAAATACGTTTGTTTCACTCCTTCCAAACTTCCCATAAGACAATCAAGGGGCTCAAAATTCATAAATATCCAAACATTGAATTCTTCAGAGGGGATGGCCAGGCTACTAACAAATCTAGCAACTTGTTGGGAAAGGTTGTTTTCCACTGGAGTTTCAAACATAACCCCTGCGAGATGACTTGTGTAAACTAACAATTCAAAAACAAGTGATCCACTGTTTCCTCTACTTCTTTGCATAGAGGGCATCTAGATGGCCTATGGAATCCCAATTTAACAAATCTATCCCTTGTGAGAACCTAGCCTTATGCAACCACCTAGGTGAAAATACCCACCTTGGGGAGGCAACCTTGTTCTAACATAGATGGATTGGCAAGCTCAATTCCTCAACCCCTAAAGAAGCTAGTATGGCATAACCGATTTTAGCTAAATAGTCCTCAGTTTTTGATGCATTCCACCTCAATCTATCACTGCCCTGCCTTCACCATAATTAATCTAAATTATTTATTTAACTCTCCTCTATTTTTCTATTTAATTAAATTGGTTGCGTAAATCATTTTAATTAAATTCCCACTTTCTTTTTCCACAAATAAATAATTTATCCTCCACCTGGTCAAATATTCTCTTCTTGTGAAATAAATAATTTTCCTCCAATATCCCTCCACTCTCTCAATTTTGAATCTCAACCATTGATTGCCTTTGGGCTCTTTTCAATCTTAACCATCAATGTCATAACCGTCCCTAGCCTACTACTTTGTAGTGCATGTATCTTCAACTATCGATCTGAGAATATTTCTAGAAGCTCAATCTCATTCGTCTGTTCGAATGGCTATCTATAAAAGAAGCTCTTCTCCTTCCTTTTCAATTTAACAACCACATATCTTTGACTTTCATACTAATTGTTTGTACGCACTTTCATACACACACAATGATTTGAGGGAAAACTTGCAAAGGTTGTTTGAGAAGAGACAAGGGAGGTGATCCAAATTCAACATGGGGAGTGCTTTTGTTTGAATGCTTTCATTTTATTACTCATATTTTTTTACTCTCTCTTATTTTTTATTGGGATTTTGGCTTAGATAGTGTTGTGGTTGTCACTTAATCTATGCTATTTGAATTTTCATTTCTTACATTGGTGAACCCAACATGAAAAAGAGGGAAAAAATGTAGACACTAAAAAATATTTTGGTCTGCGAGCGTCATTTTTCCATCCTCTTGGTCTTCTTCTCCTTGAAATTAAATAATTTTAATTATTTAATTTCTTGATCACATTCCTCTATTAATTAAATAATTTTAATTATTTAATTAATTAATTAATTTATTCCCTTGTTGATCAATTAAATAAATTATCCTTTTAATTGTGTCGCTAACACCCTTCCTTCAATGATTAAATAAACTATCCTTTATTTAATTATTTTCTTCTCATTTTCCTTTGTAGTTAATTGATCTTCTTTATTTCTTTTATGTTTAAATAATATTAAAATTATTTAATTGTTCTTTTGTCATTTCTCCCCCATTAAATAATTAATCTTTTTTTATTAAATTAAATTGGTTGCATAAATCATTTTATTTAAATGCCCACTTTCTTTTTCCACAAATAAATAATTTATCCTCCACTTGGTCAAAGATTCTCTTCTCATGAAATAAATAATTTTATTATTTATTTATCCTCCACTTTATTATTTATTTCCTCCATTATCCCTCCACTCTCTCATTTTCGAATCTCAGTCAATGATTTCCTCTGGGATCTTTTCAATCTTAACTATCCATGTCATAGTCGTCCCTAGTCCACTACTCAGTGGTGCATGTATCCTCAATCGTCGATCTGAGAATCTTTCTAGAAGCTCAATCTCGTTCGTCCGTTCGAATGGCTATCTATAAAATAAGCTCTTTTACTCCATTTTTTATTTAACAACCACATATCTTCGACTTTCATGCTTATTGTTTGCAGGTACTTGCATACACATACAATGATTTGAGGGAAAACTTGCAAAAAAACTTTGAGGAGAGACAAGGGAGGTGATTCAAATTCAACATGGGGAGTGCTTTTGTTTGAATTCTTTCAATTTATTCCTCATATTTATTTGTTATCTCTTGTTTTTTATTGGGATTTTGGCTTAGATAGTGTTGTGGTTGTCATTTAATCTATGCTATTTTAATTTTCCTATCTTATAGTTGCATCTACAAAACAAGCCTAGAAGAAAATCAAAAGACCCTCAAAACAAACCGCAAAAATAAGTCAAACCAAACCTAAGCTAACAAATTGATAAAATAAAATGAGAAGTGAAACTATTTATTGAATTTATTAAAACTAGTTATGCACACAAATAATCTTTTGATAAATGGAGTTGAAATAAGAATAATTAACACATGCCCTCACAAGATTTCCCAATATGTGCAAAAGTAACAAGGTGGTGCTCACAGTCATAAGTCTTGCTAATTCATCTTTGTATTCAAATAAATTGGTCCCCATTTCACTATTATCAAACTTTGTGACATGATCAGGAAAAAATAATAATTGAGGCAACTCATTAGGTCCATAACTAATCCACAATCTAATATTTTGTTTCCTAAATTATCGTAATCAAAATGATATGCATTACAATCTATTGGAACAAGGAGATATACAACCTAACCTGTCATGTTCTTAGGCAACAACAATCGTCTTCCAATTAATCCACTCGATAAATTTGTATCTTGAACCTCAAGAGGATGCAACTCATGGTGTGTTATTCCCGACTCATCAAAAACATGAAAAAATAAATAAAAAATTATTAGAAACTAATTCACTAAAGAAATGAGATTTAGTATTTCTATATTTTAAAACATGGAAAAACCATAAATCCATATTTCCTTCTTCAGACAAATCTTAATGGTCAATGGTAATTGTAGTTGGCTCAACATGCATACATTCTTCAGCTTGTACCATTATCTTGCACCTTATAATTTCATGCATGTTAAGATCATAAAGGAAAGAGTCTTCATTATTGAAACATGACATACACAATTTTTTCTTGTTGAATTCACTCGAATGTGAGGGAAAAACATTATTTAATAGAAAAATGGACTCCCTTATTTCATCCTGTAGAGGGTAGTGAACCGATGTTTGATTATGTTCGGTAGCAATAGAATTTCCTAAATCTTCATCCAAATGAACTTTTGTTTGTGCACTAGCAACCTCTACCATCTTGACTCTCTTATAGCTCATGTGTTGAGGCCTCCTTTGTTTCAAGTACTGGATAAGATTTAATTGAAAATTTTGAATCTTCATGTTTTTGTATCCCTAAATATTCATTATTAACTTTTATCACTTTTGGCATGTTTGAGGATTAGGTCTGGACTTGTCATAGTCTAGTGATTGGTCCTTTGTCTAAGAAAGGTAAAATTATATTTGACCTGCCCTAACCATGAATATTTTCTCATTTACCATTACAAGATGTCCCCTTGTGTGGACACAATTGGATTGATTCTCTAATACCAATAGATTACTTTGAGAAAAAGGAGACTTCTTGTCATCCATTGGAGTGTCAACTATCTAGTTCAAGGGTTGCTACTAATGACTGATATGAATTCTGAAGAAGGGTTGCACATTTGATGTTGATTATTGGATTGAATTGGGTCACAACAACATAACTCAGTCATTTCTTCATTTTTTTGTACTTTTTTACACTTTTTGTTGTTCTTGTATTAATGTTTTTTGCAATGTCTACTTGTTGAACATTCTCAATAGTGTAGCCTTATGATTCTTGACTCTCCCTTTCTTGTAAATTCTTGGGAAGGTAAGAGAATTTAGGCTATACTACTCTAGTATTCCCATATGCTCTTTAACTTTCTTGAGTACATCTTGACATAGTAAACATGTGAATTATGAGTGTGCAACATTGTGTATTCTACACTAATTAGGCAACAAGAGGTCCTCAAAACATACCTTATTCCCAAGACTAATTTGATCATTTACAAAATTTCTAATAAACTCAGTATATTATTCCAATGTAATTTCATCATTTATAGAGGAAACTTCATCTAAATGTACACACTCTTCAGGTTTATGCACTTTCCAGGAGAATTTTTTCTTTTCATAGCCATATCCAATCTTGTCAAAAATGTCAAACACTTCATTTCATCATGCTTGGTGGTGTCATGTATCTTACACCAGTCTAATAAAGAAAAAATATGGGATACATTCTAAGGCTATAAATATCTATTTAGAGCCTCTTGAAACTATGGAATGTAAACCTTACAACTTTATACACAATAAGAGATAACAAATTATTTCCTATCCATCTGCATCTTTTTATTATTATTATTATTATGGATTTTCAGCATGTAGATAGATCTATCATATCTCATATTTACAGCTCGAAAGCTCATTTACTTTCCAGCTCTTCATCCATCTTCCCTCCTTCTAGCACCAGTTTTGTTGATGAATTCTTTTGCACATCACAACATAGAAAAACTATGAAGTATTTTATCTCCCTTGAAATAAAATCTAACCTCTAAGACTTTAGAAAGATTACCCCAACGCTTTAATAGTCAAGTCTTAAAATTAAAAAAATGACTCAGTGGTTTAAAATTTTGTCATTTAACAAGGTGCCTTACAATTACCTCATTGGAGGTTGAGAAATAAGGGTTTTGAATGGTTTGAAATTGACACAAAAGCCTAACTGGATTTTCAGATCTAGGATCTAAAAGTTGTCTTTAACATATGATACTGTAATTTGTATGATGATTTCTTCTTAAAATAACTCAATCTTGCAAATAAAGGTCAAAATATAGGGTAAGAAGAGATTAAGTTAACAAACCAGGTAAGGATAATGAAAATAATGATTTAGTGCTTTAGATAGACGAATCCCTCACAAAACCAATTCTTGTTTAATTCAATGTTAACTCACAATGCCACAAGAATAGTGCAATATTCAAACGTAATGAAAGATTTTCAGATCATGAAAATTCACGTAAATTCCCAATTCTAGCATGATTCAAACAAATATTCACAATTAAACTAATATCAAATAAGATTCAAATTAACCATGCAAATAAACTTATAATTAACAAACTACAAATAGTATGAACAAGAGATCTATCAAATATCTCCACACTTCATCATGTTATAACTAAACTCTATCTAACATTGAAGAAAGAAACCATTCCAACAGAAGAAACCCACAAGTGAACACCACAATCCAATTATTTTCTTATATTGATTTCAAAATGTCTGCTTATAGTTCAATTCATGTTCAACAACCTTTACAATGAGAAAATAATACCTTTTATAGGCAAGGTCAACAAAACCTAGGACATGATCAATGGTGGAGATTAACCCAACACAAAGGGTCCAGATTATATTAGCATTTAATATTTGGAGTTTATTAAATATTATTCTTTCATCTCCAATTAAATTAGGTACAATATTTCTTGGGAAAAAAAAATCATATCCCAAAGGCAAATTTGTAAAATTACGGCTAGCACATAGTTGGATCTAGCATTAAATTATTGAAACATTATTTGATTTGGTTTACTTTCAGTTATAACTCCTCTATATTCCCTACTGCCACTTTGGGAATACAAAACATCTCTTGGGATAAAAAATTATAATATTTGGCACAAATCCATATGCAAGAACTTTAGTCAAAACATTCTCCCTTGGTAAATCTGGAACAAATCATCAACCTTCTATTATTTTGGACACACTTCTCAATGTGAACAAATTGACACATTATTTTCATGAAATAATTTTAGGTACAATTTTGGCATCTTGCATTTTTAGTAGGCACTCCATGTGTAAAACCAAAATACTCCAAATATGATATGTTTGGCATAATGTCTTCTTAGGTGGATCTAGCTCGGATCAGAAAATTGAAAGTATAAGTGGCATACTTCCCTCAACAACCTTGAATTGATTTGCCTTCTAATTATTTTACTTGCACACAAAAATTATAAAAATCTAGGAGTCAAATCTTATGAAATACACTTCACAATCAATCCATTCAAGCAAACCAGTATTAATAATGATTTTATAAAAAATGGGCATGCATGGAAACTAAGAAAATGCAAGAATATGTAGACATTTCAACTATGTTCAAAATTTGCAAGAAAATAAAGTGTATGCAGATACAAACAAACAGATAACACTTTCTCTCAACAAGAATAAATGAGCTCACAAAAAGAGTTACACAAGATATAATTACATGTGGAAATCACAGAGCTTGAATGGAAGTTGAGATTGCCAAATTTAATGTACCATGCGATTATATATAAAAGTTTGGCTAAAATTCCACAATAATGGATTGTTTTAGAAATAGCAAAAAATTGAGGCAGTTTGGAATATGTATGGGTATATGAAGAAGATTTCCAATGCACAAGTAATCATAATTATGTCCCCACACATGCCCCATGTCTCACAATATAGTGAGGATAGGGAATGGATGGAGTGGATTTTTTTGAATGCAAATGGACACATCCATATTTTAATCCATGACCCACAATAAAGCAACGTAAAAATTTGTTTATTGTGAAATGCTAAACCTATCACCATGGAGTGAGTTTAACAGTGTGAACCCATGAATAGTAAACATCTTTCAAACTTTGAAATTTTTAGATGGGTAAGCTTATTAGGGACTCAAATGCATAGCCTGTAAAACATTTAAGACATGTATGATGTTTCTATATGTGAAAACTAAAGTAATTAGGTAATCAAAAAATTTGGAGGTTCCTTTTATAGATAGTGGATTTTGGAAAAACATCAATAAATTTCCACAATTAAGGCTTAATTTCCAAGATATCAATTACAGGGATTCCACCAACAATTCATCATAACAAATTCACCTCCAAAAATTCATCACCATAACAAATTCATCTTATATGAATTGTTGGTCATGAATTTCCCATGAGATGAATTTGTCATGACGATAAATTGTTGTCCATGAATTATTCGAGATGAATTTGTTGACGATGAATTATTGGAAGTGAATTTTCATATCCCACTAGTGGGAAAAGTCATACAGTATAAATAATTTCACAATCGATGCATAAGATGCCTATTGTAGAGAATTGATGGTGTAGAGAAAGCAATAGTGGTCGGATATATCCCAAAGTATGAAGAATTCTTGTAAATTTAAAATAGCCTTTAAAGTATGAAGTGAGTAAAATTTATTATGAAGAATTAGGCTATGTAGGGATACATTCATTTGAAGTTTCATGGAGTTACGACATAAAATAATATTAATTATGACTTTATAAGATATCAACCCCGTTATCGTAATTTGGATTTACAAATATTTGGGCTCGACTATAGACATCTAGATGACTTGGAAATTATATTTTGTTTTGTTGAAATGCACAAGACAACTAAGAGGGAGGTGAATCGGCTATATCAAATCACTTTACTTCTAACCTTAATCAATTCCACTTTTAATCCAGTATGTTATTAAGTGTAAACATGAAATGAAAATAACAGAAAGAAAACACCAGAGACACCAGATTTACGTGGAAAACCCAATGAGGGAAAAACCACGGTGAGGATTACCTCACAATATAGTAGTAATGCAATACCAAATACAAAGGCTCACTGCTAGAGGGCTCACTACCCAGATACAAAGGCTCACTGCCAACAAAGGACTCACTGTCCAGAAGGAGGCTCACTGCCTACAAAGAAAGAAAAGATAAATGAAGATCCACCAAAAATTCGCAACTTGATCGAAAGATTGTAGACACCATTAACTCACTGCTTTTAGGAATCTAACACATTAAACTACTATTGCCTCAATTCACTCTTTCACACTCTAATTTTCACACTTGTTTGCATACTTCTCTTGCTTGCTCAATTCGTGGATGGATGGATATTGAATTCACAACAAATTGATTTTCTTTTATACCATCTTCAACCTTAGAAACATTCTCCAAGGTCGGCTATACAATTTCAATTTACAAATTCAAATTAGATTGGCTAATCAACATTCCACGGTGGATAAGAATGAGAGGACCAATTACATATTTAATTGAGGACCCAAACAACGTCTTAAATCAATCACACACTTTCTTAATTCGACGCAAAAACTTAATGTAGTGTGTAGACACAAGGTCGGCCAAACCTAATGAAAACACCAATGATCTTTGAAGTACATGCATCTCCAACAAGATTATCACACGTGGATAAATCAACATGCTTCACCAGACATTTTACCATCTTTGAGAATGCCTCAAGTACATCCGTAGCAACTACAACAAACTTCATCCACATAAAACTCTTCAACGGTCCAACCGGACCAACCAGCAACACAGGAGCTTTGGAGCAAGTCTTCTGAAGCACCAAATACCAAGAAATTTTGTCAGAATACAAAACCCATAAAAAAGTATCATTTCCCAAATCCGCAAGATCTGAAACCAAAAACCACAAGACTGTAGAGCCAAAACATTTCTCCCAATCCACACACAAATAGTTTTGCCAAACTAGTTCACATACCAGTGAACATATCTTTCACTCTCTATCGAACCAAAAGATCATGATCATAACTACAAATCCGCACAGGCATGGGATCAACACAAAACAAATGCAAAGCACAATACCAAAGCACACTCGGAACAAACACTTCAACACTACTTTCATTATTTCTCAAATTTTCTCACAAGCACTTGGCTAAAACACAACTACAATTTCATAAATATAGCTCGATGTACTCTAAGCACTTCTATAGTGTCTCAACTATACGAGTACCATATGTAATCAACCTGAACTCTGTTATCATCAATGTCATTATTAATGACAACACCACCAAACAAATCCATACTTGCAACATGTTCAACCAACTTTCTCTTAGATAGATTTGGGATTCACACCAAAGAGGTTCATTTGCAACAATAGTATCTTTGATTTATCTTTTGATTTTGTGCCTAATGAATTACATGAGATAACTTTCTTTTATAGAGAAAGATGAAAATCCCTAAAAGGAAAACCTAATTAGGACCTAAGTAAACTTATTAAAGTGTAATTAAATATTTAATTACACCAACACCTCCCTTAATTCAACTTAGGGAGAATAAGAAACATGTAAATAATGCAAGGATGGATGCATGAAAGCATAAATAGGTCTCAACTACAAGACCATGTTAGGTACCCATGTACATATGTAATGCAAAAGAAATATAGAATGCAACCAAGTGATGAAATATGGAGACTCCATAAGACCCCCAATTACACCATCCATCACATAGATATATTAGAAATTCCCCCCATAAGAGGGAAAAATATGATGAAAGAATTTGGAAGCTATATGCATCTCGATGTTGATGTTGAACTGTGACTAAAACCGATCTGTATGAGCAAGTACAATGAATATTTTAGAACATTATCCATAAGATGAATGGCCCTTAAATTGAGATGTGACCTGATGAGAATCTGATGCGATTCAGGATCATTAACCATAGGCTCTCAATTTGTGATGTGAACTGATTTGAACCAAAATGTGTCAAGTCATAAGCAAGATGTGACCAAAAGAAACTATAGAATCCAGATACAAATCATGCGAGTTGTCATCAATATGCAGATGAGATGAAATTGCATGCCATACGACTACACTCTAATCTGATTATTATGCAAGAATCCCCCCTGATGGTACTTTATTGAAGTTAATTTATTACAATACCCCAAGATTGTAAAATAACATGCAAAACATGCAACATTCAAAGAGAAAATGAAAATGTAAAGCATGCAAAAAGGAATGATTGCATGCAAGGAAATTAATATTTATATCTGCCTCCATGAATACAAATTAACCTCAGATCTATGTAGAGGACAAAATCAACATTTGGACGATATAATTTTTTTGAAAAACAAACAGTTTATGCTCAAGTTATGATTTTTTGAAAAATGGGGTAAATTTTTCCAGCCAATGGTCAATAGACATGACCCTTCTAATTTGAATTTGAAAAATTTACTTTTTGCATGCTAAAACTAATGGATGCTCAAAAACTATTTTGATACTACCAACAAAACCCAAAAAGCATTTTTGACTCCAAAAAGCACAACATGCGATTTGGTAAAAAAAAGTAAACTTCACTTTCAAGGATAATAACTGCTATTTTGAAAATTGTTTCTACAAGGTCTACTCGCTATCCGCAAAATCTAGCAGATACCCAGATGGTTTATTGTGATTTTGAACAAAAACCATAAATCGCTTTTCTAAAAAATGCATGAAGCAAAAGATATTGGCCATTGTAGATACCCACGAGCCTTCAAAGATGCCCAAAAAAAGTTCTTGATCTAATTTCTCCCAGCCGAGAAGGGGCTTGCAGATCAAGGTTGTAATACCATTTTAGAGTTTCTAGTAAACTCTATAAAACCAAGATCACCTACAAAACCTGGATTAGCCTTCTACAAGGAGAAAATCAAACATGCAAGAGCAATTTGCATAAAATGATGAAAATAATATTATTGGGAATAATGAATTACATGAGATAACTTGCTTTTATAGAGAAATATGAAAAATCCTAAAAGGAAAATCTAATTAGGACCTAAGTAAACTTAATAAAGTTTAACTACATATTTAATTACACCAACAGTGCCCAATAAATGACTACACTGGGTTGTAGTTATATTTTACTCATTTCAATTGGCTCCAAAATACAAGGCCAATTGTAGAAGATTGTATGTGATTTAAGAAATCAACTAGGTCAACCACTCGTGATGGAAACTGAGATGGATTCAAAAAAACTTGTAAAGGTCACATGGATAATGAAATTGCAAATATTTGGGAGTGGTATGACATAAAATTGAAAGTGGAGTAATTGCATGTATTTTAGGGGGCCACAAATGTGCAAGAAAAGTGGATAGATATAGACATGGGTTTAAATCCCTCAACTTAAAATTTTGTAAAGAAATAGGCATCTAATGGATATTGATGGAGGACCAAAGACATTGTAGAATTTTAGTTAGTTTCTAACCTTTGAAAAAAGCCCCACAAGAATTAAATATCTACAATGCAAATTTAATGAAACAAAGGTGGGTGCGAAAGAAGTTGAGATTGCAGATAAATGACATGTATGGATTCTTAAGAATATTTTACAATAAATACTAATTGATGTATCTTGCGGATATATTAGGGTGCTTCGCCCAGCAAAAATTTGATGGTTTTTTAACTTTGTGGGAATCTTGAGTGTTTTGGAATTTTAAATGGATAGAGCCAAGGTCGGATAGGGGTTGAAGTTTTGCAACCTTAGATTTCTTGCAATGAGAAAAACTATGGGCATTTCGGGTAACAAAGTGTGAACCCCAATCCTAATCCTGCATTGACATGACAAACAAATGCATTAGTTAGTTGATATGCAAGATAAAAGAGGGATTCCCCATGAAATCCATTCACAAATACTCAAAATAGGAAAAACAAGAACAAAATTGAAATATAGATGAAATCCTAAATTAAGCAAATGAAAACTCTTGATCCCATGGGGGAGTTGGTGCCAATTGATATTTCAAAATTAGCCCTTTCCCAACTCCTTTGTAAGCTTGATGATGATTTATCCACTTGATGGTTGAATTCCTACATATCCTAGCTAATACTTCATAAAAATAGATAAAGATAGCTATGCTTGGAGATGAAATTGAGTATAATAAGTTTACTCAAATTGTGGATGATAGAATGAGAGGAAGAGTCTCTCATTTATAAATTTCCAAATTGGAAGATTGAAGGATGTGGGTGAATGTGGGACAAAAGACCAACCAATGAGAGAAGGCCACTTGTCCACATGTGATTGGAGGAGGAATGAACACATTTTGGTCAATGTGCATGATAAATGCTATGAGATTCAAATTTGAAATTTGAATGTGACATGTTGGAGGGAGAAAGAAATGGAGTTAATGTCACTTCGCTCAAGGCTAAAGACATGTAAGAAACATTAAATGCCTTGTTGGAAGGACCAAGCCCACTTGAATTTTGAATTCAAATTTGAGGGAATATTCATCTTTTATGCCATGTGAGGGAAAATAGAGATTTAATAAATGAATTAAATCTATTTTCATGTGCAAGTTGCATTCTCTAGAGGATGTGACATGTTTTAAGATTAATTTGATCAAAGATTAATTAATGTAATGAGGAATTAGGAGATGTGACAATTTAGACTTAAATTTAAGAATTGATTTAAATCAGAAATTGAGAGGAGAGGTTTAATTAAATAAATGATTTGATTTATTTAACTAAAGAAGACAATGTTAGATTGAATTAAATAAAGTTTAATTTATTCAATTTAATAAGAGGACTTTAAAGATTTAATTTAAATAAAATGAATTATTTAAATGAACAGAGATAGAGGATTAATTAAATTAAATTGATTAATTTGATCAACAAGGGAGAAAGACCTAATTAAATAAATAATGGTTTATCTAATTAAGAGATGAAAAGTGATGATAAGTTGAGAGTATGATTCAGGAAGAAGTGATGCCAATAATCAAGATCAAATGCATTGGTATATTTTCCATGTCTACATTTTTCCCCTCTTTGAAGCAATGCACTTGTTGCATTGGTTCAAATAATAAGTTGTTCTGATCAAAGTTCAAAATGTCTTAATTTTTAAGATGCCCCACTACTGCCCCAGTGAGAAGGATTACGCTGGTATATTGCCCCCTCGAGAGATCAAGCGAAAATGTTTGATTTTTTTATCAAGATCATGATAAAATGCATGAGGAGTGGTTTTATTGATCAGAGGACGAAAGATAATTCTTTGATGTAGATAATTCTGATGATCGGCCATGGGTAGCTTCGTGTATATTTTGAGATCTCACACCTACTTTAGATAGAAATGTTAGTAAAGATAAAAGAATAAGAAGAATAAGATGGATGGAAGGAGGATCCAACAAGCCTACACTATGAATGATGATGATGATTTGTTTAATTGGAGTTGGGATTTTTAAAGGGCCATTTACTTTATGTTTGATAACACACGTAGGTACGATGCATCAAGGTATAAAGGACCAGGATGGCATTGTACCTAGTGTGATGGAATTTGACTCGACAATCAGTTAGGAGTGCTCTTGTTCACACTTGAAATACGGAAACCTTGCTAGGACGGACCTAACAAAGCAAGTATTCGCCAAGTTATTTTACAAGAACATCCAACAAGAATAGAAGATAAAAAAGATAATGAACATTGCCCCATTCCTTTATCTCTAAACCTGTTTTGTTTAGGCATCATCGAGAGGTCCTTGGAATACCGCTAGCCAAGACTAAACTACTATGAGATACCTAATGCTTATGTCCATCATGGGAATGATACATCCTAGGACATGTTTTGATCAGGGTTTTGGTGAGACTAATTGGATGATAAGCTATTGATACTCTAAGTTGATTAACTTGCATGCTTGTTGAATTAGACTTAAGACTCTGACGATTAGGGTGTTCCCTTTTGAACCTGATAGACTTGCTTCTGACTGACTCACCAAAGGATGATGGTGATGATTGATTTTATTATGAGTGATTATAATCGTAGGTGAAAGCGAGATGAGATGAAACCACCATTTTGGAATTTTTAGATATTTTGAGGTTGTTTTTAGTATTTTGAGATGTTTCAATGTTTTTGGTATTTTTGAGATTTACGACAAAGAAACTAACTTAAAGACCTATCCTAGGGGTCTTGGGAGCTGATCCATAGATTATCCTTGCCTACGTTATACATGCAAATACCACGTAGTTCAACTAATGACAAACTTGACTCGATGATGAGATAGATGGGCAAACAAATTGCCAAATTATTGTGATGTACGCCTAAGGATTGACCTAAAATGTCTCGGGGGATGATCAAAGATCAACCTTGCCTATGTTCAAGCTCAGAGATGATGTAGTTCGACAAGATGATGCCACTTTTTGATTTTGATATGATTTTGACAATTTGGATATGGATATGTGTGACGATATCAGTGCTCTGTTTGCGATTTTGTTGGAAACCAAGCTAAGGTTGATTGATCAGATTGATGGATTGATGATTTGACTAAGTGTGTTAAGTCAAAAAAAGTGATAATGCACTTGTAAACTTTAGGAAGTTGTGTTATCCTAAAGTAAACTTGTACATAAGAGGATGGTTTGACTAAGTGTGTTAAGTCAAACAAGGTGATAATTGATTGGATTCGATTGATCAAGATTTTGAAGCTTGATTTGGAACAAAATTATTTTTAATGATTTGATGTGATGTTGAAGTACACATTAGATGCCACTGATATTGATTGTTTGGGTTGATGTTCGATGAAAGATAAAGCTTGATAAGGAACATCTTTTCATCAAAATATGTCATGGGCTAGTGATTTGGATTCATTCTCACAAATACTTTGACCAATTTGATTTTGTGTGTGCCAATGTTTGAATCACCACATAAGTTGGAGGATATATATCAAGATTTATTCTCGAAGCAAGATGCAAATATCTGCCCCGAGTGTCTTGCAATGTATGGAATGCCATGGGTGGATTCTTGGATAGGTGTGTGGATGGATGGATAAGAATGCAAAGGATCCCAAGTATTATCTTGAGACAAGATAAGGTGTTTGAATAGAGGATGCTCATTTAGAAAATGCTTTAAGGCTCAGGTAACGTTGGCTTGGATAGGATCAATGAAAATGAACGATGTCAAAATGTCTACCATAAGCAAGTATAAAGTGTACACCAAATTTTCATCAAGATTAAGATAACTTGGAGTATGGATGCAGATGGATAAAAAATGGATTAGATAAATGGTTCATGGATGAATGTGTTTATTATGGATGGAATGTTGGCTTTATTATGGATGTGATAAGATGATTTCTCCTGAAATGATGCACGTAGATGCTCGATTCTACACATGACACCTGTTTTTCAGGTTTTCATCATGGTACTTGCCCAAAGCGCCACCGTAGTGGTTTTCACTGGAGGATGATTTTTTATCTTTACTGTTTTTCCATCCTTTTTATGATTTTTATTGGATTTTTTTATATTTTTTATTTTTTTGTATTTTTCTGAAAGATTTTAAACTAATGCTGAACCACCCGGTGGTGTTGACATTGGTGCTTCTGTCATAATGTGCCACTGATATCCTTCTTGAAGAAGCTGCTTTGCCAAAATACGTGCACTTGAATGCAAATTTTGAGATTTCTGATCTGCTTTGTTGATATTGAAGTTAACTTTGTCTTTGTGCACACATCGTGATAGAGTGCCTTCTGAATCCTTATGATGAAGGGTCATCGCCAATACATGGTCAATGTGAGAATTGGATATCATGCGTGGAGGCGTGGATGACAGAGTGTGTTTGGGAATAAAAGATGGATTGGTTGACAATTTGGAACCTTTGACTGTCCAAACTTGGGAAGATGAGCAATGATGGGTGGATATGGAAGTGTGCATGGAATTAGGACCAACTGCTCGATACACTTTGTACGTTGCTTGAGAAGCCTGATTTTTATTTTGTGGAAATCTTTGATGGATACTTGCCCCATTTTTATTTTTCCCCATAGTTTCTTTGACTAATGGAGTTTAATAGGGATCGTATTTCTTTGTATTATTTGGTATCCACTTGTATTTGATTTTTCCTTCATGATTTTCAACTTCTTTTTCTTTGATAATGTTCTTTGCACTTTGATTCAAATATTTATTTTGATGTTGGTCCCAATTCATGGATGGAACGATGGGTGGATGAAGATTCATGATGTGATTGGTTCTAGTATTGGCATAGGTTTCATCATAAGGATTCTTCATGCTCCCTATGTTGATTTTTTCTTCAGATGAAGTTGCCCCCGGTATTATAGAGGTATCTATGATATGTTTAGATCCCTTAATTTTTGAATAACCAAGAACTTGATGCTTAGGATTACAAATAATTTGAACTAATTCCAAGATACCATGTTCATGTAGGCCTAATCCTTTGCCTTGATAATTCATCTGTTGAAACATTTTATTTGCAATAGGATATGATCTACCTTGGTGACAAGGTGTTACTCCTCCACTCTATGGTGGATCTTCAAAAGTTCCAGCTTCTTTATTGATGAGGTAGCTTGCCCTAAGAAAGGTAAGTGATCCAAGGTTATAATTGATAGGATCCTCCATATGTGGGATGACTTTATGATTGATCTCTTTGGCTTCATTTTGTGAGATATCAAATTGTAGTGCTTCTTCAAGAAGTGTTGATGATTCATTGTCCTCATAAAACTCTTCCTCATGATTCAGTTCACAAGATGTTTTTGATTCACGACTTATGTAGGAGCCCTCTTCATGACCTATTTCTGTTGTCTCCATAGGATGTTTTTGTTTTGAAACTTTTATAGAAGCCTTCTGATATGTCTCCATATGATGTCTTTGATTCATAACTTCTGTAGAAGTCGTCTTCATGATCCACTTTTGGTATGTCTTTATATTTTTCTATACTTTGATCATGTGTACAAATGTTAAGAGTGGGAGACTCTTGTACTTTGGTAATGATGTCAAGAGTATGGGACTCATGTTTTGAATGAAGATCATCTATGATTCCATTCAAAGAAAGAATCTCATGGGTAGATGGAGGGGTATGTGCTATATGGATATGATCATCATTTTTTGACATCTTGTATAGATAAGAGGGTGTCCATTATATCATTGTAGTAGCTTGGAGATACAAATTCTTGATCTCGAATGATTTTGGAATTGCTTTCGACATGCTTTGGATAAAGTTCTTGACATGGGTCAATTTCAAAGAATGGATTGCTTATAAAGGGCTCTTGGATATCTTCATTAGGTATAGGAAGTTGCTCAAATGTCATGAGGTCAAAGGATGTCCATATGTTTTGGAAATGATCATTACTAGACCTTGGTAAAATATGTTGATCATGCTTTGGAATATGTTCTTGAGATATATCCTCTAGCTCATTAGGTGATGTAGAGACATTTTCAACATGATCATTGGTCGAAGGATCTTGATCATCATTTTCAATGATTGTGGTGGGAATTTGTTTCAAGCTTTGCTGAGCGAGTGGGGCTTGTTGATATGCTTGCATTTGTTGTGCCAAAAATGCTTGTTGTTGGTCTTGTTGTTGATGTGCCAACAAAGCTTGTTGTTGGGCTAGTAATTGGGTTGCTTCCTATTGTGCTTGATACTCTTGTAAGCCTTGTTGAAATTTTTGTTGTCAAGCTGCTTGCAATTGTGCATGGTATTGTGTGTGGGCTTTAGCATGCATTTGTTGGACTGATTGCAACATGATGCTCGATGAATTTGCCATTTTTTGTTTTGGCGGTGGTGGCGGTGGATTGGGAAATGTGTTGACCGTTGTGATGAGCGGAATGGTCTCATTGATTGCCAAGGTTTGAGTGGTGAATGGTGTGATTGGGATTCTTGGTCCTTGAGACACTTGAGGGACGATGGTTTTGTTGACCTTTGGGGTTGCTTGGATGGTTGACATCTTTTGTTGCGATGTTTATGGTAGGATGAGAGGATTTGGTATGATTTTTTTCTTTATGAAGGGATTTTTGCTCAGATTTGGTTGGTTGATGGTTGGTAAAGGGGGGAGGCTCATGCCTTGATTTTTTGGTTGATAGATTTGTAAGTTTTTACTTTGATTTAAATCTACCAAAGGGAAAGGTGTTCCAAAATTTAGATTGGGAAAACTCACATTTGTTGTACCATTGAGGTTTGTAGGAGATAATGATCCCATGTATAGTTTCTACAAATGAAAATTTTGAAAATCAATTGGTATTGTAAGGCTTGGATAGTTTGGTTGAATTGGATTACTCATGATCGATGAATCAACTTTATATTTCATGTTCCTCTTGTGTTTTGACCTTGTTGACCTCTGAGGGATTTAGGACCAATGATGAGATGAAGGATGAAAGGGGTGAATAATATGGGTGTTTAAACTTTTAGGAACTTTAGATCATTGCTATATTTTAGGACTTGTTTTGATTTTGATTTTTTTGCGGATAGTTTGACGAAGTGTGTTAAGTCAAACAAGGTGATGGTGAAATTGTAAACCCTAGGAATTTGTTTTATCCTAGGGAAAACTCACATAAGAGAATGAATTGGCTAAGTGTGTTAAGCCAATCGAAGTGATCATGAAATAGTAGACCTTAGGAAGTTGTGTTATCCTAGAGGCAAATTTGTTCAAGAGGATTGATAATTTGACTAGGTGCGTTAAGTCAAACAAGGTGATGCTGATTTTTCCTAAAAGTATAGCATAAGTGATGTTTTCAGAGTCTCAATAATTTTTTGGTGAGATGGTATTTTGATAAATGTTTGGATGGGGTGAAGTGTTTGACTTGATCATATATGACCATACGAGGACCTGCTTACAAGAACAAGGTAATGAAGAACATGTTTTTTTTTCTAAAAGTGGTTCAAACCAAAAGACCAATGTTGGCATGAAAACCTAATGACTCAAAAGGGACCAAGCACATGCGTGGTTCAATTGTCTGTTATCTTTTTTAGGTTTGGTTCTTTTTACCACAAACACTTTCTTGATTATGTTTCAAACTAAATGTCCAATGTCCTAATTTTCTTTCATCCCACAAAGTGCATTATGTGGAAATCAAGGAAATCAAGGCAAAGGTTTCCTAGTGTTGACTTTGGTGAAAACAAATGATGATTAAACCCAAGCACTTAGAAACCTCTAAGGATGGAATCCCTAGGGAAAGCAAGAGCACTTGGATTTGTCAAGGGTATTTGTTTCCCCCAAAGGGTTTGAAATTCTGATGATTCGTTGAATGTTTATTTTCCACTATTTTAGATCCAAGCAAAGTGTTTTGTTTCCAAAAACATGTACAATCCTAGGGTGATGAGACAATATTTGTTGGGATCCCACTTGGATAAATCGAGTTGTGCATATTCAATGCAGATGATTAGATGCTTGACCACACAGACTCCCCCTTATAATGCACTCACTTCTCGGGTCAACCAAGCATCAGTACCCATGAATCTCCCATGGCATACTTTTCATCTCTATAATAGAACCACATGTATATGTGGGGCAGCTTTAAAGGACATGACCTTTTGCACCAACAAATAGATAAAGATTTTGGCCTTTTCTAAACAAGGGTTTTAATGCGGGCATTCCATTCGTGGGGGACTATCCATGCGGTGAGAGACCATTGTTTCCCTTCTCGTCAGAATAATCCTCGTGATTCTCAAACTTTCCTTGAGAATCCACACTTGTATACTGGTTGGAAGTCGCTTGGCTTTAGCGTGTTCTCAGTTGGGTCGTTCCCTTGGGTGATTAATTTTTCCCACAAGGCAGGCTGCTAAGATAAACAAAAGCAAGCAAGCATATCTCGTAGTTCAATCGACCTTTGTTGAAAAACAAAGGGAGAACACTTGCAATATACCACGCTTGCACTCGCAAGATTGGTTTAATTTTAATCCCAAAATGAATTGTGGAGGTAATATTTTATGCAACTTAATGTCACCAAAAAGAATTTTGATTCTCAAGATTGTCATGAAACGCGAGAGAAGTGCATACGCCTTTTTAAATGAAATTACTTTGCAAAAAAATTACAAGACACAAAAACACATGTTCATTTTAAATCCCTTAAAGCAATAATGAATTATTTTTAAAGCACCAAAGGAAGTCTAAGATTTTCGTTGTTCAATTTTTAATCCTTAAACCAAATCTAGTGAGTTGTTCTAAAGTTCTTTTTAAAGCCCTTTGTTTGCAAAATTTGAAAGAAAATTTGTATTGTTCTTTTTAGAGCCCAAAATAAATTTTAGTGTCCTAAGAGCATGAAAGTAATCAAATCCTTAGAAAGGGATTATAAGTTCTCCCAAAAAAATTTAAAAACACTTAATACAATGAGATGATAACATCATAAAGAACCCTTGGCCTTCATTTTCCTTCCTTCACTTTTAATTTTAGAAATTCCCTTTTTTGGCAGATTTCAACAATTTTTAGGTTTTTCCATTTTTTGCAATTTTGCATGCATGACTTTGACAGTCCTATTTTTTCCAAAAACTTTATAACACTAAGATAGGATGAATTGCCAACTAACATCTAAAATTGGAAACATGGGTTTTGAGTTATTAACAAAAACAACTTTTAAAAAACTAGGAAAAAACATTAAAATGTCATTTTGAGGGCCAAGATGAAAGTTTCAAGCCTCGGAAATGTGCCAAAATGGCCACCAACCCATCAATGAATAATTGCCAAACCACATGCCACCTCATAACAAAATCGCCTGTAAAATTTCAGCCAAAACCAACCTCCAAGTCAAAAGTTATGACCTCGGAAAGTTCTTGCATCGCAAAAAATGTTAAAAAAATCAGAAATTTGCAAGTGTTGCGCAGTTAGCAAATGTGGCGTAGTTTAGAAATCTCGTGATGCAATATAGCGTCGCACCTTGACTAAGTGCGGCGCTTTGCAGAAAATAGGGAGCACAAATGAGGTGGAGTTTTGGCATGCGATGCAATTTGGAATGCGACGAAGTTTAAAATTTTGAAAAATTTAAGTAGGAAAACAAGTGCGACACAGTTTGGAGTTTTGCGCCAAAATGTGAACCCCAACCCTAATCCTGTAGACATGACAAAAAAACACATTAGCTAGTTGATATGCAAGATAAAAGAGGGATTCCCCATGAAATCCATTCACAAATACTCAAAATAGGAAAAACAAGAACAAAATTGAAATATAGATGAAATCTTAAATTAAGCAAATGCAAACACTTGATCCCATGGGGGATTTGGTGCCAATTGATATGTTGAAATTAGCCCTTTCCCAACTCCTTTGTAAGCTTGATGATGATTTATCCACTTGATGGTTGAATTCTTACATAACCTAGCTAAGAATTTGATAAAAATATATAAAGATGGCTATGTTTGGAGATGAGATTGAGTATAATAAGTTCACTGAAATTGTGGATGATAGAATGAGAGGAAGATTCTCTCATTTATAGATTTCCAAATTGGAAGATTGAAGGATTTGGGTGAATGTGGGACAAAAGACCAACCAATGAGAGAAGGCCACTTGTCCACATGTGATTGGAGGAGGAATGAGCACATTTTGGTCAATGTGCATGATAAATGCTATGAGATTTAAATTTGAAATTTGAATGTGATATGTTGGAGGGAGAAATAAATTGAATTAATGTCACTTGGATCAAGGCTAAGGACATGTAAGAGGCATTAAATGCCTTGTTGGAAGGACCAAGCCCACTTGAATTTTGAATTCAAATTTGAGGGAATATTCATCTTTTATGCCATGTGAGGGAAAATAGAGATTTAATAAATGAATTAAATCTATTTTTATGTGCAAGTTGCATTCTCTACAGGATTTGACTTGTTTTAAGATTAATTTAATCAAATATTAATTAATGTAATGAGGAATTAGGAGATGTGACAATTTAGACTTAAATTTAAGAATTGATTTAAATCAGAAATTGAGAAGAAAGGTTTAATTAAATAAATGATTTGATTTATTTAACTAAAGGAGCCAATGTTAGATTGAATTAAATAAGGTTTAATTTATTCAATTTAATAAGAGGACTTTAGAGATTTAATTTAAATAAAATTAATTATTGAAATGAACAGAGATAGAGGATTAATTAAATTAAATTGATTAATATGATCAACAAGGGAGAAAGACCTAATTAAATAAATAATGATTTATCTAATTAAGAGATGAAAAGTGATGATAAACTGAGAGTATGATTTAGGAAGAAGCAATGTCAATAATCAGGATCAAGTGCATCGGTATATTTTCCATGTCTACACAAAGTTTTGCAACTCAAAATTTTAACATTAAACCCCAAAATGATCAAAAATATATGAAATCCAAGACATGGCTAAATAAAAGACCCATATTTTATAAAATCTCACCCAAAGTGAACATTCACTTGGAAAATACCAAGACCCAAACCAAAATCAAAACAAAAAGAGGGGTCCTCGCTTTCAGCGGGGTGTGTTTGAAGGGAACAAAAAATCCAAAGGTAATAAGTAGGGCTTCTAAAAACTTTAATTTTATATACAATAAATATAAGGAGTGAAATTATGGGAAAATGGGTTGGGGTCCTAGGTCCTAAATTCAAAGAACCTAGGATGTAAGGGGCTTTTTCCAAGATTTCATTAGAATACCAACCATAAAGCCAAGAGATTGACTTCCAACCTCAATGGTGAGTCAATCAAACTTGGGCTGGTGATTCTTTAGAGCCTTAGGATGATTATTTTGAAATGGTGAAACTAATTGAACTATATGATCTAATATGTAAAATATAGATTCCCAAAGATAAGTAGACTATAACAACACTTTACAGGCAAATCTAGGAGATATCAGAGAGTATGTCCCTAACACCAAAAGTTTATTCCAGCATGTGTAGAGGGACTAGTTCACCCCTAGGAAAATGGTTCTTTGATTAAGATTCCAAAAGTACTTTTTACATTACTCTAATGCTGGATCTAATATGTTTTACACTTACAAATTTGTCAAAATATCGAAAATAAATTTTGCAACTTAGATTCTATAGGTTGACAAGAATGATGACAACAAACATAACAATGCAATTTTTTTCTTCAAGATCTCTTCAATATTTCTTCAACATATAACCCGCACATACACAAAGAGGGGAAAATTTTGTCATATAGGGGTTTGCCTTAGTCAAACCCCATGAATAGTGTTCACACTTTCACAATGACAATGTCAATGATAAAAACCTTAATTGAAAGGAAGGAAATGATGATTGAAAAAAATTATGAAACTCACCACCCTTCAATAGCTTCCTTGAAGGAATGAAGACATACACATCACTTCAAGGGAATTGGATCTTTCTTACTTGTTTTGCTTGAATACTTAAATGCTTGAATGCATGAAGACCTAAAACATTTGTTAACAAGACAACATGAATACACATAAACTTTGACATGATGTTAGGATCTTGATTGCTGCTATAAATGAATGATTATGTTACTCTTGAATTCTCTTGACAATAATTTTCTCAATAAGATTTTTTCATAAAAAAATTCCCTTTCAAATGATAAAAAGACTAGGTATTTATAAGTGTTTATCCAATTTCCCAAAAAATAGATTCCAAAAGCTCACACTTACAATTTAATTTTGATCATTAAAATACTGCCAAAAGCATATTTTAATCTGGGTTCAAGCTCATAAAGGGGACCCATTCGCCCATGGGGGAATGGGTCCTAGCCTAAAATTCTAGGACATAAATGATCCAAGGCAATTTAATTATTAAATGCACATTTATTAAGTGTCGGTTCCCCTTTCATAAAATGGTAAGAATAAGGCTTTGGAATGCATAATTTGGAAAATTAGAAGTTTAATTAAGTCCAATAAATTAAGGGACCCAAACATAGTTTAAAATTATGAAGGTATATAATTTTCTACACTACATTTATCTCCCACTTTAGTGAAAGTATGAACTTACACTCAGACTCACACTAAAGTAGATAAATATATGACAAGGGAGGTCCAATTGTACAACTATTGGAAAGATAAGATGACAAAGGATTAAGGAGAGTGATCAAGCCCCCAATATCTATGATCTCATGGTAAACCAACATAGGCACAAAAGAAAACACACATGTGTAGCAGTGATACAAGGTACACAAAAATTCAATATCAAAATTAATGTGAAAAGGAGAAAATATATGGACTAGCAAGTTGTACTATGCTATGTTTCCATAAAATATACTCACAAGGGCTAGTGAAGTCTTATATTCACTAGGTGAGCCCCTAAGGAAAAAATGAGAAACGCACACTAGGTCTACAAGGTGTACACTCATAAAAAAGGTGGGAAGGATGCACTAGGTCTACAGGTGTGTGCCCACAAAAAGGTGAAATAAATGGGAAGGACACACCATGTCTACAGATGTGTAGCCAATTTTCAAACCACACCAAAAGCATACTCCCTAATAAATTTGATAAGGTGCCACAAAATAATTAATATTTTATGTCAATGCTACACTAAGTTCAACTTACTATGAACAAAGTGAAGCCAAAAATGTCAATTTGATAATACCAATGTATGTCCCACTTTAAAGAAATTTCTAAGCACCATGCTATGAGAAATTACTTTAAACTAGAAAATGATAAATGCCATATCACAAAAGATCACAAGAGCTTATTTGGGAATCCATATGCCAATGATATGTTTCCAAATAAACTACTTCATGATAAGGGGTTGCCTCTAGAATATAGCAACATAGAAAGGTACACTAAGGGATCCACAAATTTGGGGTCAACATATGTCTTTGCTAAAATGATATAATAGAGATTGAAACTGTCATCATCCCCTAAATACTCATGGAAAAGCGAACACAAAGGAGGAATGACACATAGAAAAAGAGAAAACAAGATTTAGGTCAACATGGAAGAGACCTAAATGTCTCGATGCCTTGCATCGTCCCCAAAAGGAAAACACAAGATAAATAAAATGACATGTAGAAGACTATAGATACAAATAGAAGAATGTCACAACAAATTTGTTTCCTATGTATCCTTATGCCAATGGACCAACAAGGGTCATCCAAAGAAAACTAAAAAATATAAAGGAACACCAAGGAGCAAGATATGGGAGATCACATTACATGCAAACAAACACAAACAACATAATAAGAAAACATGAAGTAGTACGTCACATGCAAGCTGACCTAGAGTAGATTGTATGTATCCCAATCTTGCTCATCATAAATGGAAGGTGAATAACTAGCCAAGGGGACTACAACAAGTTTTGTACTATGAGAATCACCAAATTAAACACATGGTGGGTCACTCTTATTGGGAGGATCATCATGGTTTCCCTCATATAATTTCATAGAAGTGGAAAATAACAAATTCATCTCATTATAAACTTCATCAATCTTAGCAATCTCATCATAATTATCCAAATTGATCACAATATGAGGTTTTATGATTATTGCAATTGAATTTTCTTGTTTCACCTATTGTTTTGGTTGAATTTCTTTATTGGTGAAGTTTGAATTTCTTCTTGAGTTGGTTCCATGGGTGTTGGTTTATTCTTTTCTTCCAATTATCGAGCAATAGCATGACATCTATGTCTACGCTCTTTAACATTTTAGTTTCTTTTTGTATGGTTTTGAAGTTGTGATGGTTTATGATCACGTTTATCAATGATTGGTTTCTTTTCTTCCCTTAAGGGAGGAATAGAAGGAACCATCGAGGGTTGGGAAACCACTATCTCTTTAGGTCTATAGACATTTTTTTATATTTGGAGGCACAAAAGGGATCATCTTGTTGTCTCTTGGTCTCTTATAGGAAATGGGTGGAGAAACTACAGTGAATTTATCTTGGATACTTGTAAGGGATTGTGGCTCACTCACAGGTTCATCAATGGTAGGTTGGGGGAAGGAATAACCATGGACTCATTAGACTCAGGAATATTGCTAAGAGATAATTCTACTATGATCTTTTCCTTGAAATTTTGCTAGGACTTGAAAAATAAATATTCACGAGGCTTTATAGGTTCCATAGATCTAGGCCAAAATAAATTCAATGAAAAATTTTCATAGGAAGACAAAGGATTAAACCCACTATGGTGCATGGTAAATATCTCATTTCCAATGGGAAACTTTATGCACCTGTGAATAACTGGCAGGACGACATTCATGGAGCATAACCATGAGTAGCTTAGCTTCATATGGAATTGGTTGGGTGTCAAGATGATGGAGAATAAAAAATATAATTGTTTAGGTCCTAAATTTAATGTAATGCTACTTTTCTCCATTGGTTATTTGAGTAGCAACAATAGATTTAATATAACAAACATTAAAGTTAATATAATTTATAATATACAATATTATCAATGTAAATATGAATAAATATTGTAAGCTACAAATATGTGACAATTAAATAATCAACATATTAAATGGAATAACACCTCCACATAGATTAATCATATTAAAACCAAATCATATAGACAAGATTCCCAATATTACTGAATCAATGGTTCTCAATACTTATCTTAAAGTCATGGAAAGGTTGTTATGATGGAAAGGCTGATATTTTCCACTCAGAGGAATGGTTATGGACCTAGGTTTTTTTACAACACAAAAAACCCCAGAGGAACAAGTTCTTGCACAAAACCAAACTCGCCTTCATAGCATAAAATCAGCCCTGGCCAAGAAACTCCTGGGTGTACGTTGTACCCCAAGTTAGACACACACTTTGTGCCCCTTCTCCCAATGCTTAAATTCCCACATAGACCCTAACCTTCACTCCTTTGTGCCCTTTTAGTTCCTCTTTCATTTTTCTCTTCTTTCCTTGAATGTTCTCCATCCTTGAATGTCTTTTACATGTCTCACATGAATGATTTATATATCCTTTTAAGGTGTGGTTTCCAAACCATCACACCATTTCACAAAAGGTTTCCTTTTAATAATTATTTAAATAAATAATTATTCTTATTTTTTAAAGAGTGTTTATGTACACATTCTTTATTAATCTCTCTTTTAACCAAAGGATCATAATATCCTTTATTCTCTATATCCCTTTTAATTCCAAAGGGTGATTTATATATATTTCTCTTCTCTTGGGTAAAAGGTCACATAAAATTTAATGGAAGAGTGATTGAACCTATCGCAGGGAAAGAAAAACCATTATGTGTTTTAATCCATTCTTTTGATTATTCATTAGTATCTTGATAAAGATCTTGCACAAATAAGAATTCCTCGATGATCACATTATCTGTGCATGTGGGATCAATAAGTATTCCTTGTGCAAGTTTATTATTGATATGGCCAACAATGTAGAGAGGACCATCAGGCACATGTCTAAGTGCATCATCATTAGTGAAAGCAATGTTAGGTAAAAAATTTGTTTGGCCCTTGCGAGGTTGAACGTCAATGATACCGATCATGACTTGTAGAGGATCATCCTCATTATTACTCTTATCATGATCAATCGTGTCTTCTATATTATTAGCATTCATCATATCATTGTTATCCTCACTAGCTTTTACAAAGGTGATTGAATGATTTGGCATTGGGTTCATGAATATTTACAAATTTGATTGGGTGGGACAATAGAATTATTCTCGTGATCATGAATGCCACCCAACTAGATTTTATCGGAATCAATGAGGTCTTGCACTTGATATTTAAGCTGCATGCATCGTTTTGTATCATGTCAAATTTTTTGGTGATAGTGACAAAAGGAATTTTAGTTATGGTTTGGAGGTAAATTCTTGGTTGTATCAATAGGCCTAACTAGAGGTAAAGTGATTAAATTCTTATTCAAGAGTTGCATTATAATCAAATGAAGGGAATCAAGGAGTAGGGTGAATTGCCTATCCCTAGCCCTAAATTGGTATGGGGTTATTTTTATGGCAAAAAATTGAGGCTCGAAATGGAGGGTTGGTTTAGGTGGATTTATTTTTATTAAAACCTTGTTTCTTTTCTTGAATGATTAAATTTTTTTGTGAGGTATGGGTTCATATTTTTTAGCATGATTTGAGGAAGTTTTCCCTTCATGTTGACTAACCGAATTCTGGTAATCACAGAGAGTCACACACAAATTCATAAAGGATGTGAACTTCATCATCCCAATCCTATCTCTTATGTCCTTTTTAAATTTGTCAATTAACATTCTTTGAAGATCCACATTGGGAAGGTTAATATTGATTTGTGAGTAAAGAAATTGATAGCATGCTATAAAATCTAAATTTTTCTCCTTGTTGTTACTTACACCTTAAGTTAGGTAGAGCCATCTTAGGACCGATGTGTACTTGGAAATGGTTAAGAAAGGCATCAAAAAGCTCATTGGATCTCCAATGACAATGGGTTTCTTTTGAAATATTATGAAGATAATTTACATTTTAGTTTTGGTTCAATGTTGTTATTTGTTGTTGAAGGGATGTGACATTTTGCAAAAGTTGGTTTATGAAGGAATCATTGGTTATGTTTTAGGATGGAGGTGAATATGGTGGTGGTGTATATGTGTTAGGTGGATAACTATATTGAAATTTTGTGAGAGGTGATGGATTTGGAGATATTATGTTTGAGCTTACAAAACTAAAAGGATTCCTAGTGGAATACCCAAGGTTGGAGCTATACTATTGTTTGGTTGAATCATTGTGGTAACAGTTGAATTTGTATATGTATGAATAGAGGTTATAGGTGTAGGGGGATGAATTTGATTTCCTCCTTGGCTTTGAGTATATCCCAAATCTTGAGCACAACTAGCAATTGTTGTAACATGATCATCAATAATATGAGCGAGCCTATGCAAAACCTTTAATCCTTGATCATTATCAAGAATTTTGCTCATGTTATCTATGACAAAAACCATTGTGCCAGTGATATATTTCCTACTCACAAAGTCTTGAAGTTTTTCTAAGGCTTGTCCAATTGTTTGAGTTTCTCTTGAGGAACATGGGCAACCATGGTTTCATTATTAGTAACAGTGGTTGATGGTAATGTGGTCACAGGAAATGTGGCATTAGGGATGAATTCCAACATGGGTTGGCTATTGTCAACATATTGTGTGAAAGAGTTGAAAAACCCAAAATCCACAATAAATGTACCAATAGCATGGGATGCCATGAGTCTCAAACTACGTCTCACTAAAGTATTGGTAGTATGACACTAGGTTGTAAAACTCATACAAGTTTCACAATACCCAAATTGCACCCAAGATAAACACCAATAGACTAAATAAAGACAACAAACACCCAAAAATAGGAAGTAGAAAATGGGAGCAAACAAAAAATATAGTAACAAAGGTCTCAAAAAAAAAATTAGCCTAGACAAATAGGACAGGGTCACCCAATGGCGAATGGGTCATGCTCAGGGGTTTTGAGAAATGATAGTTTAGTTGTGAACTATACTACTTAAGGATGCACAATCTACTTGCAAACAATTAAAATATTAAATTAGTTTCTAGAATTTTCTTAATGTATTCCAATTTGATGCAAGTATGCAAGAATGTTAATGCTATTTAAGCAAATTGAAATGCAATTTTTAGATTTGAACTATGATAATTGACTAATTGTAAGATGCAAAGACCTAAAAGTGATGAATTTTTAAAGTAAATTTTGATTTTAAACAATGTACTTTCTTTTACCAAATGAACTAAATGTAACACACTTCAGAATATGCAATTTTTTGAAATTTTAATAAAGATCTGCAAGTACAGGGAATCTGAGCAAACAAAGAAAGAAAAATATGCAAAAATTTACAGAAGCACCTGTACGAGGATAGGGTTGCCTAAGGGTGAATGGGTATTTGTATAGGGTTCTAAAAAAATCAAAAGCTAAGTGTTTGAATTGTTGTTTGAGGTTTTTGTTCTTATCTGCAAATAAATTTTATAGTGGCTATTTTTCTAGAATTTTACAATAAGATGTAAATATAAATGTGTGACAAAATAACAATTTACGAGTGAAAATTTGAATGAAATTTTGATTTAAATGACTGAATCACAAACTAATACAATGTATGATGAAAAATTTATGTAATATTTTTGGATTTTTAATGATGCAAACATGCAATATACAACCCTAAATGAAGAATTCAAAACACAATGATGCAAAACCTAGATCTAGGGTTTGAGAGACCTTCCAAATCAAAAAGTTATGATGTCAAATATCAGGTTCACCAAAATGAAATGATGGAAAAATGGGTGGGGGTCCTAGGTCCTAAATTCAAAGAACCTAGGATGTAAGTGTCCTTTTCCAAGATTTCATTAAAATACCAACCAAAAAGCCAAGATTTTGACTTCCAACCTCAAAGTGAGTCAATCAAACCTAGGTTGGTGATTATTTAGGGCCTTAGGATGATTAGGAATGATCAAAAAATAATTTGAGACAATGAAACTAATTGAACTATATGACCTCATATGTAAAATACAGTTTTTTGAAGATAAACAAACTGTAATAACACTTTGTAGGTAGATCTAGGAGATATCAAAGAGTATGTACCTATCACCAAAAGTTTATTCTGGCATGTATAGAGGGACTTGTTCACCCCTAGGAAAATGGATCTTTGATTAGGCTTTCAAAAATAATTTTTACAATCCTCTGGTGCTAGATTTGAGATGTTGTTTTCCACCTACAAATTTTTCAAGATGTCAAAAATGAATTATTTAGCTTAGTTTCTGAAGGTTGACAAGAATGATGACAAAAAATACAACTATGTAAAATTGATCTTCAAGATCTCTTCAATCCTTCGTCAACCTGTAACTTGTACATGCACAAAGAGGGAAAATAGTTGTGCCATATAGGGGTTTGCCTCAATCAAACCTTATGAATATTATTCCCACTTTCACAATGGTGATAAAAACCTTAATGGAAATGAATGAAATGATGAATGAACAATTTGTTGCATCTCACCACCCTTCAATAGATTTCTTGAAGGACTGAAGACATACACATCACTTAAAGGGAATTGGATCTTTCTTGCTTGATTTTCTTAAATTCTTGAATGCATGAAGACCTACAAAACTTGTTAGCCTTCACAAGACAACATGAATACACATAAACTATGTCATGATGTTAGGATCTTGATTGGTGCTATAAATGACTAATATGTTGCTCTTGAATGCTATTGACAATAGTTTTCTTAATAGGATTGTTTCATGAAATGTGTTCCCTTTCAAATGATAAAAATACTAGGTATTTATAGGTGTTTATCCAATTTATCGGAAATTAGATTCTAAAAGCTGATACTTAAAATTTAAATTTTGATCATTAAAATATCGACAAAAACATATTTTAATTTGGGTCTTGGTTCATAAAGGTGGCCCATTCACTCATGGGAAAATGGGTCATGGCCTAGACTTCCAATACACACATGATCCAAGGGAATTTAATTATTAAATGCATTTATTTAATGTTGGTTCCTCTTTCAAAAAAGGCAAGAATAAGGCTTTGGAATGCGTAATTTGAAAAATTAGAAGCTTAATTAAATCTAATAAATTAAGGGACCCAAACATAATGTGAAATTGTAAAGGTATACAATTTTCTACACTACAAGGAGTATATTGGAGCTATTCAAGATGAAAATGGCTATGTTCATAAAAAGATGGAAGAGATAAACAAATTGTTTCAAAACTATTATGAGATTTTTTTATAAGAAGATTCACATTGGTGGGATGTTCAACCATTTTTTCAAGATATTATTAAGGATCATATCCCCATCAAATTGGATATTGATTATAGTAAATTTTTAGACTATAATATTTTATTGAAGACTTAGAACTATAGGATTTTATGAAAAACTCCTCAATATCACCTGAAAGACAACAATAACTTCCACAATAGAGAAATGACAAAAATATCATGCTATGATTATGGATGCAAGGTTTCCAAATTGAATATGACAATGTGCATATGATGCCTTTCTTATAAAGGCAAGGTGTGAGATAGGATTAGACAAGATCATGACATGTGTCTCAATCCTGTAAAATGAGACAAATACCTCAATAAATATTAAATGAATTAGGGCACAACCATTAAATGTCAAATTATAAGATAATATCTAATGACAACTAAAACTATCTAGAAACATTCCCTCCTAGGACCTAAGTGGACTTAACATGTAAATAGGACCTAGATAAGTAAAACACCTATTTACACCATACCCCCCTTAAGTAAAACTTAGGGAGTAATATTATGCAAATGACAAAAAGATGGGTCTCGACTATGAGGTCGTGTGAGGTACCCATGTACAAATGCAAATGAAATCTCTCATAAATAGAGAAGAGGAGAAAACCCAGTGGGACAAAACTCCTCCCCAAAAGAGAGAAAAGGTACAATAATGTTCTCCATGAAAAATGAGAGGATAAAACCTCATTTGAGGAAAAACAACCCCAAAGAGAGACGAAGAAGAGACATTTAGCCCCCTTTAATTAGATAACCTGCTACAAAGAAACCTTGGAAGAACATTTATGGAGTAACACTAGAATCCTTAATCAAGGCAAGAAAATAAAAGATAATTCTGATGCTAGAAACCATATTAGAGTCACTCAAGGATTCACACTTAGAATCATGATAAAGAAACAAAAATATTGATTCCAAGGAACACTAGAACACTCTCAATATGGAGAAAATCTAGAATTTAAATGAAGCAATAGGATATAAATCATCGTTATAGAACTGAAATGAAGTGCAAAGATCAAATTTGCACCCTCCCAACTATCAAAATATCTAAGTAATCTCAAAGACACCCATCAAGGAAAGAGCTAAAATCATGATATACCTAGGACATAAATATGAAAAAGTGCATGAATGGTATGATAGAGCTCCTCAATACCTTTCCAATGTTGCAATAATCGTGAAAATCAAAGATCGTGGAAAAATGTTATGTGCTCAGAGCCAAAAATGAAGATTTGACTTCAAATAGAAATAAATGCCTCAAAATAAAAAAATTTGGAAAATAACTTGCACCACTACAAATTGGTGAAGCCAGATTTCTAATGATATCTCGTTGGCAAAAAATGACCTGCTAGATTAAAATTTATGAAAGTTTGAAAAAATGGCCTATTAGGGCCTTTGAGGGTAAAAAATTTAGCCCTGGGGGGCTTATTCATCGATTCCTCCTATGACCACTATTAAAAAAAATGTTGTAAAAATTATTACTTGTTACTTAGTGGTAGTGGTGCCTTTAGGGTGAGTGATCCTGGGGCAACATGCCATAGGTCATGTTGCCCAAGGCTTAAGCCCCTTCCAATAGAGAAAGATGATTGTAGTTGTACAATAAAGCAACCAGGCACCAAACAAAAAATGGTGGGAATTCAAAATATAAAAAAAAATTATTAATTAAAAACTGATGGATATTGTACAAAACTACCCACTAAAAAAGACTAAAATGACTTTGTATGCCCAGTCCGCAGACCGAGTACTTTGCTGACTAGATGATGACATAAAAAATGGAATATTATGCCTAAAGATCTTGACAATATAGATGATTTTGCAGATCACGACCTTAGGTATGACACTCTACAATACGACCAAGTATAAATTTGTATGGTCATACAAAAAAAATTGACTATACAAAAAATTGCATGATGCCCACGGATAAAGGTTTTGAAAATTGATTAATTGATAGTCATTCCTTAGGTTTTAGGCCTTCCAGATGCAATGGAAAAGTCTATTTTGACCCTAAGTGCTGCAAAAAATTAGCTACCCCCCAAATTTGGCAACTAAAACACTCCTTCAAACCCTTGTAGATCAATCAAAACATGATGAAATTTAATGAAATGAAAGACAAACCTGACTTTTTTTACACCAAGGATTTAATGGCGAGGTCCTTGAAACCCCAACTCACACCCAAGAAAAAATTCACTCGAAGATTGGTCCTTCAGATCTAGGAATAATTATACACCACTAAAGCTCTGATACCATGTAGGAGTTTATGGTGAGCTCCTTAGCACCCCAAGATGACCTACAAGACAACAACTTCCACAAGAGAGAAATGACATTGATTATGGACGAAGGATTGCTAGATTGAATGTGACAATGTATATATGATACCTTTCTTATAAAATAAAAGTATGAGATAGAATTAGACAAGATCGTGACATGTGTCTTAATCCTATACAATGAGACAACTACCTCAACGAATTTTAAATGACTTAGGAAATAAGCATTAAATGCCAAAAGATAAGATAAGATCTAGTGACAAATAATACTATCTAGAAATATTTCCTCCTAGGACCTATGTGGATTTAACATGTAAATAGGACCTAGATAGGTAAAACACCTACTTACACCTACAAGAACATGCTATGTTTTCTATGGATACTAATAAAAGTCTTAGGATTGATGGGATTTCAATGGAGTTCTATTGAACTATGTGGAAGTATATTAAATATTATTTTTATTTATTCTATTTGGAGGCTTTGGAACTAGATTCATTAGGGCCTAATATTAATAGGGTTCTTATCGAACTCATTTTGAAAGAGAAAAAAAGAAGAAACTATCTTTGGATGGTGTCCCATTACTTTTCTTAACACCTATTATGAAATTATTATTTTTGATTAGGGGTAAAATAGGTTTTGATGGGACCTAAAACCTAGTATAGAACAGTTTTGAAGGGATCCATAACCCTATCAAAGGAAAGCAAGCTACAAAGAAGATAAAATGCATACCAACAACAACCCAAGAACAACCACTACAAGAAAAACATGATTACACATGCTACATCAAACAAAAAATCAAGGGACCGAGATGCCTTTACAACCTAGTTTTAACCAGGACTAGAAACCCTTAGATACACAAAGATCCCACTTGCATCTGCCAAGAATCAACAAACCAATTGCTCGTGGATGACACCACTAAGCCACGAAACATAACCATCTTAATGGTGTAGAACACCATCAAGCCCCTAACCAAAAATTCTAGCAAATCCAAAAACCCCACCTCAATAGGGGAGCTAGAGAGAAAAATGGACCACTGGAGCACATCAGCTAATTTGCATCAACACCTCACCAGAATCACCAACCAAAACTCCACCTTAATAGGAGAGGAAGAAATGAGAGACCAACCTTCCAAAGCCATCATTCTTCTGCCCAAACATGCTCCACATCGATAGGAACCAGTAGAAGAGAGAACTCCCCACCAAACCTACAACACCCACCTCCACCTCAATAGAAGATGGATTTGCCTCAATAGGAGTCTCCACCTCCATAGAAGACACTAGTTGTAGATTCAGAGGAAAATATTCATAATGAAGGGTTGTCACAATCCCCTTTGGTAAAGCAAGGAACTGAACCATAAAAGAGGGAGAATGCACTTCAACCACCAGAGAAAAAACTAAAACATCTAAGCCTTAAGAAAAAAAAAATCAGCCCATGAAATACCCATGATCATCAAAACAAAATGATACAAAAAAATTATTGTTGAAGCCATAGTTGCAAGGATTAAACCTATGGTGAAAGGGATTGTTAGGCCAAATAAAAATGTAGTTCCTTGGTGGGAGATTTATCCATGATAATATTATCCTTTCATGGGAAAATATATAATGGGCTCAAAAATCAAGTAAAAATACACTCCTTATCAAGTTAGATTTTGATAAAGCTTATGATAAAATGTGTTGGAGCTTTATACTCAAGATGTTGCAATAGTTGGGTTTTGGTCCCAAGTTATGTAAGCATGTTCAAATATTTTTTAATGATTCTAATGCTCAACTAATAATAAAAAAATAAAATTAGACACACCTCCCCTTCAACATTTAATCAAGTGAGATTTTTCTTTGTCTTCTTTTCTCTATGTTTGTGTTGTTAGTGCCTTTGGATACTTGCTACAAAATACTATCAAATGAACAAGATCAAGGGTATTTCCATCCCCAATAATACAATTGTGATTAATTTGCATTTTTCTAATTATAGCATGCTTTTTCTTTGAAATTTTGAAGAGATTAGTATTATGATAGAAGTCCTTAACCTTTATTGTTATATTTTTGGTTCTAAGTTGGCTCATCACAAAGCTAATTTTTTTATGATACAAATAGATCCACCTCCTCATTGGATTCTTAAAGTGGAAATAAATTAAAAATGGGTATATTTCCCATTACATTGGCATCCCATTTGGGCTAGGTGTTTCTCTTTCTCATATGTGGAAGTGGTATCTTAATAAGGTAAAAAATAAACTTTTCTCTTGGGAAAACAAATTTTTATCTTTAGGTGGAAAGTTTCAAGTTTTGAATTCCGTATTTTTGGCATCACATGTGTATTATTCCTCTTGTTGGATTCCTTCTAAAAAAATATTATGGATGACCTAAATAAAATTGCTCACCACTTCTTATGGTCTAACTGAATGGTAATATTGGTTTCAAGTACACTTGGTTACATTGTATCCAACCTAAAGCTAAAGGTGGGCTAGGATTGTTGGATCCCAAAACTCAAGGAATTTTTTTTTCAACAAAATGGATAATTAGATTTTTTACTAGGGAAGAGCCTTGGAAAAACCCAATTCATCATCATATTATTCAAGCTTCAGTCAAAAGGAAATGACAACTAGTCAGGTGGTTAGATAAAATTTTGTTGGCTCCTTTTTTTCCATATTAAAGCTTTATTTCCTTTGTAGTCCATATGGAAGGCTTGGTAGCAAGTGTGAAAATGTTTGAACGAGAAAATTATTCATTGCAACATGGATTCAATTTTGGGTCTACATCTATTTGGTGGAATAAAATGGTGCAATATCAAGGGTAATCTCTTGATGTTTCCTTTCAAAGAGAAGCTTATTATTTATTCAATAAAGGGGTTCAATGCTTTAGGGGCCTATAGGATTTTAATTCATTGGACTGGACTAGCTAGAAAAATATTAGGAATAAATTTTGATTAAATAGCATGTTTGAGGGATATGTCATTCTTTTGAAATATCTAATTCATATTAATCTTGTTATGAAGTTTTGCAATCCATTGCAATATAATTTCTTCAAGGATTGGTGGTGGTTTTTTAAACATTGGTTTTATTT
This sequence comes from Sequoiadendron giganteum, assembly GCA_007115665.2. Taxonomy (NCBI): domain Eukaryota; kingdom Viridiplantae; phylum Streptophyta; class Pinopsida; order Cupressales; family Cupressaceae; genus Sequoiadendron; species Sequoiadendron giganteum. Next base: position 47,851,441 of record CM021107.1, on the reverse strand, counting down.
ATTTCCTTTAAAAAAGGTTCATTTGAGTCTCTTCCCTACTTTTCCTTTAAATCCTAGATTGAATCAAAAATGGAAATGTAGATTCTAGGAAAAGACAAAAAAATTAGTGGCCAAGTTTGGTGGTCTAAGGTTGAGTTTGATGATCAAATTATATCTTATAAGGTTCTATATTTCAAGTTGCATGTCAGTGACAAGTTGAGATGTATGATGGTCCAACCAGATAAATTCTCATTTTATTAACACAATGAAAGTTCAAAATACATTTTTTGGATTGTGCATGGAAAAAAGTGGAATACTATTTTTAATTATCTCCCTACTATCTTGGACCATTTTTATGTTGGAAAGAAGAAATTGTGGGCCTTGTTTTCAAAAGAATATTGTTAAAAATTCTATGGGGTAGATTATTTTACTTAACATATGGAAAATTAGATACTTGGTTAATTTTCCATACCATAATGTTGGTCAGGAAGCAAAAATGCTAAGGTTTTACTCTCATATTATTTTCCAAACTATTTTTTTTTTGCTCTCAACTACAAGGGGTCCCAAAGAACATGTGAAGATTAGAAATCATCTTGATAAGGTTAAATATCAATTGTTATAGCTACATAAAAATGATACTCTATGCTTGAAACAACTACATCGTATGTTAAAATTTAGAGTTTGATTCTCCTCTTTGATAATGGGGCTTTTCTCTTTTGGAGTTCTTGTTTTGGTCTTTTTCTTGGATGTTTTGGGTTTTTGTTTGTTTTTATTTTCTCATTTTTCTTGGTAGCCTTTTGGCTACCTTCTCTCATGTAATTATTATTTTTATTTGATTCAAAATAAATAAATAAATGAGAGTTTCAAAATAATAAGATAACCAAGTATCAACCAAAATGATCATAAACTGCTTGCACACTTAGTTCCAAGGTTTAGTAGTATAGCTATCATACCATCTTAGAAGATATTATATCAAGATCAAATACTAATCATTGAATCATAACCAATGCAAAATAAATTAATAAAATTGAATAATATTATATCATATTAACTATTAATCATTGAATCATAAACATTTCTCCAAAAGAGTCATTGGAGAAAATATAAGGGTATTTGGTTAGGTGAGTTAAAAATAGTCATATGCTTTTAATTTTTCAAGGGATACTTCCACAATTACAATAAAGTGTGACATAAGGAAAAAAATGATAATGACATAAATAAATTGAAATATCTAAAGAACTGTAGAGTTTAATAAAAACATAAATAATAACACATAATTTACACTTGGATTGGGAAAGGCTAAAGGTAGGGTTGGAATAAAACCTAAAACGTGATATTTATAGAGTAGAAATTTAAGGTGTACAATTTTTCTCTACACTTATTGTTGGTGTAATTAATTATTTAATTGCACTAGCATAATTTTACCGAGGCATTATATTTAATTAATTCCTAGGTTGCATTATTAGGAAAATCATTAATAATGGGGTCATCCCCCTTCACATGTATTTAGGATAAAAGATTCATTCTAGAAGATGAGTTGTCTTTTCTAGAAGCCTTATCCTATCATCACATCATTCTAGGTAGTTAGTTAGGGTTCACATGTTGTTAGATCATGACACATTTCAAAATCATAAAGCATACTACATCTCACTCTTGCTTATATATTCAGGGCATTTGTACATTGTAACATATCAATTTCACTTTATGTGATCTAATTAAAACTTATTCTAGTTTCACTTAGATGCAACATTGTGATTAAGTAAATCTATAATGGCATCGAGCGGGAACTGCTCTAGTGGTGCATATTTAAATGGATATTCTATAGGCGAGGAGGATTCAAACGGGGATGATGATGAGGGTGTTGAGGGTTCAGTTCCTTTCCTTTCGTTGCCTCTGTGATGCTCTTTTCCTAGACAGTGTGTGGCTTTCCTTTCCTCCTATATGGTGTTCTGTGGGAGCTGGATCGGGACCTCCTCTAGCATGGTGCTTGCTCTCCTTCCTCTATTCATGGGTCATGTTGAGGGTGTTGTTCGTGGTGTAACTGGAGGAGGCTATCTCCTTCTCCCTCTCTCGATCTAGTTGTGTTTTCCCTTCCTGCTCTTGTTTTGGCTACTCTCATTGTAGTGGGTGTGGGGTGTTGGCTTCTTTGAGGAGGTTAAGAGGTAGATTGGGCCTATTTTTCTCCTATTCAACATAGTAGGAGGGCTTGAGGGCTCCTCATGTTGGCTTGTTCTGCCTCTTGTTTTTTCTTGGTTGTCCTTCGCTTCTTCATGTTGTTTGTTTGGTGTCTTTCTTTTGGGGGTTTTAGTTCCTAGAGTGTTTTAGGTTTATTTCCTACCTGTGTGGAATGGTGGTGTCTCCCTCATGATGATTCTATGGAGTTTTGGACCGTCTTTGGCTCCGACCGACATGTTGGGGTAGCTTGGTGTTTTTTTCATTTTGGGCCTTCTCCTTGTTTTTGTCTTGTTTGGGGCCCCTTTTCATCTTGGGGCTTGGTTGTTCCCACTCACTTTGGATCTAGGCCTTTGCTCCTGGTGGTCTTTTGGCCTATTTTTCCTTTTATTGTTGTGTTTTTTGTTGCCATGTTTTCTCTAGTTGAATGTCTTCTGGTCCTCTTTAGTGAGGTTGTTGCTATTCCTCTTGACCCCCAGGTGGTTTATGATGTCCATTCTTCTAGTGGGGTTTGGAGCCTTTGTTCTAAAATTTTACTTTTGCCTGTTGAAGTCTGCTAGCCTCTCTTTGTTATGGGATTTGAGCCTTGTCTTGTTGGTTTGGTTTTTTTTGTGCCCTGATTGGGTTTAAAGTTTTTTCTATTATGGGGGTTGGGCTTCAAAGGTATTGTTGAGAAGACCCAGTTGGATTTTGATTTTATTGCTTAGGTGGATGCTCTCTTGTTGTTGCTAGTTGGGTTGCTTTTTTCCTATTAGGTCTTACACCTAGTTCTTGTGGTGCCTAAGGATGTTATGGTTTTCCTTCCTACTATCACCATATTTTCCCATGAGAGTTCTCTTATTGAAGAGGATCCCGCTCATATGGAGGTGGAGTTGGTGGTTGTAGGGATGGTGAAATCTTCTTTCCTCTCTTATGAGCTCTTATTGAGGTGGAGTGTTGTGGCTTCATTAGGAATATTTTCCATATTATCCTCTATTATAGAGGGGAGCTCTCGCCTATTGAGGTGGAGTTTGAGATGGTGGATTGGGTGGATCGGTGCTACTTGGTGGGTGATGCTTCTCAGAGTGTTGCTATGTTCAGTTGCTCTCTTATTCAGGTAGGGAATTTGGGAGAAAAGATTGTTCTTGAAGGATGCTTTGGCATCCCTTGTTGGTTCACTATGGAATGGATGTTGCAAGCTGTGTTTAGTGCCTGAGTGACTCAAGAAATCCCTTTAAAATGATTGGGTTTAAGGTCCAAGTGAATTCTTGGTTGTAAAGGGGTTTTTGACCCCTTCAATGTTGAGTCTCTACAGTTTGTTTTGTCATGTGTATCTTTTTATAAACTGTTGATGTTGGGTTGTTGATTATTTGTATTCCTATTTTTCTATAGATTTATTTGTTTTGGTTGGGGTTTCTAGTCCCCTCAAAATTGGCATGTAAGGGGTTTTTGGTCCCTACAAAACCTATATTTTGCTAATAAAAACATATCAATTTCTCATAATAGAATCTCATTGCAAGCCTAAGTTGCAACACTTTCTTGTTTGTGTGGATGGAGCTCTTCTTGGTTAAGATCTTTTGAATTTTGGCCAACTTCATTGAAATTCATGTGCATTCATATTCTCAAAATGGTATCAGAGCACTAGGCCATAATAGAATCCATCTCTCTTTAGAAAGTTGGGTTGTGGATATCATCATCGAGGCAGGATAGGTTTTCATTGTAGGCTAGTTGTCTACTTTAGGGGAGCAACTGATTTTTGAAGAAAATTGAGTCCAATCTGAGCTTGCCATTGTCTTCAAAATGCCTTAAAACCTAAGGATCAGTTGCCAAATTATCAAAATTGGAGTCATTCACTCAGAGGCCATTAGAGAAATTTTGAAGGGACGTCAGACGATCTGTATGGATTGCATAGTACATCTCTTCAGTCATCATCTAAGGCAAAATATTTTATCTACAAGCTATTTTCAAAAAAATTATTGGGATTTTTTGTATAGTTTGGCAAAAAAAATCACATTGGAGCTCATATAATTTTATAGGGTTTGAATATAATAATCAACAGATATATCTATTTTATTTTTAGAAGACATAAATAATAGGGTTTGACATTTTTCTATGGATTTAGTTTATATTTGGTGGATTCAATTTTTGTCGAGGAATTATTAATTTTGCGGCAAATATTTTCTTACTAGGAGCCGCATTCATTGCCTACATCATTCTTTGGTCATTGTACCCTGCACTATCTTGTTTGTCCGACTGTTCCATCACCATCACTATAGAACTCCTTCCCATCCACCGAAGTTTCTACCATTGGTCATTGCCTCTTTGTTGTCGGTTTTTTCCTTGTCGGCTTATCAATCAATTTACATATTGCACTAAGTTTGTTGCAGGGTGTGTGTACTGGTTTTTGTCGACCCACTTGGGGGTTGTCCCATCACCAATTATTGCTAGCATGGTTCTTTTGTCCCAACCCAATCATTGGTCGGTCCCATCCATTCAAGCCCCTGCAACTGAAGATCACAGTCCCAACTAAGACCATAGGCTCTACTTTCTCCAATGGTGCCACTTGTTTTAGCCACTCAATCATTGCTCCACCGCCACCCATAAAGTGGCATTTTTTTTTTTACTCTACCAAGTTCCTGTAGTCATATCAAGAACTAGGGGTTGAATTTTTTTTAGCCCAGGTGCTTATTTTTTGCACCTCATTAACATGCCAAGCCCTAATAGGGTATTTTTATTCTAAGGGGCATAATTTCTCGCCACAGTGTCAAAATCAGCAAATGAGATACCTTTGGAAAGGTAATTCAGAGCACTATCTAGTGGTCCCGTCTATTTTGTAGATTTTTTTTGCTACAAAAAGCTCCAGTCAACTAAAGACAAAACCCTAATTTGGACTCAAAAGCTAATATCTTCCAATAAAATTGTCAAAATTTGGTGATTTTGGTGGCAATAAGTAGGTATTCTAGTGCTTTTTTATCAGTCCTTTCTTTTTGTTTAGTTTCAGCTCCAGGTGCTTTGCATTATATTTTTTGTAATTTAGTGTATTTGTTCAACTACTTGGATATCTTGAAGATTGGAGAAAGGTTTCTTAAATAGAGGGACATCATTTTAGTTGCAAATCATATTTGGAAGTTTCCATTTATTATTGAAGGTCAATATCTTTGTTATATTGGAGATTTTCCATAATTTTTTATGGGGTTTTCTAGTCATCCTTAACTAATCATGTTGGGAAAGGGAAACTATAGACAATGAAGAGATTACATTATCCACCATATTCAATCACTTCAATTTTGAGATCATAATACTCCACCATTCCGCGATGATCATGATCTAGAATTTCATGTGCTTCTTCATCCTTCAGATTAGGTACCCCATGATGATATTGTTGTGTAGGAGGTTGATTGTTTGAAAAAATTTGAATCTTTCGAAGAGGTTGAAAAGGCTTCTTTAGATGCTCCTTCTTCTCCATCAGAAATAATTGACATACCTTCACCTTCAGTGATTCCTTGTCCAGAGTCATTTATTGAAGCTTCTATCATTTCTATTCATCAGGACACATTCAGTTTTCCAGACTTAGCATCACAAGATGGCTTTGTTCTAGCTATTGTAGACTTGGATACTTCTATAGGTTTGGAGGACATTCTTGAGGGGTATCTCTCCACTATTCAAATTCTACTTTGGAGATTTTTCTTGAGTCTCCACATTTCATTGTCTTGACCTTTATTGGGGATCCATAGACTATCTTGGAGGCACTTGTTTTCTCTTTAGAGATTTTGTATATCAGACTTCTTCCCTCCCATTTCATTTTGGAATCAAAGTTTCTTTAGCATCTACCATTGGATTGGCTTCAATCTTCTCTTAGTGGTTTTGAGGACAATTCATTCAGGGGGGCAATCTAGTCTCCATCTATTCCTTCAATGGAAGGATCATTGTATTGCAATATTTGAATCTTGTTCAACATTAGTTTTTGCATAGTCCGGATTTTTCACCTTCTTCATTGATTGGGCATGTACCTGATTTGATTGTGGCATCTTCATTAGGCAAGGAGACACGTGAGAAATTTTCATAAACATCTTCACCCATATTCATTCTTCCTTCCTTCAATTCCTATCCAAAGTGGGAAGCTTCCCTGTATTTGCACTTGGTTTGTTTCTTTTGAAAGGGAGACAAGTTGTTTGTCGACATTGGATCATGTTTTGTCTTCAGGAACTTACCATTTTTACAAGCGATCACACATTGTGGGGGGTTACATAGTCTCTCTCTTTCCATCCTATGGGGGGATATTGATTTTATTGTATCTATGTGATAGATGGTGTACTTGTGGGGGTACAATGGAGTCCTCCATCCTTCCTCAATTATCTGTATTTCATCTCCTTTTTGGAGAGGAGTTTTCTTCCCACTAGGTTTTCCCCTTTTCTCTGTTTATGGGAGATTATTTGCATTTAATTCTCATTTGTAAATGGTTACCTAAAATGGCCATCATGTAGCTAGGACCCATCATTCCATAATTGCATTTTCATTTCCTCCCTAAGTTGCACTTATGGGGGGTGTTGGTGTAATTAATTATTTAATTACACTAGCATAAGTTTACTCAGTAATTATATTTAATTAATTCCTAGGTTGCATTATTAGGAAAATCATTAATAATGGGGTCATCCCCCTTCACATGTATTTAGGATAAAAGTTTCCTTCTAGAAGATGAGTTGTCCTATCATCACATCATTTTAGGTAGTTAATTAGGGTTCACATATTGTTAGATCATGAAACATGTTAGAATCATAATGCATACTACATCTCACTCTTACCTATATATTCAGGGAATTTGTACATTGTAACATATCAATTTCTCATAATAGAATCTCATTGCAAGCCTAAGTTTTAACACTTTCTTGTTTGTATGGATGGAGCTCTTCTTGGTTAAGATCCTGTGAAGTTTGTCCAACTTCATCAAAATTCATGTGCATTCATATTCTCAATACTTATATGCTACCAATTTGTTGTGGATTTGAGTAGATAATGCAAATTTTCCAAGTAATTAAGTTTATCCTTTATTTGATTAGATCTATAATATATTCACTAAATAGTAGTAGTGAATGGCGTACCTTTTGTGGGAGTCAATCCAAGGATAAATTCATATTGAGAATGCTAGAATACTATAAAAATAAGGATTGAAATATTTAGATTATACCTACAATCTAAATTCAAAATGGGAGGATTTGACATAGTTGTCGGATCTCAATACAACCTCCACCATGACACAACTCTCTTATCTTAGTGCTAGCTATTATTTTATATAGGAAAGGGTGAGAAAACTACACTAGAATCTAAAATAAAAAGGAAATTTATGAATATACTCAATCTACAATCCCCTCAATAGACTAAAATGGCACCCGAAAAAAATAATATTTTGAATATGATATTGAGATAGGCACAACTAATTCATATGTAAGAGATAATAAACTAATGCTACAAGCATATTAACATTTACACATTAAAAAAATATAGAACAAGAGTAAGAAGATAACCATGAAATATTTTATTAAGTGCTTCAAAAGATACATAGTTGCATATGATGTGAAAAATTAGACAACAACAAATATAAAAATTAAAGGCTAAGGCTTAGTAGTCATACTAAAACTAGAAAATAGGTAGAAATTTCTAAAAACTGATTATCTTTACAAATATTTACCCTAGTTTACAAATTTAACCAAGGGGAATGAAATTAAATTATGTTACATGCATTACCCTCCATACACTAAGACCAAAAAAAAATGTGCTATAAGTGATGAAAAACTTACTAAATCATCCTCAATTGTGCCAAATCAATTATTGATCTCTCTTCATTCATAACCACTCCTTCACCCAATCCTTTGTGCTAATTTTTTGGAATTTTTTAGTGGAGTCTCTTGTACTACATATATGTTCATGAAAGATAAACCATGATTTATTGAGGGTTGAACTCCATTAATTATAATTATTCTATAGGCATATTATGTGTTCATATTTAATGGTATGGAGATTGTTTAAAATATTATGACAATACCAACTACTAAACATTGAAACATAAGCAGCACAAAATAAATTAATAAAATAAAAGATCATACCACAAAAAAATTGAGAGAATATTTTTAAAGTTGGAAAATCATTTGGTAGAATGAATTCTCTTGTGTATTCATTAAGATGACTACTTGAAATATTACAATGTGTATAATCTCTCCACTAAAAAAATATGAGAGTTTCAAAACAATAAGGTAATTAAGTATCACTTGAAAATGATCATGAACCACTTTCACACTTAGTTCCAAGGTTTAGTAGCATAGATATCATGCTATATCAAAAAATATTATGTCAACATTGACTACTAATCATTGAACCATAAACAATGCAAAATAAATTAATAAATTAGCAGAATGTTATATCATATCAACTTTATTATGTTTTTAGAATGGAGAAAATATTTGATGGAAGAAAACCTCACATGTATTAATTAAGATGACAACTTGAAATCTTACAATACTTTCAACCTTCTTACTACAAAAATATGAGAGTTTAAAAATAACAATATAAGTGCATACCACATTTAAGGAAAGAGAAGAAAAACCTGTATTTTATATGCATGAAAAGAAGAATGATTCATGTAGCTCCAAGCCTCTATATTTATCATGTTACATTAGTGTGTATCTATTTATCATATTCTTCATGACAAGATGAGCATGTACATGTGTGCAAAGGAAAGAGTTATACTTTATAAAACGGTGACACCTAAGACAAGAATTATACTCCTAGGAATATTTAGGTAAAAGATAATGATGTGTAGGATGATCTAAATTAATAAATACAAAATAATTCAAAACCTAGCCACCTCATTAAAGACAAAACATTTTTGAAACGTAAGAAAAATTGACATATAAAAAGATTTTAAAAATAGGTTAACTAGGAATATATCCATAAAAAAAAAAAAATTAAAAAATGAATAACCCTATAGCTCACCTTAAACAGCAAGGAAAGGTTCATTTTAACAAGGAAATCCAACATAAAATGGAGATATTGTGCATTCAAAGAACCATCAACCTTATCTTCTTCATATGGTTCTACAATAAACCACCTTGCCACGCTAATATGTTGTGAAAATTAGATTCATTTTTTCTTTGAAGCACTTAGATTTTTAGACCATGTCTTGAGGGAGATTGAAAATAAGGGTGGATTCAAGAGGTTGCTACACCTTGTTCCATTTTAAAATTACACAAATCACATATCATTACCTTCTTTTTTTCTCTTAGCAATTTTATTTCAATTTAAGACACTTGGACCAATAAAATATCTTCACCAAACACAGGACTTAGCACGCTTTTAAGAGAAATGTTATTTATGCTAGCACTATTTGTTCTAAAGGAAGATCAATGGTGGAGAATTTTTTTCGTAAATAGAGACAATTGGATTACTTTAAATATCAAAAGATTTTTTATTACATCAATACCAACCTCTTTATTATTATATTAAACATATTACAACATGATGAATAATCATACATTGATAGGAAAGCAAACTTTGAAAAGTGAAAGTGTCAAACCTCAAATTATTATAAAAATTTCACTCAAACATATGTTAAATCTACTCTCTTTTTTTGAACTTTGACAAAAAAATGCCTCATCTTTTAAACCCACCAACCATTATATTGAATTAAATAAACAAAACAAAACCTACATTACTTTAAAATTCAAAACCATACTTAAATATCTTATAACCAACTAGTATGGGGTTGTGCTAGTAGCCATGTGAATTCTCATGCAATACACATAAGGTGTACATCAATTTAGTGTGCTAGTCCTTACCGTGTTTGTTTACTATTTTTGAAAGGATTAGCTTGAGCGTTTTATTAGATGCTTCGGCTTGGCTATTAGACTGAGGATAATAAGGTGTAGAAAATCGATGTTGAATGTGATTTTTCTCTAAGAATCGCTTCACCTCTTTGTTCTTGAACGAAGTACCATTGTCATAAACAAGGGTAGAAGGTAATCCAAAATGAGCAATAATATTGTTTAGAACAAAGCTATAGATTGCTTCAACGTTAGTGGATTGAAGTGGAATAACTTTGATCCACTTCATAAAGTAATTAATAGTAGTAATGATGAAGGTATGTCCTTTAGAGGAAGAAGGTAATATTTTGTTGATAATATCCAACCTCCATTTTACAAATGGCCAAGGAGAGGTCTAATTTTGAAGCTCTTGTGCAGGAGCTTGGATCAGATTACTATGTTGCTAACATTGAGGGGCTTTCTTAACAAATTCAAATGTCTTGCTCCATCATTTTCCAACAATATCCCATATGAATAAGTTTACATACTAAATATTTACCACCAAAATTTCCACCCCTAGAGCCCGAATGAGCTTCTTGAAGGGAAAAGGGTATTTCAACCTTAGTGAGACATTAAAGAAGAAGACCATTGTAGGATTTTTGAGAAAGAATATCAGATAAAATAGTATGTCGGGCTGAAAGATTTTGTATCTGAGTGTAAGAATTTTTAGTCGTATGACCAAGAAAATTTATAATCTTCAAATAGTTATAAATGTGAGAATACCATTCCCTTGAGTCTATGTGATCGCACACGAGACTATCAAGTTCAATTTGGTCTGAGATAGCAGGAGAGTGGAGAATCTAAACCAAAAAGCGGTACTCTTCTAAACCATCATCCAAGGTTATAAAGGAGGCTATGCTCGCCATTGCATCTGCATGGTGATTTTCTCTCCTAGGGACACTTTCTATGGTGAAGGAAGGAAATGATCAAGCAAGGACAAAGCCAAATCTCAATACTGAGATGGATTACTCTAATGAGCCTGATACATTCCCATGATTTGATTTACAGTAAGTTTAGAATCACCATGAATGTGAATATGTTCAATATTTAATGCTATCACAGCACATAAACCAACAATAAGGACTTTGTACTCAGAAATATTATTTTTAAAATAAAATTCAAATTGAAAGGATACAAGAATTGACTTCCCTTCAAGTGAAATTAAAACTACACCTACCCTAGATCTGATTTGACATCTCTATCCATCGAAATATATTTCCCACATAGGTTCATGGTTCAATGCAAATAAATTTTCATTCGAAAATGAATCCAAATTAGGGAAGGAATGAGATGAGGGAGCTTCTGCCAATTGATCAACAACAACTTGTCTTTTAATTTCTTTCTGAGTTATGAACTTAATTTCAAACTTAGAGAGTAACACTAGACCCATTTTGATAACCTTCTTGAAAGATTTGTTAGATATAAAACAAATGTTTAAGGATATCATACTTCACAATTACATGGGATTTTTGTGTGGAGAAGATAATGTCATAACTTTTGCATTACAAAAATGAGAGTGAGACATTGTTTCTCTATGGTATAATATCAAGTTTCATAATCAAATAGAATACAACTAATGTAGTAGACTGCTCTTTATTTACCATAATCATCATTTTGAGCTAATAAAGTTGCTAAAGAATGAGGTGACACAAAGATATAAAGTAAAAAATTTCTATCTTGCATAGCCGACACCAAGATAGGAGGATTGGCTAAATAACTTTTGATATACTCAAAATATTTATCACACTCATCATCCCATTAGAAACATACATCTTTCTTCAACATACATGTGAATGGAAGGGTAAAATCATCCAACTAAGATACAAATATACGAATCACCTAGATTTTCCCTTGTAAACTACGTCGTTGAGAGATATTTTTTAATGGAGGCATGTTAAAAATTGCATCAATTTTATTTGTGTCAACTTTGATTCCATGATAAGAGACAATAAATCATAAAATATTTTTGGTATCTACACCAAACACACACTTAAGAGGGTTTAGTCTCATCTTATACAGTCAAATTCTTTCAAAGATAAGATAAAGATTCTTGACGTGGGCTTGAAATTTTTTGGACTTAGCTAAGATGGCTTCAACATAATCTTCTAGGAATTTTTTGAATGAAATCATGAAAGATAAGTCATCACTCTTTGGTAAGTTGATCCAACATTCTTTAATCCAAACAACATGACTACGTAACAGAAATAACCCCAAGGGGTAGTGAAGGTTGTCTTGTACTAATCTTCTAGGTTAATGTGAATTTGATTATAGCCCGAGAAGCCATCCATAAAGGAAAATAAGTCATGGCCTACGATAGTCCATAATCATATCGATATTAGGCAATAAAAAATCATCCTTAAGAGAATCCTTATTTAGGTAACAAAAATATATACAAATATGAATTTGGCCATCAGGTTTACCAATGAAAACTATATTCGATGTACAAGGTGAATAGTTGGTAGGATGGATAAAACCAACTTTTAAAATATTTTCTATCTTAGTCTTGATCAATACATCAACCTTGGGATTCATTTTATGGATTTTTTTAACGATATTTGCATTAGGATATAGAATGATAATGTGTACCACCACGAATTCATCAATACTAGGCATGTCCTCATATGACCAAGTGAAAATTTCAAGATGAGAATATAACAGATCAACATGTTTAGTTTCTTCTAAATAAATATATTTTCCAATATTAATCACTCTTTTAGAAGATTTAGGATCCATGAAAACATTGGAAGTATCCCCCTTAAGGAGAGTACTATGGTCTTCTGGATGAGATATAGGAGTGCTATCATCCACATTAGATAAAGGGTCCTTCTCATAGATACTTGAAACAAATTCTCCAAAATATGCCTATTTATTCAAGTAATATGATAATTGTTATTTATGGTGACAAGAAGGTAAGTGAGAGTAGGCACCTAACAATTCTTCTACACTTCCTCTGAAGATAAAAAAACTAGATGGACTTTTTTAGATTCTACCTTACTTCAATAAGTTCATGATGAACTAACTTAAGAGGAGGAGGTTTGGTAGAAACCATGTTGACATTCAACCATGGTTTCACCTTAGACTTTGTGTGGCGGTATCCATGTCCAATCTTATAATTACAAGGATCAACCTCTAAGGGGACTTTAATAATTTAATCATTACATCCACAATCTTTACCTCCATAACCGTATTTAGAAAAGGGATTGAAACCTGGCTCATAACATGCTTGTAATTCCTGGAAAGAAGGAGAATTGAAGTGTAAAGAGTGTAATCCCAACTATTTAAGTATCACTCTCTTTTATGAGAACATGATCATCCTTCTTAGCGATAAAAAAAACATTATCCTCCTTAATAGAAGTGTGATTATCCTCCTTAACATAAGCATGATCATCCTCCATAATAGAAGCATGATCATCCTCGAGGATAATCATCTTTCTTAACAGAGGTGAATGAGATCATCAAAATGTCTAGGTGGATAGCATCAAATTTATATGCTTTGATATAGAACTTGATAAAGTTCAAGGATCCCCAATCATCACCAATACATGCATTCAATTCAGAAGAAAAGGTAAAAGGGGTAGACTTAGGACTCTCTACTTCAAGATGATCTTCCTTAGGGACATTTGTCTCAAGAGTAGCCTTTGTAACAAGTATTGATGGAGTAGATGTCAATGTATTAGAAGATAACGAAGGAATAAAAAATTTAAGAGTAGAAGAAACCAAGGTCTAACTAGCAACTACCATTTCACATAAGTTTATAGCATTGGGTTCAACCTTGATTATGATTACTTTGTCATTGGCAACAAATTTCACAAAACAATACAAATTTTAAGTGACTTCTCCCAAAGCATGAATCCAAGGTCTTCCTAAGAGGATGTTATATGGTAATCATCTTGGCATAACATATACAAGGTTCAATATGGTAATGGGTCACAGCCTCAAAGGTAAGATCATCATGCCTGAGGCTTGTCGATCGGAGTTATCAAAACCATGTATGTATAAAGAAGAAGCAACAAGAGAAGATGAATCAATTTTAATTCTAGGTAACAAAACGATGCTACATATGTTGAGATCCAAACCGATATCAACGAGAGCACATCTATTTCTACTCTTGTTATTTTTAATTATTATCATTAGAGGATCCACTTACTTTTGTACTTTTGGAGGTAGGAGTTCATGCAGATGGAACATAATATTTGACGAATCTACATGGATATAATCTATCAACACATTAACATCGATTGGCCTAGTAGAAGAAGGTAATAGGATATTTTTCAAGGCTTCTTGAAGCATACCTCGGTAAATCGAACTAGACTGAAGCAAATCCTAAAGTGAGATCTTGGTGAGAGTAACGTGAAGTTGCTCGATAAGATCCTACTCACTAGGTGCCTTAGCTATAGGTTTAGGTGCTTCAAGAAGGCTTGGTTGAGAAGGTGGTAAAGAAGTAGGTTGATTAATATTTTATTGATTCCTTCTTTTATTGTAAGTATGGGCTACTACTCTATAAGAGGGGTCCTTAGATTGTATAAACCTTGTGTAAAGGTTTGGTGTATCATTCGTGACAAGAACCCCATGAATAGAATGAATTATTTTAGGAGATGGGCTAGCCAAAGTCACATAAATGACTGATTTATTAGGAATTTGAGGGGCAACAGATACTACAACCACATTCACGTACTCTTCAACTTGCGAAGAAGAAGAAGTCTTTAAAGAAGGGGTTTATTTATTAGATTTTAAAATATAAGGAGATGCCTCTAGGAAATCATCTAGGGCCTCATCTAATGTATCAAAATCTTGTTTATAAAATGCATTACCAAAAGTGTTAAAATTTTAAAAAAATATTTGACATGATTCAGTTCACGTTGGGTTCACCAAAATATAAAAGGGGATTCACTACTCTCAAGACTCAAGACAAGGAGAGTCTTCAAGGAGAAAATAGCCCTCGATTACCTCAAGAAATAAAGCTTGGGTGATAAGAAAATAATAAATAATATTTGAACAATTTATTTAAATGAATGCTAACTATCAAGGACAAGAATGATAAGATTGTTTAATAATAGAAAATGATAATAATATTACAACTTATAGATTTCAAAAATAGAAACTTCAAAACTCACAAATTCCACCCCAAGAGTATTAAGCCTTGGCCACAGACAACAATGTGTTACAAAGACATATGCACCTCGTGTTATCATCCCTATCAAAATAGAGAGTAGAACCCTTGAATCTGTAATGTACAACCCTTAAAATTTGTGCATTTACACACAAGACAGAGAGGGAAAAATGTTGGGGATGTTTCTAGGCTTGCCTTAGTTAAACCCCCATTTTGGTATTTCCACCTCCATGGATAGCCAGATAAATAGATATAGACAAAAAGACATGTAAAATGTAAAGATGTGTGATAGAAATAAACCTCGATGAGGAGGACAGCCCCTATCATGAATAGATAGATGGACGAGATCAAATGGACAATAGTAGATAGGCAAGACAAGTAAACAAGAGAGTGTTACCAATAGTTTGTGGCTCTCCTCTTGGCTTGATAGATGTGACGTGCTTGCGTGCAAGAGAGTCTTGAATGTTGCTTTGATAGAAATCCTGCAGAGCTTCACTATAGAGAGCAAGATAAAATGATAAAAGATGTAGAAGAGAGAACAAAATGAGAGAGTGTGAGAATGAATCAAAGAAAGAAAAATGATAATGAGAGTGAAAAGAGGAGTTTTGTGAGGTTACATGGGTGGGAAGAGTTGCTACACTCACGTTTTTGCCACGATGACATGTGTCATAGGAAAGGGATGTGGAATATTCTCATTTCAATCTCAGAAAGTTCTAGGATGCTAGTGAGTTGCATAAGTGTCCTACTCAAAATTTTCCAAGAATGAGGTATCCAGACTGCTAACGCTTCATCATTGTCCCCTATGAAGTTGGAATAGTGAAATTCCAACTTATAGGTTTTTATCATTAATACAACAGATTGCCATGAATGCAGTGGGATAGATGCACAAGTGTGAAATTGCCATGGGGTGCAATTTTATGACACTACAATTACATGATGTGCCTTTTGTGGGAGTCAATCTAATAAGGTTGGATAAATTCATAGTGAGCATGCTAGAAAACTACAAAAATAAGGATTGAACATTTTAGATTACACCTACAATCTAAATTCACAATGGGAGGATTTGGCATAGTTTTCAAACCTCAATACAACCTCTACCATGAGATAGCTCTCTTATCTTAGTGTTAGCTACTATTTTATATAGAAAAGGGTGAGAAAAATACACTAAAATTTAAAATCAAAAGGGTGATGTATGAATATACTCAATCTACAATCCCCTCAATAGACTAAAATGACACCCAAAAAAATTAATATTTTGAATGTGATATTGAGATAGACACAACCAATTCATATGTAAGAGATAATAAATTAATGCTACAAACATATTAATATTTACACATAAAAAATATAAAACAAAAGTAAGAAGATAACCACAAAATATATGATTAAGTGCTTCAAAAGATACATAATTGCATATGATGTTAAAGATTAGACAATATCAAATATAAAAATTAAAAGCTAAGGCTTAGTAGCTGTACTAAAACTAGGAAAGAGATAGAAAATTCTAAAAATTGAATATCTTTAAAAAGATTTACCCTACTCTTTTACAAATTTAACCAAGGGAAATGGAATTAAATTATGTTGCATGCATTACCTTCCACACACTAATATCAAAAAAACATGTGCTATAAGGATTCAAAACTTACTAAATCATCTTCAATTGTGCTAAATCAATTATTGATCTCTCTTCATTCCTAACCACTCCTTCACCCAATCCTTTGTGCTAATTTATTATAAATTTTTAGTGGAGTCTCTTCTACTACATATATGCTCATGAAAGATATATTATGATTGATTAAAGGTTGGAGGTCTATTACTTGTAATTATTTTATGGGCATATTTTGTGTTCATATTTAATGGTATGGAGATTGTTAAAAATATTATGACAATATCAATTACTAAACATTGAAACATAAGCAGCACAAAATAAATTAATAAAATAAAAGATCATATCACACAAAAAATGAGAGAATATTTTTAAAGTTGGGAAATCATTTGGTAGAAGAAAGCTCACATATATTCATTAAGATGACAACTTGAAATATTACAATGCTTATGATATCTCCACTAAAAAATATGAGAGTTTCAAAATAATAAGATAATTAAGTATCACCTAAAAAAATCATAAACCACTTGCACACTTAGTTCCAAGGTTTAGTAGCATAAATATCATACCATGTCAAAATATTATGTCAACATCAACTAGTAATCATTGAATCATTAACAATGAAAAATTAATTAATAAATTAGAAGAATGTTATATCATATCAACTTTATTATAGTTTTTGAAGTGGAAAAAATATTTGATGGAAGAAAACCTCACATGTATTAATGAAGAAGACAACTTGAAATCTTTCAATACTTTCAATCTTCTTACTACAAAAATATGAGAGTTTAAAAATAACAATATAAGTTCATACCACATTTAAGGAAAGAGAAGAAAAACTTCTATTTTATAGACATGAAAAGAATAATTATTCGTGTAGCTCTGGAAGCCTCTATATTTATCATCTTACATTAGTGTGTATCTATGTGTCATATTCCTCATGACAAGATGAGCATGTACATGTGTGAAAAGAAAAGAGTTACACTTTATAAAATGACGACACCTAAGACAAGAATTATACTCCTAGGAATCTTTAGGTAAAAGATAAATGAGGTGTAGGATGATCTAAATTAATAAATACAAAATAATTCAAAACCTAACCACCTCATTAAAGACAACCTTTTTGAAATGTGAAAAAAAAATCATATAAAAATAAAATAAAATAGGTTGACTAAGAATATTCATAAAAAATAAAAAATAAAAATGAATATACCCTATGGCTCACCTTAAATACCAAGGAAAGGTTCATTTTAACAAGGAAGGGCAACATAAAATGGAGATCAATTTTGCATGCAAAGAACCATCAACCTTATCTTCTTCATATGGTTCTACAATAAACCACCTTGTCACACTAATATATTGTGACAATTAGATTCATTTTTTCTTTGAAGCACTTTGGTTGTTAGACCATGTCTTTAGGGAGATTGAAAATAAGGATGGATTCAAGAAGTTGTTACACCTTGTTCCATTTTAAAATGACCCAAACCACATATCATTACCTCTTTTTTTTCCCCTTATCAATTTTATTTCAATTTAAGGCACTTGGACCAACATAATATCTTCACCAAACACATGACTTAGCACGCTTTTAAGACCAATGTTATTTATGCTAGCATTATTTGATCTAAATGAAGACCAATGGTAGAGACAACATTTTGTAAATAGAGACAACTAGATTACATAAATATCAAAATATTTGTTATTACATCAATACCAACCTCTTTATTATTATATTAAACAGATTACAACATGATGAATAATCATATATTGATAGCAAAACAAACTTTGAAAAGTGAAAGTGTCAAACTTCAAATACTTATTAAAAATTCACTTGAACATATGTTAAATCTACTCTCTATTTTTCAAACTTTGAAAAAAAGTGCCTTATCTTATAAACCCATTAACCATTATATTGAATAAAATAAATTAAACATAACATACCATTATTTTAAACTTCAAAACACTAACTTGAGAAAATATCTCATAAAAACCCCAACTTTACAAGGTTTAATTTTTTAACACTCATAGGAGTAGGTCTAATAATAGTTCATATTTTTATCATATGCTGGCCATGATTAAGCAAGCAACTATTAAAAAAAATAGAAGTTAGGGTTTTATAAAGTTATGGAGATTGGTAAGCGGTCAATTTTGCTTGCAAGGTCAATCCCAACGACTTATTAAATTTTAAAATTTAATAATAATATGAAGAAGAAACGTCATTCTCATGGTTGTTAAAGGATGTTACACCGTTGCTTTTAAGTAAAGAGGATGACTTCAAATACTATTAAATAAATAATATTAAAATTGATGTGGACACCTTTGTTAGGTTTTCTATTAATTATCTACATAAAACTTCATCTTGATTTCAAAGGAAATTTTGTCTTACATGTATTTATAAGATTTTTATTTAAATGGAATGATTACATTAATTTGATTATATATTTATATTAAATAATTATTAATTTGTTATATTTTGTTTATATGAAGATTATAAGATTCAATTTAAATTCATTTATAATATTAAGTCAAACATTTAAAATAATTCAAATTCATCTAAAATGTTTTAAATAATATTATAAATAAAATTAAATTTTGTTTATATTATTTATAACAAAATATTATTATTTTTATCATTTTAATAAATCTTTTAATTTTCATGTAGTTAATATATATTAGATATAACAATTAATAAATGACAATTACATTTTATCAATACAAAATATCAATAAATACATAAATAATGTATTTATTTATATAAATATTAATTATAACGTGGGATAGTTAAATAGTATAAGAGTGCATGTAAAAGGGAATCTTTAAGTAATGTTTATAGAAGGGTTGGTAGTGACCATTTATTTTTTATGTTTTGTTAATGAAATTGAATTGTATAAGAAACTTTTTAATTTTGGTTTTAAATATTAGAGAGCAAGTAAATTAAGTATTGTTTTTTTTAAAGAATATTTATTATATTTAATTTGATTTTATTTATATATTAATGTTTATGAAATATTAATATTTATTTATAGGATTAAAGAAATACAATGTTGTTAGGATAAGAGAAGTGTAAGCTCATTTTTGAAAAACTAAAAAATAGAAATCAAGTAATGCAATAAATAAAAAATAATATGAAGAAGAAAAATAACAAATGACACATTATGACATTTAGAAAAAAAATCACCATCAAAGGAAGCACAAGTTTGCATTAATCTTTAAAACAAGAGTATATAATCAACAAATGTATCCCTTCAGTCTCATAGCATTTGGATAACACCCATGAACTTGTAAAATGATCTATGAAACATCTATCCAATGCGTACATATATAGAGAAGAGTTGAGAGGAAACCGTAATTAGATTCTTAAAACCAAGACCATCTAAAACTATGGTATGAAGAAAACCTTATGCCCCATGTGAAAAATCAATGCATTCATGAATGGTAAACATAACTTTCAACATCTTTTACCACTCCACTTATGGGCACACTCACCCAAAAATGATGCTCCAATATGAGAGCACTAGATATTTTGGGCCCACCCAATAATGAAGAAGATGCTCCACTTCCCCACCTTATGCCTAGGAATGGGAAAGTAGCATGAATGAGATCCAATCAAATTTCAATTGTTGGTCATTATCATAATTTATCTTCCTTCTTGACTGCCATTACAACTAATATTCTAAGTCAATTAGGAGAATATTAATAAAATATTAATTTCTCTTGACATCTAAATATCCATTCCAAGGAGCTTGGAGATACAACATTATACATTAGGATTCTAAATAAATATTGCATTATCCTAACATTGTCCCAATTTATATTATGCATTGTAATGACATAAGAAAGAACTATAAATAAATCAAGTTTAGGATGCAAGGCCATGGATTTCTTGCACCAAGAGAACTTATTTGTGTTCACTGGTTTCCTTAGAGAATCCACAAACATTCTCCTAAGTATCAACCTTTTATAACACGACCTTATTGTTCTCCACCATCTCATGATTAAAGTGATACTACACATCAACATGCTTGGTATGATCATAGTACATGATACTCCTATTTTACATGTTTTGGGCCTTATTTCTCTTGTAACTTATCCCTATATAGCACATACAGAAAATGCAAGAGAGGAAAGGTGGTCAAAGTATGAAAATAACACTAGGAAAGTGAATAGAAATTAAATAAATTAGAATAGAATAGCTACTCCTATTAAAAACTAAATATGGTTTCAGTTTATATTTATTAGGAGATTTTTGGGAAAATTTGGAGGTAAAAATAAACAAAACTAGCCCCACTAATCAAGAGGTGCAATCTCTAATGGTAATGTACCATATGAATGCAATTGGTATGGTTGAAAAATGTTGTGAAACTTTCATAGAAGTTTTTTTAGGTCTTATAATGCATTTTTGTCTTATGTTACTTTGTTTGAATGCACAAAGAAATGCTTGCAAACTAGAAAACTATGTAAAATGCAATGTTAAAAAGGAGCCTACCTTAGTCAACCCCTTGTGGGAAATTCTAACAAAAATCAACAATGGTGATAAGAAAATGGTGTTTATGTAGAACTAGATAAGGGTAACAATGGGAAGCAATGAAAGATAATTAAAAGCCTAATTCCAAAAGGCTAACCTTGGGTGGTGTGTACAACAAAGGTGATGAAAAAGGAGATAACAAAACATGATCAAAAGGAAATTGACAATGGTTTTATGGAAAGAGGAGGGAAAATGAGGATAGTTTATATAGTTTTGGACATATAAAGAACTCTAAGAGCTTGGGGTAGAGAGTGAATAGATGGGAAGCAACTAGGATGGAAGAGAGGAAAGCTAGCAATAAAAGGAGACTGGCCAAAGAAATAAATATGACTATAAAGAGAAAGATCTCCAATGAAAAATATTTAGCTTATTCTCCTTAATGAACACCTACAAGAATGGATGAATGGAGAGAGAATTTACTTGCTCAAGAAATGTGTGGCTTCAATATACTTATGTTGTCTCTTATTTTGGATGTTATAAGTGGAGGAATATGGTCCTGTTATAGATTTTCAAAGGGTTTAGGTCAAGTGAATGTTGAGGATGTTGGAGGTGGCTTATAAATGAGCTACCCATTAACTCTAGTAGTAAAAATCACCAAAACTAGCCTTACTAGTCAAGAGGCGTAGGTAATAGTAGGGACTTACCCCAGGGGCATGATTATATTTTAATTCTATATGTCCAAAATTATAGTAGATTGCCAAAGGTAGTTTTATATCATTTTTATCATTTGGGAGGGAGTTATGAGCTAAAAAAGGGTCCTAAACACATTAAATAGGGCCATACAAATTAAATGTTAGGTGGATGAGAATAAACAGGGATGGATAACAATAAATAATAGCTAAAAAGGGACATAAGAAACATACAACATTAACACCTAAAATATGTTTAAAACATAGTAAAAGAAGTTATAAGGTATGCAATTTATTGCATTGCAGTGATAAGAAAAAATCAATTATGCCATATATAAAAAAGTTGTATTAGGTTTAATGAATGATTGTAAATGTTTTGGAATTTGAGTTATTAACTTATAAACAAGTTAAGTTCCCTTACAAATGTGACATGGAAATTTCTAAAAGTGAAATTTTATGTGAAATCTAGTTCCAAACAACTAATGAAAAGAATGGGAAGAATTGTGTGAATAATGTGATGTGATTATAAAAGAGATATGCATGTGTATATCTTCTTAAGTGATATAGTGTGGAGTGAAAAATGTGTCATGAATGTAAAGGATAATATGTGAGTACCTTGTAAACATTTTGATAATTTATTGAGAATGTGATACTATGTAAAGAGAGCATTGTGAATGTGTTGGTATGAATGGGTGTTTTACCTAAGTCATTCATCACCTATGTCCTATTCACACTAATTACTTAAGTTTACTTAGGGTACACATAGGATACTTGTCACTTTATGTCTTAAGTCATAAAATTAAGACATGTGTCATAATCTCATGTAATCCTATGTTTCACCTTGGTCTATATAACCAAGGGATTCTCTTTGTATTCTTGAATCTATTACCATTATATATTTGCATCCTTTGATAGAATATCATTATTCTCTCATATTTTATCTCTCTTATGCTTTCATTGAAGCTCCTAGATCTTGGGCGGCTACATCTTTAGCAAAATATTGCATGATATAGAGCATTCTATACCAACTCTTACATGGTATCAAAGCTTGTGAGATTGCTTCTCATTAGTCTATATTGTTAGGTTTAGGTTACAAATCTTGGTGAATATTTAAAAGTTAAGTATGCACTTCTCTTTCATCAGATGACTTGAAGAATTAAAAAATTGATATAAATACCAAATTTGAGGGGGTTCCTCTTTATGTATTTGTATTACAAGTGCATTTTGGATCATGTTGGTGCAAATTTGAGCTCGCCATTGAGTTCAAGGTGTCCAAGAAAATCAGGTTAATCTTTTGATTTGTTTGTATTTGGAATGTGAGGCAAATCTACAAGGGTTTGAATTTGGGAGGTGGTTTCCATATCCATATAGTACCTATAATCTTGGAGCATTTTGGGTCAAATATGACCCTACCATCACAACCTAGAGGCCCAAAAATATAAGGATCAAATATCAATTCATCAAAATTGAAGCACTTTTTCCTAGAACTTGAAGAAAAATTTAGCCCCCTCCATCGTACAAATGAACATACAGTCATACAACTATTGACATAATCATTGCACAGGGCCTATGCAGGTCATACATTTAATGAAAAAATACTTTTTTTTACTTTTCAAATTTTAAAAAATAGATGTAGATTTTTTTAATGTTTTTGTAGGTTGCACTCTAGACCTATAGGTTATTGCATATGTAGGGTATGATGACACATAGGAAGCACCATACAATGCATATATAATGGTGTAGGCCTTGCACCCATGGATACACAATCCTGCTTTGTTGTCCCAACCAGAATTCAAACTTTGTTAGTTAAGGCATAATTTGATAAATATTTAGCCAACAAATAGACACAAGTAGCCATAAAACCATATGCAGATAGATCAATGGTTTTTTTGATAGATTAGTATTTTTTAACTCAAATATTTATTTCATGCTAAGCAAGCTCAGTTTTTTGATAAACGATCAATAGTTCTATAGTCAATGGCATATTTTGGTGGCCAGGGAGAATATTCTATCACTGTTCAATGTTGACATAAGAATGACATCAGTGACCTTCACCACAAATATCCCCCCTCTCCATTGGTAATTTTTTTTTGTATTCAAACTTCAATGGCTCCACTCTCAATCATTTGGGCTCATTTTCGCAAGCATTTTTTATATGGGGTAAAATTTAATGATCTTCATAGTAGTGTAATTTTTTTTTATTTTGGTGCCTCATTTTTTAGAAATTGTAGATTCTTACAAGTGTTGTTAAGTAGTTATCATTTTGGGAACTTCTAAGGCTTTGTTCAGGCTCATACAACAATATTTTATCGTGCAATTTTTGTTTAAATTTTAGTGGTATAATCATTTGGTCTCATTATATTATAAAATTTTACTTTATGTCTATGACCAAATTTGGAATTTTCATGCACTAAGATCAAGTCCACTTCATTATTTTTGGCAAGTGGCACATATAATTGCACTAAGTATAAAGTCCCA
Organism: Sequoiadendron giganteum; assembly: GCA_007115665.2. Taxonomy (NCBI): domain Eukaryota; kingdom Viridiplantae; phylum Streptophyta; class Pinopsida; order Cupressales; family Cupressaceae; genus Sequoiadendron; species Sequoiadendron giganteum. The sequence continues at coordinate 47,827,110 of CM021107.1, read as the reverse complement.
AGATCATATATTGCTAGGGGGATCCTTGATTGAGTAATTTCGGGGGTAATATTGTGGTGGTTGATTTCTTTCTTTTCTTTATTGTGTGTTCCTGTAATAGAGAAAACTCAAATTGATCTCTTAACTCCATATAATTATGCTTCATGGAGAAAATTTATATCGAATTATCTAATGGGAGAGAGTTATCTAGCACATCTAAGAGAATCTATTCCTATACCTAGTGATGTTAGTGCAAAGGTAATATGGGAGATCAATTTCGAGAAAACACTTGGATGCATTTATTTATTTATTAGTCTCTTTTGATTTACAATTTCATATTGAATTGTGCAAAACGCCTAAGGAGGCTTGGAAGAATTTTGAAGAACTGTATGGTAAAATTGATAAGATTAGGGGATATTAGATCGATAATGATTTAATGAATCTTGATCCTAAAGGTTTTGACCATATCCAAGACTACATCTTCAATATCAATCAAATAAGAACACAACTAAAGGACTAAAGGACTGAGGAGGATTTATAATTAATTATGAATGTGTTATTCAAGCTTGGTTTTGAGTATTCAATATTTTTTTTGGATTTCATACCCATTGGATTTCTATAGGAGATGCATATGTTGATCCTAGTTTTGATTAATTTTTAAATCTTCTAATTTGAAAGGATGCAAAATTAACAGTAAATGGATCTCATCAAGTCTTCTAAACCACAAGCATCGATGGCTAGTGAGTTTATAGTACAAAAAATCAAGGAATCCTAAAAATAAACAAATGAAGAAAAATAACAAGCCACAAAATTATTTTGAATCATGTCCCTCTAAAGGGGAATCATATAATAAGGAGAAACCTAAGTGTGCATATTGCAAGAAATCAAGGTATGATGAACATCAATATTATTCAAAATAGCTTTATGAGTTGAAGCATCTTCTTAAGAAAAATCAAATAAATTTTCCTTCAATGATTTCAAGGGGTGCATCTTCTTCTTCTTTTTCTTCTTCTTCAAATTCAAAGAGACAAAAGGACCAATTGTAATAGTAGATTAAAATAGATGATCTTCGAATATGATGATGGATAATCTGCAACTAGAATAACAATGTTAATCCTAATCTAAAATAATAATCTAAAATCAAACAACAAAGAATGAGGAAAGTAAACATAATAAACTAAACAAATTAATGGAAAGCTCTCACCGAATATGCGTTCACCCCTCAAATTATCTTGATTGTTCTTCTCCATTTTGCCTTTTTAGTATTCTTGCCCTTAGATTTCTATGTTTGAATGCAAGTATAACTTCGTCGAGTGTCTAAGAAAAATATTGAAGATAAGTCTCTTCTCAAAAGTGTATGATTTCGGGAGGAAGAATAATGATGATGACATGCCATTTTATAGATTTTGGGTTTTTGAACGATCGGCTCAGATTGAAAGAGAGATTGATGAACGAGATTGATGAATTCCATGTGATGTGAGTTATGTGTCAGATAGAACGTGAGTTAGAACATGAGTCAAAAAAGACTGCAAGATAAAGATTAAGTTAGAACGTGAGTTAGAACACGAGTTCAAGATTTTAATCTTGAGTTAAGAATCTTCAAAAATAGAAGAAATTGAATTTGAATGTCAAAGACAAAGTTAGAAGTTGAAGAATAATGCATTTGAATGCAAACATGAGTTAATTAATTAGATAAAGATATTTAATCAATAAACACATCATACATATGATTTGGAACTAGTTAACTGACTAGTTGTGACATAGAGTCTTCTCACAGAGATAATCAAATGTTGAATCCAGAGATAACTGGAGAACTAAAAATAGATTATGAGTCAAAAGGTGAGTGAATGATTAGTCAACTGATTGATAGAAGAATGTGACGTAAATAATTAAACAAATGAATTAAATGTTAATTTAATTCAACATTCAAAAATAAAAGATTTAATTAAATAAATAAAGATCATTTATTTAATTTGATTGTTGTAAAGGTGGAATTGAATAAATTAAATAATAAATATTTAATTATAGATAAAGGGGGTTAAATGAATAATTAAATAAATAATATTTAATTATAGTTGAAATATGACAAAGGGGTAATTAAATAATAAATTATTTAATTAAGAAGGAAGAATTAATTAGTTAGCGACATAATTAAATAATTATGAATTATTTAATTAATCAAGTTGAATAAAGGTTATTTATGAATTAATGAATTAATTAAAAAGGGATATTTAATTAATAGAGGAAATATGTGTTAGAAAGGGTAATTAAATAATAAACATTATTTAATCATGACCATGGATAATATAAAATTACGTCGAAAGTGGTGTTCGCAGGCCTAGACCAATTTTCGGTGTCTGCACCAATCACTTATTAAAATTATGGATTTCAACATAGAATATATTATCTTCATTTGAGTTGTGTTCATCACCACACATCCTAATGGTTAAAAACACATATGTGTGTGCTTATAGGAAGGTATCTATTGACATGGATGATGTATACATTAATTATGTTCTTTGTGTTCCTTCATGGTCAACCAATATTTTTTCCATCTATCAAATCACGCATGGTAGACCAATAAAAAGTGTTGAGTTCACACCATATTTTGTCATCATTTAAGATTTATATAGTAGATATTTTTTGTAGTTGGAGAGGTTGATCATCAATCTCAAGCCTACACCTTCTCATATTTTTTTCCTATTGTCTCTTTGACTAATGTACACACTCAATAATCTAGTGTGGAGACCTTTGAGGAGATTAAGTATTGTCATTTGAATCTTGGTGTTTTTTCATCCACTAAGGTTCTAGAGACATGTGTTGATATTAAATCTCCTTTATCTATTTTTTCTTATAATGAGACTATTATTGCTACATCTACGGCTTCTAATGATTTAGTGCAACACGACATGCATTATCTTCTAGATACAACTACTTGGGATGAGTACTTGATAAATATTTTAGGCTTATTATGTGAGCTCTATATTGCAGACTTAAAGGACACTATTGAGGATATCAATCTCCTCTTTGATCTTACTTCTTAGAGAGTTTAATCGTCTTATTCATATGTTGTGGTGAGGAATTTATACCTTCTTCTTCCTTCTCTACCTCATAATTTATCATAATTTGGTATTGTTGTGGAGATCCTTAAGTGGTGTTTTGAGGAGTCACTCTTATCTTTGGATCATGTTCTACATTTATTTCTACTATATTTTGGATTATTATCTTCATTAATGTGGCCTAGAACACCTGACTTGATTGTGGAATCTTTAAACATCAACACGGAGAAACTTGAGCAAAGTTCAAACATATCACATATCTTGATATTTCTTCCCCCATATCCCTTTCAATAATGAGAAGACATCTTGCATACATTATTATTTTTATTTATTCCTAGGGGAGGAATGTTGTTCAATGGGATTGGATCATCTTCAACATTCATTTTTGAGTATCTACCATAAATAGGTCTTAACATAATAGATCACTAGGTCTAAACATGGATCAAATCAAGAGTTGTATTCCATGTTTAGACCTAGTCATCTATTATGTTAAATTTCTATATATGATACGTGAAAGGTAATGATTAAAACATATTGGAGACGTCATCATTAATTGTTAATGGTAGCTAAGAATATATGTTACTAGAGGGTAAATGGGTTGTATTATGGAATCAATGTTCCATTCATCATTATAATACTATATATTTCTAAGTTTTTTTCTCCTTAGTTTATAAGCGATAAAGCACTAGTTATGTATGATTGTGCCACTAAGTTATTGGAACTTAACACTAGTATATTAAATTTTCATTTGGTATTATCTCTTTGCATTGAAACTTGTCACTAGTTTCAATATCAATAATAATACTATTAGCACTAGGTACTAGGTCTAATATTATCTCTTGATATTAATACAATAATTTGAGGATTTGGCATTATGATGTATTGTTGTAAATTGTCACCCTTGAAAATTTCACTCTATGTTTCCCCCCCTTAATTAATTGGACCTAATTAAGCTCCTAACTTCCTAAATTATGCATTCTATAGCCCATTTGTACAAATTTATGAGAAGTGGCAAGCATTGAACAAATACATCCAATTTTATTTTTCCCCTAATACTAAATGTCCTAGAAAATAAGGCTAGGACCCATTTTTCCTAGGGAGTGTGAGTCCTCCTATTGTGCTAGGACCCAATTTTTAATATGTCAATGTCAATATTTTAACATTCAAAACCTAGCTTGCAAAGATCGGCTATCGAGATCTAATTTTTGGTAAATTGAATAAATTCCTATAAATACCTAGTCTTTTCACCATTTGAAACTACAAGAAAAAAGGAGATTTTATGAGCAAGAGTTATTATCAAGAGCAAGTCAAGAGAAGCATTTCAGAGCCTTATTTCAGCAATTCAAGATCCAAGCATCATGCCAAAGTGTATGTGAATTCATGTTGTTTTATTATCATTGTTTTGTGAAGGATAACCACTTTTTTAGGTCTCAAAAGCATTCAAGTAAGTCACACAAGAAAGATCCAAGGCATTGAGGTGATGTGCACGACTTCAATCCTTCAAAGAAGCCATTTAAGGGTGGTGAATTATAGAACTTTGTGATTTCATCAATCCCTCCTATCATTTGTACATTTTATTATTGACATTGCCATTGTGGAAGTGGAAACACTTACATGGATTTTGACTAAGGAAAGATCCTAAATGGCCCAACATTTTTGCTCTCTTTGAATGTGCAAGTTTTAGGTTTCAAGAGGATTGAGGGAATATTGAAGACAAATTGTTTGTTATTACATTTGAAGCCTTACATCTTGTCAACAAACGAAAACTCATCTATAAAATTATCCGAGAGTGTTTCGATAGTTCTGTAATCGAAAATTAGAATCTCAGATCTGACATCAAAGGATCCCAAAAATAGAGCAAAAGTGTCATAAAAGGACCCATTCACCCTAGGGTGATCCAACTTTTGGTGCTAGGTACACAGTCCTCTATACTTTCTAGATCTACCTACAAGTTGTTATTTCAATCCGTTAATCATCTATTTATTGTATTTTTCATATTAGGTCATATAGTATAATTAGGTTAATCATAGAAAATCAATTTCATTCCATTTCTAAGGCTCAAAAGGATCAGATCTAGGTCTAACTGACTCACCTTCATGGTTGAAATTCAATCTAAACACCTTGTTGATTCGCATCCTAATGTACCTTTGAAAAAGGATCAAAAGAACTCCTAGGTTTAGTTATTAAACTTAGGGTTCCATTTTTCTTATGATACATTTTGGCGAGCCTGATATTTTGACATCAAAAACCTTCTAAAAATTGCACTCATTCAACCCTAGATCTAGGTTTTGCATTGTATTGTTTTGCATTTCTCATTTAGAGTTCCATTATTGCATTATAAAAAGTTACAAAATTCAAAAATTTCATTTCATATTACATCATAGATTGCAATAGGGTTAGTTTCAGTCATTTTAGATGAGATCTACATTCAAATTATATTCATTAGGTCATTTAAATCTTTAAAAAATCACTACATCCATTTAGGCATCTTTCATTTAAGTAAAAAAAATTGCATTACTTTGTTTCAAATCATCATTCTCATAATTTTTCATCTTGGAATCACTCAATTATTACATATTAGATTTGAAACTTGTATTCAACATTGTCATTTATTGTTCAAGTATTTTCAACATTCTTGCACACTTGTATTTTCAATTTCACAATCATAAATTGACCAAAATTTGGAAAACAAATTATTGTCAAAAATGTTTGCACACAAATACAAAACCTATAGGCAATCTAATAAACATTTAATTTTTCATTTTTTTGAACCCATGTCAGGGACTCACATGCCCTAGGGTACCTCTATCCTACTACTTGTGGCTCAAACAACTTTTCATAGATCTTTGTCTTTGTATGTACATTTGTTTCTGCTTGCAAATTTTTTATTTGAAATTTTGGAAAAGTGTTATTGCATGTTAAAGAAAGTTGTCATTTTGCTTCATTTGTTGCAATTTTTGAAAGAATTTTGTATTTCAGTTTTGGAAATTATAAAATCTATAGGACAATTATTTACATTTTTTGAAGAATTGCATAACTTGGATAGATTAGTTTTATTTTTGCAAAAATTCAAAACCCTAGGTTGTTACAACACATTGCACATTTGGAAACTCAACAAACAAAAATATAATTAATTCTAAATCTGGGTTTGCAAGCTAATCACATAGTTAGTTCTTATCACTAGTGCCTCTGAAACTGAAATCTCAAAAAAATCCCTAGCAGGACTCGGACACCCTAGGGCGTCCTAGTCCTCCAAAAACCTACCTAAGATCTCCATAATAGATTAATACTTGTTGTCAGTTTGCATATCTAGAGTCTAATTTCCAAATCTGTGTTTTTCATAGGTCTGTAAGTCTGTTTTTAGTTTTAGTTTTCCTTAACACATGCAAACTTAGATTACAATTGAAATTTAATGATTAAACTTAGGGAGAGCATAGTAGTCTAATCATGTTAGATCTCTTTCCATAAGTGCATTGTATATCTACAAAGCCCTTTAGTTGTGATGAATTTGACATGTTAGATGATTCCCTTGGAGACTTCATCTCAACTAGATCAACCACAAAAGTTTCTAACATTCCAAAAAATGCAATAATTGATACTCATGATAATCATGGTAGTGATTCTCATACTATCCATTTTAAACATGAAAGTATCTTAACATAAGAAAATGAAATCATTGACACATTTCTTATTATCAATTGGCCTAATCTTCATTCACCTCCCAACATCTTCCCCACTTGTGAGAACACTTTGGTGCGGGAGGATGCAATCATTGACAACCATGACAATCATATTTTTTCTTCTCCTAATACCTCACCTACTTGTGATGAAGGTATCTTGGTGTTAGAGGATCCAATCATTGGGTGCCATGAAAATCTTGTTTATTTCTCTTCCAATACTTCTACTTGGGAAGATATTGTGACACAAGAGGATGAAATTATTGATACATTTATTTCAAAAGATAGTAATATATATGGCATAGATGAAGATGCTAAGTTGACATTAGATCCCCCCTCCATAGAATTTCATCAACAAGTAGGTAACTCAGTTGAGGTTATGAATGCATAATTGACAATTGGATCTCCTTTAATTAGTAGACCTCCTAAGTCACCTCTCATTATAGGACTTCTTAAACCCCTTGGCCATATCTTGAACTTTGCAAGGAAAATCACTAGTAAGAATCTATCACAACAACCAAGTTATCACATATTTTCTCACACATATAACATTCATCAGCATAGTGGTAAAGAGTATGATCTTGTTGAGCAACTTCATCGTACTCCAACAAACATATCCTTTTTGGATTTTACTCAAACATCACCTATGTACAATAGGATGCTCCAAGAGGTTTTAAAAAAAGTTGATGTTCCATCTTCTGTTAGATCGAATGATGTAGCCACCTTATGTTATTGTATGCAAGTGACAAAGTTGGATATTACATTCCCTCAACATGAATCACCCTCACTCGAGATCCAAAATAAACATGAATCCTTAATGATAGAGGTGATCATTAATGAAACTTGAGTTAGACGTATTCTCATAGATAATGGAGCGGGTCTTAATATTTGTAGCATTGATCTCCTAGATAAAATTGATATGGACAAGAATCTTATAGAACCCAATGATGTTAATATTCATGGCTTTGACAATGTTAATTTAAGCAATCATTAGGAACTATCATATTACCCATTAAGGTTGGACCCATGGTTTTTCCTACCCCTATTTATATCATGCTAGGACTTCTTTCATACAATATTCCCCTAGGTAGATTGTGGATTCAGGCCATGAAGGGATTCTCGTCTACTCTTCATTGTGAGATGAAGTATGAATATAATAACAAGATATACATGGTTAAATAAAATGAACAAATTTATAATTCACAAGTTTAACATGATCATAACACTTCAAACTCTCTTAATACTTTGATTCCAACTTCAAAGGTAGAACCTATACAATTTGATGGCAATCCTAATTGTCTTTCACCTATAAAAAAACTCTTAAATGATGATTGGAAACCGTTATATTTTACACCTTGTTTCAAAGGGAAGTCTCAAATCTTTCCCTCAAAGTCCAAAGAGTCGAATACAAACAATTCATCTTCAAACACATGTTTTGGGGATGATTGGGGTTCATTAGATTTTACATCCTCCTTTATGGGAGAGTACAAAATATCACAATCTAAACTAAACTAGTCTTGTGTCTCATTTTCTCCACTAGGTTCTACATCAACAACATCACCCCATGGAAGTGATGGGGGCTCTTTAACTCTCATCCCCCATGAGAGGAAAATGTGTACCTTTAAAAAAATTAAAGGATTTGTGTGCTCGAGAAGAAGCCAATCTTTCTCAAAAGCATGCAGATAAAATATCTTCATCATGTTATGGTCTTAGATAAAAAATATTTCTAAACATGGATGTAGTGAAAACATGAAATAAAATGATAGGGATTAAGTGAAGTCTATACCATACTTTTCCAAGAAAAATCTAGGTTTCCAACATTCCTCCCCATTTTCATCCAATTCTTTATCATCTACTATATGTATGACATCTTGTGATAAGAAAGTAATATTTTATTCACAAGAGAAAGAAATGTCCCCTATTATTGATCAAGAGAATATCTTATTGAGACTTCTAAAATCCCACCTAATTACTCTTCATCCAAGAACATGAAAGAAGTTCTACAACAAAATCTCATTTTGTGCATATCATCGAGTGCATGGTCATTCTACCAATGAATATTAGACCTTGAGTAATAAAATAAAACAACTTAAGGATTGTGGTGCTATTCCTTGTGTTGATGCACCTGATTCCTCTAATTAATAGTGATATCCATCCTATTGTGTTGCTCATTACTATGTATCTTTTGTAGCTTTATTTATTTTTATCATTGTCATTCATGGTGGTACAATCTTAGGTGCAACCATATTTTTTTTCATAGAAACATGACATTCGTTGGTGTGGCTATCCTTGTCTCTACACTTGGGGGACAAGGATAACTAGTTTTGGTGGGTAAGCATTCTTTTCAAGGATCCTCGCTTTCCCTCTTTCTCCTTAAAATACCAACATAGAAAGTATGTTGACATTTTAAGGGAGGACATATATTACCCCTATCCATTTTGTCTTGTGATATTTGACCTATTGGAATACCCCCTTTGGTGGTGGTATTGTTTGTAATGCCCCTTGAGGCATGGTTATCAATTCGTCCCCCAAGACGTTAAACTTTATTTGTCCCCTAAGACATTAAATGGTGTTCATCCCTCGAGACATTAAGTTTTGTTCATCCCTTGAGACGTTAAACTTTGTTCATCCCTTGAGATGTTAAACTTTGTTCATCCCTCGAGATGTTAAAATTTGTTCATCCCTTGAGACAGTAAACTTGAACGTCCCTTTTTAACATGGCCACCTAGAATAACACAAATTGCTTGCCAATGGAGCCATGTGATCATAAGTAATTTTACATCCTTGTTAGAGCAACATTTTATTAGATAGCACATTCAATGGATGAAGTTTGGTGTTTGTTTTCAATTCATAATCATATTTATGCTATGTCATGTCATATGTTTTCATCGTGTATTCTTCATGTTTTTGACATGTATGTTTGTGTATGTTGTCTTGTTGTGTATCATACATGTGTGTGTGTTCCTTTGTGCTCATGTTGGTTTTCCATGGGATCTTGGATCTTGGGTGCTTGCGCGCTCCCAATAGATCCTTAGTCATCCCATCTCTTCAACATTTAGATAATTGGAACCCTCTTGACATAGATTTTCTACTTTACTATGAGTCTGAGTGTAAGTTCATACTCTCACTTTAAAGTGGGGGCTAAATTTACCATCATAAATTGTCACCCTTCATAATTTCTCTATTTTTTGACCCCCTTAATTTATTGGACCTAATTAAGCTCCTAGATTCCTAAATTATGCATTTTATAGCCTATTTGTATCACTTTCCAAAAAATGAAAAGCATTGAACAAATGCATCTAGTTATTATTTAGCTGATACTAAATATCCTAGAAAATAGGGCCAAGACCCATTCACCCTAGGGCATATGAATCCTCCTATTGTATTGGACCCAATTTTTAATATGTCAATGTTGGAATTTTAAAATTCAAAACCCAACTTGCAAAGGTTGGCTATCAAGATCTAATTTTTGGGAAATTGAATAAATGCCTATAAATACCTAGTCTTTTCACCATTTGAAACTAGAAGAAAAAAAGAAGATTTTATGAGCAAGAGTTATTATCAAGAGCAAGTCAAGAGTATAATTTTATAGCCTTATTGCAGAAATTCAAGATCCATGCATCATGCCAAAGTGTATGTGAATTCATGTTGTTTTATTATCATTTTTTTGTGAAGGCTAACCACTTTTGTAGGTCTCCAAAGCATTCAAGTAATTCAAGCAAGAAAGATCCAAGGCCTTGAGGTGATATGCATGAATTTAGTCCTTCAAGGAAGCCATTGAAGGGTGGTGAGTTGCAACACCTTGTGATTTCATCATTCCCTCCTATCATTTATCCATTTTATCATTAATATTTCCATTATGGAAGTGGAAACACTTACAAAGGGCTTGAATAAGGCAAGCCCCTAAATGGCCCAACATTTTACCTCTCTTTGAATTTGCAAGTTTTAGGTATGAAGAGGATTGAGGGAAGCTTGAAGATAAATTATTCATTATTTTATTTGAAGCCTTGCATCTTGTCAACAAATGAAAAATCACCTACATAATTATCTGGTAGTGTTCTGACAATTCTGCAATTGAAAATTAGAAGCTCAGATCTATCATCAAAGGATCCCAAAAATAGAGAAAAAGTGTCATACAAGGATCCATTCGCCTTAGGGTGACCCTATCCTACTACAGTGATCAGATCCAACTCCTGGTGATAGGTAGACAGTCCTCTGCACTTCCTATATCTGCATGCAAGTTATTGTTTTAGTCTTTTAATCATTTGTTTATTGCATTTTTCAAATAAGGTCATATAGTCTAATTAGGTTAATCATAGAAAACCAATTCCAGACCATTTCTAAGGCTCAAAAGGATCAAATCCAAGTCCAGTTGACTCACCTTCATGGTTGAAATTCAATATAAACACCTTGTTGATTTTCATCCTAATGTACCTTTGAAAAAAGATGAAAAGCAATCTTAGGTTTAGATATTAAACTTAGGGTTCCCTTTTTCTTATGTTACGTATGATAACATATTGCATTATGTCAATACATGCATAGTGATATGGTTATGGGTTTTTCATGATAGTATTAACATGGTCATAGTATAGACATGGTGACATACTAATGGTTTTGTCATTATGATACAATGACGACTCTATAATTATGATATCAAGATAGTATTAGAATCATGATGTAATGATAATTTCAACACTATGACATGACAATGATTTATAGGGATGTTGATTTCTTTAAAAAATTATTGATGATACTAGTATTGCTTTATGATATATATATATATATGTTGTTGAGATTATCTTAGAGAGATACTAATGGTAGTTTGCATTATAACATATTGATTTTATCATTCTTACCTTAGGGAGGTACTAATTTGGTTCTTACTACTTTTTATGATATAATATGTTACATGAAATATTAACATGGTTGAGGGAACACCTTGTTTAAACTCTAATTTTGTGACACATGCTCATTAAGGGGTTGGCAATGATGATTTTATATTGTATTGATACCACCTTATATGATTTTATTCAATATTAGGACCGCCATTCCCATACAACACTTAGGTGGCTTTGCACAAGCCACAATGTGCTTGTATTATGTAAAATGTATTTATTTATTTATGACTTCATTTCTCCTTTTTCAAAAAACCAAAAATGAATTTATTGTTCCATTTTTTTGTTGGGTTTTTTAGCCATTTGATTTTTTACTACACCTTGATTCAAAGGATTTTGGTTATATTGGAAATTCATTTTCCTAGTTTTGAGAAAAAATATTGTATTTCCTTGTTTCTTTGTTCATTATGCTTTTTATTTGTTTTTTATTTAAATTTATTTATTAACTATAATTTTTTGCAATATATTGAATCTACTAGTTTGTGTGGAGTATTGTGCATTTTGTAATTGTTATATTTAGGTGCAGTCCCTAGTGGGTCATACAAAGGATGGATGAATTCTCTTCTTTGTATCTCTCTCTTGGAGGTGCACCCCCTTACACAAACAAGAGAAAGTTATTTAGAAATGTATGGAGGGACTTAAGACCAATTTTATAAATGGTTGCTTGGTTGCTAGAACTACTCTTGGAATTATGTTGGCATCATCATTATTAGTGAATCTCTTATAGTATGCTTCCTTGTAGAGGGTTACTATAGGGTGGCCCTTGCTAATGCATTTTCCTCATCAATCTACTATGTCTACCTTGTGATATAAAATTTAAGAAGTATTTCTAGATTATGATTTTGTGGTGTGCAATATCATAGTAATTATTTTTTTAAGGCTAGTTTTACAAATGATTTTATTTAGTGTCCCCTTTCTAACTATTTCATATTGGAGGTATTATTAGCCCATTTCGTATTTTTAATGTGCTAAGGTAAAAAATTATGAAATAATTTTTTGGATATTTATTTTTTAAAGAGGATAAATTTTAGAAAATTATATGTTTGGAAGTATCTTTCAATCTCCTAATCCAATAAAGAGAAAGAAATTTTATGTTGACAGGTCCTTTTTTTCATAAAGTTTGCGAGTTCATGAAATATGCAAAAATTTCAAAGGAAAGGGAGAAGTTTGTCAATTTCATGATGTCACAAAGTTTTCAAGTTCATGAACTCTCTAAAAGTGCAACAAAAGGAGGTAATTTTAGTATGCTGCAAAGTTTTAAGGTTTACAAATTGGAGAAAAGTGCCACAAATCTTAATTTTACAAAAAGTAAAAAAATATAATAAAGATAAGGAAGAAGATATCCCAGTTCATGATGTCACAAAGTTCACAACTTTGTGAACTTTGCAAAAAATCAATTAATTTTGTAGAATGAAAAAATTGTGACAAGTTGAAGAGAAGGAAATAGAGGAAGAGAAAGTGAAGAAAAGAGAGAAAAAGGCGAAGAAGTTATAAATTTCATAAATTTTATGAGTTCATGAACTCTACAAAAGTGTGACAAGATTCATAGGTTTTATAATTCTCAAAGATATAAAAGCGCAACAAGTTAGGAAAAAATAAAAATCCTCAACTTGCATAGTAAAGACAAACTCAAAATTTAAATTTAAGTGAGAAAGTAATGCCAATTAATGTGGTTGATGCATGTGCGATCTAAGCCATTTGTTTGGGAAATATTCCATTAGCCATTGATTTTAGATATTTAGAGAGGTGAATACATTCATTTGGGGAATATTTTACACATAATTCTTGTCAAAAACTTGTTTTCAACACTTGTGTTCATGAAATCAAATTTGAGAATGAAAACCCTTAAGTTTGGTAAAGACCAAAGAAAGCTCTTTAGTTTCAAGTATCAAATGAAGAAACCCCTTTAGTCCTATAGGGGAATCTCATTCAAATGTTGTGAATGATTTTTTTATGGTTGTGGGTATTAGTTGTTTCAAGTTTGTATAAATTTTTGTTTTATTGCGACTTTGAGCATAATAGTTTATATTTGTGTTGCTACCAATACGGTTGTTGTTCTACTATTGTTGCAATATATTTTAATGTAGTTCATATTTATTGTAAATTAGAAAAGGTTTTGGAGTTTATCTATCATTTTTTTTATCCCATTTGTAAATTTGGGTTATTAATATTAATGAAAAAGTTATGACAAATTCTGAGTTTTACAAGTCCTTGTTAAAATAATTAAATCTAAAATTTATTTTGCCAAAATTATTGTTGGGTTTATTACAATTGTATTGGAGCCAAAAATCTTTCTAACATACAGTGAATTTAATTATTTATGTTTCTAAGTGATAGAGAAACCAAGTATCTTAGGAAGGAGAAAAGGAAATAGTAGATTGAAGATATAGATATGGGGAGTTTAGATTTAGCTAAAAAAGAAATAAAAAATGAGGTAGAGAAAAAATAAGATGATTGATGATGAAAAAGAAACATTCTTTCAAAAAACTTAGAAATATATTGTTAAAATGAATATTAGAAATATATACAATTTATAATACCATTCATAATTAAAAAAAAATTTAAAAAGTCAATTAATTTTAAAAAATTGAACATTTAAAATAAAAATATCTCCTCCTTTACTAAATATCTAAGTCAAATGTGTTTTTCTTTAACTAAATAGTTTGTCCCATTGTGAATTGGGAAAAAAAAAGTCCTTTGGGAAAAGATATAAAAAAGAAGGGAGTGCTTTTGCAAAATCATGTGTGCATTTGTTTGAAAGAAAAAACCCTATCCTTCTCTTTTTTGCAAAATATTTTCATTTTTCAAAGTTTAATTGGAGTTTATGGTGAATTGAAGTTTGAATGGGAGTGATAGGAAAAAGTATCGCAAAGAGTTTGTAGGCATTGCTTCTTGAAGAGACAAAATTCATTTCTACAATTGTTTGATTTAATTTTCATATTAAAAGTATTTTTCTTTTAATTTCTACAATTGTTTGATTTAATTTCCATGGTTTTTATGGATGTCCATACTAGATGGTTACATATAGATTTCTTGAAATAGGATTTGTTTTACATTTAAATTATTAGATGTTCATGCAATTTTTATGTGTAGATTTTATTTTTTTAAAATTCTATTTTATATTAGAATTATAGCAAAAAAAAAGTAGAATTGGAAAGTGATATTATATTGTATTTCTCATGTACATTTATGTTAAAAAGGGTTTTTTGAAATTTTAAAATTTGAAGGATTCTTTAAGTTTATCAAAGGTGATTTTCAAATTTTTTGTATGGTTCTTAACTTTTTAAAAATGTAGATTATGTTAAATATTTTATTTTGCAAGATAAGAAAAAATCCTTTTGGAAGTAATGTTGTTCACCTTTTGAATACAAGTGTTACAATTTTTAACCTCATTTTCGATGTCATAGTCTTTTAATATTTTGGTATCTTTTGAACTAATATGAATGAGGACTAGGTTAAGAGTGGAGTGAATTCTCACTACCTAGCCAATCAAAATGAAACCAAGGGATGAGGGAAATGAGAGAATTAAAACTTAAGAGATAAAATTGAAAGGATTTCAAACATATACAAATATAGCGAAGGTTTAGTATGCCTCTAGTACTAAAAATCATATTATGAGTTCATGAATTGATTAGGCAAAGCATTAGCACAATCAATAGTGGTTGTCAAAACATCATGGGATATCTCTTCTTATAGATGGGAGCACACTCCTCAACATCTGCATGGGCATAGTACTAAGCGTTGACACTCCACCATTCTAATCCCAAACATCTCTTCCTTATTGTTTCATTAGACTAATGATATCCAGGTGATGTTATGGTATCCATGTATATGCATTGATTAGTGTTGGATAGAATCTTTGTGTGTACCTTTCTTGTTGTGGTATGAATGTGTATGCATTGATTGGTGTTGGTAGAACCCTTATATATACCTTGTTTTTAGTGTTATGTATGGGTTATTATTGATATTGTTTGCATCCAACCTCCTTGTTTTGTATGAGTTTTGTTGAAATATCTAATCATTAGCCTTGTAATATAAAGGGGTAGGCCTTAGAGTCCTACATGGTTGGGTGGTGTTAATCATTGTTAGGGTGAAAAGGGTTCTTGGATATGCTCATTGGAGGGCATTTTGGACTCTTGTGGTATCCTCATACTTGTATCTTTTCTTCATTTGGTTTCATGGAAAACTTGTAAAGATAGATCTTGTGATCCCTAAATAAAATGATTAGTTGTATATTATTGAACTCTGCTAATCAGACATTTGACTATCCGTATTTGGGATGAATATTGTTGTATTTTACTAGGTTCATGTCACTATTTTAGTTGATTTTACATTTGGTTTTATGAAGGATTTATTGTGATTTGACAAGTCTTGAAATTAGGATGTGAAGGCATAGTTTCTTTAAAAGTTGAAATGAAACTTATGATTGTGTTATGATTATTTTCTTAATTCCATGAGTAGATAGAATCAATGACATTGTGTTGTACATCCGACTTAACAATTAAAGGTTTTAAGTGATATTGTATGCTTTTATATTATTTGAGTTATAATTTTAATGCTTATGAATGGTAATATGATTTTGGTTAAAAAATAGAAACCATGAAATTTTAATGCATCCAGTCGAACCTTAGGCATATTGGAAATGATTGGTTCAAACCATTTTTAAACAAACTATAAACCAAGAAAGTTTGTGCCTTGTTTAGTGTAGGTTATTATTTTAGGACTTATCAACTTTCATGTCCTGTGATGTTGGAACTTAGTGTTGGGTGTTATTTATGATAGTAGGCTTGTATAGGATTCCTTGAATAGCCTTAGTGCCAATTTTGAAAGGTTTGAGAACTTTTTCATGTTCTCTTGAGGTTGTATACATTGTCTAGAATTATTTGTCCTGAATAGGGTCAATAATGCTAGCAAAAAAGTAAATCCTAGGTGGTTTACACTAGTAACAAGGTAAATTTAAAACCAAGAGGAGAAATTGCATTGGTAACAAGAGAAATCCTCAAATAGTGAGCACTCCCCAAAAAATTTCAAAAAAAATCTAAATTAAATTTTCTCCACATTGTCTACCTCATCCACCAATTATATTGGTTTGGAGATGTTTGATATTTCTTGTAAGTTACTCATATTTTTATTGAAGTTTGTGCTTTTTTAATAAAATAACTAGTTGACTATTTGATTAGGTGAGCTCTTGGATCTCTCAATTGTCCTATCTCATGGTTCAATGAACATTAAGTTTGGATGTCATTTCCACCATGTTATGGATTTTTTGATACATACTGATTGGGTTGATGTGTTTTCTTATTTTAATCCTTTAGTTCATGAGAGAATAGGATCATGATCTAGTACCCATTCATCACTACTAGAGGTAAATGTATCCTCTTGTATGGTTGTTCTAGTGAAAATTATCATGCAACAAGGTTAATATGTTTTCTTGTGTCATCATGCTTTGTGTATTGATGTTTTGTGATTCAAATTCTATTGTGTTGTATTGTAAAATATTTAGTGCACATGTATGCATTGTGACACATTAGTGTCATACTTATATTGTAAGAAAAATAATTATGAATTTTTTGAATATTAATGTCTTTAGAAAAATCTTGAGTCATTATAATAAGATTCACTTCAGAGGCAAACAAGCAAGCACTAGATCGAATATCTATGTGATTAATTGTGTTACATTAGCGACAAGTAAAAAGATAACATAGCTTATTTAAATAAAAAATTGAAAGGAATGTGATAGTGTAAACAATTCTTACACTAATCAATGAGGAGATAAGCACGTGTAAAATATGATCTAGCAATTTCAAAAGAAAATATACCCCAATGGCATAGTATTTATCCTAGGAAAATATTTTTGAGAAAAAATTCAACTTCTAAATTTGGAACTAATATATTCACAATACCAGTTTGGTTATAATATATCAACAAGATCATATCTTCATAAGAGAAAAACCAACACAAGTCTAGAGAAATGTGGGTAGCATAACTCCCTACAAAATTATATCATACTACACCTCCATCCTAGGCACCAATATATAGAAGATACAAATAAAGAAACCAAAAATATTAAACCATACCATTGGAGAATAATACTCTCAAAATGACACTTACATCTTCATGAGAAATTCCAAATCTAACTCCCATGATCATGTAATAAGTTGTGTCTTTCCTCGCATATAAATTTGGGGGCTTCCCAAGGTATACATTTTTGTTTCTTCTTAATTTGAATGTTGTCAAGTTAGAGTATGATGTTGATTCAAACTCATATGAGGGAATATTAGCTAAAATTTGTTGTTGATAGTTTTAAAGCAATTTTTAACTATTGAATTCTTAATGTCTATGATATATGAGGAAGAGATAATTCATGCTAGAAAAAATTAATATTAATTTGTATTACTAGGGAGGAAAAAATTAGAGGATGCAATAGTGGAATTTTATTTAGGGAGTTAGTCCTTGCTTTGAAAGAAATAATTTAGATTTACAACAAACATTGTTATTATTATTTTTGTGAGTTATCTTACCATCAAATTTAATGCTTTTCAATAAAATGTTTGTTTTTTATAGTTAGCTTCAAGTCAAATAAAGCATGGTAGATAAACCAAACTACAATAGAAATTTCCTATTTCGCCCTTCAACTTACAAAAGAAATCTATAATAAAATGCATGTTTATGTACTGGGAATTTTATTCTAGTCAACTCCTTGCTTTCAAAGACATAATTGAGATTTATAATTACATGAATATCAAGCACAAAGTAAGCAAATACATGTTTAAAAATTACAATGAAAAGTTCTTCAAAATTATTAGTTCAACACATTGTCATGCTCTAAATTATTTGACAAAATGCCCCAAAGAAAATTTGCCTCATAGAATACCATAAATTGAAACATGCATGAAAGTGGGATAAAAGATATGCTCAGTTCATATTATATGTTTTATAAGTGCCAAATTTAAAGGCTATCACTCACACATGCCAATGTTTCTACTCTTAACATTTTTACTCTAGTAGATAGCTCTTGTTACTCATAGCCTTACCAATATTAGATACTTTTTTAAATGTGAGAGGTGTACATTTATTTTTAGGGACCTTGTAGTGCATACAAATTAAATACTTGTTTTAACATTATTTGCTTTGAACCCATTGATCTTTAAAGGTTATTTTAACTTACATTCTAAAATATAAAAATAATATTTTTTTATTTAAAATCAAATTACTAATTGATCTCTTATTGATAAAATATAGAATATGTATTTTTGGATGGAACTATTATTCTCATTGTAAAAATACATGTAAAAGAATTGACAAATTCGACTTTAATATGCCCTTATTTATCTTCAGAACCTTTTGGTATCTAAGAAAAATTGTGTCATCAAGTCTATTTTATAACTATTGCTTTCAATAATATGTTGTCTTCATATATAGATCATTATTTTTTATGCAAAAGAACATGCATAGCTTATGCATTTATCATACTTCATCTTAAAGCAATACATCTTCATATGCCATAATTATGATCAAACCAAATTAGCTTAAAATGTATTATAATATATTTAGTCAAATTTATTAGATTAATTTTATGTTGATAAATTATCTATGGAGCATCTATGCTAATAATGGATCAACCTTCATTGTCTATGATATTTTTTTGTGATGAAAAATTATGCCTTAACAATTAAATTATTTTCAACACTAATAATTATATGTCTATAAGCATGTAAATATATTTATTTTTAATTTAATTCCAAATGGACAATTTGACATAGGAAAAAGATACAATTAATCTAAATGAAAAAGATATACAAAATGATAAAAGTAATTATCCTCAACTTTTATTTTTTCCCTATTTTGCACCTTCTCCATTAAATTTTGATTTCATTTATATGTAACTTTTATCAAATAATTCAACAAAACATCTATATGATTATAAATCAAGTCTTTGAAAAACACCCAATTTAATGTATATAAGTAATTATCCACATTGCACATCATCTAGATTACAAAATACTCAAAAAAATAAAAAAAATCCTAGAAACTAAAAAATAAAATCATGTACTCTCTTTCTCAACTTCATTCAATGCAACAAAAAAAACCTATCATTTTATTTAGAATTAAAAGGACAAGATGACAAATTTTATTGGATAGGTAAGCTTTTTCCATCAAATTCCACTTAGAATGAGCTATTACACCCTTCAACTTAACTTATAAAAAAGTTATGTTAGAGACTTGGAATATGTGCTAGACATTTTCCTCTATGGGAAATCACATTATTTAAAAGAAGTAATTTATACTTGGAGTTACCTTATAGAATGAAGAGATATATTGGTGAAACTAAAAAAATTATTAGGTTTAATAATAGTTGTAAACATTTAAAAAAATATCTTATCTTATCCAATCAAACTTAATTTTAGTCTATTTTAAGTCATTAATTAAATAAATATCTATTATTTATTTAATTATTCTCATCCTTATTCTAATATCTCAATTAAATAAATATTTATTATTTATTTAATTAATATCCTCTTCACATGATCCCTTTAATTAAATAAATACTTTATTTATTTAATTAATTCCCCCTTTTCCTTTATCTGTGTCCATCTAATCCTATCCCTTCGTCTTGTTCACATGGATCATAATCAAAATTTGACCTCATGTGAAAATTTCCCTTTCACATCTCTAATTAACTTCTTGTCTAGATTCATTAAACCTAGACACCTATCCAAAATTCAAACTATCTTTTCATCTTATCCACTCATCTCATTTAACCACTTAATCCAAGCCATTTCCATAAGGATTTTTGTCCTTATCTCAATCCTAAACCTAGATCCTATCCATCATTTAATACTTGTCATATGATTGCATCCTTTAGTCAAAACCTAATCTTCATTCAACCTTAGCCATCCATCATCAATCATTTCTATTCATTTATTTTGCCTCTTCAAGACTCTAAATCTAGAGGTTCTCATCCTTCATTTTCACCTAGTACAAGTATCTCTTAGCAACCTAATGCTAATGAATCTAATCTTGAGCTATCATACCTACACACTATCAAAATCTCTATTGAGTCAAGCTTATCATCATCATTATCAAATCATATCAAGGTTATGCTAGATCATTGAGCAATCCATATATCAACATCAAATAGAAAATCAAATGGAATATAGGTGCACTCCATTTCCACTCACCAACGAGAGAATCAAAGATTCTAGGTGAAGGTATTGTGCTTTGTATTGTATTTATTTTTTGTTTACCTTCAATCTTTTCTAATCTCTTCAATAGCAATGTCATTGTGTCCTAGAAGTGCATTGAATAACACTACACATCTTGTACAATCAAATTACAATGATAAAATGTCATTGCATCCACTACTCATCTCAATCTTATAACATTATGTACAAAGGACTAGTTCAAGGAGGTGCTCCATGATTTTAATATTGCATTAAAACATCCTAAAGACTCCTCTGCATATCTTTAATTACTATACACCTAGATGCAAATATATAAAATAATGATTTAACTAGATGACTTATTAATTATGAGGCAAAGCTATAGAGGAAACACTTTCTTGATTGGTGAATATTTAAAGTAATATGCTAGTACTTACTAAATGCATTCATTAATGAAGCTCAAATAAGTAGATAGTGTGAAGGGTTAGTTCATTTTAGATATCTTGGCATGTATTCTAGAAAGCATCAAGAACTTGCACGTCATAAAATATAACACTTACTTGAGGCTCTTCAAGAAATTCTATTTATACCAATTATATGACATTGTAAACATGCATGTACTTTTGAGTCAAACCACATCAACATGTCTTTCATATTCTATAACTACTATAATTTTTATTAAGAAAAAAAGAGTAGAGCCAAAGAAGATGCTACCAAAGGTTGGAAAGTCTACATTTACAGTTGTAAATTGTATTTGATGAAAAATTCTAAATGATTTTCAACATTGAACATATATTATAATTATGTCATTCGATGACACAACATTTCTTTTTGAGGCAATCTATCAAGATTTTAGAGATAAAGCATGTTAAACATGATAAACACAAGATTCAAATGGTGAAGCCAAGTGTAAAATGATTAAATGAACCTTGATAGCCTAGCTTGTCATAATAAATATTGAAAAACTATCAACATTAGTCACAAAGGAAAAGCCAAACTTGCCACATGGGTTATGATTGGTCAAATGACCATGCATGGCTAGCTATATCAACATAATAAATGGGTCAACAACCAAAATTCGATGCGTCAAATTTAGTTTGGTCACTAAGGGACTTCTTTAGGCCCTCTAATCAAGGCTCGCCATGCATTAAATGGATCAAGTATTTTTGTAAGGCATAGTGAAAAATACTAAAATAGCAAGGATCCATGCATTACAAGCTCTTGGAAAGCCACTTGTCTAGCCAAAATGTTGCTTTGAAAAAATACTTTATGAAATTTGTATGTAGATAAATGAATATCCTCATGGATGGCATCAACATGATAGCAAGATAATTACATACACAATAAGTGATTGTTGCAATGCCTACCTTATTGAGATTAAAAATAAGTCTTTCACTAGATTTACATTAATGTAGCATACATTAAATTTTAAATAGGAAAATGCAGTTCTTAGTAGGGTCTGAAGTTTCATCTCTATTATCATCACAAGGAAAATTAATAGGCAAAATTGTGACCATTGACCCTCGTAAATGAAAAAATGATCATATGTTGGCACAAAGGTTAATTGAAGTTGATGGTGGGAACAATTCAATGACTAGAATCACACACATGATGTTTAAATATTTGTCTCTAGAATTATTTTCCTACCTACTTATCTAAGGGATGTGTTTATATATGATGAACCCTATGTAGAGCTAGAGTTCAAACATGCATCGTAAAAAAGACCAATGTAAAGTAAATAAGAGAGAATTGATAATGAATAAGGTGTAATGAGTAAATCAAATTGTTGAAGGGTTTGGATTGGCCACTTCCACTAACCTAGCTATTGACAATTTGCATGAGGGTGACTTTAGCCCCTAACATACGACACTTAAACAAAATGATTTACTTTGATTCTTGGTCACTTAGTCAATATTGTCCACTACACAAGATAATAAGGCATCAAAGGAACAAACCAAATGCCAAGTAAGGTCAAGGCATTTTTTTAATAAATGTATTATATATAACTTTTCCTCCCTCTTGCCATATAAAATCCCACTTCAACAATTATGTCAAATATTTTATTTTTTTGTGTAAAAATAACTGCCAATAATTCAAATTATTTGCAAGTAATGATGCATAGTTATTATAATTTTACATTACTTACCCAACCCAACAACTATTTTAATTATTTGATGGACATTCATACCTTGCTCAAAAAAGCATGCTAGCAAATGGGAATTAATCGAGTTGGGGACTTGTTTGTTGCATTTGGTGAGCAATTATCCTTTGCCTATGCCAAGTTGACCATTTGAAATTAAGTTACACATAATTATTTTAACATGCTTATGCAAATATAATCAATAATGTATAAAATATTGGCAAGTGCCAACATGTATAAAGGACATCCAAGCCACAAATATACATGAAATTTATTTTTCATAAATATTTGTTCTTGTAAAGGTTGTTGTGATCAAAAGTGGCACTTACAGTAACTACATCTTACAAAGTTCCACTTTCAATCATGCTTTTATGGATCATGTGCATACACTACTTAAAAGTTTTTAAGCCCTTTTTAGCAAACACATGTTGAACATAAATGCATCATAAATTTCCATGACAACATATTTATTTGAGGTTTTTTGTCAATTGCTAACATGCCTTGTCAATGCTTCTACATTTCACATGCATGTCTACTCGGGAACTTGCAACTACAACGATAATGTTGACAAATGTTGTAATCTTTAGTTTTACATTTGTCAATTACTTTTGCTTCAAAATTTTCAAACCCTTTTCACTAAAGTTGCATAAGCCTCCAAATGTGAAAGTTGCAAAACAACTCGCATGCCTTATGCATGCTACTATATCTATATCAAGAACACGTAAAGCATCTAATGAAATGTCTCTATCTTTTATATTTTGATGGATGTCCATACCCTATTCCAAGTCCATTTTTGACATAAAATGCAAGTATGCTACCAAATCTAAATTAACTGAGCTCAAAATTTCTTCACTGCTATCGTTGCTACTTCCACACGTGACATAAATATTAATATATTTATGTTAAAAATTTGTACATATAATAAATGCAATTTATCTATATGTAACTCCAAATTATATTACATTTAAATTATTTTTATTGGGAGTATTGCTATTGCTTAGCCCTTGTTTTTAAGTGGAAGTTGTATTCATAAATTAGTGGAAGTTCTAGTACCAAAAACATATTGGCTTTCCCATTACAACAACTCCCTATACAAAGGATAGCGTCACAAAACCGTCATGAATCGCTGTCGCGTATTAAATATGGAAAAGAAGAAAAAGCATGCTATTAAAGGCAAAAAGGAAAGGTAGGTCAGTGGGCCGACGGTTGAGCTACCGTTTGTTATATGTAGATTATAGTAATTTACCTCCTTTATGGTGACATCTAAAGAAAACGAGGTTCTAACAAATTCCTATTATTAAGTTAAAGCCTTTCTCATTCACACTTAAATTTTAAGTGTTTATTAATTTTCTTGTCTTAGGAAGGTTTATTTAATGATGTCTATTTCAAACTTAGACAAATTATGAAGAGATTTTTTTTTAAGTTAAATTTGAAGGTACAAAGTATTTAGAGTTTCATAGGATGTACGTTATAAATTTAAAGAGGTTGGTGTCTTAGGTTTGATTGGCATTTGTTTTCAAGGGTCTTATTATGTGTAAAATGGATAATTTAAGTTCTACAAGATGTTTATGAATCACAAAAATTGTCACTTAAACATTGTCTTCCCAAAGGTCTTTTTATGATAGAAAATTTAGTTAGGTAGGATTTTATTCTCTCATGATTGATACAATACCCATCATCAAAATTGTAAGTGCTTTTGTTTCTAAAAGCATTTGGAAAGCACTACTAAAAATTGAATTGAATTGAATGAAGATAACTTCAAATCTAGTCTTGCTATAAATTCGCATTCCCTTAGTTTGTCTCTTCTTATTATCTTCTATGGAGTTCTTCTAGCAAACAATGGACTAAAAGTATAAGGTTGTTCAATAGAGGTGTTTGTGTTATTACCAACCTCTATGATAAGGTATTGGTTATCCTCTCTAAATCTAAAACCTAAATTTTTCCACGTTGACAAAGAATTTGAATCTATTCATGAGATTCAAATAATAATTCTTGACTAGTATAGTCATCAAATTAGTGTCCAATCATTATCATGTGGTGGAAGCATTATAGTTTATGATGGACACACCTCTTCACTAGTACAAACTATGACTTGGTTATCATATCCTTTCTCTAATGCAAAAAATTGTCACATACTCTCAATTATAGGCAGAGATTGAGTTCTCGTTCTTGCAAGTCTAGAAATGAGGATGTGTTGGAAGCATTAGAAGTTTATGGTGGACACACCTCTTCAGTGGTAAATTTTTTGTCTTGGTTATTATCTCTTTTCTCCAAAGCTAATATTCTCTCATACTCTTAATTATAGGTGGAGATTGAGTTCTCTTTCTTGCAAGTCTAGAAATGAGGGTATGGTGGAAGCATTAGAAGTTTATGGTGAATACACCTTTTTTGTGGTACAAACTTTCACTTGGTTATCATCTCATTTCTTTAAAGATAATATAGTGCCATACTTTTAATTATAGGCGGAGACTGAGTTTTCTTTCTTGTGAGTCTAGAAATAAGGCTTGAGATTATATAGAAAACCGCAATTAAACCAAAAATTACTCAATTTTGGAAATGCAACTCTTAATTGTGCTTAACCATTGAGGTCACAATGTTTGAAGTTTGTTGGAGTATCTTCAAGAAGCTAAGAGGAGGAATTTATCATCATAAATACAGTAGTGAAGTGAGAAAAGGTGTGTTGTTTACCTTACATAATATTTATTATGTAAAATTAATATTTAATTTTGATGCATTTAGGAATTCTAGGGATACATCCATTGCATGTATTAGACATTCTTGGAGACACATTAAATGTTGTATGTAACATTGGGATAAATAGTTGATGTAGGTTGCACATTGGGAAAATATTTAGTATTACAAATTGTAGCCATGTTGACACTATAATCTCTATTAGAAACTCCTTTATAGTGGAATAGAGGATAAATTACTCTCTAGAGCTAGATTTTTTCACCTTGAGTTGGGTTTTCTCTAGGACAAAATATGTATATTTCTATTGTTAATTTTCTCATTTGTGTGTTTGTGTGAAGACCTTTGTAATTCCTTTATTTGTATAAGACATCATGTGCATGAAAACTATACTAAGTGGTTCAAAAATACTTGTTGATGAATAACATCCTTCTTTACAAATCTTCACATAGGGATTGTTCACCCTTTACATCCTTTATATAATCAACTTCACTATTAAATAGGTCTTTTAAGGTTTTGCACAAGTATTATCATCATTCCTAGAGATAAATTCATTCCTTTTCAATCCTTTTAGACTATAAAAGTTTATAATGAAAAATTATGTTACTAGGTATTTTACATGGTTTCTTGCATAATACAAGCATTTTTTTAAGTTTTTAGTATATACATTCTTTTTTAAATATCAAAAGATTAAAAAACTATTATATTCAATCACACTAATAATGATTTGTTATGTCTTTGCATTTATTAAATTTATGATTATTTCTAATGCTATGATACACACTAAGTGTAACAATAGAAATTCCTCCCCTCCTGGAGGTGGAGCACCATTATACTTTGACTAGTCATTGGGCTACTCACTTATGTGTGCTTAATTGGGTTCCTCTTGATTCTACTTACTTCTACCCTTTTCTACATGGATGGGGCTATGACAATTGAGGATAAAAAACATGTCCTCATAGTAGCTTTAATTTTTCACCATGTTTTGAATGTAACTCGCCTAAAAAATGCAACTAATTATTTCAACAGTTTTAGACATAGTTATTGGATGGTGGTGTTGTAAGATAATTTTCCTTAGTCAACTTAATCCATTTTTCTAGCTCAAGTGATAAATGAAAAAGAAAGAAAGATGTTATACAAAACAATGGTAGCCAAAACTTGATATGACTAATCACACTAGTAGTTGGGGATATAACTAGTGATCTAGCATCACCTTTGTCATCACATTGTCTTATGGAGTTGAATGCATAATTCTTTAATATACATGTGTGTTGATTTATGTGTGACAACATAAACATCACATTTCAAAAATGATGTTTACTATAAAAAATAAGTTATGAAAAGTTATGTAAAAAGTCATAATTTATTTCTAGTTATTATTTTTTTAATATATTTAGAATCTACACACAAATCCTCACAAGTCACTAGTTCACATCATCTCCAAATTATTAATGGTTTAGTTGCTATAGGTTTCATAAAGTGAAAATTTAATAAAAAAATATTGATATTAATGTCCAACTTGACCAAAAAGTGGAACACAATATTGTGGGTTGACCCATGTATAATTCTTTAATATACATTTGTGTTGATTTATTCATCCATTAGCCTTTTAAAGTCTTTAATTAGTATTATTTTATTTGTTTGAGGGGCTATGTAAGAATTTATAGTCATTTTCATGATGTTTGTATTAATTTTTACTTTTAATTAATATTTATCAAGTCCTACCCCTAATATGAACAACCTTCCTAGGGCACGATACTACCCACCAATTTTTTGTATGATTATCATTACAACTATTGTACTTTTAATACATTAGACACATTTTATAGTTAAGAATTTATAAACAAATAAATTATTGGATCTAAATTTTAAATGTTTATTGCATTACAAACTTATATATAAAGAAGATACTTAATTTAAAAAAATACAATTAAAATAATAATAAAACTAATATATGTAAAATTTATTTAATAAAATTAATAGATGAATAGTGAAAAAAGTTTCATTTAAAAAATAGATTATATTTGCTTTTAAGTATATTTAATATGTCAATTTAATTAAATATAACAACACAAATATTTAGATGGACCAACTAAGAAAAAGAGCTTTGAATGCCAATTGTGCATAAACAAGGGATCCCACTATTTGCATCTTGACCCAAGGGAGAATGATAAAATAAACTTTGATGTAGGTAGGGACCAAAGAACCATAAAGATATGCTCTTACTTATGTGGCTTTAAAATCTTGAGGAAACATTGACTATTTGTTATATCTATGAAGGGAACTAAAGACACTAAAGGACACAATCCAAGAAATGCTACTCCTACCATGGATAAGGTGACGATAAACAATTCCAACAACACAATTTTCATGGCTAATTAATGAAATCTTCAAAATTAAAATAAAATATATATGTAATTATCATTTTTATTCAAGTAATATAATCCGTTTGAAAAAACATAAATATACATTTAAAATTTAATCTATACAAATTATGTAATGAAATCAATAGATAAACAATCTTAAAAAGTAGAAAAAAGAAATATACTTTATATTTTACATATAATAACATAAAATCATAATACGTATTCAAATGATGAATTGTTTAAAATAAAATAAAATAAAAAATTTAAACTAAAATTATCATTAAAAATGATTTTACAAAGCAAATATATCAACAATTTGACGTCAATAAATTAAACAAATATTTATACTTTTTATAAATAAAGAATATCTCTACAATTAGATTACAACTCAATAATTTGAACCCACATCCATTAGATAAAAAACCCCATAACTTGCAACTTGAACTCATCCCTTTAGATCACATTTTAATACATACTTATAATGTTAAAAATAACACACCAGTAAGTTGTCCCCTTCAATTTAGGTTCACTTTGACTCAATTATTCTTTATGTAATGACAAGTGTACAAATGTCATAGTTTTTGCTAAAAGTTGGTGGATAACTCAAATGTCACTTCCTTCCATCTCCATCACTCCCACATACTAGCCTTGATCCTTAGTCTCTTTATTTTCCACCAAAGTTTATATCCATGACATGTGCAAGTGACTTAGGTCATTTAAATGATTTATAGAAATACAACTAGAAATTTTAAATTTTTAGTTCGTACTTAGGGCCAATCAGATCATCCTGTTAGGAATAGGACCATAAAGAAATATACAATGAAATAAATGCAAAAATAAAATATAAAACACAAAGACACAAATATATGTATTTCACCCAGTATGGGTTACATCCATGGAGAAACAACCGGTCCTTCCTTTATTTTGTCTAGTAAAATAAAGGGATACAACCTACATCACATCCATTGTAATTTTCTCTTCGTTGTCTCGCAATCTCCTCTCATAATACAAAGTTGTAATGCAATTCCCTCGTATAGAGAGGGTTTCCTTCAAGGTAAAAAATGCCAACATAACCTCTATAGTAAAATATATGATCTAATGATGAATGGTCAATATTGACTATGAAATTATAACATTTAACAATTTAAATATGTATCTAGATTTTGGCTTTGGGGGTATTGCCCCTAAACCCCCAACAGGGGGATAGATTCCCTGACCCAAAAGGGAAAAGGGTAAACCCCTTCCTTCACTCCCCCAAAATGAAATGAGATCCAAATATGGTTGTGAAAACCACAAACATTTAGACCTTTAACAAGATCAGGATCCATTACCAACAATCTCCCACTTGGAGAATGATTGAGCTCCATGCCAATAATCTCACTTGGAGATTGATTAGAACTTCATCACTACTGCACTCACTACATTAGGCTCCAACTTTAGATTTGGTAAGTTTCTCATCTTCATCATCATAATTGAAGACTAACTGAAACTGAGTAGGAAATAAGTTCTACAAGATTTTGGCTAGTGTATATCTTTTTCATCTTCAAATATCCATCTTCCAAAATTGATCATATGAAATGGTATGTGAGTTGTACATGTTTAATCTTAGAATGAAGGGTTGAGTTCTTTGTAAGATGAATCGCTCTCTAGATATCACTGTATAACCTACTATTCTCTTGCTTCTTTGTCAATTTCTCCATAGAATTTTGTAACCAAATCATCTCTTTACTAGCCTCTATAACATAACAACAATATACTCTATTTTTATTATTAAAAGTATAGTAATATTTTTCAATCCAAAACCCAACTTGTTATTGTTCCACCTACAATAAAAACATACCCTATGATGCTTCTCCTGCTATCTATATGACCTGCCAGATCTAAATCAACATATCCCTATAGAGAAAAGTTTAAACTTCCAAAATATAATTCCTAAGTAGTACATCTCAAATACCTGAGAATCCATTTTACTGTGTTGCAATGCTCTTTCCTTGGGTTGTTCTTATACTTACAACTCCCAATACATGTGTAATATTCAACCTTGTGCACACCATTGTATACATCGAGTTTCTAACTGTCAATGAGTTTGGAATGTTCGAAAACTCCTCATATGTATTGGGACACATCTTCTTATTAAGTTTGAAATGGTTGGGAAAAGGTATACTAGCTGATTTGACATCGTACATTTGAAATATTTTCAACATCTTTTATATATACTCATTCTGATACAATTTGTTAATTTACATTTTTTCCTATCTCTTGTTGTTCATACAAAGGATTTGATTTGCAACACCCAAATCCTTCATTTCAAATTAATTATCTAATTTACATTCAATAATATTAGTATCCTCCATGTTAGAACTTGCAACAAGCATGCCATTTACATAGAATAACAAGATAATGCAGCTGCCATTATCTAGTCTCCTGAAATAAACACAATGGTCAAAATGACATCTACAATAACCTAGTTTTTTCATAAATCTATCAAATTTCAAATACCACTACTTTGGATCTTGCTTTAGGGAATAAAATATCTTCTTCAACTTGCATACTAATTTATTCTTCCCTTTGACCTCATACCCCCATGGATACTACATATAAATCTCTTCCCTCAAATCCCCATGGAGAATTTTTTTCTTTAAATCTAATTGTTCAACTACTACCATAATACTTAAAATAGTTGTAATTGAAGTCATTTTAACAACATGAGAAAATATTTCATCAAAATATATACCTTTCTTTTATAGAAAACCATTTACAACAAGTTTGGCCTTGTACCTCTTTTTGCCTCCATCTTCCTTCAGCGTATAAACCCATTTATTCTAAATTGTTTTTTCTTCTATAGTAAATTGAGCCAAGTCCCAAGTATAATTTTGTACCAAAGAATCCATCTCCTCTTTCATACCTTTCTCCCACTTCTTTATGGTTTCTACCTACATTGATTCTTCATAACTTTCTAGTTCACCAGAATAAGTCAACAACACATAATACAATGAAGGAGAGTATTGTTCAGGGGGTCTACCTAACTTGGTAGATCTTCTAGAAAAACTTGTAGGAGTTTGAGGTACTTTTATTAATCTTGTTGCTGAATATTTTTATTTTTGGCACCTTTGGAACTTCAGTTTGTATGATTTAATCAAGCAATGTATATTCTATGTTTTCCTTTTTCCTATTTCTTTCCTTGCAACTGATCTTTATACATGAACTTAAAATCATTAAATATCACATATCTACTCATAATATGATTTCCATAATCCCATAAGTGATAACCAAAATCATTAACTCCATATCCAATAAAAGTGCACTTCTTGAATTTTTCATCAAGCTTTGTTATATTTTTATATCAATATGGACAAATGATTCACAACTGAAACTCTTTAGAAATGAGTAGTTTACCTTTTTACATATCCAAGCCTCCTCTATAATACTACCATCTAAGGAACTTGAAGACTCTTAATTTATTAAGTAAACAACAATATTGACAAAATTTTCCCAAAATTGTAAGGGCAATCCTATATGCAATCTTATACTCCTTGCACACTCCATGATTGTCTTATTCATCCTTTTTGACACACATTTTCTTGTGGTATTCCTAGAATCATCTTTTTTCTACAAATACCATGATATGAACAGTTACTATCAAACTTGTAATACCCCTCCGTTTTGCTTCTCGTTCGGTTTGCTTTATGCTATGTTTGGTTGCAGTCACTTTGATACTGGATACATTTTATTATGATGTTTTGATCGCTACTGTTGAGCAACAACTATTATTGTGTGATGTGTTGATCTAATTATTATTCACATGTATTATGGATTAATGATGTTGTAGAGTTAGCATGAGATGTTATTATGAGATTATTGGAATTATGATGGAAGTGTCAGTTTTGATGAGTGTATGGGTGAAGAGGACGGGTTCGCATCACTCGCTTGTGAGCGCCCTGCGAATCCGTAATTCCTTCTTCACGGTGTGTATTATATGCTGGATATATTGTATGATGTTGTACTTGGTTTGGATTGAGTACATGACATCGACTCCACGGTTTCAGGTTGAGCATGTCGATCCAACATTAAGTTGAAGGGAGATAGTAGCTGTAGTAAGTTACACCTAGCCTTAGTGTAATGTGTGTGTCGTTGTTAGTCTAGCTTTAATGTTATTTAATTGAAGGATTCTTGATTTGGAAATAGATATTTAGAATAATTGCATTTAAATCATGTTGATGGTTATTTAATTTAAATAATGCAATGTGGATAAAAGTTTATATTTAAATTAATTAATTATATTTAAATTATTTAATTAATTAAATTTAATCCAAGGGGGTTGAATTTAGTTATTAAATAATTAAATTAATTAATTAAACGTGATGCAAGAGAATGAAAAGAAATAAAAGAATTAAAATTAATTTTGGAATTTAATTTCAACTTGTGGAAATTAAATTAGAAATTGTAATTAAATGTTTATTTAGGAAATGAGTTTTAACTTTAGAAATTAATTTATTATTTGAAATTGCATTTTAAATTGAAAGTGGGTTTTTCAAAAATTGAAATTGAAATTAATATCTAATTTGCATGCAATGTGAATTAGGGTTGTAAAAATTGAAATTGAAATTGAAATTGAAATTGCATGCAATGTGAATTAGGGTTGTATTAGGTATTTTTGATTTATAAGGAATGCATGTTTTATGTTGGAGGGGGAAGTTTTTTTTAGAAAAATTCATTTTTACAACAGAGAGGAAATTTTGGAAAATTTGCACAAAGAAGGGTTTGAAGAAAGTTTGATTGTAAAATTGATTGGAGGAAAGATTGTTTGCATTTGTTGGGTTTTGGATTGGATTCGTTGGATGATTGAAGAAAATTCAGGAGATCTTTGGAGGAGGCTTGCATCATAAATTAATTTTTTCATGTAGCTTCTTGAACCAAGTTTTTCTCTTCGTGTTTTATTATTCTTGGTTACTTTTAAAATAGTAGTGATTAAAGATTTGTTTGTTAAATATGTTTTAGAAAAGAAATTTGTTATTAGAAAAAAAGAATTAAATAAATTTACAGCTTTTGCTTTGTAAAAATTCTTGAGTGAAAATTGTGAAAACTTCAGTTGAATTTAAATTATTTGAGGAAATCGATTATTTTGTTTTTGGAATCAAACACAGAGGTTGAACAATACATTTAGATTGTTTTTAGAAAATGAATCCCTCTGTAGAAAATCAAATTTATTTTGAAAACCCTCTGTAGAAATTAGGTGGAGAAACTTTGAGGTTTGTTTGAAACTTCTGATTTTAATTTAGATCCATTTGATTTTTCTTCTATTTGTTCTGGAATTTGAGAAAATAGTTTAAAAGAATTAATTCTTAAGATCTCTATGAAATTTGGATTTTCTGGAAAAAGAGTTTTACAATTTCTCTTATAGGTGAATATTTTTTCACAGATTTCCCCAATTATTTATTGTTGTAATTCATTTTTCTTTTTTTTATATATATATTCCATTTGAATTAAAAATATATTTTAAATCTGAAATCGCCTTCGTACGGCCAATGAATTTTTGGATTTACCTTTTGTATTTTCATTTGTTAAATGCTGAAGGGGAAGCGAAATTTTCATTCGCTGTTTGTCTTGTTTTGGCCGAATGAAGTTTGGTGGGGGTGCTATTCACACCCCACCGCCTCCCACATATATGAGGCTGCGGTTGTCCAAAGACAGCGCCCTCCACTATGTGGAGGGAGCGCTGCCCTTGGGCAGCGCAACCCCCATGAGAAGGCCGCTGGTACTGTAGAGTGGGGCGGGGGTTTGGCTACAGCCGACCCCTCCCCAAACTCTTTTAAAAATGTTTATTTTTAATTTTTTATTTATTTATTAAATTTTCAGTAACCTTCAGACGATACCCCCGCCTTCATTGAAATTCAAAAATGGCTATTTAATAAAAGCAAAAAATAAAAATAAATATATATTAAATATATGTATTTACATTTATATGTATTAGAAAAATATATATATAATGTGTATAAATATATTTATATATATTACGAAATATTATGATATAGATTTATTTATATTGGAAAACATTGAGAGGCTATTTTGTAAATGATAATAGATATTTTTATATATGAATATATATAATTAAATATATTGAAATATATATTTAATATATATATTACATGAGTATTTTCATTATATATGTTGTATTTAGTTGCATGTAATTTAGTTTTGCATGGAATTTTTAAATGATAAGTTGTGTGTACATGGATACATTGTTAAGGAAAATGATATTTAAATATATTGAAGACTTGTAGAAGTTTTTATATTTGAATGTTTGTTTAATTAATGAGATTTATTTGGAAACAATATGAATGCATGGTTAAATAGATAAGCCAAAAGATATTTTTATTTATAGAAGAAATTGCATGTCATAAATAGAAAAATTGAAAGAGATATAAGTTTTGAATAGAAAATTGAATATAGTATTTGCAATAGTTTATGTTGTATTAGAAGTAAATTTTAGGAAATGATTATATTGAAAAAGACAAATATTTATTATGTTTATTTCAATTAGAGCAATTTAATCATTGTGCTTGGAATATTAAAGAATATATATAATTAAGTTTATTAATATATATATTTGGTGTATATATAATATGGAGCATATATATGTATATATATATATTAAGTGTAAATTCATTATCGTATTTTATTTAATAAGATGCATGCAATATATTATTGAATAGAGATTTAAAGTGGATTGATTAGTGTATATGGGTAAATGGTTAGAGAAACGATATTTATTATATTAAAGTGATTGAATGTTCTAAATAGAAAATTGAATGAGATGTAAGATTTGGTTAGGAAATGGAAAGAGTTTACTTGCATGGATTTGCGTCAATTTAAAAGTAAATTAAGAAGTTGTTTATATTGATGAGGCAAATAGTTAGTTTAATTTATTTTATTTCAATTAAAGCAATTAATTTATTGTGAATGAAATATGAAAGAGATATGGATATAGAATATCCAAAAATAGTAACTTTCTCGTGATTGCCTTAAATGTTCTAGTTTCTCTGTATTTCGTATAAGGATGTAAGTTTAAATTGTTTAAGACTTTCTATAATGGAAATAGAAATATGGGTACATGATTATTTGAGTTAACCCTGTAAGTGTGTCTTTGACCTTGTTAACGTTACCTATTGATTGAGTATGGATTTAAGAAATCCAAATATTAGATTTGATTAATGACTTGAATGCTTTTGTTGCTATGTCATCAAGTTGCAATGTGGGTTTTGAGATTTAGTGTTAGTCCTAAATTATAAGTCTTCTAGAAGAACTTAGAGGATAAGGGTTGTTGAATCTTTATGCCATCCAATTGTTTTCTCTTGGGTAGTGCATGGCGTCTTTTCAGTTTTATCCGGTTTCCATAAACGGGGATGTTTGTGCCTCCTGTGAAAGGAGTGGTCTATGTGTTATGTTGCCTCCAAGAAGTTTGGAGTGAGTTCTTTTATTTGTTTCCTCCTTGTGTTGGAGTGGATTATGATGCCTAGTTGGTATGCACTTGTGTTTCCCTTGGTGAATTGTTTGGGTGTGTGTTGTCGAATAGAATAGTGGCTTTTGTTAGGGGCTGAAGCCCAAAGTGGTAAACTGGGTAACCTTCAGAAGTGAGTTAATCAAGTGATAATTAAATTAATGTACTTATATGATTAGGATGCATTCACACTAATCAAGATAATTTAATCCTCACTCATAGACACAAGGGCTCGTTTAGACTTGGGATGAGTGGGAAGGCCTGGAATGGCATAGTCATTTATCTTGTCAGTACAAGAGGTATTTGATGCTGCATGAGTGAGTATGAGTGTTGGGATTCAGTTGAGGCCACCAGGATTTCTAGAGCCTATGAAGGATGCCCAGAGGAGATCTCATGACTACTATGCGATGACACTCTATCTAAGACAACTGTTGTTAATTATTTTATGTGTATGGTTCTTTGAACATACTTGATTAATATTATGTCTGGAAGCAATGTGACCTATGTCAGTGATGTTGGAGTTGTACTTGATTTGTACTTGTATGGTAATTGAGTCGTACTTGTATGGTTATATCAGTATGAGTCTGCCTTTGGTTAGTGGTTGTAGATCTTTGTCCATGTTACTTTGTTACTGTCTCCTAGAATGGGGGGTGGGCCTTCGGGTACCACTTGGTTGGGTGGAACATGCACCAAAACTGTTGGGTCCCCATCTATCTTCAGTACTTGGTGGCGAGACATCCAAATGGACAGCTCACGGTTCTTGTTGTAATTCCTTGCATTGTAATATTTCAATTTGTATAAGTTATTTTATCCCTCTTATGTTTATGAGGTGGAAATTATGTATTTGTAACCTTATGTACTATTGCCTCATTCTGGGAATGAGTGATGTAACTATTGGATTAAGTTAATGTTTATGAGTTTGTATCTTGGTTGATTATCTTATTATGTTATGTGGTATTCTTAGATGTATGATGTTTATTTCATAAAGTTTATAATGCTATGGTTATATGTAATATGTATGTGTGGGTTTAAGTAATCCTAACCTTGTAGCCTTAGAGGTTGTTGTTAATTAGTAAGTGAATGTGTATGTTAAATGCACTTTATAAAAAAAAAATTGGTTCGCTTAAGACGTTAATTGCAACTTCCTTTAAGGTCACTTGGCGGGGCATTACAAAACTCCTTGCTACAATATTCATCTCCATTATCTGATAAGAGACACTTCAACTTATTTCTTGTCTCATTCTCAACCAATTCTTTCCATTTCTTAAAAGTATCAAAAACATCTTGTTTTCTATGAATGAAATAAACCTATATTTTTATAGTTGTGCCATCAATAAAAGTAACATAATAATAAGAGCCACAAATAGATGATACCTAATCTATTCCCCATACATCTAAATTCACAAGCTCTAATTTTTCACTCTTCTTTTCCTTCCCAACTCTAAGAAATTCAACTCTCTTTTATTTTTTATAAACACAATTCTCATAAAAATCCAAATCAACATGCTTCAAACCTAACAAAAAACTCTTTTAGTAGAGAATGTGCATCCCCTTCTCACTCATGTGCCCATGCTTATGATGCCACAATGTTGTCTTTTCTCCTATAGAAGCTAAGGCAATAGTAAATTCATAATTACAGTACATAAATACAACATACCTACCTTATCTCCTTTTTCTATTATTAATGATCCTTTAGTGACCTTCCATGAATTGTCTATGAATGTAACCATACATCCTTCACTTCCAAATTGTCCGACTAAAATTATATTTATTTTCAAATCAAGAAAATGCCTCACCTCTTTTAGCGACCATCAATTTCCATTCTATAACTTTTAGTTATATCCTACCCTTTCCAAAAATTTTACATGGTTCATCATCACCCAAATAAACCTATCCAAAATTACCTTGAACATGGTCTAAAAAATACTTCCTATGGGGTGTGGCATGAAATGAAGACCATGAGTATAACACCCAATAATCAATACTATTATCTAATAAAATGATTAAAGCTTCTTGCAACAGATAAACTAGTACATTTACTTCCTTATTATTTTCTTGTTGTCCATCTCCTTGTTTTCCTTTTCCAGACCAACATTATTTCTTCAAGTGTCCTTTATTCTTGCAATGCTAGCATTCCAACTTTCCTTTGGATTTGGATCTACCCTTCTTAGAATTCCCGTGATTTCTTGGAATTTTTCCTCTCTCCCTCTGTCTTCCCCTATTATCCACAATCAAAGCATTACCTGATGTCTCACTTGTGCCTTTTTGTTACATTTTCTTGCTAAGGATAACACCAAAAATATCATCAAACTTTAAATTTATTGAACCAAAGACAAAATTAATCACAACCATGACCGAGCTAGTCCAAATTTTTGGTAATGAGCATAAAATCAAAGGAACCCTAACCTCATCATCAAAATTTACTCCTACAAAACTTAAATGATTGGTGACTGTGTTAAAATCATTTAAACTATTAGCAACATAACCATCTTCTAACATTTTTATATTGAATACAAATTTCATAAGAAACACCTTGTTGGAAGCTAATGGTTTTTCATACAATTTAGCCAGTGCCTTCATCATATGCTTTATTGTCATTGCTTGTGATATGTTGAAAGCCACTAATGCTACCAAGTACAATTGTATTGTTCCTAGTATCTTTTTGTGAAGAATCTCTCATTATTCATCTTCCATATTTGTCAACTTCTTTACTTTTCCACCCAATAGTAAAAAATATCCTTTTGATATACATAGTTCTCCATTTGCATCTTCCATAGCTAGTATTTTTTTTCCATTAAAATTCTTGACCCTAAAATTTCTATCTTTTATCATTTCTCCTATTCGAACTAAGAACCCTCCTAATTTAATAACTACATAATTGTATGTCTCTTATACTATTTGTTAGGAATAGAATCACATATCAATATACAATAAAATGAATGTAAAAATAAAATATAAAACATAAAGATGCAAATATATGTGGTTCACCCAATATAGGATACATCCAGTCCTTTATTTTATCTAGCAAAATGAAGGGATACAACCTACAACATATTTGTTGCAATTTCTTCTTCACTCCCTCATTGTATCCTCTCATAATACATATTCGTAATACAATTTCCTCACTTAAAGAGGGTTTCCTTCTAGGGAAAAAATGCCAACATAACCTCTACCATCAAATATGTGACCTAATTATAAATGGTTCAGATTAACTATGAAATTATAACATTTTACAATTCAAATATGTATCTTAAATTTGGGCTCAAGGGTGTTGTACTCAAACCCCTATCACCTTGGACCATGAAGGGGGGGTTGAACCCCCTTCACTCCTCCCAAAATTAAATGGGCTCCAAACACAGTTGTGAAAACATAAAAAAATTAGACCTTTAACAAGATTAGGCTCCATTACCAACTCATCTTCCTATCAATTATGCATTGACTCAAAGCATGAAAATTTTCACTTAAAGGTTTTACCAAGAAAGAAATCACCCTACCTAAAAAACACCCCAAAGGTGTTCCTACATACTACCTTAGATTATACAAGTTATAAGAATTCAAGCAAGAGACAAAGCAAATATCAATGTCAATAAATATT
The DNA here is from genome assembly GCA_007115665.2 of Sequoiadendron giganteum. Taxonomy (NCBI): domain Eukaryota; kingdom Viridiplantae; phylum Streptophyta; class Pinopsida; order Cupressales; family Cupressaceae; genus Sequoiadendron; species Sequoiadendron giganteum. Next base: position 47,788,049 of record CM021107.1, on the reverse strand, counting down.
AGATTCATGCACCAAAGTTTAGATCCATGGCCCAAGGTCAAATGTGTATTTGCATGTATTAATTATGTAGTTAAAGAATTGATCTATAATGAGAGGTAAATATTTTTTAAATCTTGAGGCATTTGTTTAGTCATTCTTATTATTATATATATTGATAAATCATCTCTAGACATCTATCATAGCATACCAATATTTAATTTATAACTAAGTACCTTTATTTTATTTATTTTAGCATATTATATTGGGACTTGGGTGATTTTTCACCTATAGAGAGTCCTTGTAGGAAGAGTTTTTTTAGAATACTTTATGGTGATATATAGTGAAGTTAATGGATTTTCTTTTACACTAGGTATAGTGATTTACATATGAAAATGATGTTAAATGTGTTGCAATACATAATATATTGTATTTCACATGTAATGATTTTCTTGCAATAACTTTAACATATTTAAAGAGTAACTCATAACTACTTACTAATTAAGTGTTTTTCAAAGCATGATTGATGATACAAGAGAACATGCGATAGAATTTGAGTTCATGAAATATAATTCGAGTAAAGGTTAATGTATTAGAAGATGACATGAGATACTAAAAGCAATCAAGAGTAGTTTTATGTTGATGTGATCTACCACAAACTTGAAGAGTTGGTAGTGGTCACTATATAAAAAACATATTTTATATTGACAATGTGAAGGTTGTAACTATTGACTCATAGTGTGCAACAATAATAGAAAGTAAAAGGTGATTATTCATGTGGAGGTTTCATACTTCATGTTTTATACGGTATGTTGATGTCATGTATGATCAAAACATAGTTACATGAATCTTGGTATTCCATAGGTTGGTTGGATAGTTGGATAGTTGGTATTCCCATGAATAAATTTATATATAATAGTTTTTATGAATGTACCAAAATTACTTGGTCACTCAATCTCTACACATTGAATAAATTCATACAATGTTCTTGTGTGATAATTAGAGAAATTGCAAAAGAAGGTTATGTTGTAGATTGAGATTCTATAAAAGGTTTCCAAAGACCTTGTTGTATTGAATCAATGTTGATTCTAACTAATATTAAAAAAATTAGTGATGGTTTCCCCCATAAGGTTTTTCCACATAAAATATTTGTGCCTCATGTAATCTTAGGGGTGCATGCTTTTTCATTTACTCATGTACATTTTGTTAGATAGGTTTTATGATTACTATTGATTGTTAATTGAATACCCAATCTTAATATAGTTTGATTAGATTTTTTGCAATGTACAATAATCAATGCTTATAAAAGAAAGAAAATAAAATACTAGATGAAACCATAGGTGAATATTATATTAGATCATGACAAGTGTCCTCATCTTATGCTATGATACAAAATGACCTAAATATAGGAAAAAACACTCACAAGTTTAACTTAAGTGCAATAAGTAAAAGAGGGCTAATAATTAATTAATGTTTAATTAATTATTAGGTGACTTTCGTATTCTCTAAAAATTACTACTTTTCTAATGTGCAAACCCTAGCAGGTGTGATCGTAAACCTTAACAATAGTTGGTTTATTTTAGTTTATGCATAATTGGAAATGAAGGGATATTTTGAGAGATTTTGTGAGAAGATAAAATAATACTAAATCTATGGCTAGTGTGTTGAAATATAAAATTGACAAATTCAATGGTCAAATTTTTGAATTATGGAAGTTGAAGATTGAGTATCTTCTTCTGGTGGAAAGGGATCAGTAAAATACAATATATTCTTTGATCAAACCCTCAAGAATGTCCGAAGAAGATTGGGTAAAATTGGATAAGAAGGCTAAGTGTATAATATAGTTATGTCTATAAAATTTTATGTTAATGAACATGCCTAAGGAGAAGATGATAAATTCATTATGGAAGAAATAGGTATATTGTATCAGTTTGATAGTTTGCTTAATAAAAAAAATTAGATCCAGAAGTTATATCCTTTAAAATGGGGGAGGTAGATTATGTAATTGATTAGAATAACTGTGGCATGATTTTAAGTCAACTTAAATCAATAGAATTCAAGATGGATAAAGAGGAAAAAATCATTATGTTACTTTGTTCCTTACTAGATTCATGGGATAACCTTGTAGTGTCTATAAGTAGTATTGATACAACACTTAAATTGGAAAATATAATTGGTATTTTGTAAAGAAATTGGGAAATTTTCCATGGATGATAAATCTTCTAATGCCCTTGTGGTAAGAGGTAGGTCTAAGGAGAATAAATGTAAGAAGAAGATAGGAGAAAAAAAGTCTAAGTGTAAAGATAAGTCTAAATATTAGGGTAATTCTAAGAAAGGTCACATAAGGAAGGAATGTGAGTCCAAGAAGAAGTATGATTCCTCTAATAAGTTATTTGACATTGATGAGTATATTAGTTATGTATTTGTATATAATAATATTTTTGGCAATAATTCTTAGTTGATTAAATCAAGTGCTTCTTTTCATATGACTCATAAGGAGTGGTAATCAAAGTATCCTAAGAGTGATGAAGGGCAAGCGTTTCTTATTGATAACATCTCTTTGAAGATTGATGGTTTGGAAAAATTCATGTCTGCTTTCATAGATGATAAAGCGTGGAAAATAGTAGATGCACTACATTTATTAGGCTTGTAAAGAAACTTGATGTTTGTCTAAAACGGTTAACACAAATTAATATCATTTTTTATGGGAAAGGTTATAGATTAGCTAGAGGTAATTTTGTGCTTAAAATGGAATGCAACATGGTACCCTCTATATGTTGGATGCATCAATATTATCTGATTATGCTAACATCACTACATCTAAATCAAGGTTATTTTGACATCTAAGGTTACATCATTTGAAAAAAAAGGCTTTAAAACCTTAGTGAGTAAATATATGGTAGGTCTTGTTGATATTTATATTTGTATTGAATTTTATAAATTTTATGTGTTCAGTAAATAAAATAGAGTGTGGTTTAACATTTGAAGCACTAGAATAGAGGGGATTTTGGAGGCGCTACACAATAATGTCGATTATTGTGGATATCCCTTCCATTGGTAAGTCTTTATACCATTTCCAATCATTGATGATTATTCTAGGTATTCTTGGTAATTTTTCTAGGAAAAAATCTGAGGTGTTTCTTAATTTTAAGAAGTTCAAAGATTTTACTGATAATCATACTAGTAAGAAAATAAAGGTTCTTAGGTCAAATAGTAGTGGCGAATTATATTATAAAGAGTGATGTATTATGTAAGCATGTTAGAATGTCAAAGCTTACAAACTTTGGAAGAATGTTCTCTACTCGAGGGATGTTAATTTCAAATAACTTAGAGTTTTTCCCAAGGTAGGATAACCAAAGGAGAATGAAAGGGGAAAGATGCATTCTAAAACAAAATTGAAGCACCAAGGTGATCTAAAATTAAACAACAAATTTGATGGGATAGTTTGGGAGAAGATGAGGTAAGCATTTGGTGGTAGCTTTGAAGTAGAATATAGTGTAGACGCAACATAAGATTATTTATTGATTGTAGATGCAACATAAAATTATTTATCGATAGTTGTTAGAAGGTCTACAAGATAACAAAGATCAATTGACAGGTATAGTCCACCATATTTTTATTGTGTATTTTCTCTTACTTGTACTAATCGTGATGAAATGGGATCTCACTTTTAATAGGTGCTACTCTTGGCACATACACATATGGATATACAACATGTTGGTTCATATTCCTATTGTTATACATATGATTTTATGGGGATGACTTATGTGATAGCCTCTCTCCTCATATACCTCCAATTGTTTCATTTCATAACGAGGAAATTCCTCATAAAAATTAATATGGACCATTATACATTTGTTATATAATCCATGGTTGTCCATGTGATGGTATAGTTATTTACCCAATAAATTAATTTAATATTTTTACATAAGATTTCTTACATGATCATCATTTGCAACAAGATAGTTGTGCACATTTGGATATTTCATTAAAGATGAATAATAATTTCCTTATCACTCCTTTGGAATGCATAATATTTCTACTCCAGGTGGGATTAAGAATTTTAAAGTTTTTTTCTTCTCATGTTATTCCATATATTGATAGATTTTCTATGTCACTTGGAAGGCCTTAACTTGAGTAGTTAAGGGTGATTTAATCCATGATTCATTACTACTTAGAGTATATTCACGGTGATAGAATTGTTAAAGTAAAGATAAATACATATGTACTATTTCTAAGTCAAGTCATTTCATACTCAATACATACATACATACATACATACATACATACATATATACATACATACATACATACATACATAAATATAAACTAAAGACACTCCTTATGAGTGAAAAATTAAGGTTTATAAGTTATATCATATGTATTTAGAATGAGAGAACCAAGCATGATTTGTAAAGTAAATATGGAGTAAATGAATCCCTCTTCATTATCTCCTAAGATATCTCAAGAGAAGAAATCAAGTTACAATTCGTGTCCTTCACCATAGGGAGAGCAAGAACAAGATGTTCTCATCTTCCACATGCACTAAAGAAAAGAAGACTATTTTTTTGGAAATCCCATCACCATATTTTCTAAAGGCCCTTCATCCACATGGGTTCCAAAGCAAAACTCAAATATTAAAAGGTACAAATGGACCCTAGTCCCAAAAACCATAATCAATTGATAAAAAAGGGTAACATAATTATTTCACATATTTCAAGTATTTTTACTAAAAGTGTTGCATCTTATCATGATGAAGTTCACTCACTCAAAGGTGGTTAAAAACATACAACTGTGATGAAGATGATTCAATCAATGAGGAATCTATTATTGGTTGATATTTGGAGTTTCAATATCTATACATACACACACACATTATTTAAATGTTGCCTCTTACTTGGGGGCATATACCTTTATTAGATTTTCCATTTTTCTACTATGATAATGATGTACACAACCATAATTCTCCATATGATTATAATGAAGTCTATGATTACACATCATTTTAATTACACGTTTCATTGACATGAGCTTTTCTTATATGATTACACCATCTTCCATGATTACCACATTCACATATTATGCTTCATGCTAATCATACTTGCTTGTGTTTACAATAACCATGATTATATCTTATAATAATAATTTTATTAAACAATTATACATTTTCCTAGTGCTTATCATGATAATATTTCCATCTTTCCTAAACTTAAATTGGATCTATTCTCTAGTGCATTCATGGCTACTTTCATTTATAACGCTATTTGGGGCAACATAAGGGGTAAATTGTTATCTATCAAAATGTTATATGTGCTTTCATGAGAATATCTCAGTATCTTTTAATGGTGTCACATGATACTATCAAGTTATATTTCATTATGATTATTGAGATTTTAAAGATTTACATCATTTTACATATATTTTTTATTCTCTTACAAATTAATTATAATCTTTACATGTAACTTTTTGGAGGGGGCATGCAAGGTCACTAACATTCCCTTATTGAGTATAGATGCAATTACTACCACATCATCCTATGCCATTTTTAAATGGCCACATTTCTCTTGCTATGCAAAAGTAATACCTATTGATATTGCTATTTCTAGGCGGTATCCTTATTCCACCACAAGTTGAATGACTCTCAACTCATCTCTCTTTTTCTTTTTATTGTAGACATCATTTTCTTGTCTTAAAAGCCTATATGACGCCACCCTTTTAATTATTTTTTGTTTTGTAGGTTTCTAATATGGAGCTCAATCATTTCAAAGGAGTATATATACTAAGAAGCAACATCCATATCCTTATCTGTATCTTTTTTTATGAGTGTTTGAATATATTTACTTTCATGTTGGTTACTTGATTTTACTTTAACATGCATCCTCATATAGTTTGCATGTAAGCTAAAATGGGGGTAAAATATAATGGTAAAAATTACACACTTTGCACTTTCCCCCTTGTTTTGGGCTCACCTTTACTTGACTATTCGTTATGCAATGACACATGTACATGTGATATAGTTTCTACTAGAATTTGGCACATAACTTGAACTTTACTCATTTCTATCTACACTCACTCCTAGGATTTGATCTTGATCCTTTGTCTTTCCATTTCATGCCTAGGTTCTAATCACAATTTGTGCAAGTGACTAGGTCATTTGCACAATTTATGGACACAAATAATTTTTTTTTAAATGTTTAAGTAAGATTTGAAGTCAACTCAATCCTTTTAACTACTTGTTATTTGTTGGCTTGAAGGGTGGAATATTTCACTTGCTACCTTGGAGTTGTATTTAAAGGCCAAACCTAGCTCATTTGATTATATCCAATATTTTGACACCTAACACTTAGAGATCATTCAAAGAGCATCTAGTGTTAAATTAGGGCATTCATTACTACTTTAGCTACTTGCATTATCATTTAGAACATTCTTTGCATGATTACCTACTATTTATTTTTATTTTTATTATCTTTGTTCATATCTATTAAATTATTCCATCCAAGGATTTGATCAAGGGAGAATACACCTTAACCTAAGTAGCAAACTCCCCAAATATGTTCATAAACACCACCAATAAGATAATACAAGCTCCTAGGCATTCAAGTAATCCAAAAAACAAATATCAATATATAACAAAGATAAAATCTACGTACCAAAGTTTGATCCACAAACTTGGGTTAGACCCATAGTTGCACATGTCACTTCTATATTCATGAAACTGACTTCTAATTACATATGATAAATTTTGAGTTCCTAAGACATTTACGTGATCATTCTTGATTTTTTATATATTAATAAATCATCTTCAAACATATAGCAAAACATATGAACATAAAATTTTAATTTTATTTATTTATTATTATTTAATTTAATTAATTAATTAATTAATTATTATTATTTGTATTGATAAAATGCAGATTACAAATAACAATAACAACTGTAGCAAACTACAAGAAACGAGTAGTTACATGACAATAGAGCTGTAATCTACAACAAACTACAAAGAAATTGATAATTACATGACAATACAACATAGCAACAAAAGATTACAACATAATATTTATTTACTTTCTACATCTATTTGGATGCATTACTCCAAATAAATTTTCTCCTAACTATTTAATCATAACATTGACCTTTCTTTTCTTTTCTTTTTTTCATTTGTCACAACATATCAATAAATTTTTAATTAAATATTTCTATTTTATTTATTTAATTTCTATATCTATTTCAATTCATCACTCCAATTTTTTTTTATCCCCACCATTTAATCTTAAATTAATTATCTAATTACTTTATTCTAATTATTACTATGCATATTCTCTCCCTTTCAATATTAATTTATTTTTCCCCTAAATAATATTAAAAAATACTTTAAGCTAAAATAATTTAGAACTTCTTAGTGTAATCTAACGCCTAAGAATATCTTCGCTTATTGTCTAGACCGTAGGACCTCTCACTAACTAAATTTGGTGAGAAACTATTATTTTTAATTTCAAAAGTATAAAATATTTTAGAGTTGTAATCATTGAATTAGAGAAATGTAAATTTTATTGGAAAATTGCGATTAAATATGTAGATATATTAATCGCTGCTTTATTACAAAATTTGTTTGAAGAGTTGACGATTATGAAGCTTTTTAACGATCTATCAGCAAAGCAAATCAGAAAACTAAAACATCAGAATCTACCTACTGTCTGCTGAATTATTTCCGACCTTGTAGACTTAAAATTCTTCTATTCTATTTTCTTAATCTGTAAGTACAATCTGTACAGAGTCCTATACCCAATCGAACACGTTAAAGCAGAATTGAAGGGATTTGCCATTGAGGGGGTTAGCTTTCATGATCATCTGTCCCAGCCCCCTCAACGGCAACTTTTTTGATGCTTAACGCGAACCTTTCATTTATCCAATTTCGCAACATGGAATGTCTAGTTCAAGCCCTTCAAGTTTTTACCAAAGCTGTAGACAATTCTTCTTATTCGATCACTAAACGGGTCTCTGAGAAATAATCTTTCAAATGGTGTTCAGAACTCGTTTTAGTCAAAGGACAAAGAGACAAACATAGCAATGAAAAAACCAAGCAAAACCTCTGCAATTCAAGCTACAACTATGTTCGTATTGTTTTTAATCTCGCCCTTGTTGGGTGAATCACAACCACCTTCTTCAGAGTCCTTCTCGTTCTCGAAACTTCTATACAAGCAGTGTAATTCAAAATTCAATCCCAATGCAAATGCCCTGGTCACCTCCCTCGCCACGAATGCTCCTCTGGGTGGCTTCTCTATGTCCATGGAAGGAAATCGGTCAGAGAAATTGTACGGAGTTTTGGAGTGCAGAGGTGACCTGAATAAAAAGGAATGTGCAACCTGCTCTTCCGTGGTGGTTTCTGAGGTGCAAAACCATTGCAAAAACTCTAGCAGTGCATGGTTACAGCTTGAGGGATGCTACCTTCGTTATGAGAGACACCCTTTCTTTTGGAAACACCATGATTTTTATGAATTATATCATCAGTGTGGGGAGGGCGAGGGTCGGGGCTATTATTTTTCTAACCCTGGTGATTATGAGGTCTTGGAAGAGGTGCTCTTCACTGCGCCAATCCATAATGGGTTTTCAGCAGCAGGGGATAACAATTCAGGCGTAAGCACCTATGCACTTGCTCATTGTAATGCCTATTTGAGCCCTGATGACTGTACTGTTTGTCTGAGAGTGGCCTTGTACTTCTTGCAATTTGACTGTATAAGTCCTGATTACACGGTCTATGCGGAGGAGGCCGGTGGTCTAATAGTGCTGGACGGTTGCTTCTTGCGCTTTGACAAGTATAAGTTTTTTGATCAAGAAGAGAAAGGAGCCTGGTGGAATACAAATTTTCCTTCAGCCCCGCCTCGTATGTCTTTCTCTTGTTCCTGACTATTCTCTTTTCGCAGTAAGTTTTAGGATTTCCTTCATTGGAGATAATTGTTTTCTGGTATGAACCTTAAAATTCTAGGAGCAATATTTGTAAATGCACAAGAACTTTATAACAATGATAAACTATGTCAATAATGAAGGAGCACCACTCCGGGTAATAATGATTTACGAAAAGCCCTATTTCCCAAATTTAAAGCAATCTGTTATGAGAGTATTCAATCTCCCATACCAAGGAAATACTTTAAGTGGGATCTAAGAGAACAATTTGTATTCCTCTTTCATTTGAAAACTCCACATAAATATATGTTCATCAACTTCATCGTGTACAACACCTTTTTGGCTGATTTGTCATAATAATTGAATATTATTAGCTGGTTTGGCTGGGCAAAAGTTTCCAGTGCTCTGCAGGGTAATCTAAGACGACTAGATTCAGAAACTCTACACAGTATATTCCCAAAAGATTTATTTCTAATATTGTGGACTGTGGAAGACTGAGATCTTTAAGCAGCAGTATCTGCCTTCCTACTCTTTATTTGGGTTCAATAAATGACCTTATAATCTTCTAAGGCCCTTTAAAGAAAGCCTGGTTCACTAAGTGTATTTTAAATGCTTAGTTTTGTTTCCATCAATGAATTTTCATTTTAATATTTTATCATATTGTATAAGATTTTATTATTTTTATTTATTTATTTAAGCTTTGTTAAGTGAAGATCGACATTTCAAAAAAAGGGGAAGTAAGTTTCCTGACATGAAACTGAGGTGTGTTTTTAATCAGGCAATCTTTGGGTCAAATTAAGGTATCTATAATTCTGCAAAATTAACCTATTGTTGGATTATTATTGAATTTAAGTGTTCTGTTGTGCAGGCAAGATAAAAAAACTGGCAATAGCCATAGCATGCGGAGTAGTGGGTGGAGCTATATTTGCCTTATGTTTGGTGGGGATTTATGTCAAAATTAAGGCTAGAAAACGCATGGCACAAGTTCATTGCATAGCCGTAGATGGTAAGTTGAGATAATATTTTGCTGTATTTATTTGATTGTCTCTCTCAGTGCTTCCTTCCTCGTAATTTCTCTCCGAGAAAACAATTTTGGTAGCGCCTTGCTTTGTACTGATAGCTTTTATGTCTTGCAACACGTAGACCTTTAGGCAACAGAAATTAGTCCATTGCTGTGGTAATTTACTCTTCATATGATACTGGTTTCATATGTGTTTAAATGAGTCTAGTGTTAATGTTTGGTGTTAACAGATCTCAGTTCAGAGGTTGAATGGTTACTAAACTTGACTCAGATTTGAAATTTTTGATTTACTTACACTCCTTTCTGTGATTGGCAATGGGCCGTTCTCGTCCATTGCTTTTTTAATTTATTTTTCACATCCTGAAAGACATCAACTAAAAAGAGTTCTGCAAATCTCTGAGAAGTTCAGTGCCAAAGGGACTACATGACGTGTGTTCTGTAACCTGACTCAGAATGTATTGTAAGAATAATGTTGGAACTGTTAGTTCTCATAATTAATATATAGCTTATTGCTGCTTTTTTACCCATGCACACCAAGAGTTAGATTTCATGTAGAGCTTTCCCAATACAGAATGTAGAGGAAGCAAAGATAGTTTTCTGGTATTAATGAATGCTTCTGGATGCAACTGTGTAGTGGTTTTTTAGCTTCAGCATTTGAGGATAAACATTGAGTGTGATCTGAAATGTTGATGCTAAAAAAGACTGCATCATTTTATCCAAAAGCATTCACTAGAACTATTATGGACTGTGGAAATTTGATGTCTCTTACAGTTTTCTGATGATCTTTAGCAAAATGAGGGATCCTTCAAAACCAGATTTTATTCCCTTCTGATTTTACAAGGAAATCTCTTTATTATGAAGGGATACTTGCATGTTGCCTTTCTCTTAAGGTTGCATTCTACCTTCTCTAGAATTAGTTTTGCATGCTTCCATATTACAGTGTTGCGATAATGACAGCATAGGTACTAGACAGGGAGCATAAGTATCTGTCAATTGGTCTTGGAGGCTATAATGGACTCAAATTCAGGGTTAAAAGCTCAAGTGAGTTTTTTTCTCAATCCTCCCTCCTGCATTCTTGAAGTAAAAGTCACCCAGGAAAGCCATTGATGGTCTTGGTAACTTTGATATTTTGCATAAACAGGATAGCTGATGAGGGTTGTTGCTTTCAAATGACAGCTGTCATGAAATTTTTGTTCTTTTATTTTCTTTCAGGTCTCATTTCTAAAATGATAATCTAGCTTGCCTTTTTTCATTCTTTCCTGATTCATGTTATCTTCAGTTTCCATTAAAAGTCATGATGCAAAAAGCATCAATATATGAGGTTACCAATTGAGAAATGAAAGGAACTGAAATATTCATCAGAGTCCACTATATGCAGTGAAGGTTAGTGTGTCTATGATTCATTTACTAAGAAGTAACAAACATGAGGAAGTGCTGTTGTAACCTGATTAATAAAAAAATAAAATAAATCAAGGAATAGAAGCCAAAAGAGCAATAAAAGGCTTTGTAACAAACATAAAGAGGTGCTGTTGCGACTTGAATAATAGAAAAATAAAATAACTCAAGAAATTGAAGCTATAAGAGCAATAAAAGGTTTGAATGCTTCAAATTTATAAAACTGCTAATGACAATGATGATAATTCTAGATGAATAAAGGGGAATGACAGCCAGATGAATATATGTTTATAAAATAATATTTATCTACAACAGTGGTTACTTCAGCACCCTAACAATACCTGCAAGTGCACAGAATGGTCCACAGATGATATAACTTTTATTGACTCACCAATCCATTCTGCTTGTGGCTGTAAGACCTTGGGGGCCTGCTTTTTGTAGGAGATGTGCCCCTGAAGTCCCAAAGATAAAAGTCCTACTGAAGTTAAAAATAATTAACTTGAGCTTTCCTTAAAAATTGGCTAAGCAACCATTCTGAAGGTCATGGTACTAAAGCTCTGCACTTACTGCTTTCAGCCTTCAAAAAATTGGCTCAACAACCATTCCAAAGATCATAGGACTGAAGCTCTGCACTTACTGCTTCAGCCTTCAATGTTTGCTAATGGAAGGAGGTATATTTGGTGTCCATTTTAATTTTCATCCATATCATTCTCTCCATACTTGAGCTTGTTCTAGCCAGTTGCTTAGTATAGTCTTCAGGGCTTCCATTCTAATCTTTCAAATATTCAATATTCTCCCAAATTCTGTAATTTTTTTTTTGTTGGCATAGGTCGTATTCATTTCATACCACTCTGGTATGCATTAGCTCTTGTATGTGACATTATTGAATCTTATAAAGTTGCCTCTTCAACCTACTGAGTTCCCTCTAAATATTGAGAATCGTTCCCTTTGAGCTGTTTCTTCTTGACACATGTGTTGTGCACACATTATAACAATCCATGTCCAGCCTAAGTGATTGAGCCTACTTGATTACGGTAGCACGGTGGTTGGTACTGTTAGGGAGTATATTAAACTCTTTTTCCTTGTTCTTGGTTTTTTTCATAATCTCATCATCAGATATTACCTTATTTTGCATCCTCCATCACGTCAAATTGTTGCCAGTTGTCAACCTTGGTTTGCCCAAGTAGTTTATTCTCATTTTTCTCATTCAAATATTTCTCAATGTTCTCAATTGGACAAATCAGTGGATCATGTGCCTTTTTCACTGACAGTAATCATGCCAAATTGATTCCAATCGTCAACCTTGATTAGCCCAAGTAGTTTATTCTCATTTTTCTCATTAGATTCTTTCTTAACATTCTCATTTGGACAAATTGGTGGTTCGTGTGCCTCTTGCACCTTCCATGGATGCATACAAACCTTGATCGTTGGACTTATTTTAAAGATGAAGGCCTTCTGGTATATTCGAGTTGGGAAACTTGGACCTTTCTGTCCCCTTGGCACCATACACGGTCACAATCACCCCCCTATATCTTGATTCAATTCAAAAGAAAACATTGTCTTTTGTATTTAGTCAGGGTAATTGGATTTTTGTGCACCTCTTGCATTTTGTAAGGGCTTGTAGGTTCCAATTGTTGGACCCATTTCAAAAACAATCAAATGTCCACCGAAAATGATTAGAATGAGCTGACTTGTTTGCATCTCCTGTACGCTACAAATGTGCACACAACCCCCAATTCCCCAATCTGACAATCGATATAAAATTATCAAAGTAAAATGATCAAGAAAGTTAGAGTTCCATGCTCCCTGTGGTCCATGAAAGGCTGTACTCTACTCTTCTAAATTTGATTGATTGTAAAGGGAGCTATTGTCGATTTATTGGAAATCTGACAAGTCAGGCTTCTCTGCACCACTTATGTCCCACAAGCATGCACAAGGTTTCCAATTCCCTTACCCATTTCATGGCTTAAATGTCAACACAGACATGCATGACATCCTATTGAATGTTGCTAGTCTACTGAATTGAGCTTGGGAGACTTTACTGCATCCCACACACAATGCAAAGAGACATTGAGATGCAGATTCCCAGATCTATAGCAAAGGAAGTTCTGGAAAAAATATAATAAAAATTAGCAGTTGCACTTGGGCACCCCTACAATATTCAAACCTCAAATCCCCTCATCTGCCTACCAATTCTTATAATTACTAAAACTCTTTTATTCTTCTGCCATTTTCACTTCACTTCATCCTGCAAAATCCAGACTCCTGCAACTCATTGGTTTCCTACATCCCACTAATGTTGCAAAACCTTTTTTTTTCCCTTCAAGCCATGCAAAGACTAGTTTATTGCAAGGTTTTTCCAATTTCCTTAATTTAAACCAAATCACCTCCGACACCCATGAACGATAAATTCAAGGGGATTGATCCTCAAGATTCAATTGACTCAAATATTGAAGGCATTGTAGACACTGAAATTAGGCATGTGGACCTCGATGATTTGAAAGAGGAGTTGCAGCAACATGAATGAACCATAACATATGTGCACTTGTGAGATAGTGGATTAGTTCAACCCCATGGTTTCCCCTGTTTAGTCACAGTCTTGAGTTGCTGCTTGCTGTAATAACCACCCTTTTTTATTTTTTTCAATTTTTTTGCAATGGAACTCACAACATGAACATGCAAATAAGACACCTTGCAGACATAAAGTTCTGGTATTGATTAGCAATGTACTTATATCTGCTGATACAAGTTTCTTGGAGGAACAACATTCAAAGTTTGATTCTTCATTACACAAACAGATGTTCATAAGAAACATACATTGAAATACCTCAAATTGGAGATAATCATGAATGTTGCAGGTCTGTTATCCCCTGAAAGGTGTTGCTACAGCCAGAGTATGTAGTGATTTAACCCAGCAAGAACCCAAAACTCACTAACAACTCCTCCAAACTGTCTTCATGGCATGAATGACTCTTTTATACGCCCCAACATGCACTCTTATCACTCTATCACCCATAGGAAGCTACAGGTCTGATATCATGAGCTACCAAACATGAAGGGACAGGTCTGCAACTTACTGAAATCAGCTCCACCAGACTGTTATAATAGGAAATCAAGGTCGTAGGTCTGCTACATTGAGTGCACAGATCATGGCAGGTCATGGCAGCCATGAAAATCTTTGTGAATCACCTCAATATGGGAACAAGACACCTTCTAAAGGCTCAGATCAAACCCAAACTCACTCAGCAAGCTTCTAGCAGCCTTCAATCACTCAGGAAGGCCAAAGAAAAGTCCTGTCATAGGTTTCAGTCATTCATAGGACTGTATGGCCCCGCATCAACCCCACTCCAAATCACCTCCAAACTGTTATCAAATAACCCTACTAACAGGCATAACCTCTCCTCTGTAATTCTCAAACAACACGCACAGCAGGTCTGGTTACCACTTTTTCCCATGCCTAGGTCTGATATTTACCTTCCATACATCCAATTGCACCTCATAACTGTCATCAAACCTCAACAATAAATAAGCATTGTCTAAACAACCTCAGTCACAGCATAAAATTGAAAGGAAAGACTGCAGATTAGTTTCAGATTTGCACAGTTCTGGAAAACTAAGTGTTAGAGACAGTGGTGACTGGAAATAAGTGCCCAGAACTCCCTCCAAAGTGAAGAAACCCCGTCATAAACACCTGCAACTGATGGACCAGACCTGAAGACTCCTGCAAATCACTACCAAAGCACTCCAAAACCCTCTAAAATTCGTTATCAAACACTCCCAAAATATGCATTCAAAATATCTTGAATATTTTTATTTTTTTGAAACCCTAGAAACCAAAAGCTCCATGAAATACCAAGGTGATTCCTGCTTGAATCACTCTACCAGCTAGGGACCATCTCTTAGATCTGAAACTAGTGATTTGATGAGGGTTTTCGTCCTCAATCAATCCTTGGAAGAACTTCTCTGTTCATTCCAGCAACATCCTGTTATCTGTGCAAACTTCAATAATCCAAATGAGAGCCTCCACACCTCCTTTTATAGCTTTTTTGCTGTTTTTTCAAAAAAGCGTTCCAAGTTAGTCCTAGAAAGGAACCACCATGCTAACGCTACGCCACTCTAACCATAATTGTCAAACCATCATGCCCAAAATGCATTCCCCTATCCTAGAACCCCTAAAAGTAAACATCATCAAAACCAATACTGAAATCTCTGAGAGGACTGGAATCAATGCCATGAAATATAACCTGCCAAGGCAACTTAGAGAAGACCACGTCAGCAATCTCACTGCCAATCACGATCCTGGACAACATAAAAAACACCTTGCTCAACCATAAAAAATAAACCCCAACATCACACCTCATGATGCCCCAAATATGAAGCAAGTCAATCACTGCCACATCTCTGAAATTTGCCAACCAAGAAATGCCTCTGCTGTCGCTAACTGAAATCATAACATTGACAGTTAACCTCCAAGCATCAATCGAAAGGTTTCGAACACACCAACACTAAGACATCATCTAAAATTATGCATATCATCTCCATGAACTGATGAATGAATTGTGTCCGGAAAAACACTCATAGCTAGCTGCCCCAAAGCCTGCCAAAGCTCGAAATCAATCTGCTCATCAAAAGATGTCACCATAACCAGCGAAAAATGTAAGGGCAGCGGTAATCAAACTTAAATCTCACTAAAAACATCCCCTATGATTAAACCACCTCTACCATCCAGACTCAACCATGAAGTACTCAATTGCTGATTTGAAGAAGCCATCCAACTCATCTGCGGGCCAAGAATTGAAGTCATGTCTAGGTCGATTGGAAAGTGGACAGCAGTACTAACACTAGGATATCTCCCACAACTCCAATCCTGAGACAACACCTCACAGCTAGGAATTGTATTTGGATCCCAAATCCTGTGATCAAATCCAATGACATCACTGGAATTAGAAAGAGTTCCATCATCCAACTCAAAGAGTGGATTAACAAAGGTCACCTCAAACAAAGGGTTATCATCAAATTGGAAATTATCCTCAACTCCAAAATTAGACCAATCCTCCTGCTGATCCAAATTCTTATTTTTAGATTTTTTGAGACAATGTGCAAGTTCAACCTCCTCATTAATGCAATCAACTGCAATCATCAATGCAACATCTGAAAATATGCAGATTAGCAACATGAAATGATTGCAACAACCATTAATCACCAATGAGGAAGTTAGAAACAACTGAACCATGACTGAAAACTCTTCCACAATTCGCTGCATACTATCGAAACTTTGCCAATCTTGTGAAGGAAATAATTGTTCATCTACTAGTAATGAATGGAGAGCAGCAAAGTAGGAATTGGAAACCATAAATTCCTCATTCAACATCCTCCTCAATATTAGATTAATTATTTAATTATTTGTTTCTATTAATGTTCATTGTAACTGTTTGTAAATATTTTGGAAAGATTGTTTGCACAATCTTTCTGCAGTTTCTATTTTAGAAACTTGCTTACTTTGTAAATTATGTAACTTATTTATTGAGATCTTTGCTCAATGTAAATACAATCAAGTTTTTACAAATTACATAGTGTAATATGGTATCAGAGCTTAGGGAATTTTTCTTTTCGAAAAATTTAAAATTTCTTGTTGAAATTATTTTGTCTAAAATTTTTCGAAATTAATTTGGGCGCCAAGTTTTTTTCTGAGAAGATTTTTTTTGAGAAATTTGTGTTCTCTTCTCTTTAGAAAAATCGGGTTTCATTTTGCAGAGGAAATCACGGATGTTCATCTGCTCATGTTTTTGGTTTGGCGCCATTTTTCTTGTGATTGAGCGTCCTGTGGTGATCGCCTTTTTGAGAGACGCGTTTCTCTGAATCTTTTGGCCACGTGTGTTTCTTGGTTTTGAATGTGTGACGCGTTCTGGGCGTCTTTCTCAAATGCGTTTTTTTGTCTGCATTTTCTCTCTTCTTTAGACGCGATTCCAACGTGATTTTCTACAAATTCGAGGGTGTTTTATGCACGCGTTTTTCTCCCGATTTGTGCGCGATTTTCTGATAAGTTTTTTGGCTGCGATTTCTCTTCTTCTTGGACGTGATTTGCAGACATTTTGAAGCACGATTTTCGGTGTTTTCGTGGTATTTTGTGGCCGTCTTTGCCTTCATCAACGACGCCTAGGGTTTCGCCCTTTGTTTTGCCCTTTGTTTGCCACGATTTCGTACGGATTCAGGCTGTTTTTTGTAATTTCTGAAGCTTTCATGGCCGCCTAGGGTTCCAGGGAACTCGATTAGGGTTTTGACTGATCATCTCAAGTCATAATTTTTTTTTGATTTCAGATTCCTTCTGGGTTTTTTGAGATCTCAACTAGATTGGTCTCCAATTTTTGTGGGTGCATCGTTTTTCATGCCTCAATTTTTGAGCTTGCAAATTTGCCTCAAAATTTGTGCTTGTATCTGCCTCAGCATATTGAAACTCATGCATTGAGTTTTGTTCATTCAACATCTTCTCAGCACCTTGTTTTTCGTGCCTTGAAAAGCATGAAGATGGCTTCATTGACCAACATTATGTTGGAAGGCAGTCCGCGTTTTAATGGCAGGAATTATAACACCTGGAAGCAGCGAATGATGACAATCTTTGAATACCGTTGGCTTGATCAGATGATTCTGGGCAATGTTACTTGACCCACCACAACAGATAAAGCTCAGGAGAAGTTTGATGAGCAAAATCGTGAAGTGGTAATGCTTATTAAACTTTCAGTCACTAATGATCGACTCCCTCAAATTTCGCTTGGAAAATCAGCAAAGGAGATTTGGGATCATTTGAAGGGTTTTCATGAAACTTCTGACAAGAGCCATGTGTTTTTCTTGAAAAACATGTTTGTTTTCTATCATCATGGATGAGAAGACAACATTGCAGGTGCACCAGAACAAAATCCAGGAGATCCGAGATCAATTGGAGGCTATTGGTCGAAAAATGGAGGAAGAAGACATGGTCGTGATCACTCTGAAGAGCCTACCTAAGTCTTATGAATATTTCATAGAGACTCAACATTACGTCTGCTAATGTTGACCTAAAATTTCTAAAACTTTGCACTATCCTCTTGCAGCAAGACTGTTGGAAACAACAATTTGGTAGTAGTGGTTCATCATCCTCTACAGAGCAGGCCTTTGCAGCTAAAAATCAATTTAAGAACAAAGGGAAATGTCAGCCTTCGCAGCAAAAAGGCTCAGGACAGCCTCAGGAAGTGCAATTATTGTCACAAATTGGGTCACATGAAGAAGGATTGTCGTGCACGTTTGGCTTCTGAACAAAAGAAGCAGGGAGGGTCTCAACAGAACGCACATGTTGCAGAGCACACTGAGTAGAAGGAATCTGCCTTTTACGCCTTTATGTCTAAAAGACCTGCAGACCATGTTAAGTCCTCTGCCTGGTACATAGATTCAGGTGCTTCGCGACATTTCACTCATAGACGTGACTGGTTCACAAACTTCTCTCTGTTCATTGACTCAATTGTTGTTGGAGGAGGCGAAGAATACACAGTTGTCGATAAGGACACTATT
The DNA here is from genome assembly GCA_007115665.2 of Sequoiadendron giganteum. Classification (NCBI taxonomy): domain Eukaryota; kingdom Viridiplantae; phylum Streptophyta; class Pinopsida; order Cupressales; family Cupressaceae; genus Sequoiadendron; species Sequoiadendron giganteum. Next base: position 47,769,214 of record CM021107.1, on the reverse strand, counting down.
CAGATTCAGTTTGGTGGGAGGAATCTCCTATTCTTCAATGTGTACTACGTTCCTGGCATGGAACTCAACATTCTATCAGTTAGTCAGATCATGCAAAATTATCCTTAGCTGGATGTGGTTTTCAATGTGCACAAATGTTCCATTGTTGATCAGGAGACTTGCACTACTGTAGCTGTTGGTATTGAGGATCATGGTCTCTACAAGCTTGTGGACACAGGTGATTCTCTGGAGTTAGCCATGGCAGCCAAAAACTCTGTTGTCACCAATCTATGGCATCAACGGTATGGGCACTTAAATGTGCACTATCTCTCTTAGCTTGCTTGGGAGGGACTTGTAGTTGGTTTATCTGATATTCAGACTCAACATCACGGCGTTTGTGGCGCTTGTTAGGCCGGGAAACAGCATTGGACACCGTTTCCCGATGGTGACTCGTGGCGAGCTTCTAAGGTACTGCAATTAATTCATGTTGATATTTGTGGGCCTATGAATACTTCTTTTGTTACTGGTTGTAGATATTTTTTGCTATTTGTTGATGATTTCAGTAGGAAAATGTGGGTGTACTTTCTTAAATAGAAATAAGATGTGTTTAATGTATTTCAAAAGTTTAAGGCCTTAGTAGAAAAAGAGTCTGGTTCTTGCATAATCACTCTTAGGTCAGATAATGGGGGGGGGATTTTGTTCTACTACATTCTCCAACTTCTCTGATACACATGGGATTAAACGCCAGTTAACCACACCCTACACTCCTCAGCAAAACAGTGTTGTAGAGCGGCGCAATCGTACAATTGTTGAGATGGCCCACTCCATGTTGCAACACAAGAGTGTTCCTAACAAATTTTGGGCAAAAACAATTTTCACTACAGTCTATCTCCTTAATCGGTCACCTACTCATGTCGTAAAGGGGAAGACTCCTGAGGAAGCTTGGATTGGTCGAAAACCTAGGATCAGTCATTTGAATTTTTTTGGCTCTTTGGCATATGTATGGATTCTAGATGCCAAACGCTCTAAGCTGGATTCCAAGAGTCAAAAGCTTATGTTCGCAGGGTACAGTGACAACCATAAGGCTTATCGGCTAATTGATGTAGACACTGATCGTCTTGTCTTCAGTCGGGATGTTGTCTTTGATGAAGAACGCAGACCGTTTCACCTTTCCTCGCCTGTTCAACATTCAAAGGATTAGCCTTTGAAGGCTTCTGATTTGGGTGTACGTCTTCTGTTAGGTCTACCTAATGGGAGGGATGATGCGGATTCTATCTTTGATGATGCACAACCTGATTTTCCTCCGGATGATCTTAATTTTCTACTTGTTGAACCAGTTCCAGATCCACAACTAGTTCTAGCTCCTCCTGTTGTATTTGATGTTGGCAATTCTTCTCAGAGGCCTAAATGGTGGGCTAAGACTATTGGAGATCTTCATGATGATGAGCTCATTGAGGGGAGATCATCCAAAAACAAGAGCAAACAACAACATACAGTTAATTTTGCTCTCATGGCCAACATTCACAGTGTCTATGAGCCTCAGACATATTTAGAGGCTAAAGGAATTCCTGAGTGGGAAAAGGCTATGGTGTCAGAATACCAGAGTCTTCAGAAAAATAACACTTGGGTCCTTTCTGATCTTCCTCCAGGGAAGAAGCCCATTAGCTGCAAATGGGTGTATAAGGTGAAATACAAAGCTGACAGAACCCTTGACAAGTACAAAGCTCGTCTAGTTGCACGGGGGTTCTCACAGAAAGAAGGCATTGACTAAGAGGAGATTTTGCTCCTACAACCAAGATGAGTACCATTCGGCTCGGCCTTGCCTTAGCAGCCCAGTTTGGTTGGAAAGTCCATTAGATGGATGTTAAGAGTGCTTTCCTCAATGGTGAGTTGAAGGAAGAAGTCTACATGACGGAGCCTCCAGGGTTCAAGGTTGCTGGTAAAGAACACAAGGTGTGCAAATTGGTCAAAGCACTCTATGGCCTAAAACAGGCTCCTCGAGCTTGGTACATCAAGATTGACAAGTACCTCACAGATCATGGCTTTCAGAGGAGTCCATCTGACTCTAATTTGTATGTCAAACAGACTGGTAGTGAAATACTTCATGTTGTCTATGTGGATGACTTGATCATTACTGGCAGCTCGACACATTTGATCATTGAGATCAAACAGGATTTGTGCAACACATTTGACATGACAGATTTGGGACTTTTGCATTACTGTTTAGGTGTTGAGGTTTGGCAGACCGAGAGTAGTATTTTCATCTCCCAGTCCAAATATGCTCAAAGTCTCCTAGATAAGTTCTGAATGTAGGATTGCAAACCTGCCTCCACACCCATGGAAAAAGGGCTTAAGATGTCAGCTAAGTCAGACTCACCGGTAGTTGGTGAATCATTGTTCAGGCAACTAGTGGGCAACCTCATCTATCTCACTGCCACTAGAATTGACCTCAGTTTTGCAGTGAGCTACATTTCACGCTTCATGACAGCCTCCAAGGTTGATCATTGGGTAGCAGCGAAGCGTGTGCTGCGTTATGTGAAGGGCACTTCTGATTATGGACTCTTGTACACTCAGAGTCAAGATTCTAGACTCAGTGGTTTCACATACTTAGATTGGGCAGGTTCAGTTGATGACAGGAAATCAACATTTGGGTATGTATTCAGTTTAGGATCCGGTGCAGTCACATGGACTAGTAAGAAGTAGCAGGTAGTGGCTCTCTCTTCGACAGAAGCAGAGTATTGTGGAGCTATTAAGGCAACTTGTAAGGCAGTTTGGCTTTGTCGGATGCTTGCGGATATGCATATACCTCAAGCAGGTCCGATTCCCTCGTTCTGTGACAATCAAGGAGTTCTTAAACTTGCCAAGGATCCAATCTTCCATGAAAGAACCAAGCATGTGGAAACTCATTGTCACTTCATTCAGAAGCTTGTTGAAGACGGATCAGTTCAGTTGTTGTATGTTCCAACAGAGGAGCAGACAACAAATATTCTCACCAAGTCGCTTAGTCCAGATAAGTTTGTAAAATTCAGGGGGCATCTTGGTGTAGTTGATAGATTGACCATTGTATTAGATTAATTATTTAATTATTTGTTTCTATTAATGGTCATTGTAATTGTTTGTAAATATTTTGGAAAGATTGTTTGCACAATCTTTCTGCAGTTTCTATTTTAGAAACTTGCTTACTTTGTAAATTATGTAACCTATTTATTGAGATCTTTGCTCAATGTAAATACAATCAAGTTTTTACCAATTACTTAGTGTAATACTCAAGAGAGTGACCAATACTTTTTTATTCATGGGAATGAATTCCAACATACTACAAGAGTAAACGAGAATAACTTATAGAACATAATGCATGTACTAGAACACAATGCACAAAATAATTATGCTATCTTTATTGATAAAATTTATGCAAGTACAACCATTCGTACTATAACAATGTAGCACAAGTACATAACAAAATAGTCTCTAGAATCATAACATTCAAGAATATAATCATAGCAACAATAACTCCTGACTATATGACTCGAATACATATAGTACGCAGGTGGTGGTTGAAGGACCAACCGTTGCGTCCCTTTATCACAACTAATTATTTCATCAAGAACTTAATTCCTGAGACAACTAACTAACATGACAAGTACATAGAAAATATTAACATTAACCAAAGTCTTATTTATTTATGACTCACAACCGACCAAGTACACTCTCAACCGACTACATCATCCCCCCCACAAAGTAGTCATCTTCCAGATGATTGAAAACCAAAATGGGGTACAAGAAAGGGAATTAAGAAGAGGGAGGGTGAGAGGGTGCCCCTGGATGTACTGAAGAGGAGGGAGTCGTGGTCGATTGTTGCTGCTGGAGGTGCTAGAGCTTCTGGTTGGCTGCCTTCTGTTGTTCCCGTGCTAATTTCACCATATGTATTGCCTTCATAAGTTTGGCTTGTGCTGTTGCCAACTCTTCCCTCATGCTCGCCAAGTCTTTGTCTTTTCCATTCAACTGACTCTCCCTCTCCACTGCCAGATGCCATGCCTCCTCCAGTTGTGTGTCCCTCTCAACGAACTATCTATCCCTCTCGCTTAGAACCTCATCCTTCTCAGCCAACATCCACGCCTGTTCTGCCAATCGCCCCTCGAGAGTGGCAAATCTCGCCTTCTCCGCAGTAGTCACTTGAGCCAGCTGCTCTTGTGACTTGCGGATTTGCTCCGCTAGCTCCGTGCAGCTCTGGGCTGCTTGTGTCAAGGCCCCCTCTCTCGCCTTTGGGGCCTCATTAATGGCCAGTGCTTGTCGGTGCCACTATAAGAAAAAGTCTCAATAGCACCACTCCATGCCATGGAGAGCTGTCAATATCCTGCCATACCTCCCTCCTGCTGCTAGTCGGCTTGGTTGCCAAGCAGCCAACATGTTCGGTGTCTCCACGCTCAGCCAACCCTTAGATGTGAGACATCTAAAAAAGTCGCTTTCGCACTAGAATACTCTCAGCCTCCTGTGCTACCAAGGGGCCCCACCCGGTAATGAGTTGCTGACCAACCTCTGCGACTTCCTACATGTATTAGCCCATCCCACTCAGCTTTGTGTTGTACCTATGGAGGGTGTCGAGAGGGTCATGAGGGTCTAGCGGTGTCATTTGCACAGGTCCTGCTGGCTCGTCCTTGCTGGATGCTGCCTCTCCAGGCTATGTCTGTTTTCGTCGCCTTGGTGGCCATGCTGGTGAGGGTGTCGCACGATCTAGTTGTAGGGGTCCCTGAGGGAGTGGTTGGGTGACCAATGTTGCTGACTCTACAACCGTCTGACCCTGCTCTGAGAGTGGTGCAGACATCCTCAAGACGATGCGGCCAAACAATACCTCTCCTCTTTTGGTTGGCCTAAGCAACACATCATCTAGCTGTATGTTTGGTAGCTATTCGCTTAGTGGTTGGGTGGTTGGCAACGACTGTACACTCGGTTGCGGTTGGATGCTCTCTTGAGTGCTCTATTGCGGGGTCTCCTGAATGGAGACATGCACCGACTCCCTGGCAATCCCTGGCGATGGTAGAGGGGTTTGTGCCGGTACACCCATCCCGCCTAGCCAACCGTCTAAGGCTTCGTCGTTTTTGTAATGTCCCCACTCTCAGAGTAACATCATGGTGGCTCAATTCTAGCCCATCCAACATTCCCGTGGGTTAGAAGGCATGAAAAGGGAATGAATTTTGGCATTAAGTATCAAATTTTGGTAGAATGTGTTTAGACAATTAAGAAGGTGTTACCTTTAACTCAAGCTAAGCTTAATGCTGATCTTATTTTCCACTTGAAAAGTCAAAGCAAGCAAGGAGGTCTATTTGCTGGTCAAAGCAAGCAAGAAGGTCTACTTGCTGGTCAAAGTAGGCAAGGAGGTCTATTTGCACAACCAAACACACAAGGAGGACAAGCAGGCAAGGAGGTGAGTCAACCTCATTCAATTTGATCAGCTTCTAGAAGCTTCCCCTTCCTATGGCAGTTTAGGTAACTTAAGGGAGAAGCTACCATAAATTAATATTTTAAGAACAAATCTTATCTCTTCCTTGGGGCGGCTGAAGGAAGCTTCCAAGATACAATTATATAATCTCCAAAAAGACAAAAAGGCAATCAGATTCTTCTAGAAAGGCTTGGGGAAACTTAGCCTAAAATAAATTGAATATTTTAATGCAGTAAATCTGATCTTCTTTGGCTAGTACCTTAGCCTTGAAGCAAAGTAAATATTTTAATAAATGCCAATCTGATTCAACCCTAGGGAGGCCTTGTCTTAAGGTCTTATTTAAAGGAGGCTTGGGGGAGGAGAAAGACATGTTATTTGGTATTATTATCTTGTTGTGAGAGAGATCTCTTGACTGGAAATAGTTTCAGTCGATTCAAGGTGCTGCTCCCTTGAATTCTGTGTATTGGTGATATCCCCATTCCACCTTGTGAGGTGATTTCAATCAGAAATTCATCAGTGAGCTTAATCAGATTGCTTTAGCAAAGCTCCAATTGCAGATTATGACCCTGTTTTGAGACACTTACATCTTTACTTGCTGATAGAAGGTTTTAAAGAGGTTCGTGTGGCATAGAAGGATATTTCTGGCGATTTCCAGCTTCAAGCAAAATAAGATTATTGTTGCAGCAGTCATCAAATTACTTTCAACATCAGATTTGAGGAGTTTTTGGCATTTACAACCTCCCGTGGTGCTGCTGTAGTCGATTTCCAGTCATCTCTAGCTGGGCATATCGCCCTACTTCACTTAGCTTCATCTAGCATTCATAAAGCTAGGGTTTGGTTTGGTTCTTTGGCACAACTGAATGTAACTAAAGGTTTGAAATTCAAAATAGACCTAGCTGATTGTACTTACCAGCCCCTCTGTTTTCAAATCAAATAAAGAAGATAAGCTTAAGTTGCTGGGTATGATCATCTTGTTTCTATTCATGTCATTGTTTGCCTAAAAGATACCTACAAGTTCATTTCTTGCTGTTTATGCTTGGAAACTTTCAAAATTACATTGTAAACAAGTTAAGAGTTTAAGTGTAGCAAAAGGGTAAAAATTTCAGTTAGAACCTAAAGGGGTTCTTACAGTCTTCCTCTCCTTTGACTGTGGGCACTACCGGTGTTGCTGCCGGGGTGCCCTGTGTTGCCGGTGGTGTGACTAAGGGTATTGCCTGCTAAGGCTCGTTCGGTGGTTCGGCAATGAATGCCTCCACCTCCTGTAACCCAACCTCTCTTTCCACCGAAACCTCTTTTGTGCTCATCCTGTCATCTTCATCTAACGATAACTCAATTGCCTCCTCCCCTATGCTAAGTGTGTCACCATCCCCACCCTGCTCATCACCACTTGGTCTCGACGGTGAACTATCTACCTGTTTCCTCCTGTTGGTCGATGGTATTGACTGTGGCATGTCATTGCATGTACTTTGCACGTAGAGGTTGACCCAATAAAATATGATGGGCCACTCGTCCTCGATCTCCCCCATCGGTTGCAGTCGGCCCCGATGGCTAGTCGACACCTGTCGATGAATGGCATCCAACAATAGCCCTATGGCATGCTGTGTCATGTAGAAAGCTGTGTCGAAGACACATAAACTCTCTTATACGTTCCGAGAGTCTCGACGCCCAATTGTACACAGTACTTGTAGACAGTCCGATCATCAACCCAATCATCCATATGGCGATGTCGGATGCTCTACTCGCACCCATGAGCCTACTCTCGATCAGGTCCAACAAGCACTTTCACTTGGTGTTGCCAAGGAATCTTTTTCATAGCCCCCTGTTCCTTGCACTCCAAATATTGTCCCTCTCCTATCGTGTCAAGTTCAACCGACATACTCTTCCTACCAGGCCCTCGTGCTTTGACAATTTGCCCAAAGGATTTGTAGGTGCAATCCCTCGAGAGGGAATCCCGAAAACCCTCGTAAAATTTGGTGCATTGTACCATACTATAATTTGGTAGCCTCTATAATTGATTACTGATTTGTGCCCGTGCTTGTCATAATTGGTCACCATTTGGTGCAAGTATGGCTCAAAATCTCTGGCATTGAAGAATGGTAGCTGTGTGACCTTGTCCACCTGCACTTTCTCCAGTGCCTTCTTCAGTATGTGCATATCTGGCGTCGAGAGCCACCATGAGCGGAACTCTATGCCGCTGAGACTCTCCCATGTGATGGTGTCGAGTGTGACTGTGTCGTCACTTCCCCTCGCCATGGTTGTGCTTCCTGCAACTTTTGGCTAGATAATTTGCAATTTCTTGCCTTTACTGCTACTGGCTGCCATCTTCTTCCCTTAGCGATACTAGTTCTCCTGATAACACCAATGTTCTTTTGGCTCACAACAATTGCCCTCCAAAATTGAAATGCTTGTGCTAAATACTGCCTGCAGGTAGTGGCCGTAATGGTTTCCTCTTGTGCTCCTTGGCAATGCGTCCTCCTTCCTAATTGTTGTGCTTTGATTCTTTTTGCTTGTGTGATTTGTTTTGATTCTGCCTTGCTCTATTTCTAGCGATTTAATTTTTTCTTCTCCTTGCTCTATTTTTGGCGATTTAATTTTTGCTTCTCCACGCAGAATGCTCACGCCAAGACCTTTATTGTTGGATCTCCTTCTCCTTACTCGTACAACCTTTAATTTTTTGGTTCGTACGGCTTGCAGTTGACTTACTCGTACGGTTTCCCTGCTTTAATTTCGTACACCCTCTTTAATCTCTTTGTATGGATGCTTGGAAAACTTGGTGGTTGCATGCCTAAGGTTGGCAAACCGTACGGGCTTTTTACCTGTGCCTCTCACCTTGTACGAACTTCTTCACAGCTCTTCTTCTCACACGGCTGGCTCTCTTCCTCATATGGGCTCTCTTCACATCGTACGACTTCTTTATTTGCGACCTCCTTAATTCATATGGGCACCTCTTTACCTCGTACGACCTATTTCATTTTGTTGTTTTGTCGCTTTTACAACCTTTTACCTTTGCCTTTATATATTTACCCTTTAGCTTTTTGCTCTCCTCAAATCGCACGACAATTCCTTCTTCATTTTACGACCTCTTGAGTTTGAAATTTTGTATGACCCTTTCTCTGGTTTCTCCCTTGTACGGATTCGTGGTCTTGCTACTTCGTGCAACCTTTCTAACAATCCCCCGCAGGTCTTGATGCTTAGTCCTTGCCAGTTTTTGTCGTACAATGTATGGATTTATAAGTTCTCGCCAATTGCTTTTTCTCTCGTCGCTATTTGATGTGGTTGTACAATCTTTTTAATGATTCGATTCTTTAATGTTTTTAACTTGAATACTTTTGAGCTCCTTGATATTTTTAATTTTTTCTCTCTTTTATTTTCTTCTCCATCTCTATTTTCTCTCCTTGTATCTTTTTTCCCTCTGCCCGTGTCTTTTTCCTCTCTCTTCGTCACCTTTCTTTTTCTCTAATTTTTTAATTTTTTCATCCTTTTCCATCTTTTCTCTCTCCATTTTTTAATTTTTTCTTCTTTTAACTCCTCTCTCTAATTTTTGCTTTTTCTCATTTTCTCTCTTCTCCCCTTCATTCCTTCTTTTCATACCTCTAATTTCCTCTCCTTTTCAGACCTTCAACTCTAAGGCATAGTGCCATTTGCATGTATACGAAGCCCTTTTATAGCACTCCTCTTCACAATAAGTGACCATATATTTTAAATTGAACCACTTATCCAATAAGGGAGCGGGATCTATACCTGTGAAGCTCCCGTCGACGTACCGCCCCCATATTGCTGGTACCATGTTACATTCTCTCCTTCCACCATCGGTGGCCTGTTGGTGTGCGTTTTAATACTCACGTAACACATAATAAAATGCCCAAAGACACTCTATCCTCTCTTGAACAAAGTCGCCGCGTATGCTAAGATTGCGAGAAGACCATATAAAAACTCCAAGGTTTCTTTCGTCAGGTCATGACACGTGGATAAGTTTAGTGGGCGTTGTGATATGTTGGTATCACAAAGGGACTTATGTTAGAATTTGTTCACAAGCTCAGGACTTAGACTATTTTAACATTGACTGCTCTTTCCATTGGGGCTTTTAGGATTTCAAAAAATGTAAAAAGATAAGGGTTTAGGAGTCTAATCTATGCCTAAGAACTCAAGAGATGGCAATGATTGGGTGAAACAAGAAACCACACTTTGCTTCGCCTCCTTGGGACAACTACACAAAGTGGGTGCAACCTTCAAGGGGTGTGATTATAATTTTCATGTCTAGAATAAGACTGAAGTTAAGCATCCACAATTTAAGAGCTTAGGCTAACTTTACGCATTGGATACAAATCATCTATCCAAAGAAAGTATGAGCTAGATTTCACCAATCACCACTATCAGATCTTTCATTCATTTAACAAAAATAAAATGCTACTCTAATTCTAATCTAAGTGTTGAAGGAGAATATGTAACCTTGCAAACCACTTGAAAATAAAAGTGATTCAAAGCAAATCATGCATAAGAGCTTTTATTAACAGAAATGGCAATGCGCAACAATTTCATAATACTCTCTTCACAAATTGAAAATGAGAGTTCACAAGTTTATATAGAGTTTCAAAGCATAAATGAAAGGCCCAGATTAAAACAGATCAACGACCAAGATCAAAACATTAAACCCTAATTAGGGTTTCCCAAATGACATCAGTAATCAATGAGTAAACAAAGAGTGAAGTGGCGTCTGGAGCTATTTTCAAGGAGGTGCATCCTTATCCTCTCGAGTCGCCATGTGTTCGACGAATCTGGACACGATCAAGGCAACCTCTTCCATTGTAACCTGCGGTAGCCTGTTGATCCTAAACTCCAGTCCGTCCAAGTCTTAAGCGCATTTGGCAAAGACACTTTCCCATTCTGGCTCATTCTTCACGAAGGCATCCCGGATAGCTGAGAAGTTCGCCACTCTGATCTAACTCTGTCTCAAGATAGGCCCTGTGATGGAAAAGAAGATTTCCTGAACCCTGCTCTTTAGACTTTCTCGGATGACTTCCTTATCCAATATGTTAGCGGCTATGAGGAAGATTTTATTTTGGATTTCCTTAACCTGTTCCTCAACTTTGATCCCGTCAAACTTCACCCTTTCCAAGACTTCGCCTCGTGCTGTCAAAGCCCAATACCAAGTATGGAAGTCGTAGGCAACACCCGCTGCAATTATGTTTCCGTTGATCAACTCCTGCTTTGGGACTCCCTTCAGAACTCTGAGGAACAAAATTATCCTCTCTTGAATATCTGGAAGACCATCCCAAACTTCTACCATGGCAGCCAGTCTTGAAAGCAATGAGGCAGTCTGTCCATAAGCTAGTGTCAATCTTTCCAAGAACGCAATTGCTTCCGTGCTTTTAACTATCATCCACTCTTTGGCCTCCCTAGTCGTGACCATGTCTTCTTCAACGTCCTTGGCTGTTTCCTGTGAGGGATTCAAAAGAGGAGGAGCTACTGTACTATCCTGGTCGAGCGGTTTGGTCTGATATTCCTTCTTTTTCGCCACTTCCTTTCTCCAACCTTGCTTTGATAGTGGTCACTGAGTTATCCAAATCTTCAACTTCTTGGCCTTTTGTGGTTGGACCCAAGTCAATGGTGGTGATGACATATTCATGTGGAGTGATGTCTTCCTGTGGCTTGTCCACCATTGGTACTACAATCTGTACAGACCGGTTGCCGGCTTCATCCCTCTATATCATGGAGAACTTCTTGGCTGGCTTCTTGACTGTAACTTGCTCTAGCCTGGCTAAGAAATCCGCAACATCGTCCTCTTCTTGTGCCTCAACTGGCACCTGTATCTTCAGCCTCTCCTTCAGGTAGTTAGGGATCGTGGGCTACTCAATGCCATCTTCCTCTAGGGGATTTTATCCATTCGGAACATCCAAGATTCCTTTGAGGGCGGAAATCATTCCCTCCTGAAAGTCATTATTTTGGGTATCCAACTCATTATCTGAATCAAGTATTTTTGTGTTGGTGGAAGATGGTGGCTCATCGTCATCCAGCTGGATTGGCTCAACATTCTCCTCGTGGATTGGGGGAGGATTTCCTATGTTAGCCAATGAATCATCTATAGTGGCCAATATTTCGTCAATGTTCCTAGACGCTGCAGAGCGTGATGGCTCTATCCTTAGTCGCTTCTTAACGACCTCTATGTCCACAACTACTTCTTTTCTTTTCCTGGAGGTAGTGGCTTCCATCAATTCTGCACCATGGGATGCTTCGACGTTTGAGGAGTAAGACTCCATCTTTCTCAACCTGTCATAGGTAAGCGTTACCTTCCTCTGTCTGAACTCCCGAATCTGTTGATCGACCCACCATTGAAAATATTTGACCATTGGCCTCGATAAGATGTTCAAATCTGCATGCTCAGGCTCTGACCATTTTACAGCAAGAAGAGGCCAGCTCTCATCGAAGCATGGTTGAACGTGCTCTCCATCATCTTCAAGCTGATCAGGTACTCGACAAAGTTCAGTCATCCTGATCAGGCTTACCGACAATCTGGACCACAACCTCCGTTTGACCTCGTACTCATCTGCAGCGTTTGCCCAAAAGTTTTCCAATTCAACTCTATGCCTGTACTTTCTTCCGTCCACAATCTTGATGTGTTGGTGAGGATCAAAGTTCTCTCTGGACTGATAAGTCGTGAACGGGTACCACTGTATCTCCAATCTGGCACTCTCAGCTGCTTGTGCCAAAGGACAGGATTCCAACATGTTCCCGATGAAAAATGGGAAAGTAATGGCTGCCTTCTATTTAGACCTTTGGAGGTTCTGATATTCTTCCAACTACCTCAGGACTTCTAGCAAGACCATTTTGTTGGTGGGAAAGATGGGCAATCTGTAGGGATTTCCAGTGAATCCTTGGATTTTGATGTACGTGAATCTCGGGTACTGGATGAAGCATGACCCATACTTGCCGATCAAACTCTTGGCTGCGTGAGTCAGCCTTAGGTGCGTTCCTCCTTGGAGTATTCTAGTGATGTACATGAGGAAGGCATCATGGGCCCATTTGAAATGGGCTTTCTCACTTAGTTTTAATTGTGGATAACAGTCATAAGATTTCAGCTCATTCTCTCTGTTGCCAACTACACCCTTGCAGATCAATCCTGCATATTGGTAAGTCCTGGCCAACATATAAATGACGTAGGAGCTCATGTACAATGTTTTTGTCTTCTCCAGATTGACCAGTTGCTCATGAAGACTGTCACTTATCATGCGAGACCAACTGAACATCTTCACTCCTTCTGTGATGTCATCTATGAAGTAGTACATCCATGTCTCGAAGGGTGCGCCCTGAGGATTGCCAACCATTATGTTCAACAAAATGATGATGTCTCCATAGTCCTCCTTAAAATCCGTGCGCAACAGCTTCTTGGGCATTTTCTTGGCAGAAGCTCTTGGTCTAGCCATGATTTATTGATATTTGTGGCGCAAAGTTCAAATTTATCTTCATATAATTTCCTGGCATCCTCCTTAGTTTTGTAGGAAGTTCTATGGTAGGTTGGGATGCCGAATGCATCCTGAATCACCAACTCTCCGAGGTGAGCTAGTATCCTCTCATCAGACGCAACAATCTGTCTTTCCTGCGCATTATAATGAATAGCACATTCTACCATCAACTCGGCACACTCTACTGCTGGTGGGAATCCGACAGCCTGGACGATGCCGTTCCTCATCATCCGTCGGGCAATGGGTGTTGGCAGGAATCCATCGTGCTCGTACATCCTCTTTTTAAATTCCTTGAAGTCGACATGTCCGAGGTTGGTGTTCGTAATATTTTTCCACTTTGAATTAATTTTGGACTCCGGCTGCAGCCCCTTATTGGTGAACTTCATTTGTGCCTGTCTGGATGGTTCTCCCCGGGTGGTCATCAACCAACAAATACAAAAATAATTAACATTAATAAAAAAACTTTTAAAATCTGGTTACTCCAGGCTTTTATTTGACAAATTTATACTTTCAGCTTGTTGAAAATATGAATTTCTGCGAAAAAGCAAGCAGAAAATGGAGAACTTCGCTAATTGCTTGATATATCTTTTGCCGGAATGACTGGAGAAGAATAGAAAAGAATAGAAGAACTTTGCCAATCGATTTTTAAACCTTTGAAAATATCCTCCGACTGCAAATTAAATTCAATTTCTGAAAATCAAGAGAGGAAGTGTGCTTCTTTTGCTGGGAAATACTCTTTTCTTCTCAAAAATCACACCTCCAGCTTAAGTATTTGCTTCTCCACCGAGAAAAATCTCCATTGCTCTCAATATTCTTCCTTCCAAAATTTATCCTTTGCAGATTTGAGAAAGCTAAACTTCTTCTCTCAATCGAACTTGTGAAGAATGAGTTGCTGAAACTCATTATAAGGTTGAGAGGTGTGATTTTCTTTAGCAACTTCTTTCTTTTCTATTGAGTTTTTCGATTTTAGAATTGTTTTCTTCTCTTCATTGTGGCAAGTTTCCGATTTCTTCAAAATCTTAAAGGCAAGTTTCCAATTTTTTTTTCAAAATCTTAAAGGCAAGTTTCCAATTTTTATCCAAGTGCCACCTTTAGCCAAAATCTTCGGATTTTCTCTTTCAAAAATTCGCCTAAGTGTTGAACATTTTAAAATGTTGGAAAATATTAAATTAATATATCAAATCCAATTTTCTAACCCATTTAATATTCGAATTGCGGCAAAATTGAATTTTGTCTAAGGCAAATTGATTATTTCTCAAGTTATTTCTCATTCTTCTCCAGACGTTGAATATTTTAAATAACTTTTCCTAAGTGTTGGAAAATAATTAAAAATATCCAAAGTAATTAAATTTCCAACCCATTAAAATATTAATACTTGGCGATATTTATTTACCCATGGCCAATTATTTGATTTTTAATTATTTCATCTAGCAAAGGCAAACTTCATGATTTTCTCGCCATTCTTCTCTTCTTGGGTGGACTTTACTCTTAGTCAGACATTCGACTTAGCCAAAATTTTAAATTTTCTTTCTCCTTCTAGGTTGGGCGGACATGGAGGCCTCTCTGCTAATTACATTCTGATCCATGCCTTAGAAAATTTCTTCCATGCTGAGGGGCGGACTTCATACTTGTCTTGCTAGTCATATTTTCTTTCGTGCCTTGGAAAATTTCTCCATGCTGAGGGGCAGACTTTGGAGACTCTCTTCCATTCTCTTTCTTGCCTATGGCAGACTTCATCTTGACTTTGCCAGGGGCGGACTTCAGGTTCTTCCTGCCAAGGGCATACTTCCCAAGGCTTCTGCCAGTTCTTTCCTTTCTTTGGGTGAACTTTGCCTTTGTCCTGCCAGTTCCTTCCAAGGGCGGACTTTGAGGCTGCTTTGCCAGGGCAGAGTTTGGCTTTGTCTTTGCTATTTCTTCCAAGTCAAGGGTGAACTTGGACTTTGCTTTGCCATTTCTTCCATTGGCGAGTTTCTCAAACTTGTGTCATTTTCCATTAAACCTTCACCATTCACCTTGATTTTTTTGTTGACCTTTCTCATTGTGGAGGTACGTTGGCTTTATGACCAATAGGACCCTGAAATAGCAACTTTCCAAAAATAGAAACTTTTTAAAAATAGAAAAAGCAAAAAAGCATCCCTAAAAAATAGAAACTCTAGAATGGCCTAAAAATGCCAAAAATAAAAAAAGCGAAAAAGCAAAAAGCAGAATCCCTAAAAAAATAGGAAGTGTCAAAATTGACTCAAAGCACAGGTGATCCTCATCTTCCAGACCTTCCGAGCACTTCCATGACGTCTAGGCACAAATATGGGTTCAAAATCTCAACTTGACCGAAGTGACTCTCAAAAACTCAAACTTTCGACTCTCTAACAAACGGACCCATGAAATTGCAGTGCAACGGGCAAAACCAAAAGAAACTAGGGGTCCCCATTTGCAATGGGGCGATGTGTGAAATAGGTCACAACATGGCCCAACTAGATTTGGTACGACCCCTCCATAGCTCGTTCATCATCACCACCTTCTCTACCTTCGATGTCTTTCGTCTATTTGTTCTCATGTATTTGAGTAAATCTTCCATGTATCCATCAACGTGGGAGACAAAGGTATCTTCCGTCATTATAATTGTCTTCAGACATGGTCCGATCTTTTCGGCGTATGCACTCCATTGCTCACCATCCCACCATTCTTCTTCATCACTGTCACTTGGTTGGCACTCCCTCTGTTCGTTTACCGCCTATTCTTCCTTCTCCCTCTGGGCTTCCTCATCTAACTCCTTGGTGAGATACCCCCTCCTTATACCTTAGTACGTTGCATGACAATTCTAGTGGCCATGTACTCTCTTCCAGAGCGGGTGTCCCGAATAATGCATTGGTTAAGTGCTTGTTCACTCGAGGTACTACGATACCTTCCACCCACTTGTAGGCAAGTCTTTCTTCTCCTCCACCACCTAGTACAACCTAGTCTTCCTCTAAGACATATCCACTACCACCTAAGCCCCCGTCTTGTTCTCCGATGGCTTCTCTCCTCTGCACATGCCAATCTTTCTTGGTTGCGTAACCGAGCATGTTGATGGCAATTGTGTCTCTCCTCTCCTTCCTCTCCTAGTGCAGTTTCAACTTTGACTTGTTAATGGCTTCTGGCAGTAATGACCCGTCCAAATTCTCCAATCTTATGGAACCATTTTCACAGACTTCACGGATTTTAAATGGCTCGAGCCACCGAACTTTGAACATCCCTAGTTTGATTTCGTTATGATTGTTATACTTCAAAATTAACTGTCCTGGCTGGAAACTCATTCGTCGGAGATGTTTGTCGTGCAAGAATTTCCTTCTCTGCATCGTTTTCATAGCCCACTATGCCATTACTCTTCGATCATCAAGTTTATTGAGCTGGTACAACTATTCCTTGAGACTCTCCGTGTCGCCCAATCAGTTCTCGACCACTATCCTCAGGCTCGGGACCATGTACTCCATTGGCACCACTGCCTTCTGACTGTACATCAACTGAAATGGCATGTGCTCAGTTGTCACCTTGTACATCATACGGTATGCCCATAAGATGACAGGTAATCTGTCTTCCCAGTCTACTTCTTCAACACCGCACGACTTATGAATAATCGACACCATCACTTTGTTCATGGACCCCACTTGGCCATTAGCTCTTGGATAGTACGAGCTTGATAGGTTGTGGAAGATCTGAAACTCTTCGTCATCAACGAAATGACGTGGTTGACAAAGTGTCCCCCACGGTCACTTGTAATTTGCATTGGAATTTCGTACCATGTTAGTATCTGTTTGTAGATGAGCCTCGCCGTACTCTGTGTTGTGTTGTCCGACAACACTCGAGCCTCTGGCCACTTCATCAGGTATTTTGTGGCAACCACTATGTACCGACACCGATGCAATTGACTTACTTTCAGCGGTCTGACGAAGTCAAGTCCCCAACGTTCGAACAACTCCTGGGGTTGGGAGGAGAACAATGGCATGAAGTCTCGCTTTAGAGGCTTCCCCACTCTCTGGCAAGTGTCGCATCTAGTCACCCACTCTCGGGCATCTGTATGCGCCATTGGCCACCATAGGCCCACCAAAAGAACTTTCCTTGCTGTGGCATTTGGACCCATGTGACCTTTGGCTAGACCCTTGTGTGCCTCCTTGAGTACGCCTGGTATCTCTTCCTCCATCATGCATCTCTTGAGAATTTGTTTTGACCCCATCTTGTACAGCAACCTGTTGATCAACTGGAAGGTCTTTCTTTTTAGTACAAGTTTCCTCTGTTTGGCTAGTGGCATCTCCTTTGGGAATGTCGATGTCGACAGGTACTCCCTGATCTTCTCGTACCATGGAGGGAGTCTTGCAATTTGGAACAAGTGTGCATCCAAGGAATCTTTGTTCACCCCTTTAGCAGGTTCGCCTGACCGAATTCTTGACAATTGGTCAGCGAT
Organism: Sequoiadendron giganteum; assembly: GCA_007115665.2. Classification (NCBI taxonomy): domain Eukaryota; kingdom Viridiplantae; phylum Streptophyta; class Pinopsida; order Cupressales; family Cupressaceae; genus Sequoiadendron; species Sequoiadendron giganteum. Next base: position 47,751,900 of record CM021107.1, on the reverse strand, counting down.
CACATGGCTTTTCCCTGGATGTACAACGACCGTGAATGTGAACTCTTGTAGGAGCAACAACCATCTACTCACTCTCCCTTGTATTATCAACTTGTTCACCAGGTACATCAAAGCTTGGTGGTCCACATAGAACGTGAACAGTGTCGCTAGCAAGTAGTGCCTGAATTTTTGCACTGAGTACAACATCCCAAGTGCTTCTCATTCAATCATACTATAGTTCTTTTTCACTTTTGAAAGCAACCGACTCGCGAAAAACACCGGGTGGTCCAACCCGTGTACTCCTACTTGCGCCAGTGTTGCTCCGATGGAAGTGTTGGAGGCATCCACGTGTATGTGGAACTCCTTGTTCTAGTTGGGGTACGTCAATATCAGTGAACTGATCAGTCGATCCTTCAATTCATTAAATGCCTTTTCTTGCAAGTATTTCTCCTTGTCATTGTAGATTGACCAGTCGTCAAGGAATGCTTTGAAATTGTCGACTGACATTTTGTCAAAGATATGCAGTATAATTCTTTGGAATGTGGTCAGCACATTACACAACTCAAATGGCATTTGGTTGTACGCATACACTCCATCCTCGACCACGAACGTTGTCTTTAGCTTGTCTTCCTCAACGATACTTATCTGATTGTTTCCAGAGAACCCGTCCATGAATGAGTACATCTCGTGTCCAACAACCTCTTCTAAAATTGTGTTGGTGAAGGGGATTGGAAATGGGTCTTTGATTGTCACCACGTTCAGGCATCGAAAGTCGATGCATATCCGAATCTGCTCAGATTCCTTCTTCAAGGAGATGACGATCGGTGACACCCATTCACTGACTTCCACCTTGAATATAATGTCCGCTTCCAGCATCTTCTCGATCTCATCTTGTACTTTGGCAACGTAATTTTTGTTCATCCTGTATGGTCTCTTCCGTATGGGTTGGGATCACGGTACGAGAGGGATCCTATGTACGCATAGCTCATGGTATACCCTTCAAGTCCTTGTACATCCAAGCAAAGGCATCTTTATACTCCATGCAAATTTTGAATGTGCCACCTTTAGTACGAGATCCCAGTCATCACTGACGAGGATCACCTAGGCTTGTCTTCTTCACCGAGATTTACTTGCTTCAGTGTTGGCTCCTCGTACTTGATCATTTTGTCCCTTTCAAACTTGTGGGTTGGCATCTCATCTAGTTTTGCCATGCCTTCTTTGTATTCTCCATACCTTGGTGGGAATGTCTGACTGGGCGTAACCTTATCTTCTTTCTCTTCTCCCTCTCTAACTTGTAACATGTTGCATTCTGGGTGGAACACTTCGTAATCCTCCATTTGCCAATGAAACAACTCATCCAGTGAGCTAGTCTCGTCCTCTGAGCAACTCTTGAAATGTGCCCCTTAATTTTTTCTCAATATTTTCACAACATAAACCGGCAACACCACCAAAGGTCACCGTTAGGCCCAAAAGATAACCAACTTGAAAGTAACCTTCGCCAAGAATGTTCACCAAGATCCTATTGAAGGCGAGGTGATAGCATATGGGAAGGGATCGTTAGCAACCAAATTGGAATGAAAGCAGGCGGAAAATTGACCATGAAGATTCCACACTACCACTTGTTTAGTGTGGGGAAGATATTACTTTAAAGAACAATTCATCCGCTTTTCAGCAGGCATCCACTTAGCAGTGGAGATTCACCACTAAATCAGTGGGTAAAATATGAGAGAATCAATTATTTCTTTCTCCACACTGGTGGTAAACCATCTAGGGGTTACAATGTTTGAAAATTAAACACAAAGTAAATGCAGTAATATAAGACTGGAACAGTACTACTGTTTACAGTCTTACAATGCCAAATATCTGCAAATTACAAGTGTTATTGCAATAGAATCTACTCCAAACTTCTGCAATGTTTTCACCATATCTCCAGTTACAAACATGAGAAAGAACTTGAAGGAAATATTGCATAAAGCTGGAATAATCAGGTCTGATAAGAAAAACCAGCAAATTGAAACTCAGACCAGCAAGCTAGGAGATCACCAAAATGTTCATATCTCCTCCAATTCTTATCCAAATAATACCAAATCAAATGCAAATGCAAGCTAAGAGAAGGGCGACCAAGAGCAAGACAACAAACAACATCAATACCCCTCAATTTATTATGCATGCATCCCAAAGTGAAATCTGGAAAATACAAAACCTCCTTGACATGGGCGACTAGCTCAAGAAAATTAGTGTAACACCCCGCCATGAAACCCTAAAGGACAACACATCGAACTAACAATTATGACACAATTTTATTTTTTTAAAGAGATTCAACATATAGATCATACTATCAATTACATAGAATGTAAACTACACACATACATAAGCACTAACTATGTCCTTAGGGGTATCATGACTGCATTATGAATACATCAATTATCCAATCTAAGCATACATCCTAAAATAACTAATAACAAGAATTCATTCACATCCACTGCATTAAAAGAATTATATTTATATATTTCCACATATACAACACCATTCAAGAGCATAGAATACGAACCGATGAACACATATACAACTTCCCATACATGGGGTAGATCATTACACTGTTTACAAGTTTACATCAAGCATCCCTCCTAACCGTGGGAAGGATACATCAACTACATGATAAGATACAACTGAAATGATTACATTATATAACATCAACGCTATCTTCAAGTCTGGTACAAGATCTGGAAACTCTGCATGCGGTACAACATCCATACTCACGAACATCAACTGGGAACCCAATGGAGTGCCTAGCACGTTCCACCCAACCATGTGGAACCCTAAGGTCCATCCTCCGTGCTAGGAGATGACAATAAGGTCCCACCACCAAGGCAGTCAAGAGAACAAAAGCATGACACAAAAGGCTAACATGACTCCAACATACAAATAACCACAACTTCACATAATAGTGGCTCCGCTTCCAGAGGTATGTAGACAACAAAGAGGAAAATACAAGAAAAGACAAGGGTAAGCTAGGTTGCAGTAGGGAAAAGAGTGTCATCACATGGCATCATCATGGGTTGTCCTGGTAGTCCAACCACTCTACTAACTCCAGACCCCGAACCCCAAGTGATACCCATGCGGCTACATCATCCTTTCATAGGGACAAGGATGTCTAGTCATGCCAACAAGGATCTCCTAGCGGCCACCTAGGCCCCGACACCTCTAATGGCCCTCCCAACTCATCCTGAGCCTATACTAGCACTTAAGGCTATGAATGTGCAATTACAATTATCTTATTAGTGTGTGAAGAACCCATCCCAAGGTTAATTAATTACATGTTATCACTTGTTTAATTCAACTCTCAATAGGTTGTCTTGGTGGCCACTTGTGGGCCTCAACCCCCACTTGAGAGCCACTCCCCCTACTGGCACTAGAAGACCCAACACACCTATGGGGAAAAGCCAACATGCACAATTCGCAAAACCACATGAACGTTCTCATAAGGCAAGACATGAGCCCTCTCGCACACAATAACCAACCATAGAATGAGCAAGCAGTGCATGGCTAAACCCCGACAAAATAATCTCAAGTGGAATACCAATCATATTGAAGAACAATCATGAAACCAAAACAATCAATCACCCCCTAAGCCTTTGGAAGCAACCTCGACAGCTTACATTAAGATTCCCACTTAAAACAATAAGCTAACTCACGACTTACTACCTACACAGTACAATCAATTTCGCAATGTAACAATAACCAAATAATCTACTCAACAACAAAACAACCACGATAAACAATAGTAAAGTCAACCAACAGTGCATCCAAGGGAGACATGATTGCACATTATCCCACACAAACATCAATTAAACATTGCAATCAAGAAATCGTCCTTTTATATAATCAATTCAACTACTGTAGGATTATGAAGACATTCAGCCTGAATTAACTGACAAAAAGAGATGATCTAATTCAATTTATTTAAATAAATCCTTTTATCACCTAAATATAGTTTAATCAATTTCTTTTTTTTTTAATACAATTTTCTAATTTTTCTCTATATAATTTCTCCATAACTATTGACATCAACTATAAAAGTCATAAGGAAATCAAAACCCTCATTTACCTTAAGAATACATCAACTCTACTTCGCTTATTCTTTCCTATGTCTATGAAACACATACTTGTACTCATATATATGTATGAACATATATATATATACATATTTTTAATCAACCCTTTTAATTATCTAAACATCTATATAAATAAATCGTTTTTTCCTCTTTTTAAAATTTCCAAATTCACTTACCTAACATAATCATTTAGTCTTATGGGCAGAATTATTCATTTGCTATAACCACAATATATATACATATGTATATATTAAAATCAGAATGCAGTTTTTTTTATTCAACATGTCAAAATATAATGAAGCAACATATATATATATTCCTAAATCGAATTCTTCGAATTTTCCAAACTATAATTTCATAGATTACCATGTAATATGCATAACCAGCGAATTCTAAATTTATAACGTATACAAGCCAAATGCCAAACTCATTGAATATTCATCAAATACTGAATATAATAGATAACCGTCGAATTCCAAATATACCTATAATAAATGCATAGTAAATACAACAACCTAATACTCGAACATCGGAATAGGCTATCAAAATTAAAATCGAAATACCAAGTATATCGCTTGTTCAACGAACTCCAAGCATATCAAACATTTATTGATCACCAATAAACTGCGAATTCATTACAAGTAATGCATGCCGGTACTAAATATATCCAATGAATTAAAAACTCAGCCCAAAGGCTGAAATGGCCCCAATCAGTAACCAAAACATAGGAACAACCCTAAGGTGCATGCGAAGATGCGGCTAATTGAGAGCTACAAGGCAGATCGAGGATTGTACAGTGCGTTTAAGATATGCCAGTGACAAACAAACCATGGAGAGGAGAATGGTGTGATAGGCCAAAGAAACCTGTGGCAATTAAGGAGTGAATTTAGTTCCAAAAGGAACGCGTAGAAAATAGAGAGGGCGCGGCTGCAAGAAGAGCGATGCTCAAAAATGCGGGTGCTGCAAAGGGGCTAAAAAGAAACATTAAGAAGAGGTCGAGCCAGCTACAAGGGAGGGCAGCAATAGGAGAGCAAAATTGAAAATAATACAAAGTGTGAGAAAAACATTGAATGAAGATACAGAGACAGAGATAAGTAAACCAAAAGTTGAACAACGATTGCCAAAGATATCGAATTCCAACGATACATATTCATTCAGTATCAAATATCACTCTATCATCAAATTTTACAAGCAAGCAGCATCGACTAACATAGAATGAAAATTTTAATGTAAAATGATACCTTCAGTGCAGATTAGAGGACACATGGAAGGAATCAACATCAAGCAGTAACCAGGAAACTACGTAGCCTAAATTCTAATGCGAATTCATTGGATGCAAATAACGAATATATGAAACAAGGGTAAAGACGATGCCAACCTGAGATCCAACACTTTGGAGACGGAAGAGATGTGCCAAGGATAACAATATCGTAGCAACAATCCTTTTCTCCAAATCCCTGATCAACCTTCCGAATTGTTTTTCCCACTTCCAAAACAATCTTTAATTGAAAATCTGTATTTTGATAAAAAAATGTTGCAGACATAAATCTTAATTCGAAAACAAAAATCAATTTTCCCTCCTTTCATCTCCAACTTCACATTATTAAAAATCCGAAAAGCCATTCCTTTTTCCAAAGTAAAAATCAAGCAATATCCACTTAAAATGACAAGTTTCCATTTCACGACTAGTTCGGAGCCATGCATGTGCTCGAACTCAAGTTTTTCTATATTTTTAATTGCTTTAACAATTTGCTCAAAAATCTCATCCATTTAATTATTTAATTTTAAATTATATTATTTTCCTCATTTGCTTAATTAACTCTCAATAATAATATTTATCTTTACATTTAATTATAAAATACTTTATCGCCAACAATTTAATTATAAAAAACTCCATATAAACATCCATTTTCAATCTTGTTTTATTTAATTATTTATTTAATTCCAAATTAATTAAACAACCTTATAAATCAATTTAATTTAATTAAAACGACTAAACAAGACAACTCAACAAAATTTATCAATCACTGAGAAAGGCCAATAACGGAGGAGCACTACAATTAGATACTTCATAATAAAATTTGAAACTTGCTGCAAGGGGGCGCCCAAGGTAGGAAAGAAGTTATATGCAATACCCAAAACCAAATTAAATTCCACCAAGGAGTTATGAATTAAAATACGATTCAGCAATGCACAAACCAGCAACATGAAAAATTTGAAATAACATTAAAACCTTCACCAATGAAGCTCAGTATGCACTTCTAAATGAAGCACACTCTCAATTGACCATCTAGGGAACCGTAGTTTCAGGCCTGAAGAATGGTGTAAAAAGCTAAGCTCCCTCTTAGCTAGGTTCTAAATTCAATCTAGCTGCATTTCGATATCATAAACCGAAGATCAAAAATGAGTGAGCAAAGGCCTCCTTTTATAAGTTCTGAGGTGACTCTTCGGCTTCTCCAAATGGGACGCCTTTCTTGATTTGAAAATATTTAATTTTTAAATTCACCTGTTCTCCTCTTCAATTAGGCGTCCAAACTCCTTAGGCATAATGATCTTTGATAAAATAATAATTTGCTTCCAAAAGTGGCATCCAATCTCATTATCATTTTTAACTTTAGAAATATTAATTTAACCTCCTGATGAGGCGTCTACCCTCTAAGTCCCCTTTTCAAAATAACATGAAGTTATTGTGCTAGGCCAAGGGATCATAAACACATTAAAATAATTAAATGATTTAAATAAATCATTTCTTTTAAAAAAATGCACTTAGAAAGTCAGATTCAGAAAAACTCAACTGTCCTTCCTGAAGAAGAAAGCTCACTCAACTGTTGCCAATCTGAATACTGCCAAAAATAAAACTTACTAAAAATAGTAAATTTTGAAAAGTTGTTCAACTCACTTTGCATGTTATATCATTGCGAGCTCTCTGAAAACCCAGAAAGAATCCGCAATCCAAATCTCGAAACTCCAATGTGTTGGCTAAAAATAGCAAGTTTCAGAAAAGGTTGTTAGATGGAAATGCATGTCACACCACCCCGAATCTCTTCAAAAACCTAGAAAACTCCACCAGACATGCATCAAAAACACTTACATGCAAACTATCAAAAATGCTTCAGAACCCCTATAAAATAGGAAACCCTAATTTTACCTCCGACGAGCCTACGGGTTTCCAGAAATAGGCTATCCGTCACCGAAGAGCGTATGACTAAGATGGGGACATTACAGTCCGCCCTTCCCAAAATTGCTTGTCCTCGAGCAATTCTAATGCCATTCGAAAATCACCAAGCTGAACCAAACTGAAACTGAATATGATCCTAGGGTCCCAAATCAACCTAGGAGATCTGATAGCACCAACCGATGAAATCACTGCTCTGTAGAATGCCAACACAAGAGACCTTCTGATTAAGACTAAACTGAAACACCATGGGAGAAAACTCCAGAAAGCAAACATTGGCTTCCTCAGCTTCAACTGTTGAATTGCAAACCCAAGTGATTCCAGGATTCCAAATCATTCTCAGGAACACTGTTCCTCCAATCCGCTGTGCTACTCTAATTGAAATATCTGCATACCAAAGGTGGAGCAACCTATCTTGGTTCACAAAAGACAATGCACCAAACATGTTAGTGCCCAGGTCCCATATTAGTTTGTAGAACCTGCGAACCTTGCTGTCATAATTGTGATCAACAACATAAATGTTTTCAAACATGTCACCAAACCAACGCCAAATAAAGAACAACGCTCCACACTCTAACTCTATCCATAAGGATGTACAATCCTTACTTTGAAGCAAACTGATTTCACTAAAAGAACTCCAAGAAATCTTCACGTATCTCACTTCAAGAGTTTCAAATTGATGAATCAAATCAGCTAATAGCCTGCTGCCCCAAACAATAATGTATGGGATATTACCAAGAATTCCGCTATTTATCATCAAAGAACAATCCATATCTGAATTTTGACCATACTGTATCATTAGCTTGCTCATTTGAGGCAGAAATTCAGTCCATATAGGAGACAAAAAGACCTGAAAATGAATAAACCAGCTACCTAACAGGTCTGAAATAATCAACTTAGGATCTGATTTTTGAAAAATCAGCATCCAAGAAGGTAAACAGCAGTTGCAACACAAGAATTTCTCATCAAAATCGGTCAAACTGCTCATGAACAAAGCAGGTGGCACTTTCAACAAGGGTCCCAATGCCACCACAAACCAAATTTTGATCATATTTCCTTCCTAGAACAGCGTTTTGTGATCAAGGTAGCCGCAACCAACAACAAAAAAAGAAGGTAGCCGCAATCATAGGACTGAAATTTTGGCAATTATCTTTCCATCCAACCTTCTTTTTATGCATACTAATCTTCATAAAAATATACTTGGAATCCCAAATACTAATTTTCAATTGGAGACATTTCCCAACATGAACAAATGATCACAATTACATCCTGAATATAATGTGTGGGTTTATCCCCTTTAGGATTTTCATTATTACCTTCTTGCCAAGTAATGCCAGGATCCCAAATCAACAACAATGAAGAACCACTTCTCAGACAGAGAACTGCTCTCACATGAATCCTCTGATTTGCTCGTACCATCTGAATTGACGCTTCTTGGAACTCCAAAAAGTACTCAACCAACCTATGTTTGTTGAAGAAATTAAATCGAAAATCTTGTGTCATGCTTTGCTAGAAAGATTCCATGAATCCTTCATCAAATACAATTCTGAAATCAATTACTCTGAGAGAAGATGGTGACAAAATAAAAAATGACAAGGACCTCACAAGCATCCTCATCAAATAATGAATCAAGTCCTCATCAATACGCCAATCAACTTCTTTTTTGTTGATCAAAAAGAATATCTTCATTTCTTTGTGATCCATAAGTTTCCATCCCTTGCTGAATGGACGTGCTAGAAGCAGCAATGGAATCAACTTCTTGTAACTCATGTACCACCCCTCCACTGCTGGAAGACAAACTGAAATTTCCTCCAATAATTCTTGAAGAAATTCCTTCATCATTTTCAAAAAGAGGATTTTCATAAATCCTACTAGCACTTACTTCATACAAGAGATTGTCAAAAGCCCGAAAGACTTGTTGATGAGAATCTGAATGCTCCTATCTCCCAGGACAACGTTCCAAATCAAATGTTTCTTGTGTGAGATCAAGCTCATCAAGAATTTTCTGAATCTCTTCAACTCTCCCTTTGTTTTCTTGCTCCCATGAACATTGAACAACAAAAATTTGATTCTTTGCTTGAATTAGAGTCTCATGCACTTCCCGCAATTTGGTTCTAGTAAGCTCATTCCACTTCAATTCCTTGTCAGCAATTTTAGTCAGTTTGTCTTTAACACAAATGATGTGCAAAAGATTTGATTTGATTTCCTCCAAGGCAAACTTAATGGACTTCATATCAGCAATGAAAATGCAACATACATCTTCTCCTCTAGGCACAACATAAATCAAATTTTCAACATGCCGATGCAATACATCAAGCTTTGACAGAACTTGAATTCCATTTTCAGCAGTTTGTGAGCTTGAATTGCAATCTTCGTATGCTAGCTAAGATGATGTAGTACAACTTTGTCGGATAAAGATTTCAAAAATTGTTTGAGTTGTACTCTTCAACTTGTCATGCATGTGATGGACACTCTTCATCATCCTATCCATAGTGCCTTCCAACTCCTTAGTCCTCTGCCTTAGCTTGGCTTCAAGTGAAGAGAAATCTTCCTTATAACTACTAGAAGCTTCTCCATCCATATTGTCTTCTACAAATGATTCAAGGGAGACAGTCAAATCAGCTTTGTAGTGGGAAGATACTTCTGCTTCCTCTTCCTCTTTCTCCTCATTGACTTGTTTTTCAATCCAACATTCTTTGGAATTATGAAGAAGCAACTCACTGGTTGAACAAGTATCCTCTTCTAACCGAACTTCTCCTTCATTTGGATCTGCACTTATCGTCTCGTCATGCAACTCCATGTCATCTCTTGTTTCCAAAAGTTCTTCCTTGGAATCTTCAACTTGAAACTCCTTAACACAAGTCGACTCACTGTTCTCCTCTGTAGAAATCATGAGTGCCTCACTTGACTTCAAGGCTTCTTCTGTCACATTACATTCTTCTATAGAATGCCCGGATTCTTTATGAGTTTCAGGAACTGCTGTGGACATATGGCTTTCTTCTGTTGAATGCATGGACGAGTGCAAATCCGTAGATACCCCTTGAAATTTTGCTATGAATTCAAAAGGATTCCAACTTTCATCCTCCTCTTCAACTTCAAAAATCTCCTCTTTGTTCACAACAGTCTTTTTCATAAATGGTTTCAACTTTTCTTCACATTGACTGAAAATTTCATTGACTAACAAATCAACAGTGGGAGAAATCTGCTCTTCACGTTTATAAGCATCCATGAGAAGGGATTGGACACTTTCTGGAAGATTATCAGCTTCTTTGATGGTAGAAATTAAAACATTCATGACAGCTGCAAGCACCCCCTCTTCTTGCTCACTCCAAGTCGAGGTGAAGAGATAGTTAAACAAATGATAAATCTAATTTTGCATCTCCAACTCTATCAATAGGATGCAAGCTCTGATTTCTGAAAATGTCTTCAATATTGCATCCCTTCTTGAAAACGAATCACTTCCAGTTTCATCCAAATCTTGAAAACTCTCCATCATATTTAAAATGATCTTCATGGTTTCTTCATCATAGGGCAATTGAGGTACCTCAATTCTTATCACTTCCATGAAGCAAGAAGAAATCGGCAGCTTGGTTTCTTCATTAGGATGCCTCAACCAATAGGGCCAATTCAAAAAAGTCACTACAGGTGCTAATGCCAACTGCATTATCTCAGAAGGTGATTGTTTCACCTGTCTCAAACATTGTTCCAACAAATGAAGAATGTTCTCTTCATTTTCTCTTGATTGAAATTCTTTTTCAAGTCTTTTTCCAGCCATATAAAATGTCTTTGCTAGATTCATCTCTTCATCAGTAGCCATGCCTTAAATTGATAAACTCGGTTTCTCAAATCTTAAAGAATTTGTGCCAACTTCTAGAAACCACAAGGAGCTGAACTAGAATTTGTTCCGACTTTTGGTGTAGTACTGGAGAATTATGTCACTCATCTGCCTAAACATGAAGCACTAATCCACAGGATGGCAAGATCTTCTGCTCTGATACCACTGAAATGTGCCCCTTTTTTTCTCAATATTTTCACAACATAAACCAACAACACTACCAAAGGTCAGTGTTAGGCCCAAAAGGTAACCAACTTGAAAGTAACCTTCACCAAGAATGTTCACCAAGATCCTATTAAAGGCAAGGTGATAGCATATGGGAAGCGATCATTAGCAACCAAACTGGAATGAAGAACAATGCTAGAATGAAAGCAGGCAGAGAACCGACCATGAAGATTCCACACTACCACTTGTTCAATGGGGGGAAGATATTATTTTAAAGAACAATTCATCCGCTTTTCAGCAAACATCCACTTAGCAGTGGGGATTCACCACTAAATTAGTGGGTAAAATATGAGAGAATCAATTATTTCTTTCTCCACACTGGCGGTAAACCATCCAAGGGTTACAATGTTTGAAAATTAAACTCAAAGTAAATGCAGTAATATATGATTGGAACAATACTACTGTTTACAGACTTAGAATGCCAAATATCTGCAAATTACAAGTGTTATTGCAATAGAATCTACTCCAAACTTCTGCAATTTTTTCACTATATCTCCAATTACAAACATAAGAAATAACTTGAAGGAAATATTGCATAAAGCTGGAATAACAAGGTTTGATAAGAAAAACCAGGAAACTGAAACTTAGACTAGCAAGCTAGGAGATCACCAAAATGTTCATATCTCCTCCAATTCTTATCCAAATAATACCAAATCAAATGCAAATGCAAGCTAGGAGAAGGGCGACCAAGAGCAAGACAACAAACAACATCAATACCCCTCAATTTATTATGCACGCATCCCAAAGTGAAATTTGGAAAATACAAAACCTCCTTGACATGGGTGACCAACTCTAAAAAATTAGATACTTCATAATAAAATCTGAAACTTGCTGTAAGGGGGCGCCCAAAGTAGGAAATAAGTTATATGCAATACCTAGCCAAATTAAATTCCACCAAGGAGTTATGAATTAAAATATGATTCAACAATGCACAAACCAACAACATGAAAACCTAGAAATAACATTAAAACCTTCATCAATGAAGCTCAATATGCACTTTTGAATGAAGCACACTCCCAATTGACCATCTAGGGAACTCTAGTTTCGGGCCCGAAGAATGGTGTAGAAAGCTAAGCTCCCCCTTAGCCGGGTTCTGAATTCAATCTAGCAGCATTTCAATATCATAAACCAAAGATCATAAATGAGTGAGCAAAGGCCTTCTTTTATAAGTTCTGAGGTGACTCTTCAGCTTCTCCAAATGGGACGCCTTTCTTGATTTGAAAATATTTAATTTTTAAATTCACCTTTTCTCCTCTTCAATTAGGCGTCCAAACTCCTTAAGACATAATGATCTTTGATAAAATAATAATTTGCCTCCAAAAGTGGCTTCCAATCTCATTATCATTTTTAACTTTAGAAATATTAATTTAACCTCTTGATGAGGCGTCTACCCTCTAAGTCCCCTTTTTAAAATAACATGAATTTATTGTGCTAGGCCAAGGGGTCATAAACACACTAAAATAATTAAATGATTTAAATAAATCATTCTTTAAAAAAAATGCACCTCAGAAAGCCAGATTCAGGAAAAATCAATTGTCCTACCTAAAAAAGAAAGCTCATTCAACTGTTGCCAATCTGAATATTGCCAAAAATAGAACTTACTAAAAATAGTAAATTCTAAAAAGTTGTTCAACTGACTTTGCATGTTATATCATTGTGAAGCTCTCTGAAAATCCAGAAAGAATCCGCAATCCAAATCTCAAAACTCCAATGTGCTGGCTAAGAATAGCAAGTTCTGAATAAGGTTGTCAGATGGAAATGCATGTCACACCACCCCGAAGCTCTTCAAAACCCCAAAAAACTCCACCAGACATGCATCAGAAACACTTACATGCAAACCATAAAAAATGCTTCAGAACCCCTATAAAATAGGAAACCCTAATTTAACCTTCGATGAGCCTACGAGTTTTCGGAAATAGGCTATCCGTCACTGAAGAGCGTATGACTAAGATGGGGACATTACAACTCTCGAGTTCGAGTATGCCATCGGCGTTTGCTTCCATTGTCTTCTTTCCTTCGTCGACATCCAACTCCCCTCCATCCGATTTTGATCCAAAGGAAACCAATTCTTTGCTCACAACTTGGTTTTTCAAGTCAACGACGTACTTTCTCTGTTGCTCTCGATCAAGAGTGTGTTCCTTTTCCACTTATGATTCGCCTTGGTGGCAATCAACCATCCTCATCCCAACAGTGCATCGTACACCTTCTTATGTAGTGGGATGATGACGAAGATTAGTAGGAACTGTAGTGTGTCAATTAGGACTTTCTATGCCATCAGGGTATCAAGAGGTTTGATGCCATGTTGGTCTGCACCTACCAGGTGGAATGTCGGGGCCCAGAGGGTTGGTTTTCCCATACACTTCCATGTTTCTTTTGGCAATACTTTCACTCTCGAGCCTCCGTCAACAATGGTGTTGGAGAGTTTCCTTTCTAGGATTTCCATCTGTACAACGATAGGTTTCCTGTTGACATTCACTGCGTGTAGCATTGGGTCTATGGCCTCTCCTACAGGATGTGTTGTACTCTCGATTGGACCCTTCTGAAGGTTGTCTTCAACGATGTTCGTGAGTGCTACTCTTAGTTGGGGCATCGTCTGCAGAAGGTTGTTAGCTTAATTGGTACGGTTGTGTGAAGCACCTATCGTACGATGTTTTTCTCGAACTCCGACTACAAAGATGTACTAGCTACCTTGGAGGTTCTTCCTTCTTTGGCCATTGCCTCTTCCATTTCCACCCTGGCCTCTCAAAGTCTTTCTTTCTCAGTACAAGGGTCTAGATAATTGACTTTCTTTGTTTGTGCCCTTATGATCGCCAGGACCTCCTCATCGTTTACCTCTAGCATGTTTATGCCTTTTTGCTTCAGGCAGTCGGCATCTTCGTGATCACCAGGACCACACCATTTGTACAACCTTCCACCCGCACCTTGACCGTCTGGCATTCCCTGGCAAAGTGACCCCATTCGTTGCACGTTTGGTACTGTATCATGGGTCTGCCTTTGTTATCATACTGGATCTTGCTTCTTGGCGTATTGTTATTACTTCTCCGATTATTGCAGTAGCCACTAGGGGATGCATTGTTGTTTTGAGGCTTCGGCGGTGTGGTCAGAGGGGTTGACTGTTCCCCTTGTGTGAAAAACACTTGCGAACTCCTTGTTTTTAGGTTGTACGGGCACTCCTTGATGGAGTGTCCTATAACTTGGCAGATGTCACTAAACATTTTCTTCGAGCAATTCGCCTTCGTATGACCTATTTTGCATTCGGTACACCATAATTCTTTCGCCTCCTTCAACCCTTCCTTGTCGGCTTTCAGTTCCTTCATCATCCTCATCATGTCTCGATGGACAGCTTGTACGGTTTTTAACTTGTCTTCACTACTTTCCTCTATACTTTCATTGTCATCATTTTTCTTTTTCCCCCGTAAGGATTTCTTGTTTTCACTCTCAATATCCATCACACAGTTATATGCTTCCGTGTATGAGGATGGAGGTACCACCTTCATTTTCTTCCAAAGGGAGGGAAGTAGTCCTTCAATGAACCACCTCTTCTTCAAGCCGTCTGTTGGTTGTGTCTCTAGTTTTCCCAGTAACTCCTTGAGTCTACGATTGTAGGCTCGCATGTTCTCATGCTTCCCTTGCTTCGTGTTGTAGGTTTCCGCTACAATTTCGTTGTCATCTCTGAGTTTAAATTCTTGCTCGAATGCCCTCTTCAGTGTTTGCCATGATGTTTGATGGATTGCATCTAGTTAGTTGTACTAATCAATGGCTACGCCCCTCAACGTCGTTGGGAACGCTCTCAGCCAATAGTCCACATCATCTTGCCTGTTGGCTACCCAAATAGTCTCGCAATTCTTGTAGTCCCGTACTGGATCCTTTGACCAATTCTTGTTAGCCAATATTATAATTCATAAACAATTAGTTTGACCATTTGTAACATCCTTAAATTATTTGACATACATAAGGTTCATTGATCTTAAACAGATAACTAACTACCAACACGAATTTAAGATTATTATCCATTCCAATAATCAACCATTGGGAATATTGGAGATGAAACCGCAATAGGGTGCTCAAAGTATTTCCTCTTTCTAAGCCCAAGGGTGGATAGGCAACCCCCCTGGTCCACTAATGGCAGACACTTCAATCATCCCCACCATTAGGGGTGGTTTACTTAGCATGGAATCTCACTCTTTCTAAGCCCAAGGTCGGATAGGCAACCCCCCTGGCCTAGTAATGGCAGACACTTCAATCATCCATTAGGGGTGGTCTGCTTAGAAATCTCGTAATGGCTATCCCCCTTTTACTTCCATCTCCTTTTCCCACGATTGACTGTAGAGAAAAATGGGAGTTTAGTCATAATAGGGATTGGATGGGAAACATAATAAGTCCGCTCGAAACTATCCCAGCTAAGCCCAAGAGCAGATATACAATCCCTCTTGGCTCCAAGTGGCAAACCTCCAGTCATCCACATGGAGTGGTCTACTTAGTGGGAGAACTTGTATCTACATTCCCTATCCATGTTGCCTCATCCTATTCCATAGAGATTAAATAACATGTCATCATCCACAATATTATAGTGCATACACAATGCTTTGCTAAAATATAAAAATTGATATTCTAATATGCGAATCTATTAACAATTGCTGACTTCTACCTTGGTCTGTTGAGTGTAGATAATTATGTTTGATCTGCTCCAAATGCCTTATTGATCTGCTCTTAATATTCAAAAGATGTTGCCTAGTGTAAATCAAACGAATAAAAATCTAATATCCATATTAAAGAATCATAATTATGTTGTACCCCAAATTAAAAATTTTGCTACATAGGCATTTTGAAAAAATGGTCAAAGTCTTGTCTAAAAACTGTCAAAATGGTTGAAAAATGGATTTTGCATGTCATGCATGAGGGTCAAAAACTCAAAATTTTCAAAATTTGAGGATCCGGGTTTGCTCAGAGCGACCTAGTCCACAAAACCCAAATCTCAATTTTTTGGCCCTAAATTTTAGGAAATTTTTTAAAAATAGAAAGTTTCTAAAAATAGACTTTTTTGGGTTTCTTCTCAAATAGATGCTAGCAAAATTTTCTAAGAATAGAAAGTCTGACTCCAGGGGTCCAAACTGATTTTGATTGGCTTAAAATACTTCATCAAGCTGGTCTAGTCAAAATCATCAAAAGATCAGTTTTGCCCTAGTGGGTTTGTTCTGCTTTTTCAGAAGCTAAATAGGAGCTTTGAGGCCATCAATGGAGGTTGGTCAAACAACCAGGTGTCAGATTCAAAGTCTCAAACACTACACAAAAGATGAGAAATGATGAACATGCACGCAAAATGGAGAATGAAGGAGGGATGTTGTGAATTCATGAAAATTGCAAAATTGAAAATATTGACTAAGTTTGGAAAGTTTAGGTGCCCTAGCTCAATCTAGGTGCCTAGGATTTTGTGCCTTAGGATTTTTTCAGCCTCCGACAGTCAAACCAACAGTAAGCACAAGGAATGAGGGGAAAGATGAAAATTTCAAATAAAATTATAATTTTGAGTAGTAAAGGCGCCTCTGCTAGCCAAGGGCGCCCATCATTTTAATGCCTCAGATGATGTTATCAAGGTTTGTGCTACCAGACAATGTTGCTCAGAATTCAGCAGGCTCCGTAGCGAATCCATCAGCACAGTCACCAGATCAATTAGTCAGTTGGAATTCAAGATTGAACGGAGAAGTCTTGGTAGAGAAGCAAACTACAAATCATTGAAAATATTCTCTCTGAGAACTTTGAACGCCCCAGGTTGCCAGGGGTTCCTAGGGTTTTGGAGGCTCAAACTCAACAGTTAGGGTTTGCAAATATGCTCAGATTCTTCAAAATTCTGCCAGCTATCCGGTGTATATCTCAGCCTAGCCATTAGATTCATTAGTCACCAACAGCTACAGATCAAACAAAGGACAAAACTTGGAGGGTCAAAGTTGAGAAAATGAAAATCTCGTGAAAATGACTAAGGTTGGGAGTGATGGGCGCCCTAGCTAACCAGGGGCACCCAAGGATTTGAGAGCCTAAAAGTTGAAATTAGGGTTTGTAGTCTTCAACAACTTTTCTTCAGATTCAGTCTAGCTCTTCAACAGATTCAACGGTGAACTCATCAGATTTGACAAGCCCCTGGAATTGCAAATTCATTAGAAGATCAGAAAACATGCAAAATTGAAGAACAACAAAAAAATGGCTAACACTGGTGATCATGGGCACCCTAGGTAGCCATGGGCACCTAAGGATTTGAGAGCCTAAAAGTTGAAATTAGGGTTTGTAGTCTTCAACAACTTTTCTTCAGATTCAGTCTAGCTCTTCAATGGATTCAACGGTGAACTCATCAGATTTGACAAGCCCCTGGAATTGCAAATTCATCAGAAGATCAAAAAACATGCAAAATTGAAGAACAACAAAAAAATGGCTAACACTGGTGATCATGGGCACCCTAGGTAGCCAGCGGTGCCCAAAATTTTGAGGCCTTAGATGATGTTTTTATCAAATGTTGCCTCCAGAACAACCTCGCTAGATTCAATCAAGCTTCGCGATGGATCATTCAACTAATTCATAGGATTCACTAGGCTCTCGGGATTGAGGATCAAATTGAGGTCAAAATCAAGCAAAAGAGTTGAAAATTTCAAAAAAATGGCTAAGTCTGCCAAGAAGGGCGTCCAAGTTTTCATGCCTTAGAAAAAATTTCAATTTTCATCATGCATCATCCAAACACCGTCCACATTCAATGAACCTGCTCAAGATTGGCTTCAAAAGATTTAAAGCTAGAGAATAAAGCATCTTTTTCATCCTCAAAACCTATTTAAGACGAGTTTGTGCATTCATTATTCATATTTTGCAAGTGGCGTCCAAAGGAGGAGACAAATAATTTCTTCATTTCAAGATTTGAAGGCCAAACCGTGGTGCTTTTTCGAAGTTCATCATATTTTCTAGATCAGCTCACATAGAGGCTTGCTTTTTCATGCTTCAAATTTCCAAGGCATCGATTTTCAGAAGAAGGGGGTCATCTTTTTCAAATTTCAACAATCTAGGTCAGCTTGATTATTGATTCTCTACAACTTTGGAAAAATTCTCAACTTTCAAGAACTTGCTTTTTTCACGCATGTCCAAGAAACCTTCAATATTTTCAAAATCTTATCAACTGGGTTCATCCAAAACGTGATTCTGCACAAAACCCAACTCAGATTTTTTTAGGAAAATCCTAAACTTTTAGGGTATCTGCTTTTTCAACCAGCCATCAACAATTTTTAAAATTGGACAATCCAGGTCTCTTTGCAACAAGATTCTACACAAAACCCATAACTCAGATTATTTTTGAAAAATCTGTCCGTTTGAAGAAGAAAAATCAGCAAGCTATTTTTAGCTTTAGTATAGAACTTGTCTGGAGCATAGTTGAGTTTACAGTTGAACTTCAAATTTTTCAGCATGGAGTATTCTCCCATGGAATTTAGAACCAAGCGGCAGATGGGCAGGTTGTTTGCAGTCTGAGGCCGGACGTGGTTGAGAAGTGCTTTTCAAAACCACCATGAACATAAAACATCATCATCTCAGTCGAAGAACTTGAAGAGATGTGGTATGAGCAAAAGGACAAGTATTGGAAAAGAGTTGTACAATATTCTTCCATTGAAAAATAGGTAAAAGTGTCAGAAGTATAAAAGCTGCAGAAGAAACGAAAGAATGACAGAAGATGGTCAAAACGGGGTAAAAGGATATGTCGAAGCAAGATGATATATTTATAAAAGGTCATCACTCTAGTTGCAGATTTGCCGAGGTTAACAAGATTTGATAAAGAAGCTGAAGATTTCAAAGATTTCCTAAGTTCGATTATAGAAGGCAAAGAAATCCTAGAAAAGCGGAATATTGCCTTAAATCATATCAATGCTCCTAACAATGGGGCAGTTACCATCTTTTTGGTGGATATACTTTCCCAAAATACCGATGGATGAGTTATCTTATCAAGACAACAAAGATCTCCAAAGATAGATTTAAAGCAGCAATTAAATCGATGTTTTTTTCGAGTTTTCTTGCCATTCTTGTCTCATGCTTATCTATTCTTTGTGAGAAAGAAGAAATATCAAGTTGTAATAGTTGGCACTTTCCCTATTGTTTGCTTTCATAGGTTGTTAGATAGTTATCCTGTTTTAGTTTTAAAAATAAAGCTTGCATGTTGGCAAGTCTTGGTTGTAAAAGTAGGGAGATTTTAGGGTTCCCTACTCCTCTACTTGTGTATAAATAAGGGCAGTTTTTCCCATTTTTCTTTAACGGTTATTGTGATAACAAATTGCCGAGCCTACTTGTTGCCTGCAAAGTGTTATTCAGTGTCAGTTCAATTAGTGTAAGAGCAAGCTTGTATGCCTATCTTTGCTGCAAGTTATTGTTCAATTCATGTGTTATTTGTGTCAAGTGTTTTTTGGTTTGATGGCTAAACTGTAAGTTTGTTATTGCTACAATCTTGCTGTCTCGGAAGTGTAATCTTTGTTACTTGAAATTTGAGAAAATAAAATCTTATGCCTGCTTTGCTGCTTTGATCTACTGTCTCAGATTTCCGTTTTATGTGTTTTGCTTACACAAACTTTATTTCAGCTTGCATTGAAAGTATAGTAGATGTGCGTTATTCATGTCGAAGAATCATTCCTTGTTCATTTCTAACTCTCAAGCTTTGAGTTTACTTGGGTAGTTAGAAACGTCATTAGAGTAGGCTTAGTCGTAGTTGAAATTCAAAAGAAAAAATCTCAGCTACGGCGCTAGAGTTTTATAACCTTGTGCTCTTAGCTAAACAAAAAGATTGGCAAATTAGCTTAATTTACTTTCTTTAAGCAACATCAGCAAAGAGGGAGCTTCCCCTCCTAATTCAAAGAGCAGTTTATCTGTGCATAGCTGTCCATTTCTAATCCGCATACTAGAGGTGTGAATTGAAACACCAACAAATTACTTATAAGGCTCAATAATTGTTGCAAGCATCATTATTGCATAATCGTATATATATATCAACTTACTTCCCTTATTATTGATTTATCCTTTGTCTTCATATATCTCTCATTGTACTATCTTCTTCTTCACACATACTTCTTGATATCTGCTCAAATTCAAAGTGATACTATTTTTTTCAATCTCCTGTTTTCATTCAGATTTCTAATTGATTCATATATTGGTTCACATCTGCAAAATGCATTCCTGAATATGGTTCCCTTCCTCTAACTTCTCTCTATCTTTATATCCTCCTTATGCCTTTTCTTGAAAGGAGGCATCCCCTTGAATGGAGACAACCTTTTATCAAGGTATGACATTTGTTACGAGTGTTGTTTTCTCTTAACCTCTATCGTTTCCTTTAAAAAAGTTATTAATGCTACCTTCTATGAATCGCTGTTCCTATAGCAATTGCTACCTAGGATAATTGCTGCTTTTGTTTCATTCCATTTATTAATTGCTGCATCTTAACAATCTCTCCATGCATTAATTAATCACTGCTAAATAAGATCGCTGCACCTTAATTACTATTCATCGAAGCCTTCATTCTGCTGTATTGATCACTGCTTGTAGATCATCCCCTCATGATTCAAACGCTGCCTTAGTCCTTCAACTTTATTAATTATTAATTATTTCATGTGGGTCCTGTTGACGTGTTTTTTATGACGACACCAACACAAAATAAAATGCCCAACGGTCACCCTATTCTCTCTTGATCAAAGTATTCCGCATGCTAAGATTGCGTGAAAGTTCATGCGTTCAACTCCAAGGTTCCTTATATTGTGAATAGACTCAGTTGGTTGATGTGAATATGCTGGGTATTCCAAGGGGACTTACGTGAGTTGTTCATTCAGAAGAAAGGATTTTCAAATTTCGGGAGATTTGTCAATGAAGCTCGGGTTCTTAAACTAATCAGATAATGCTGAATGTAAAAGGATATAAGGATTAGAGATGCTACCATCTACTCCTAAAGGGCGGAGGACGAGGATCGACTTAAACAATCTTCAAACCAGACTTTGCTTCGTCTCCCTTCGGACAACTCTGACAAAGTTGGTGCAATCTTCAAAGGATGAGAAAGGTGTTCAAATTATGACACATCATGTACATACCATCACAACGATGCATATGGACATATGAGCCACAATCGAAGTTAAGTGCCAATACTCCAGTTGACCACGCAAGGCGAACTTACCATCAGCAAGCCCGCTAGTGGTATGGATGAAAGAAGATATGCTCAAACCAAAATGCCACACTCCACAATTAACAACTAATTGCATGAAAACAAAATTTACTTTACTCTATTCTATTTGAATCGGAAAGATGAAAGCGCCTTGCTAGCTACTCATAACAAAAGAAGAAATCACCAAGCAATGAAACTCTTTGTATTATGAAAAGTGTTCACAACAACCATTTACAAAACTTTCAAAGGGAAAGTTTTCCTTCCTTTTCAAACTAAGTTATCCTCTAAGCTAACTCTATCTATTCTAACTTCTATCTTCTCTGACTTCTTGATCTAATATCTACTTAGTTACAAATGAGGGGGGATGCCCCTTTTATAGTTGGCCCAGTCCAGCGAACGGTTTAGATTGAATTACAATAAAGGGCTCAAATTGAGCCACGCGTGCCCTAATTAGGGTTTTTGCCCTAAAAACTGCCACAGAGAGAAGTGGGGCAATGAATGCACAGAATAGTCTCCACTCATCTGCAGGAACCCTTATCTGCAATTAATGCCCACTATCTTCTTCTAGAAGATTCTCGTTCCAGAAACGTGTTGCCACTGTTCTTCTCTGCCAATTCTGTTGCGTTAGGAGGAGAGGCGAGTACGTAGTCGATATGAAAGTGATGAGCAAGGAATTCCTCCCATTCGGCCCTCCTGTTGCTTTAATTCCTGGATGCATTTGTAACTTTAATATTTCTTCAGCTCACTGCCTTGGGCGCACTTAGCCTCTTTTGCATCACGTTCTTAATGCCTTAGACAAATCTTCACTTCCATTTCTCCTTCCTTGGGAACCTTTTCAACTTTGTCCCAACACTTAGCCATTTCTTTCAACATCTTCTTCCTGCAAAATGAACAAAAAGAAGAGCATCAGAACATTATAATATGAACTCATTTCACTTACCTAATTCTCATGTTCTGACTTCCAAGGTCTGCTTGACCTCTAGATCTGATAAAGCTCATCATTTTTCTAGCAAACTTTCATCATGGGCCCATTGTGTGTTAGGGCGCATGCCATCTTGTTGTTTTCATCCTCCTCCCTTAGCAATTTCGTTCACTTGCCTTGCCCACCTTCTTGAAGGAGCTTGGTGACTTAGATAAAATTCCACTCGTCCCGAGCTTGAGTGCATTTGACCCCCTCTGCTTTCCTTTTCCATGCCTTAGAAAATTTATCCCTCCGAGCCTTAGGAAATTTGTTAAACGGGTGCCAGGCTAAAATCTTTGTCAAAACAACACGAGCGAGGTGTGGAAGAACTTTAAATCATCTCCCAGTGGGAAATGTCCAATACCCAGAAGAGATTTCCCCTCAGAAATCATCGTTTTCATGTGTGTGCAAACGAAGGGGTAAGTTTAATTTTTATTATTTTTGAAAAATAATAAAAATTACTAAGGTTTATTCATTTTCAATCTTGGGCGCACCTCACACCTGCAGTCTTCATTTTCATGCCTTAGCATTTTCCCTAGTTTTCCTGAAGAATTTTCCTTGTTCCCAGGTGCATTTGATCTTGTCTTTGGAGATTTTAACAATACCTCCCTCCTTAGGCGTATTTCTCACTTTGCCTTAGAAATGCCTTAGAGAATTTTTTAAAATTTTGCCAACTTACCCAAGAAGGGCTCATTTTCATGTATCAACTTATATGTTCAATGTAATGCCTTAGACGTTTTTGTCCTTTCAGCAACCTTGGGTGCATTTAGCATCTTGCACTTTCATGTTTATGCCTTAGAAATTTTTCAAACATTCACTCAAGGTGGGCGCACTTAGCCCTCTCAACTTCTATTTTCCACGCCTTAGACAATTTCCTCAAGGCCTTCACTATCCCCTTCACCTCCTTTGGCGCATTTGAGGTAGGCTTCTTTCATTAGAAATACTTTCAAGTCATGTTCCTTGCTTGGGCGCATTTAGCCAGGCAAGCTTTAGTTTCTCACGCCTTAACATCTTTTGCTTGGTATCATTAACTTGGGCGCATTTTGAAGGGGGGACTTCCATTTCTCTTTACGTAGAAATGTCTTTACCCCATTGACCCTGGCTGGGCGCATTTCAGCCTTCTAGCTTCTACTTTCAATGCCTTAGAAGTTTTTACAAGTCCTCATCCCCCTTGGGCGCATTCTATGAGGTGTGCTGCAATTTTCATACTTAGAACTATTTTTAAGCTCCTTCACCTCAAGTCAAGGGCGCCTTTGAGGCCATGTGCTGCAGTTTTCCACGCCTTAGCAAATCTCTTTCAACTCACTTCTCAGCTGGGGCGCATTTCACCCTTGGTGCTTTCATCTTGATACTTAGAAAACATTTTATCATCACTTCTCTTGCTGGGCGCACTTCACCTATGGAGGAGGTATTTTCCACGCCTTGAAATTCTCTTGACATGTCTTCCTTGCAGCCTTGTAAGCTGGGCGCATTTAGGGTCTTCTGCTTCTATTTTCTAACTTAGAAACTTCACCTCTTAACACTTGCTGGGCGCAAATACTACCTCAAGCTTTTGTTTCCATGCCTTAGACAATTTAAGTCTTCTCCAATTTAGCTTGGGCGCATATAGGCAAGCTTACTTTTATTTCCATTGCCTTAGAAACTTTTTGAAGTGGATTTCCTAAGGTGGGCGCATTTGAGGGTAGAAGCTTTTGTTTCACCATACTTAGAATTTTTTTCATCTCCACCTCATTCAAGGGTGCATTTAGAGGGGTAAGCTTCTATTTTGTAACTTTGAAAGTTTCTTGATGCTACCCTCTTCCTTGGGCGCATATGATCCCTTGTACTTTCATCTCCAATGACTTAGAAAATTTTAATGCCTTGCTATCTCAACCATTTGCCTAGGGCGCATTTAGAGGGGTCTACTCTCATTTCAGCTTGCCTTAAACTTTTTTTTTCAAGTCCTCTACTTCAAAGTGAGGGCGCATTTGAGGTAGGCTGCTTTTATTTCGAATATCTTGGCAAATTTTCATACCTCCTCCTCCGTGATGGGCGCATATGAGAGGATACACTTGCATTTTTGACTTAGGCAAATTTTATGCCACCCTTCTTGGTGTATCTGAACACTTGGCTTATTTTCCACCTGCTTGCCCTAGCTCTTAACTTGGAAATCTTCAATGCCCCAAGCACCCCTTTATACCAGTTGCCCAAGCTCATCTGCTATTTTTAGCCTGCCTGCTATTTTTAGCAAACCCTAAAATTGCTTGACTTTTGCAGCTCCGTTTGTCTTGAAATTTTTCACGACGTGGTCTTCGTCGCTTGGTGAACCTGTTCACACCTGCCCCTCGTGCTGACCTACTATTTATAGCCCTGCTCTGTACACGACTTACTATAAATAGTAAGTGCTCGGATTGCGCCCAGATTTTACCAGTAGATTGCCTGAAGGATGCTGATCGCAATGGGATACCTTCGTTTTTCGAAATTTTGGCTTTTTACCCCTCGTTTTAGGCATCGACGTTGGAAACCCTAATATGACTTGCATGTGCCTCGAACGGTCTCCGTTTGACCTCGTTTTTGTTGCATGCTGCTTTGTTCGTGATACTGAAGTGTTGGGTGGCTACCGGAGTGAAACTGCTATTTATAGTAAGTGCCCGAAAAGTGGTTAATCCATTGTCGGATGATTTTGCATGTCAAACTGCCTGTGGGATGTCAAAAAACCCAGAAAAATCTAGAAAACTGGTCTACATGCGGGCACTGGCTAAAAATAGTAAGTATTTGAAAGTTGATCCCCTTGGCTTGCATGTTACACCGTTGCGAAGCTCTCGAAAAACCCATGAGGAATATCCGGACATGCACTGAAAATCACTGCATGCAAACCTTAAAAATAGCCTCTGAATGTTGAACTGCTGAAAGTCCTTATCTCGATTTGCATGTTATATCATCGAGAAGGTCTTGAAAAACCCAGCTCGATTCTCCAATCATGCATTGGAAAATCACATGTTTAAACCCTGAAAATGGCCTCTGAAGGCCGAACTGCCAAAAATAGCTAGTTGTCTGATTCTGCCCAAATTTTATGTGCAAGTACCTTGGAGTACCCTGGATGTGGTGGAATAGTTAGAATTCCAAAATCCTGATGTAAAGCTCCCAGATTGAGCACTTACTAAAAATAGTAGGTTGGCAGAACTTAGTGAAAATTTATTGGGATTCTGCTAGAGGCCTTCTGACAACAATGTTAAGCTCAGATGTCAATTAGCCAACTCAATTTAACTTCAAACTGGCCTGAAGAATGAAAACCCTAATTCATCAAAACGCGCTTCAGACTTAGCCAAAATTTCCAATTAGGTCATGTGATAGGACATCCCCGGAAGGACAAAAATATCAAAAGATCAGAAAGACGCAAAACTAAAGCCAAAAGACCAAAATGGAGCAAAAAAAAAAAATAGGGGGGTCCCCATTTGAATGGGGCGATGTGTGAAAAGGTCACAACATTAGCGCCACCTCGAATAAATGTTCCTGAACATTTCAAAGACAAAGCCCATTGCATACTCAAAACCTTTGGATAATTCTTTCTAACCTGTCAACTGGCTAGGGGACACACTTATAAGGGAAGAGGAATCCTAAATTGGATCAAGACACCTCATCTTTTGATTACCAGTATGTGCACATGCGTTTATTCCAACCCAAAAGACCATCGAAGTTCCTAGAATCCGTTGTGACGAGCTACATAATGATCCCAACTTTTGAAAGCATCCTGTAATTCCCACGAGTATTGCTCCATTGCCAGCCAGGCGCCCATAGCCCCGATGGAGTTATTCGCAAAATCCCAAAGCCAAATACTTTGATATTTCTTTCATTTCTCTTTTCTCAGATATTTCTTTTAAGCACATTTTATCTTTTCGTGTATCTGCAATTAGCTCATAAGCAGCGAAGCTCATTTGGGTTTGAGAATTACAAGGGTGATTAAGTAGGTTTTAAGATTTTTCACCTGCCACGACTTCTCCCAAGAAACCTCAACGACTTAGAGTAGTCAATTATGTGTGTAAAAATATAGTAATCGTGAGACTTGGTGTCAAGACACAATAGATGATTCCCTTCCGAGTCGAGTACAAATCCTAACCAAATGATGAAACTCGAAAGAACAACCTTGGATTCTAAAGCGCTTCCTGAATGACACAACACTCCCCTTCACAAATGGGATCCCTTTTATTCTCAACTAAACTAAGCAACAACTAAACTAAGGAAAGCAAAGCAGACCAAGCCAAGCAAAAACGAAAATGGAAACCTACTCTAACAGGACAAAATTTCGAACGAACAAGACTCGGAGGACAAAAATATATGCAACTCCTAGCATGATCTTTTAGGATATTCAGTGGCAACGCAACAGTAGTGATAGTGTGGAGCCTAGCAGACTTGTCTTTGAACTCAGAAAAGTAATCATTCACAATAAAAATCTCAAACTCGAGAAAAACTTCAGGAAAGATTAGCAATTGAGGCAACTCATTTAGACCATGATTAATCCACAAGCAAGTTGTTTTTCCTAGACCTCCATAATCAAATTCATAACTTTCAAAATCAAGAGCAAGGAAAGAGACAACCTGGGGTTTTTCGTGCACGAATGGAGACTCTTGATTGTAGTGCACCGACCTGCCATGTGAAGAGAGATTCTCAACACCCTCAGGAGGTCGCCATTGGTGATGTGTGTTTCCATTTGCATCTATGACATGCAAAATTTTACTTGTAGATTCATCTTGAGACCTTCTTGGAAGTAGACTCAGTGCCCCTTCGAATTGTTCATCGCCCTTTGCTTCATCAGGTGGTACTTCACCTTCAAGTTGACATTCTTCTTTTATCCATCCATCTTCAGGCGGTCGTAGTTGGTGATACAATACTTCGTTTTCACCCGCATCATGCTCGTGAAGTGCTGCCTCAACCTTGAAATCTTGGAACAACTCTTTTGTATCCTCATGTTGAATAGACCAAGCATCCTTGTGCATATCTGTAAGCGTGTCCTCAAAAATTGAGGATCCCTTAATAAGCTGGTTTTCAAATATAAAGGGTAGCGCCCCTTCGAATTGTTCTGTTTGTGGGCGGGAGGCGGGATATTCAAAATATGATGATTGTTCTTCATACGCTTCTTTTGATGTCACAACTTGATCGCCATTTTGCCCATCCTTTTGATCATTTTCCTCAAGGGTACTTGAGATTTCTTTTCCTATAACTGCTTGCAGCTCTTCTCTTTTTGGCGCGGATGAATGCTCAACAAGGATTTCCTCCTTTTCTTGGATTGATGAAGCATCGAGTGATAGATCTTTGTCACAATTTTTCAAACCTTGATCATTGCCCACAATTTCTTCATTCTCTTAAACGTCTTCTATTTTTTCCACGCCTTCTTCTTTTGGCGCAATGTTTGGAACTTCACTTTCAACTGCAATTTCTTTTGGCTCAACCATGTGATCTTCTTGAAACTCACTCCCTTGATTGTCACATGGTGTGGTGCTAAGCTCCTTCCATATTTTGTCTTCTAGGCATTCCTCCTTTGGTGCAAGGTATGCTGGCTGAATGTGTGCTTCTTTGCACTCCTCTGAAAATTCTGCATTGCATATACTTGGGTGTTCCAACCATCCTAATTGATGTTGCACTTGACTGATGGCCTCCTTGCATAATTGACAAGTGGATTCTGAATGCCTCTCATTGTGGATTCTACACCAGCCAGTCAACAGGATGCATTCCACGGGCACCTTTTCAACGCTCAACTACTTCTTGCTTCTTTCTTTGTATCTCTCAAACAATTCGATGAGGCTTGGACCTTCTGGCACCACTAGTTTGAAAATATCTCAAAAGAAAATTTCTCGTTGCAAAGCCTGATACACTCTTGAAAAGAACATCATACAATTCAATTCATTGTGCCAAGTGGTACCGTGGATTCTGCATCTATCACTTGCTGCAAAGTCAGATAAACTTCCTGGAGACAACTGCACATTCAAAACTTGATGTAGCAAGGCAAGATCAACTTGAACACCTCCATGGTCATGAGAAAATTGTGGCCGATATCCATCCATTGAGGAATCTCTAATTTTTTTTATTTTTCAAACTTTTCACTTTTTTTGAAATTTTTGACATAAGAGAGATCTAACATATCTTTGATTTGGCATTTTGAACTTTATACTGCTTCGACCCAGTTGAATTTCCCCTCTTGTGAAATGAACAACCTGAAGTGGCCCTCCTTATAGTGCCAATTCTGCTGACATGTTTTTTATGACGACACCAACACAGAATAAAATGTCCAACGGTCACCCTATTCTCTCTTGATCAAAGTATTCCGCATGCTAAGATTGCGTGAAAGTTCATGCGTTCAACTCCAAGGTTCCTTATATTGCGAATAGACTCAGTTGGTTGATGTGAATATGCTGGGTATTCCAAGGGGACTTACGTGAGTTGTTCATTTAGAAGAAAGGATTTTCAAATTTCGGGAGATTTGTCAATGAAGCTCGGGTTCTTAAACTAACCGGATAATGCTGAATGTAAAAGGATATAAGGATTAGAGATGCTACCATCTACTCCTAAAGGGCGGAGGATGAGGATCGACTTAAACAATCTTCAAACCAGACTTTGTTTCGTCTCCCTTCGGACAACTCTGACAAAGTTGGTGCAATCTTCAAAGGATGAGAAAGGTGTTCAAATTATGACACAACATGTACATACCATCACAACGATGCATATGGACATATGAGCCACAATCGAAGTTAAGTGCCAATACTCCAGTTGACCACGCAAGGTGAACTTACCATCAGCAAGCCCGCTAGTGGTATGGATGAAAGAAGATATGCTCAAACCAAAACGCCACACTCCACAATTAACAACTAATTGCATGAAAACAAAATCTACTTTACTCTATTCTATTTGAATCGGAAAGATGAAAGCGCCTTGCAAGCTACTCATAACAAAAGAAGAAATCACCAAGCAATGAAACTCTTTGTATTATGAAAAGTGTTCACAACAACCATTTACAAAACTTTCAAAGGGAAAGTTTTCCTTCCTTTTCAAACAAAGTTATCCTCTAAGCTAACTCTATCTATTCTAACTTCTATCTTCTCTGACTTCTTGATCTAATATCTACTTAGTTACAAATGAGGGGGGATGCCCCTTTTATAGTTGGCCCAGTCCAACGGACGGTTTAGATTGAATTACAATAAAGGGCTCAGATTGAGCCACGCGTGCCCTAATTAGGGTTTTTGCCCTAAAAACCGCCACAGAGAGAAGTGGGGCAATGAATGCACAGAATATTCTCCACTCATCTGCAAGAACCCTTATCTGCAATTAATGCCCACTATCTTCTTCTAGAAGATTCTCGTTCCAAAAACGTGTTGCCACTGTTCTTCTCTGCCAATTCTGTTGCGTTAGGAGGAGAGGCGAGTACGTGGTCGATATGAAAGTGATGAGCAAGGAATTCCTCCCGTTCGGCCCTCCTGTTGCTTTAATTCCTGGATGCATTTGTAACTTTCATATTTCTTCAGCTCACTGCCTTGGGCGCACTTAGCCTCTTTTGCATCACGTTCTTAATGCCTTAGACAAATCTTCACTTCCATTTCTCCTTCCTTGGGAACCTTTTCAACTTTGTTCCAACACTTAAGCCATTTCTTTCAACATCTTCTTCCTGCAAAATGAACAAAAAGAAGAGCATCAGAACATTATAATATGAACTCATTTCACTTACCTAGTTCTCATGTTCTGACTTCCAAGGTCTGCTTGACCTCTAGATCTGATAAAGCTCATCATTTTTCTAGCAAACTTTCATCATGGGCCCATTGTGTGTTAGGGCGCATGCCATCTTGTTGTTTTCATCCTCCTGCCTTAGCAATTTCGTTCACTTGCCTTGCCCACCTTCTTGAAGGAGCTTGGTGACTTAGATAAAATTCCACTCGTCCCGAGCTTGAGTGCATTTGACCCCCTCTGCTTTCCTTTTCCATGCCTTAGAAAATTTATCCCTCCGAGCCTTAGGAAATTTGTTAAACGGGTGTCAGGCTAAAATCTTTGTCGAAACAACACGAGCGAGTTGTTGAAGAACTTTAAATCATCTCCCAGTGGGAAATGTCCAATACCCAGAAGAGATTTCCCCTCAGAAATCATCGTTTTCATGTGTGTGCAAACGAAGGGGTAAGTTTAATTTTTATTATTTTTGAAAAATAATAAAAATTACTAAGGTTTATTCATTTTCAATCTTGGGCGCACCTCACACCTGCAGTCTTCATTTTCATGCCTTAGCATTTTCCCTAGTTTTTCTGAAGAATTTTCCTTGTTCCCAGGTGCATTTGATCTTGTCTCTGGAGATTTTAACAATACCTCCCTCCTTAGGCGTATTTCTCACTTTGCCTTAGAAATGCCTTAGAGAATTTTTTAAAATTTTGCCAACTTACCCAAGAAGGGCTCATTTTCATGTATCAACTTATATTTTCAATGTAATGCCTTAGATGTTTTTGTCCTTTCAGCAACCTTGGGTGCATTTAGCATCTTGCACTTTCATGTTTATGCCTTAGAAATTTTTCAAACATTCACTCAAGGTGGGCGCACTTAGCCCTCTCAACTTCTATTTTCCACGCCTTAGACAATTTCCTCAAGGCCTTCACTATCCCCTTCACCTCCTTTGGCGCATTTGAGGTAGGCTTCTTTCACTAGAAATATTTTCAAGTCATGTTCCTTGCTTGGGCGCATTTAGCCAGGCAAGCTTTAGTCTCTCACGCCTTAACATCTTTTGCTTGGTATCATTAACTTGGGCGCATTTTGAAGGGGGGACTTCCATTTCTCTTTACTTAGAAATGTCTTTACCCCATTGACCCTGGCTGGGCACATTTCAGCCTTCTAGCTTCTACTTTCAATGCCTTAGAAGCTTTTACAAGTCCTCATCCCCCTTGGGCGCATTCTATGAGGTGTGCTGCAATTTTCATACTTAGAACTTTTTTTAAGCTCCTTCACCTCAAGTCAAGGGCGCCTTTGAGGCCATGTGCTGCAGTTTTCCACGCCTTAGCAAATCTCTTTCAACTCACTTCTCAGCTGGGGCGCATTTCACCCTTGGTGCTTTCATCTTGATACTTAGAAAACATTTTATCATCACTTCTCTTGCTGGACGCACTTCACCTATGGAGGAGGTACTTTCCACGCCTTGAAATTCTCTTGACATGTCTTCCTTGCAGCCTTGTAAGCTGGGCGCATTTAGGGTCCTCTGCTTCTATTTTCTAACTTAGAAACTTCACCTTTTAACACTTGTTGGGCGCAAATACTACCTCAAGCTTTTGTTTCCATGCCTTAGACAATTTAAGTCTTCTCCAATTTAGCTTGGGCGCATATAGGCAAGCTTACTTTTATTTCCATTGCCTTAGAAACTTTTTGAAGTGGATTTCCTAAGTTGGGCGCATTTGAGGGTAGAAGCTTTGTTTCACCATACTTAGAAATTTTTTCATCTCCACCTCATTCAAGGGCGCATTTAGAGGGGTAAGCTTCTATTTTGTAACTTTGAAAGTTTCTTGATGCTACCCTCTTCCTTGGGCGCATATGACCCCTTGTACTTTCATCTCCAATGACTTAGAAAATTTTAATGCCTTGCTATCTCAACCATTTGCCTAGGGCGCATTTAGAGGGGTCTACTCTCATTTCAGCTTGCCTTAACTTTTTTTTTCAAGTCCTATACTTCAAAGTGAGGGCGCATTTGAGGTAGGCTGCTTTTATTTCGAATATCTTGGCAACTTTTCATACCTCCTCCTCCATGATGGGCGCATATGAGAGGATACACTTCCATTTTTGACTTAGGCAAATTTTATGCCACCCTTCTTGGTGTATCTGAACACTTGGCTTATTTTCCACCTGCCTGCCCTAGCTCTTAACTTGGAAATCTTCAATGCCCCAGCCACCCCTTTATACCAGTTGCCCAAGCTCATCTGCTATTTTTAGCAAATCCTAAAATTGCTTGACTTTTGCAGCTCCGTTTGACTTGAAATTTTTCACCACGTGGTCTTCGTCGCTTGGTGAACCTGTTCACACCTGCCCCTCATGCTGACCTGCTATTTATAGCCCTGCTCTGTAGACGACTTACTATAAATAGTAAGTGCTCAGATTGCACCCAGATTTTACCAATAGATTGTCTGAAGGATGCTGGTCGCAATGGGATACCTTCGTTTTTCGAAATTTTGGCTTTTTACCCCTCTTTTTAGGCATCGAAGTTGGAAACCCTAACATGACTTGCATGTGCCTCGAACGGTCTCCGTTTGACCTCGTTTCTGTTGCATGCTGCTCTGTTCGTGATACTGAAGTGTTGGGTGGCTGCCGAAGTGAAACTGCTATTTATAGTAAGTGCCTGGAAAGTGGTTAATCCATTGCCAGATGATTTTGCATGTCAAACTGCCTGTGGGATCTCAAAAAACCCAGAAAAATCCAGAAAACTGGTCTGCATGCGGGCACTGGCTAAAAATAGTAAGTATTTGAAAGTTGATCCCCTTGGCTTGGATGTTACACCGTTGCGAAGCTCTCGAAAAACCCATGAGGAATATCCGAACATGCACTAAAAATCACTGCATGCAAATCTTAAAAATAGCCTCTGAATGTTGAACTGCTGAAAGTCTTTATCTCGATTTGCATGTTATATCATTGAGAAGGTCTTGAAAAACCCAGATCGATTCTCCAATCATGCATTGGAAAATCACATGTTTAAACCCTGAAAATGGCCTTTGAAGGCCGAACTGCCAAAAATAGCTAATTGTCTAATTCTGCCCAAATTTTATGTGCAAGTACCTTGGAGTACCCTAGACGTGGTGGAATAGTTAGAATTCCAAAATCCTGATGTAAAGCTCCCAAATTGAGCACTTACTAAAAATAGTAGGTTGTCAAAACTTAGTGAAAATTTATTGGGAATCTGCTAGAGGCCTTTTGACAACAATGTTAAGCTCAGATGTCAATTAGCCAACTCAATTTAACTTCAAACTGGCCTAAAGAATGAAAACCCTAATTCATCAAAACGCGCTTCAGACTTAGCCAAAATTTCCAATTAGGTCATGTGATAGGACATCCTCGGAAGGACAAAAAGATCAAAAGATCAGAGAGACGCAAAACTAAAGCCAAAAGACCAAAATGGAGCAAAAAAAAAAATAGGGGGGTCCCCATTTGAATGGGGCGATGTGTGAAAAGGTCACAACAGGTCCCATCATTAAATTAAGGTTTACTGTCTCTTATTAGAATCGCTGCAGCCTTTTAAAGATTATCATTTATTACTTTTAATATCTTCCTTTAAATGAGTCGCTGGCTGCTTATTTTCATAATTGTATTTCCTTTTAATTATTTATGTTTATAATATATTTATAAATTGAATTTTATTGTAAATACATATATGTTTTAATATTCATAGTATTATATATTAAGACACAAAGCATGCACATAAATACACGTACGGCACAAAGCATGCATGTGAAAGGCACACACATAGAGAAATGCAATGTTGGCCTACTTGATTTTTTTTTTTGATTTACTTAAGAAGAGGGCTGAATAGTTAATCCTAATTGAATGGTGGTTAAAATACGTTTGTCCTGTAGGCTGGTAGGATTAATGCTCTAATACCAATATAATGTCCCCTAGTTGGGATATTCCTAGTTTTTTTCCTAAAAGAACAATTTGAATCCAAAATAAGAAATGCAATACATTTAAGATTGTAAATTTTCCAAATGAAATGCTCTTTATAAGACTTAAATCCCGGTTTAGGTCCTGCACACAATACTTGTCACTAGAAATGGGCATTAGTTCATAAGCCATGATAATATATATATTATTAGTCATTAGTACACATCATGATATCTATGCACACTAGTCACATCAAAATTCTAACTAATGCACATGCATTCCAATATGGATTCCCATAATAATCTTATTAGGAATTTGTTGAAATGTTTGCAAACCGTAGTCTCAAGGTTGGTCGCCCTTGTACTGTGAGAGCATGGAAGGTAGGCCGCCCTTCCATCCCTTGGTCCACCTTGGAGGCTGGTCGTGCTCCTTGATCAAGCCTAGGAGCACTAATAAGCCTCCCAACCCACAAGGCTTAACCCCCTATGGGTGGTGTGCTTGCATGAAGACTACCTCCCTTCCACCAAGCCCGGGAGCACACTTTTGCCTCCCGGCCCAGGAGGCATAACCCCCTATGGGTGGCGTACTTGATGGCGGGTCTGTCTGGCCTTTACCTCTCGTGAACTCAAAAGGTTGATCGACCTTCCTATTTTGCAATCATTTCTCTAAATTCAAAATAGATTATTATGAGAATCTATTATCCTAATTTATAATAAAGGAAGAACTATAATTACTTATAAGGATTAATAATTGCTGCAAGCATCATTATTGCATGATCATATGTAAACGCGTGTGTGTGTGTGTGTATATATAATTAAATTAAATTAAAGACTTACAATAATCCTCTTGCTAGTAAATAATATTTATTCCAAATGGGTTTCCAATTCTTATTCCTCTTTTTCCAATCTGCTGGCTTGATCTGATTTGATGCTAAAATTGCTTTCCAATCTATGCCTCAAAACACTAT
Source organism: Sequoiadendron giganteum (assembly GCA_007115665.2). NCBI lineage: Eukaryota > Viridiplantae > Streptophyta > Pinopsida > Cupressales > Cupressaceae > Sequoiadendron > Sequoiadendron giganteum. The sequence continues at coordinate 47,716,907 of CM021107.1, read as the reverse complement.
TGATTATTAATTATGGAACCGCTAGACATTAATAAAGGTATTGCTGCATATTAATATTGTTGTATCTTCTCTCCTTCGCCCAAGCTGAGTGTTGCAACGTGGTGCTGGGTGCATATTTTCACGGGGGCATGTCATCCTTCTTTCCGTTATGCCTTTTCTCTTCTATTTTTTTTTCTATTTTTCATTTCACTTTATTTTCTATGTTCTCATTCTTTTTCCCAATTTATTTTCCAAACTTAAAATGCCCAAGTTATTTTCCCTTTTCCAAAGGTAAATAAAGCGATTCCAATTAATTCTTTTTCGGCAATTTAAATATTTCAATTAACTTTCCCAAACAATAGAATATTTTTCAATCACAATTAAAACTAATTCCAATAATTTAAATACTTTCTAATGTATTTAACTTAGCACTTTTCCCTTTCTTTTCTTTCCCAAATTTTTTGATTCCCAATGCATAAGCCATCATTAACAAGCAAAGATTTAACCCATGAAATACAATCACAATTAAAATCAAGCATTTACGGGTTTTCCACAACAAGTGGAGTCTAGAATCGCCACCAATTTGGATCCAAAACCATAAGGGAAAAAAGGCTCATCTCGCACTCAAACAGAGTGTGATAGTGGCTACCATACACATTAGCCCAAAAGTGACATCTTCGGTATAATCACCATTGGGAAAATAATCCAGACCTACATATTTAGGTGGAGAAATAACCTTGTACCTATGCACTCAATTCATAGTCAAGTGTACCTGCTCCACATATATAATAGCCGAAGCAATGTAAAATCATTTAACGGGGTTCAATGACACATATATCTAGGGAAACCTGGGGATGCGTCCCCCCCCTAAAATGGCCTGTCCCTATCCCCGAGATGTCCCAAGTACAGGGGGACGGCCTCTTGGCATCCCCTTTTTTTTTCAAAACTTGGGAAACGTCCCCAAAACGGGGAAACGGTCAATGGGAAAAGGGGAACGGCTGACTGTCCTAGGGACGGCTAGGGGATGCCTGAGACATCCCCCGACCGTCCTGGGGATGGCTGACCGTCCCCCGCATCAAAGCATGGTCAAAACAAAAAAAAGTATGATGAGATTTTGTCACTCATGAATGATGAACAGTCCTTAATTGGCAATAACAATGGGCAGTGACCATGCCATAAAGGGTAGTTACCTTGATCATAGAGGGTTGTGACTGAGACTGTTAATGTCTGTACAAAAGGTAAAGACTGTGCAATAATGGACAGATCAAGGGCAGAGCTTACCAAGATGAGGACAGTCAAACCTTAGAAAAGATAGTCATAGAAGGTTACATAATGGGTTATGTTGAAAACACAAGTAAAAGACCCTTATTGAACCCTCCAAAAATTCAATATGATGTTTATCCGAGCAATGGAGAGGTCAAAAACTATCTGAAACCATTAGAATCCTAAACCAATTCCAAAGGCATACATGGCAGGCTCTTTAAAGAAGGTGGTTAGATAATTTAGAAAGTACCCAAACTCATCAAGAGGACAGACCGTGGACTAAAAGTGGATTGTTTTAAAATGCAAATCTGGAAGTTTCAAAAGCCCTATACTAGTTGTGAAGATGACAGGGGAGAGATCAAAAGGACAATCTTAGGACAGTCCAGTGATGAAAATGTTTGCAAAGTGATCTCACCACAAGATGACTGTGGTTTTGAACAATGCACAGAGTTTTGAAAGGACTGTCATAAAAGTATTTGACAGTGGGCTAAATATGACTGTGGTTTGTCTATTAAAAAAGGCAGTCACTTTGGACAAGTGAGCAGTCAACCATGAAAGGGAAGTCACTTTGGACTAAAGGGACATAGTCTAATGAAGGACAGTTTTGAAGTTGAAGGCAAACACAATGATGAAGTACAGTGACAAAATATTAGAAAGAAACTTTTGATAGTCATGAATGAACAAGGGTGTGTTTGATGACAATATTTTGAGATAGAAGACAGTTATTCTTGAGAAAATCATTAGATTGTAATATCTTCCTTATCAAAGGTATGAGTTGATGATTGATAAAGCTTAAAAATATGGCAAACAATTGACAATAAGGAGAAAAGTATGACAATACTAGAAGGTTTCCTCCAAAGCTTTTGAGGTATTATAAGTTAAGGTTCTATAATGTATATTATGTATGCTTTATCCATGTTTTCATATGAATATTTTAAATTTCCCTAAATATTTTATATAGTCGTCCCCCCGTCGTCCCCAAATTTGGCCTCAAAATCTGGAAACTTGGGGACTTGTCCCGCCATCCCCTGCCATCCCCATCCCAGAAACTTGGGGTAACACTGCATATATCATATAATCATAAAATTATGATAATCAATTAAATGCAAGATACTGAGATCATTAATAATTACATCCATAATCCAGATAGAGAAAACAGAACACATGCATCTCAAAGTATACAACATGTTATGAAATCCATCAAGTCCTCACAAGGAACTTGGCACATTTCCATACACATATCTCAATGCAAGCAACACACCAACAACTGACATGTAGAGGAACTACACATGTGGGTGGACTAAACACATGCTATACAAAGCATAAAATACATCTCATATGGCAAACACACCACTCAATGTGCAAACAAAAGTCACAACAAGGACTCTTAATGAAAATGGTGAAGTTGAAACACAGATAAGCATTCAATGCAACGTGCACAAGCATGACCTCCCATGATACATAGTTGAAATACAATGCTGACTGCAGGAATCACAAGGCAACAAATGTGTGGGCATTACAGTAACTTAGACATCTTCAAAAAGTTTATGGATGTTTCTCCCTTGGTTGTAGGCTTCTTATATTTCTTGGCTGCACAAGGGATGGAAGTAGTTGTATCGTGGCTTGTGGCTCTCTTAGGCAAGGATCAATGCCATGCAAATAAACAAGGGTTTTCTAGGGTCTGTAGATGATAACTCAAATGCCACTCAACTGATTAACAACTCATACAAATTGATTTGAAAGCATGAGAATATTCACAAATTAACAATTTACGTATAATTTTCTTGAACACAAATAGTTTCTAGGGCAACCACAAAGGAAATAAAAAAGTAGGTCATAGAGAAGATTTCAAACGCCCTTGAGAAAACAATAAAAACACTGCCAAATGATGCATGAGAATTCTCGTGGTAGAAACTCTAGTTCTATTTAGTCTTGTTCAACTAAGACAATGCACACGATAAAGAGAAGTGAATTTTGTTTTAGATTTTATCATCAAATTTGAGGACATATTCAAATTTTTATTAATGGTATTTTGTGTTCATGTCTAGCTTCTTGTTGTTTCTTTTTAGAAATTTGAACATTAGTCACTTCAATTTGATCTTTGTTTATGATCAATGGCTTAGATTCCTTGCTCTTGAGGATCAATGGCTACAAGGAATCTACAAACCATAAAGTGCTCTCCACCTCATTCCATGGATCTATATAATTTTATCAATGATTGCCACATGGTGCAATCTGTCACATGTTGTACACTTCATCAAGTACACGGTCAAAGTGTAGTAGAATGGTACTTTTGATCGACCAAAACAGGTTGGTCAATGAATTGGATTGCAAAGGTAGGCATATGGCCAATCAGGAAAGGGAGGTTGTGAAGGCGCAAGTTAGAGATCCCACAGAGCACATATGGCATAATCCATAATACTAGCACCTCTAGCATGTTGGACCTACATAAACCTCTGAAGTAATGAAAATGAGGCTTACTCTTTAGCAAGAATAAATCATGCAACTCGTCTAAGGTGTTCCAAGATGGAGTGATTATAGGAGGGTCTCCAAAATCTAGAGTGATGTGGATTGAAAGCACAAAAGCAAATCAAGAAGAGTATTGAGCACTACCTATACATGTATTCAAGTCTCCTTAAAGGATCATATACATGATTGATGAGAGTCTGGTGACTCCTGCGAAAAGGACCAAGAATGAAGATTTTCTGTCTTCCCCAATGAATGTGTGGAATGGTTTTGCAGAAAGTAACAAACTCATATGGAAAGTGACAAGTCGATCAAGAGAAGAGCCTTTGTCTAAGGAAATACATAAAAGTGAAGCATTCTGATCAGTACCATACAAATTAAATTATTGGCCAACTGACAAGTAATAACTAATAGGAAATCTTCATATCCAGAACTTCTATTTCCATGACAGAACCTTGTCCTGCAGTCTGTGAACAAAAAAGAGCTGTTACAATTGCAAATTACTACGGAGAGATATATTTTAGGATTGAATCTCATAATCTGGCATGAGGCAGTGGGTATGGACCAAGGCTTAATTCTATCAGGAAGGTGGATTGTCTTACATTCATATTATTTTGTTTTGTAAGGCTGCCCATTTAGTTTGTTTCATGGCATCAAACATTTTTCCTTTTTATTTTATTTGAAAATCCTCATATTGGATCTGTGTTAAGTTGTCATTGAGGTATATCTTTTTGGGAAAGTTAGTGAGGTTCTTTTTCCACTTTAGGACTATAAGTTTCTCACGAATATCTTGAACCAGATGATAAGAGAGCCGCTTTTTGCACACCGAACCTTGGTTGATGAAATATCTGCTGCTTTTGAAGTGTTATGGAAAATGGAATTTACAATCAAAAGGAGAGTGTCCCAATTATTCAAAAGTCCTCAACCATCAGATTGAATGCAAACCTTCAACGAAATTGGCATGGTGGAAGCTTCAGTGATTGGAGGTGGGCTTGGTCAATCTATTACTGCAGAGAATTTTTGCCCCAGGTTTCAAAGTTTGACCATTTCCCAATTTTTCTGCTATTTCTTTTCTCTGTTTTACTTGCCTTTCTGCTCCAAGATACATTTGTTATCAATAGCAATGTGCAGTGAGGGATTCATCAAGTGAGAGACCTGATTTAATAATAGCCTTGTGTGTCATTGAGTTCCTTAAGGTTTTGCTCAATTCTGGCGATCCTTTTTAAAGGTTGGGATTTGAAAACTCTTAAAGGTTTTGTTCCAGCATATAGAAGTGATCAAAGTTTAGTGATGACAATTTTCTCCTCTGAGATCATTCATTTTGCTCCTCTTGCATGTGTTTTTGCTTCTTTTAGTCTCCATGGAGGTTGAGTGGACTTTTTCCAAATTGTTAATAGGAAATCCTTTCCAGTGTTCGGACTTCAGAGTATGTTTATCCATGTGATATTATATCATCAGAAGTTCCAACACCAATGTTCAAGACACAAAATCAATCAACTTGTTCCACTGTAGTAGAAATCTTGGCATTCATACTCATCTTCATTGCATTCATTTTAAGAAAATCCCTTAAATAATGGCCATATTCATGACATATCTGGTAATTAAAGGAAAAAATTCATAATACACTGTCTTCTCCCAACCATAGTCAAAGATATTTCATTGTAAGTTCTTGCAAGAAGATTTTCAAAATTTGTATCTTCAAATTCTAGTATACATTGCTACTTTCATTTTTCTCATATGGTGAATCAATGAAACATTGTCTGATATAATCCCCTTCTGTACGAAACATATTCCCATTTTATAATTCCAACTAAGGAGCAAATAAGCATATCCATGTTGGCACCTCAAAAGGAATATCCTTATTGGATTGCAGACAGGAATCTTATATCGCATAAAAAGATGAGACATAACAGAAAAAACTAGGACCTGCCTCTGAATACCTTTTTCTCATCAACTTGGTGTGTAAAGATTGCAGTAAAATAGCAACCTGTGTGAAGCATGAGCTAAACTCATCAATAATTTTTTAATTCTGCAAAATCCAATTTCTCAAGTTCATCTCTGAGGTCCAAATTCCAACAAAGTGGGAAATTAAGGCATGGGAAAAGAACTACTAGATTTCAAAATCAAGAGGATCAAACTCCAACGCAATGATTTACACAGACTTCAGCTCAGGAAGAAATCTATTGTGGTAAAGTTTGGAAAAGATGGCACTTAAAATATGACACAAAAGATGCCACTTCTTCAAAATGAAATTGTAGTTTGGGGCAGGACAAGATGAAGCATCCAGCACCAGCACCAGCACTGCCATGACATAAAGAAGAACAAGGCCCCAGAAGGAGATGATGGCTACTAGAAAATGAAAACACACTTATTAATAATAAAATCAATGTTGTATACTTCTTTCTTCTCATCTTTCAGGTTCACGAGTAACTGCTGCCATTTCTAGCTAAAATTTGATGAACTTTCCAGCTTTTGGGATTTGACAATGAACCTGACAAGGTGTTGTATTTTTGTAGCTATTCATTATCATATACAACTATTATGAAAGCATCCTATATGAAATACTTGTATGTCTTTTAATCCTCGGATAAATCTTCATGCAAGGGTTTACAACTCTGGAGATGTACTTTTAACTTACGTTAAAATTGGTCTACTCGTGATAAATATTTAGAAGTTCCATTGTTGAGTGTGATAACTTCCTGTCTATACAGCACATCCCTACAACATCTTAAGGTTTATTAATTTTATTGTATATATGATGATTATTAAAGAAGGCTTATTTGGGCTATTGACCTCTATATGGGAATATACAGTCACATAACACTCGAGGCAGCTTTATAACATTATTCTTTTGCACATTGGTTCTTAGAATCCATGTAAAACTCTCATTACTTTGAACATATGCTCTGAATGTTATCATTGACAAGGCTTTTGTAATTGGAACACTTTGCTTCTTTGAACCGCAAGCGTATATCAGGATTATGCAATTTGGGTTTGAATTAGATTCTTTTCATTGAATTGCAGTATTTTGAGAGGGAGAACTAGACTCTTATCTTAGGTATAGAAAATTTCATAGTACCTTTTACTCTATTTTATTTGCTACCATGAATACAATAAGTGTTCCTATGACTTTGAGCAATGCACAAAATGTACCCATGTAAATATTGGTGGCTCAGTTTTACATTTGATATCTTGGAAAGGGCCTCCGTTGGTTTCGTGGTTAATATTTTAATTTACAGTTCTAATCTTACTTGTGTAACAAACTCTGAAAATAAGTGCTCCCTAACTGCATTGTCAAAACTAACAATCCATGTGTCTATTTTCCTCATCTTGATGATGGATCACAGGTCGTGATCCAAAACATGATGCAAAATAACTTGCAGAGTTATTTCCAGAAGTGTACTCCCTCAATCAGAGGATGTATAGAACTTGGCTGGGTTCTGCTTTTCTTTTAAAATATGAAAACCTTACAAGTCAACAATCTTTTGAGTTTTGTCCTTACAAGTCAACAATCTTTTGAGTTATCAACAAAATGGTTTGCCAGTTTATTTTCTCTTATGTTGGTTATCAACTTATTATCTTGATGGTAAATTTTTTTTGATCTTAACAGGTGAAGTTCCTGATTTATCAAATGAGTCCACCAACATTCCAGTTGCAAATCCTCGAGTGTCAAACACCTAGTTTGGCAGTTTTTTGCGAGGAATTATAACACAGCTTACAATTTGATTTGATGTAAATAGTTTTCCACTCCAAAGTTATATTCATCTTTCTTTTTGGATGAGTGGTGGTGCATAAAATGGAGTGTTTTTTAACTCTTTTAGAAATGTATTTTCATCAATATTCATCTCGAGGCAGCACAATCTTCGATAGCACAGGATAACATTTTCTAATAAATTAATAATCAATTATTGCTAGACTTTATAATTTTTAATTTTTTTCCGGGAGGGGGGTGGTGGGGTTGGGTGGAGGAAGAGGGTTGCATGGCACGGCAGGGTGGGGAGAGGGGAGGTTGGGGGAGAGCGTGCAGGGAATTACTCAGTTGAGTGTATGATTATCTATTGAGTATACCAAGGGTTTGGAATGTTATGTACTTGATTTTTTTATTGCTTTCTTAATTGTGATGTTTGTAAAAAATGGAAGATGGTTCAGAAGTATGGGACACTCAACCTGGAATTATTGATTATGTTTTAGATATAATAAAAAATCTTCAAACTTTATTCGTAGCAGAAACAGGGCTAAATCTGCTTAGGCATTGCTATGAAAATTTACAGATTCCCAGCCACTGAACAGACTTTATTTGTTTATCAGTGTATGCATATAAATAATTAAATAAGCAGCAGATAGTGCTTTAATACAGGTTCTCATTTTTATTCAAGTGCAATAACTTGAAATAAGGTTCTGGAACTCAAATACCATAAACAACTATAAGCAAAATTATGGTCAACAGTAATTCCATTGTTTGAGAGGATATCTTATAAATACTGACATAGCTTATAAACTGAAATGCAGCATATGTAGAAAGCATTAAGCTACAAACCGAAGATATTCGATAACAAGAAGTGGCACAAAGGTTTACACAACTTATTCAATCGCAATACTTGTGTTTTAAAATGGTTTCTCCAATTATTATTGAATTCATTTGTAGTAATCGGAGATATTTGAAGAAAGGTAGTCCAAGGAAGAGGTTAAAAAAAAGCCAATCCATCCCCCAAATTCTAGGTGTTAGATGCGGTTTCATTGTCTTCTAAATTTGAAGTTGAATAGCATCTATCAAGAATTTAGGAGAGATGAAGATTTATTTTGAAAGAAAAAAAGATGTTTGCTTTTCCATAACTTATAAAAGCGGAACTTACAAATTGTCACAATTTTTGGCTAAACATGTGGCAGTAGACTGGAAAAAAAGGTACAAAATTTATAGGAGATGAATAAAGAATTCCCAAGAGATGCAAACATCGTAATGATTTCTGGGAATGATTGGAGGAGTGGAATGGTGTAGAGACACAGCCATGCGACTACCCCTAAGGCTTCAAGCTTTGGCTTTCCAAGCTGGTCCTTGTTAGGTCTGCCCTTTTATCCTAGATTTGAAGGGGGGTTGTGAAGGGCCCACAGGAAATTTGTATTGAGCCCATTACTTATAGATTGTCAGAATGGTGTTTTAGGAAGTGGCAGTTCTGAAATAAATAAAAGCAACATAGTAACTAGAAGAAGATGAACTGTTTCCAAAAGAATGTGCCGAAACCTTAAATGTGGACACTTTATACAGCTTATTCGAGGATGAGAGAATATCGAAAAGTGCTGATTATTTGATAAAAATTCATCGTAGAAGATCCAAAATTCAGAAGGAAAGGGAGATCAAGTAATTTTTGGGCTGCGGTTTCTTTTTCAGGTTGTGGTGTTCCGTTTTGCTGCCGATCCGTGGGTCCCATAGGCTGTTTGGCCTCGTGGACGTTATTAAAAGTCTTCATTCATTCATTCAACCTCATTTGGTGCTTTCTTTGGAACCACTCAGAGAGAATATATTCTATTCAAGGGAGGACACAATCATGGTGTTTCATTGTAGTTAGGACTATGTTAGGGTTCATTGAAATTTGAAGTGTCAGCTTAAATGGGATCTAGATTTCATCCTTTGTGTTAATGGTTAATTTTTGTTTGTGTATATTCTAATGATAAACCATGTTTGGCATTTGTTTTTATAAACAAGTTGAGTTCTTGATGAAGCTATAGAATTTGCTCCCACTGAAGATCTACTTTAAGCTTATCAATGTTTTAAACTCTTGTTGATAATCTTTTGATTGTTGGCAATTTCATTGGAACTTATTTGAGTTTTGCCTAGAAATAAATGATCATAAAACAAATTTGATAAAGCCTCTATTGAAATATGATTAGGGAAAGTGATTTTGGACCTTTAGATTATCAAGTGCTACACATTTCAACAATCATGTGTGGTTATGAATTGTCCTCAGTGGGAGAATATTAGTTGTAAGATGGAAAGTAAAAATAAGACCACCCTTTAAATAAATCTAAGACTTTTTAGGATATAGGTCCCCCGATGACCAAGGATGGTTTTTTCCCTTCGAGGGTTCATGGTTTTGGATGTGCATGTGTGAGGGTATGAATAAATATGGGTATTAAAGGTCAATAGCTAAAAGGAGAGAGCTATGAATTCCTTCTCACATCACTTGTAAAGATATGAGAAATGTTGAGAATGGCCACTTGTTGAAGCAAACTTTTTAAGTTTTTTCTAAGGGATCTTGAAAAAAAGCAAGACAAAGAACACTTCTTGTGATGAAAATGCATCTCCCTTCCTTCTCAACCACATAAATTTGGGTGAAATACTAGTAATGTGACTTACATTGGATGCTTTAGGCTTTCACAATCCATAATAGTTGAATGCATTTTCAAAAAAAAATCTACAAATTGTTTTAAATCTCCTAAAAATTGCAATTCCAATATGACTTACATTTTGGAAGATTGGTATAATGGTCCAAATTGAAAAAAGAAGATAAAATTTTAAAAATAATATAAATGGCTATGTATTGCAACATGCCAATTTTTAACATCTTAGATGGAAAAAAATTCATAGATATGTTTTTAAGCATGGCTGGTATTATTTTTATGTTTCCACCTTCAAACGTATAACTCTTTTCTTACAAAGTTGACAAGTTTTTGAATAAAAAATTTCTCAATAGATTGTTCAAATTGAGATAAAAAGCTCCAAAGGTGTGCAATCTTATAATCAAAGAAATCGAAAGCTCAAGCTACCTTGCCAACAAAGTAATCATCTTGAAAATCCTAAACTTGATGATACATTGCAGATGGGAAGGACAAATGATATAAAGTTGAAGCACATTAGAAAATTGTGTAAGTGATCAACTAGCTTTGTCAAAGCTATTTTAATTAATTTCAAAATGTTTATAGTTTCATGGAAATGTATAAAAGAAAACCCTAACAAAATGCTATTGAGATGTTTTTGATAATATGAGCTGCATTTACAAGGTCCAGTACCCTTAACACAAAAAGGCCCTATGTGCCAAACTTCATCAATTTGTAATAACAAAACATGGGTCAATGAGTTTGACTCATAAAAATACATGATTGAATCTTAATTTCAATATCACAATAAACCAGTAACAACAAATAGACAATATGACACGACATAGAGACAACAAAGAAAAAAACCCAAAAACAGACAAAACCCACACCATCATCTAGCTAAATTCTCCCATTCCTCCATGAGGAATTTATAAACATCCTCACTGGCCTGACTAGTACTACTGGGATCAAACTTAGTAGCATTCTTTTTAACTTCCTCTTTCAACACAGTAGAGAGAGAGTGACAATCGAGTGGTGAATGACCCTTATGGTGAAGCGGGTTAGTCTGTTGAGCTTCTTTTTCAAGGTGCACATGAGCTTGCATGCCATTGAAGTCTTTCTCCTTTGCAACATCTGACATATTAGTCTCTTCATCCTAACCCTAATGATTGGAGGAGGTTAGGGCACGCTCCTCCAGGATCATCTTGTTAAGCTTCAGAAAGTGACTAGGTCTCTTAGTGCAGTACTTTATGTCCTCCATGGTATCATGTTGACTGTTAGCATGTTCTTTGCCATGTTCCAAGCTACTAGAAATTTCATCAACATGGACCTTCGGCTTATGTTTTGATAGACAGTTAGACCTCTTGACACTAACAAGGTCCACACAAGTGTCCATACCTATGGCCACCACATTTTCCTTCTTGAAATATTTAGTATCAATGTCATCCTCATCATTTTCAGTGGGTGATTCTTCAACATAGAAGGTCATGTCTATTTTTCTCTTTTTTTGTTCGACTTTGGTTTTGGCAGGCAGTCTCCCCCCCTTCTTAGTAGGAGTGTTTTTTAATTCACACAGCCCAACACCGACATTGGTTTGAGCTTTCTCAACATTTCATTTTTTCTTTTTTGCAGGAAGTTTGGGTTTAGGGTCCACTGGGGGTTGGATGGCTATGAGGGAAAGTTTCCTTTTCGAACCCGCAATAGCAGTAGGGGAGGGTTTCAAAGGGGTTGAGCTCCTCAACCCTAGTGGCGGATATGGGTTTCAGAGCGCAAAGGGTTAAGTGAAAATGGTATTGAGATGTTAATAATGGTGTCAATGCAAATTGTTTATCTTGCCAAAGACAAAGTTAGAGTGAGGTATATTATTAATGGCTTGCCAAAGATAGTTAGAGTGAGGTTATGTTATCAGTGGCTCACCATATGTGGTGAAGTGGTTGTATGTTAGTGAGTTTTAGACGTTAGTCACAAGGAATGTATTTGATATGGAACCCTAGGATGTTTGTGTTCTCATTTATGGCAAGAATGGTAGGAGTATGGTAACAAATATATATGCTTCTACAAACATCAAGGTAAAGGTTGCCCAACTAAACTTGGTGGGCATTTGTTATTGAACCTCAAAAAGGATCTTAGTTACACCATTTGGATTTTAGGTGGACTTCAATGGCATCCTTTGATAAGAAATTGAGGGTATTCATTCTTTGGAAAAATATAGTTTTGTTCTCCAAGAGAAAATTGATCAAATTAATCTATGGAGGACTCCCATGCTGAGGAAGTGTTTATATGAACCAATGGGAGGATTGTTGCAATCTTTATGTTGAATGGCTAGATAGGACCTTGGTGTTAAGAGATGGATTTCTCCATGAAAGAATCATTTATTTATTCTGGATGGAGTAGGCTTTGGTCACACATTGATATCCTTGGGATCCCTTCCACCTCCAAACCAAAGAATGATCCTTTTTACTTTTAATAGTTATTGAACCTTAGAGAATTATCCCCAAACACAACACTGAATAGTGGAGGAAGAACCATCTCGTTCCAAAACTTTTATCTATTACTTTATTAGATGTCTAAAATTTGTAAATTGCCTTAGGTTCTAAATTTACTCTTCCAACTAAGGAGTGAAAAGGGACAATGGAGCAAGTCATTTTTTAGCCACCATGGCTAACAAAAAGACATGAACACTAATTAGTTGGAAGAGTAAATTTAGAACCTAAGGCCATTCATATGATCTCCTACATGAGTGGAAATATCAAATAAAGATGAATGAACTTGAACAAAGGGAAGAGATAAATGAGTGGATATGAGGGATATAAGTACCCCCTTTTCCCACACATTTGTAGTACCCAAACATACTTGAAACTACATGTTTATTGTTGTATATCAATCCCAATTAGACTATATGGATTAAATCCATGTTCAATTTATTTGACACTTTTCTCCCTACTTAGCTCATAGTGGTTGATACCTCTATGATATAGAGAAGAAATCATGACTAGCATCCCTTCTCTCATACATCTTGAAGAGAATGTTGCCTTAACTAGGAAAGTTTGAGAATGGTAAATCTTAGCACCCAAATGGTTTCCCCCTCAAATGTTTTTAGAATGCTTGAATATCGTGGTATAATTTAGAAGGATAGTCAATGCAAATGTTGAAACATATAATGCTACTTGGCTTTGATCCTCAAATGAGGGAGCTAATATTATACATAACATTACTCATATGTTTTATAAATGCTATCTACAAACAATTATTAAATTGACAGTGAAAAGGATGAGATGGCCTCTTAGAACTTATTCTCTTTAGAATAGGGAGTTCTTGTGGAGGGAAGGAAAGTTTTGATGGAATTAATATTACATGTTATTCAATTAAATTCATTCTTGTAAGAAAAATACTATGCTCCTCAAGATTGATATGTTGAAAGACTATGAAAAGGTTGTTGAATGCACAAGACAATTGAGGGGGGGTGAATCAGTTGTATATTAAAATATCAAAACCCTCATTAACATTTAGATCTGCATTAGTCCATAAACCTTTAACAACCATTAAACCCTTATCATGCATTAGTAAAATGTAAACATGAGAAACAATAATGCAAACACATCCAAACACTAGATTTAAGTGGAAGACCCAAGAAGTGAAAAACCATATTGAGGATTAGCTCATAATATAAACTAATTGCAACATTGAACTCAATAGGTTCACTGTCGAAGGGCTCATTGCCCAAAGAGAAAAGAAGGGCTCATTTCCAAATTAAAAAAAAGAAAGAAGATTGTTACAATGAGAAATCCATCTTCGAGCAACATAAAAGTTTCACTACCGCTTCACAAGAACATTCACACTCTCTGTAGAATGTAGACACCTTCTACTCACTACTTCCAGTAGTCTTAGGCATTAAAGCTCATACTAAATTTCACACTTTCGCACTTCACATCTCAACACTTCTATTTTGTTTCCTCCATAAAATCATCATGCATATATATTGTCTTCAACCTTGAAATCAATCTACAAGGTCGACTATGCACCTCAAGCGTGCAAATTCAAATTATGTCAACACCAAAACATTCCCACAATGTAAAGGAATGAAGGAAGACCATGCCACACCTTAACTGAGACCTAAATACACACATACACACCATGCCATGCTTTCACAAACATCGAAGCACATCAACAATTAGTGTAAACACCCAAGGTCAGTCAAACCTATGTTAACACCATTAAATAATTAAGTACATGCTTCATTCGATCCAAAGATGACTCATCGACCACACACATCGGTTTAACACAATCTGGAATATTCCATCAACACCCCGAAATCCAAAAAATCCTTCGCAACATCATACACTAGAATAACATATTCATTTTGTACAACCAACTAACCTCCCACACACTACAACACTTGAATCCAACCTTGTGAAGCACCAAAACACAAAAAAATCAAACTGAAGATAGATACTAGCAATATAAGCACACTTCCAAATCCGCAAGACCAAAAACCAAGTTGCGAAGAAATTCACAGCAAAACCATTTCTCTTAAACAACATTGTTTTCACAATTCACACACTAGTGAACACAACTTTCTTTGCGCAACGATCCAGAACAAGAAACTCTAGATATAACACCTTTGAACACCTCTAAGCAACATATTTGAACCACATAGGCAAATCTTCAACCATGAAAAAATGTGAAACAAAACATTGAACACCACTCTATCATTTTGAACACTCTTCACCACATTGTATCCTCTTTTATTCAAATTTTCTTAAAAGCACTTGGAAACCAAGCACCATAAACTCAAACTCAACATCTGGAACACCTTCTCAACAACTCAACCACACAAGAGGTTGAAGATCACCAACACATGCTCATCAAAGCAACACTAGAGATTGACATCAGTGATACTACTAATGGCAACATAATGCAACCAATCAAAGAATCTCCATAGGTTGACATCAGTGACAACACAGACTTCCAACAATCTCCCCTTTTTTCGTTGATGGCAACACATGGAAAATCCATCAACAACAAGAACAACATCAACTTTGATCACCAACTCATATACTGCACCACAGTGCATACTGCTCCCCCTTACACAAGCATGTAATTTTCAACATTTTCTCTTTCACAAGAATTCTCTCCTCTGTACTTCATATGTTTTTTCAGTTAACTCTCTCTCCCCCTTGATATCAATGGCAAAGGGCAACACATATCTTTTATTCTTTGCTTCCCTTTGACATCAATCAGATATAATCTCTCCCTCAAAGGCAACACCTATAAGGAACAATAGCTACTCTGCAACCTCTGCATTCACTTCCTTTGGCAAGGCTTCGAAGGACAACACCAATACACAACACAATGACAACACTTGCTCCTCCTCACTACAACAACCAAAAATATCACTACCTACTCCCCTTGAGAGGTAGCCACCAACCTCAATCCAAAAAAAAGGAATGAATCTTGAGATCCACTAGACTTATGCAAATCCTTATGCATCTAGTTGAAAGGAGGGGAAATAACCCCAACTTCTCCAAAAGATACTCAAAAGTATCCTTAGGAAGAGCCTTCATGAAGATATCTGCAACTTGATCCTTAGTAGGCGCATACTCCAACTTCACCTCTTCTTCCACAACCTTCTCTCTCAAAAAGTGATACCGGATTGAAATATGCTTTATCCTTGGATGCATTACTAGATTCTTTGAAATATTTTCTTAGCACTTGTATTATCACATAAGATAGAAATAGGTTCATCATATACCACTCTAATATCCTTCAAAGTTTGTTTCATCCACAAAACTTGTGTGCAACATGATGTTGCAACAAAACATTTTGCCTCTACAGTAGATAATGGCATTGAATCTCGCTTCTTGCTAAGCCAAGACACCAACCTACTTCCAAGAAAGAAAGCACCACCACTTGTAATCTTTATGTCATCCACACAACCTACCCAATTTGCATTTATAACATGCCCAACTAAAATTTTCTCAATAAATTAATAATTGACATTACGAATATAAATTTAAGACATAAATCCCATAGCTATTTTCCAACATAGTGATTTCATGTTCATAAATTTTTAAAAATAATAAATCTAAATATATTCATTTCCAAATGTTAATAGTCGATATGCAGCTTTGACTTGGCATTCAATCGCCACATAGTCAGTACAATAATTACATTAATGATAAAAGTACATAAAATAGAATTCCATTGTAATTCCTCTCTCATAGCTCACCTCCACTGGTGGATGAGAACGTGGTTAAGGTGCTTTTCCAGCCAACCATGAAGCAATGCTTCCCTGAAATTCTTCAGTCCATCGAAGAATGTTCGACCCGACACATAACACTTAGCAAGAGATATAGTTTGCAAGGTGGAATCTGTGTGTGCCTAACTACATACATTTTTATCTACTGTTAGAACATGCAAGTTCCATGTTAGGTATATAAAAGAAATAACAAAGAGAGGATAAATAATAGTTTGTTCCATAATAAAAATGACTGCAAAGCTTGGCCAAGCTCATGCTACATGAAATGCAACTTAATTTAGATTTGGAAAAGGAAATCTACACTCTCTGGCACCCATTCCCGGAAGGTAGCTTTCCATAACAAATGGGCATCCCTCCCTTCAAGACCATCTATTAGTATCTTATTCCAGTTTGCTACAGTCTATCATAGTAATTTTCTATCATTTGATTTCATCTGATCATTCATCAAGCAAGTAATCCATTTAAAATTTGGTATATCCATTCATCTATTCATCATATATCCATCTTTTTCTAAATTTCATATTGCAACTCAACACTGTTCTATTTATACAATTCTATCCTTTTCTTAAGATTTAAGCAAAAATTCCATTTTGTAGGCAATTCTTTTTCATATTCAAATAAACAATGTTTTGATTTGATGCACAGTTTTGGTCATACAATAATTATAAATTGCAGTTCACAATGTGAAATAAAAAGAACATTTGTACATCAATCTCAATAATTTCTACAGATTCACTATATTTGTATCTCTAATTAAAGAAAAACAAGGTCAAAAAGAGTTGGTTTGATCCCAATATCACCCCATTTGGCTTCCTAGTAAATGTTTTATTTCGTTCCAAATTAGTGATGAACTTAGTAACAAATGCCATTCAGCTTATTCCACATTTATTCACTACTATTAAAAGTAAAATAAAAACTTAGAGATAAAATATGATTTTGAGTCATCCTTTATTTCACAACTATGTGTTTGAATAGCTAGAAGTTTTGGGGTCGATATGCATGATATCGCATGATAAACATGCTAACATCTTATGCCTGTTAAAGATTCCATTATGGTTTGTCAATCCTCATCCCTGAGGGACTCTTAACTTGTGAAACAGAGTGTAAGTAGCCATTGAAACTGTGATGGCTCGACAAAAGAGCATTTGGGTATGTATACATATACATATACATACATATATATACGCATCGATATATAGAAGTTCATTTAAAAATTTTTGAAGGTTTCAATAACCCTCGGCTTCTTAAGACCAACATATACTGGTAGCGACATATTACGGTTTGCATGCACTATCAATTAGTGAAAATCCCACAAATAAACAGATAGACATTATATTCCATATCTTATCAAACATAGCAAGGTCGTTTAGCCTTGAGAACATGACGGGATGACACAAAGTCATTTCCCAATTCATAATACATCTACACACTGCTAGTTTCGGTGACATCAAGCTCAACACCAGATTGATGGGAATCATTTATGCTCAAAGATTTAACAAAGCGATGAGCATCGCTCTTTGGATACTCCATTATTGGCGACGGTATCGCCCATGTACATATACATATGGGACAAAATGATAAGAATCATTTGGAGGCAAACCTTGGCTTCGAATGATTCCTACCATTCGACCTCTATAAGAAAATTGACATAGAAATCTCGAATGAAAATATCATTCAGAATTGAAACAAATGAATATCACCTCATACGGTGATTACTACCATAGAAAGCACATTAAGGTAATAACAGATTTGATAACCCATAGGTTAGAGCCTGACCGCCACCCTTACTTTGATCATGCGTGGCGTGTCAAAATATACACATAATGAGGGGGTCGTTGGGGGTTTTCTCCCTCCAGATGGGGTTTCACAGAGCAATATTACAAACACATTATGATGAAAAAAGACCACGAATTACAGTGGCAAGAATAACAAAGAATAACAATATGGTAATCAATACCCATTAAGCTCTCAAGAGAAAATCACTCAAACTTATGACAAAAACATCTAAAGGAATATTGAATTACCTTTGTGGACTGCACACTCTTTGACATTTGCTTCAAATCGAATGGAAATAGCAATTCTTCCCCCGTGCCTTTCTCTCTCCTACTTTTTCCCCAAAATCCTTCAATGCTTTTTGCTTGATTGTTTCTTATGTTTTCAAATCTGCCCACACCCTATCCATTAATTGTGCATACTATTTTTGGGGTAATCTTAATTCTCCATGTCACCCTATCTTATCCGCCCACTTGCCCCATTTCTGACAATTGTTTACCACCTTTCTCATATTAAAGGAAAACAACCTTCTCCAAATGTGAAGGGGGGTTATTTGAATATTGTTTATCATTGTTTTTTCCATGCGATTTTAGAATATATTTCAAATAGAAGAACTTTTATCAATGCAATCATTTAATACACATTTATTTATATGTATATATATAAAGTGCAACGTTGTTATTATTACTATTTGATTTCCTTGTCAAGAGCTTATGTGTAATTAGACACATTTCCATTACCATTATGAAATTTACTTTGAAACGAACATGGTAAGACAAACAACAAAATAAATAAGATTGCCTATTTAACCAAATACAATTTCCATACAAGCTAGAATGATATCCATCAATTGCATCCCATCCCAAACTTCTTCAACATTTCCTTGACATACTTGGATTGTGATATGAATATCCCTTTCTTTGTCTGATTGATTTGAAATCCAAGGAAGAATTTAATCTCCCCAAACATAGACATCTCAAACTCTTTTTGCATCTCTTTTGCAAATCTCTTGCACATTGCTTCATTACCTCCAAAAATTATGTCATCAACATACACAACGACAATCAAGATTTAATATTTTTCAACTTTGAAATAAAGATACTATCTGCGATACCTTTATTGAATCCTTGCAGCAACAAGTTCCTATCCAATCTTGCACACCAAGCTTTGGGAGCTTGCTTGAGTCCATATAATGCCTTCTTCAATCCGCAAACCATAACAAGATTATCTGATAATTGAAATTCTTTTGGTTGCTCAATATAAACCTCTTCTTCCAACTCACATTCAATAATGCAAACTTCACATCCATATTATATACTTTGAAATCCTTATGTGTTGCAAAATCCAAAAACATCCCTAATAGCTTCCATTCTTGCCATTGGAGAAAATGTCTCCTCAAAATCTATTCCTTCTACTTGTGAGTAGCCTTTACACACAAGTCTTGCCTTGTTTCTTACCACTTCTCCACTCACATTCAACTTGTTCCAAAATACCACTTAGTTCAATCACATTCTTGTTGGCAAGTCTTGAGACAAGTTCCCAAGTCTGATTCTTCTCAATCTACATTAGTTCTTCCTTCATAGCCTTGATCTAAAATTCATCTTTGCATGCTTCAATCACTATTTTAGGTTCAAATTTGGAAATCAAAGATAGGTTTACTTTTTCTTGTATCATAACATCATTTATTCTTGTCAACACACCTCTACTCTTGTCACCAATGATCTGATCTTCTAAATGATTCTTTTGCACATACTTAGGGGTTTTAGGGGTCTTTTTTGGAGCTTCTTCCTCTTCAACATGCACTTCTTTTTACTTACCATCATCTTTCTCTTCTTCTATGCAAGAGGACTCATCTGATCCATATCCATCTATCATCTCTAAACTTTTGTGTAAGTCTTTATCCACTTTGGCACTTGCACTTTCAACAATCATTTTCAACCTCTTGTTGTAGCACCGGTAAGCCTTACTTCTTGTAGAATATCTAAGGAGGATTCTTTCATCAAATCTTGCATCAAACTTTTCTAAGTTTTCTTCATCTCTTGTGATATAGAATTTTCTTCCAAAATCACTAGGTTTTCTATTTTCTACCTCTATTTGTGCCCAATGCCTTGTCCTTTGGACCCCAAACCACCACCTTCATAACCCATTTTTTTTATTATGGCTTCTCTTGAAGTATATGTTTGTTTTGTGGTCTCACTTAACACATTTGAATTTTCTTTCATATTTTACACTTTATTCTTCCCCATCATCAGTTTCTTGAACTTCAGAGGGATGCTCTTTATTCCACAAATTGCTAAACTCATCTTTTAGGATCACTTGAAACACTACAATAGTTTTTTGTTCAACTAGATCCTTCCTCATAGACCAAAAGGTAGTAATTTTTTATGGTGTCCAATTTTCTTTTGTACAAGCCCTTCTTAGAGAATCTAGTATTTTTACTGAAGTTGATGATTCACCACCTTTTACATACAAATTACCATACCTCTTTATTGGCTTATTTGCTTCTCTCTATTGGTGCAGCTATTATTTCTATTGACAATTGTTCAAAAGAAATAACTTTATCAACAACAGTTTCCTCCATTACTTTTTTGACCTCATCCCATGAATTCTCGTTTTTCAATGTTTCTAGCAAGGGTTTAATTTCATGTTGAATTCTACTTGTAGCATTCTTATTGGCCACAAGCCTTGCTTTAATGATGTCACATGGTTCATATTGCCAATAAGAGCCAACATCAATTTTTTTATAAAAAAAAAAATTCATGTACCATAATGAATGTTTCTCTCGAATGTGAACCCTCCACATGAAAAAGGTAAAGAAGGGAATGTGCTCTTCTTTTGTTGACTAACAAAGTATAGTTGATTTGTACTCTCCATCTATCGTACATATTCCAATGCAAAAACCCTCTTTATCACATGTATTGAGATTTTGTAGGCCTCTACTCTTGATCCATAAAATATTATCGCAATTTATTCTTCCATGAAACACCAGTCAGCCATTTGTATTTTTTATCCTAGTTGAATGTAATCTCTACAAGACTTAGGCAATCTAGGCATTGGATTATTTGCAATTGCTTGATACAATGGAGCCAAAAAGTAGTATGCAAAATGATTGTAGTTCCTTCAAGTATCATGCATCCTTATCTTAGTGGTCCAATCATATATTGTCATTGTTTTTGCCTCAACATTCGTATACGGTTGAATCTAAAGTTTGTTGGCCAACAACATTCCACTAAATTTGAATAGAAATATATAGCACAAGTAAGTTGTGAACCTAAATGTCTTAGTGGAACCTCCTTTAATCATTAAAAAATGTTTTTGTATGGGTTCTACAATGTGCTCAAGAAAATTATATTTGACAAGTGGAGTAGCATAATGGATATTATATACCATTTCAAGGAGGCTTACACCCACTTCCCAATTGCTATCCAATCTAAGGCAAAATCATAGCATGGAAATAGTATCATGAACCCATGGTTTAAAATATATATTTTATAAGGAGGCTTATGATCAACTTTGAATAAGTTACTATCCACAACTATTTCTTTTAGAAAATAATTTTTGGACACTTGCTTGAATGCTTCATAATTACTAGCAAGGTTTTCTAGGTCAATGTGGGTGTTTCCAAAATCTTTGGTTGTAAACCCCAACACATTTCCAAATGTTTCTGTAGTAATGGTGACATTTCTTCTTTGTTATCTTTATTAAAAAATTACATTTTTGTTATCATCATAATTGTGGATGAAAACCATGATAAATTCTAGGCAAGGGAAAACCTCATGTACTATTATGAGTCCCAATCCAACTACCCACGATGCAGTGATATTATTAGTTGGCATTGTTTTACTATTGGTATTTTTCATTTGCATTGCAACCTCATTCTCACATGAAAATATAAGTTTTAAAATAAGCCTACCATAGATTGCAGGATCATAAATATCATGGTATTCATCCATGAAACCAAGGGTTTTAAGCAATCCGACATAATCTATTTTTATTTGATTTTTCTTTGATTTTCCCAATAGTTGGTCAGGTAGTGGTAGTAGAAATGCTTGTACATTGTGAACTCTCAACCCTAAACCCCAAGATTGGAAAAATAAAAAAATGATGAAACATAAGATTTTTGTCTTTCACTTACCCATAATTTGATTCTTGAAAAGATGAATATAGAGACACTAACAAGTGCAGACTGGATGTGTTAGATCCCAGAATCTCCCAAGTGCACTGTAATGAGCAATCTCTCTCTATCCTAACCCTCTCACTTCAAAATAAAATCACTTAGCAATAGCAAGTTCACTTCTTATTTTTTCTTTTTTCTCAAATATTAAAATGAATGAAATGTGTTACCTCCAAACTGTACACAATTAGTATATTACTGAAACATCGAAAAATGGGTTCACCAATATGAAATGTGATAACAAGAGGGGTATGATGCACCTATCTTCCTTAGTTAATTAGGAAAAAGAGATCCCCTAGGGAAAGATTGACTTTCAACCCTTAGATGAGTCAACCTTAATGGAGATCTTGTTGTTTTCCTTATGACTAAGGATGGGGTAAATCAACCTAAAATGCACTTTCGGGAGATAAATTAAAAATGCCAAATGAATACAATTATGTAATGTAAAACATTAATCATTAATTTAAAACCTTAATCTAACATAATCAACAAAGTTCCAATAGATCTGAGAAGGATACAATTTTATGCACCTATCACAAAAAGCTCTTATCGAGTGTCCTCCTAGGACAGATTCGCCCTAGGGTGAATGGGTCTTGCTACAAGGATCCAAAATCTTCTTTTATAGTCCTCTACTCCTAGGTCTATAGTTCCAATTCCTCCAAATTTCATAGTCAGAAAGTTAGAATTAAATTATGTGAGTTTTTGTGTCTTGACAATTTAATGTTGACAACTTTGACAACTTTGCAAAATTGTACTTTTGATCAATTTTCAATCCTTCTTCAACCTAAGATCTACAAACACAAAAAGAGGGAAAATTTGTTTGTTTTTGGTGAATGGGGGTTTTCCTTGGTCGAACCCCGTTTTGGTAATCAAACCTTGAAATAAAATGAAACATGAATGGAGAGAATGATGAATGAACAATGCTATGTTGCAACTCACCAAACCCTTGAATGGAGATTTTTGAAGGATTGAAGTCTAACACATCTCTCCAAGGTCTTGATCTTCCATGAAATGGCTTGATTGGATGTTGATCTTGATGCTTGAATCTTGACTTGAATGCTTGAAACCTACATCACAATGTTAGCTCCATAAACATGCATGAATGAATATAACTTTGACATGATGCTTGAGATCTTGAATGTTGCAAAAAATGACTGATAAATCTGTTCTTGAACACCTTTGACAATAATATTTGCTATAATTTTGATCCTTCAAAAATGTTAGGATTTGAATTGATAAAAGACCTTGTATTTATAGGTAATTTTCTAATTTCCCAAAAAATAAACATCAAAGGCCAAAAATTGCAAATTGAATCATAAAAATGTCACCAAAAACATATTAAAAATTGGGGTCCTAAACTTAAGGGGGACCCATTCGCCCTAGGCCCCAAACCTAGGACACACCAATTTCAAGGAAATTTAATTAATGCTTGTAATTGTTTAATACAAGTTTCCCTTTCGGAAAACGAAATTAATTAGGCTTTTAAATGCATAATTGGTCCAATTAGAGGCTTAATTAAGTTCAATTTAATTAAGAGACCCAAACATAGTGTGAAAATGTAATGGTGTACATTTTTCAACACTACATTTAACCCCCACTTTAGTGAGAGGATGAGCCTTACGCTCGAACTCACACTAAAGTAGGCAAACAAGTGTCAAGAGAGGTCTAATTGTACAATTGTTGGAAAGATAAGACAACATAGGTCAAGGAGGATGATCAAGCCCCCAAGATCTAAGATCTCATCGCAAACCAACAAAGGCACAAAGAGACACATGCATATGTTAAATATGCAGTTGCAAGACAAGCTACACAAGTATACAATGCCAAAATTAATGAAAAAGAAAGAGGGGTGGATCAAGCCTCGACTGCTTGTCCAATTGGTATGGATCAAGACTTAGTTGTTTTTTCTAGAAACGTTTTTAAGTGGAAACCTTTTGTCCACTATGCAAAAAAATGTACTCACACAAGCTAGTGAAAATTCGTTATTCACTAGGTGAGCCCCAAAAAGTGGCTAATGGGAATTCATGCCAAGTCTATAGGCTCCCATTGTACTAACCATTCAAGATTTATACCTTTGGATAATTTTGATAAGGTGCCACACAAAAAGACTCCACAGGGTTAGTAAGTTGTGTTATGCTAGACACTCATGAAAAACATAAAGGCTCAACTAGAAAGCAAGTTGTGTTATGCTTGGTGGCCTTGATACATGCAATAGGATATTCAAAGGTTTTTTTCTTAGTTCATGAAAGGTATCACCTTAGGGAACATCATGCCTAATATCTCCAAGAGAGGACTATTTGAGAATAAAAGATTCGCAACTTAGGGAATGTGATCCATAGCATCACCACTAAGAGGAATTTCATATGCCAAGAGAGGTCAAATTCTTGAAGGAAATCAAACCCAATGACACCACCAAGAAGACATGTCACGTGAAGAAGACCACACTTTGAAGCAAACAATGAGTGGGGACATGTATGCCCCCGCTTTAAATAAATCGCTAAACACCATGCTATGAGAAATTAATTTAAGGTAGAATATGATAAATGCCAATACATGAGAGATTTTTTTGGAAATCTCTATGTAAAACATATGTTTCCAAAATAGAGCTATGTCATGGAAAGGAGGGTTGCCCCCATACGCAATCCTAAGACAATACATAAGGGATCCATGGATCTAGGGTCAACATTTTTCGTTGCTACAGTGATATAATTGAGCTAAGAACCATCATCATTCCCCAAATAACTCATGAAACAACGGGCATAAAGGAAGAATGGCACATAGAGAGAGAAAATGAAGAGAATCTTTTGGTTCAACATGGAAGAGACCTGAATGTCTCGATGCCTTGCATCATGCCCAAAAGGAAAACACAAGACAAAAGATAAAGGTTATGACAGATAGAAGAATGTAGATACAAATAGAAGAATGTCACAACAGATTCACTTCCTTTGTATCCTTGCACCAATAGAGTGATAAGGGTCATCCAAAGAAGGCTCACTAACATATAAAGACACACCAAGCAACACAATATTGGGGATCACATTACACACATGCAATCACAAAGAACATGAAAAGAAAACAAAGACTAGTATGGCACATGTGAGTCAACCTATAGCAGGTTATCCGCATCCCAATCGTTCATCTATGTGGAAGGTGGATAACTAGCCAAAGGGACAACGACAAGTGCCAAACTAGGACAAGGCTATCTAACTCCTTGCCCCCACTAAGTACAGGACAAGGATGAGTTGAGATGGGTGATGAGAATGTGCTCCTTGCAATATAAAAATGATTTTCAATAAATTTAAAACATGTAATAGTGAGTATGCTATGATCCTACAATTATCACATGACAAGTATCAAAGTGTGTGCATTTAATTTCATATGCATCTAAAATATTTTGTAAAGCACAACATTCATCAATAGTATGACCAAAATTTCTATGATGTTGACAATGAAATGTGTTTATACCTTTTCCTTTATTGTCTTCTTTAATAGGTGGAAATGTTATGAGTCCTTGGTTAAGGAGTGTGTGTAAGGCTCTTTCACTTTTAGACATTGGACAAGGAAAATTTAACTTCTTGAGTTAATAAGGCCTTTGTCTTTTACTTGATTGGGAAAATTGTTGAGGTGGATGTGGGGGAGGAGGATCTATGGTGACCTATCATCCTTGTGAGGTATTAATTGGTCTCTTGATATGATCTTGTGAAAGAGAATACCTTTTCCCTTAGGAGATGTGCAAGGAGAGGGAAGATCTTGATATCCTAACCCCTTAGTATCCTCAGATGGTAGTTGCTCTAAGAGTTTGTGGATCTCGTTCTCATTTTTTTTTGTCACATCCTTGTTTATCTAAGATCTTAAAAGCCTTGACCATAACTCTCTTCTATGTTAATGGGTGTATTGGTAACTCGGTGATCATAAGATAGAAGAGTATCATTAGTGTCCTTGTTAACAATTTCATTAATGGTTGATGGTTGAGGCTTTCTTTGTGCTTCAATTTCAAGATGTAAAAGTTTGAACATATCTAGTGATGGAATTATAGGTGGTGTTTGCATGGACAGATAAAATGATACATTATTCTCAAGGTTGTGTTAGGAGTCTTGTATGAATTTTTGCATGTTATCTCCATCTTGACCTAAGATATCCACCTCACAGGGACATTCATTAGGAGGTGAAATTTAATTAATAGTCTCAATTGCATTAGGGTCATCACCAAACACACAACTTGAAACATCTACCAAAGATCTTAAGGTCCTCCATATATTACCCATACACATGTCCATGATGAAATTTTATCCAAATTTTTAGAATTGATATATGAAGATTTTTTATTTTTGAATGCAAGATATTGAAAATGATATGTTTTTTATTCCAATGTTGATTTTCAAACAATGCACTAAATTTGACCAATTGAATCTAATGCAAAAAATAGTTTTTTTTTTTTAAACTCAAACACAAAAGTAACAACGAATCAAAATGAAGCAAACAAAGACAAATCATTGCCCATAATTTTGAAAAATCATTTGTATAGGGACTTATTCACCCTAGGGCGAATGGGTCCCAGGTCAAGGTTTGCAAAACTTCAAATATGAGTCTAAGGTTTAGTGCTAGGGTTTCTTGTTTCAAATTGCAAACTGTGGTTTCAATGAGTGAATTTTCTAGATTTAGTTTCCCTAATGAAAATTAAATTAATGAAAAATGATGAACAATGTATCACTTTTTGAAATGTAATTTTGAACATATTTGTGAATGTAAATGACTGAAAGTACACTAATATACAAGTAGTATGCAAAATCAATGTAATATGCATACCTTTTTTTGAATTTTTTAGATTTTAAAGGATGCAAAAATGAAAACTTAAAACCCTAAATGAGATGTAAACTACACAATTTTAACAAGCCTAAATGAAATGCAAACTAATATAATGCAATAAAAATAATTGAAAATCCTAGATCTAGGGTTTGAATGGACTCCAAATTCAGAATTTTTGATGTACAATGTCAGGTTCACCAAAATGAAACATCGAAAAATGGGTTCACTAATATGAAATGTGATAAAAAGGGGAGTATGATGCACCTATCTTCCTTAGTTCATTAGGAAAAAGAGATCCAATAGGGAAAATTTGACTTTCAACCCTTAGGTGAGTCAAAATTAATGGAGATCTTGTTCATTTCCTTATGACTAAGGATGGGGTAAATCAACATAAAATGCACTTTTGCAAGATCAATGAAAAATGCCAAATGAATGCAATTCTGCAATGTAAAACATGAATCATCAATTTAAAACCTTAATCTAACAAAATCAGCAAAGTTCCAACAAATCTGAGAAGGATATGATTTTATGCACCTATCACAAAAATCTCATGTTGAGTGTCCTCCTAGGACAGATTCAACCTAGGGTGAATGGGTCTTGCTACAGGGATCCAAAGTCTACTTTTACACTCCTCTACTCCTAGGTCTGCACTCCTTATTTCTCTAGATTTAACAATTGGAAAGTCAGAATTAAATTTTGTAAACGAGTTTCTATGGCTTGACGACAATGTTGATAACTTTGACAACTTTGCAAAATTGCACTTTTGATTAATCTTCAATCCTTCTTCAACCTAAGATCTACAAACATAAAGTGAGGAAAAAATTGTTTGTTTTTGGTGAATGGGGGTTTGCCTTGGTCAAACCCCATTTTGGTAATCAAACCTTGAAATGAAATGAAACATGAATGGAGAGAATGATGAATGAAAAATGCTATGTTGCAACTCACCAAACCCTTGAATGGAGATCCTTGAAGGATTGAAATCCAACACCTCTCCAAGGTCTTGATCTTGCATGTTGATCGTGATGCTTGAATCTTGACTTGAATGCTTGAAACCTACATCACAAATTTAGCTCCAAAAACATGCATGAATGAAGATAACTTTGACATGATGCTTGAGATCTTGAATGCTGTAACAAATGACTGAGAAATCTACTCTTGAACACATTTGACAATAATATTTTCTATAATTTTTCTTTTTTAAAACTCTTAGGATTTGAATTGATAAAAAGACATTGTATTTATACGTAATTTTATAATTTCTCAAAAATTAAACATCAAAGGGCAACAATTGAAAAGTGAATTTGAATCATAAAAATGTCGCCAAAAATATATTAAAATTTTGGGGTCCTAAACTTAAGGGAGGCCCATTCGCCCTAGGCCTCAAACCTAGGAAACACCAATTTCAAGGCAATTTAATTAATGCTTGCAATCGTTTAGTACAAGTTTCCCTTTTGAAAAACGAGATTAATTAGGATTTTAAATGCATAATTGGTCCAATTAGAGACTTAACTAATTCCAATTTAATTAAGGGACCCAAACATAGTGTGAAAATGTATTGGTGTACATTTTTTGACACTACAATTACAATTTTGTATTGCCATTTTAAACTAAATTCAGCATTTGTCCTATATTTCTATAGCTTCAATTAATTTATCTTGAATATGAAAGTGAATCAAACGTGTTACCTCCAAACTACACAATTAGTACATTACAATTTTGTACTAACACTTCAAACTAAATTCAAAATTTGTCTTGCATTATTGCATCTTCAATTAATTAACCACTTTCAACGAAAAGTGGCATCATTCAGTCTCAAATAAATTCGCAACCATTGATATTTGCAAATCTATATACATAATTATTTTTTTCTAATTTTCTAAGGCATAAGATTGTCATATCAATATGATAAAAATATTAATTATAAATATTACATAGTTAACAAGAGCATGTGATTAACTAGTAACTACTTTCTTGGGGCACCAATAGGATGATGCCAATTAGGAATGAGGGAAGAATATTTGGCTTTTAAAATGCGTTTTAGAGGATATCAATGAAAACTTGACAAGTTTTGGCCTTTTAAAATATACAAGGATACCACATTTGTCCTATGCATTAAGCAATAGAAATTGTGGTGTGAAGGGAACTATGTATTGCAATGAGAAGGTGATAGGTTTCTTGAGTGGGGCTATTCTTAACAATAGCACTTAAGTCATGAATTTACACATGTGCATTAAATCTTTTTTAAAATTCACTAGGATGTAGAATTGGTAAGCGATAATAGGGGGTTGTGATGAGGCCAATTATTAGCTAGTTTTTTGTTGTTTAGTACAAAATTTTAGACATTTCCATATACTCATTTCATACATATTCCTGAACTTTACTATCTTTCAATGATCATTACACAACTTGAACTTGGTTTTAGTATATGAAAATATGATTATGGTATGTTAGCAATTGCATGGTTAATGTGTGAATATTTATGAAATGTAGTGTATATCTATGTTTAAACTATGGTTATTAGTATTGTGTATATGTTTAGGTGAACTAACTTTTTGTAGCCAAGAATTCAGAGCATGCAGAACGTAGCCCACAACAACTAGGAAGTGCAACCCACAACCAAAGGGATTTTAGACATTGATGCAGGGGAAGTTCCAAAATAAGAAGAATGCAACAGTTACAAAATTGGAGGTGTTTATTTATAAGGATGATTGTGAGTCATCATGTCATTTAATAAGACTACTAAAGGATAGGAAATCTACTATGATTAGGAATCCAATGTGACTATTTTCACAACCCACATTTTTGTTTTATCGTTGCAGCAGAGTTGCAATCCTAATCAAATTATTCTACCTTTTTAGTTATGCAGACTTTCTCACACTCTATTTTATAGGGGAGTGGTGATTTTCATTTAGATTTTTTTTTTGAGTCATTGTTTCAATAAGACTCCCCTAAACCTATATATCTAGCTCAGTGGTTGAGGAGAATAATAGGCATAGTAGATATAGAAATTAGATATGTTCATATAGTTTTCTTTTCTTTACATAGGAAATACTTGTTTCCAGTTATGTTTTTATGAATAAGATATCCCTGAAGTTTCTTATTAGATTGTGATATCTTGTGTTATGCAATAAAGAGTTTTCAGTTTACCATTATGATTAATTGATTCAAGAAGCTATATTTGAGTCAATCTTGAGGAGATAGTCACTTGAACAAGGGCCACTCAAAGTAACTATTCCCCACTTTAATTTATGCATATTAATTTCTATTGTTAAAATAGTTACCTTCTTTATTGAATTTACCTTAATCATATTCTTCATGTTGTGAATGTGAATGAAATCATGAATAAGAACTTGTCTTATATTTCATGCTTTATTTATCTTAATCCATTATCCTTCAGAGTGATTCAAAGTTAGCAGTGTTAGTTAGTTAGTTACAAAATTCATTCTTAATAGTGAACTAGTCGTAGTCTTTAGTTGTAAGTACCCATAGCAATAGTTCCAAATTCAATTCTCATCATTGTTATGCAATTTATGTTTTTCCCACATGTGTAAAGGCCTATACTAGGATGATATAGGTAGCATAGAGTCTCTGGATGCACATATAGTGCCAGCATAATCACAAGCTTATGTTAGCCCTGGTTGATAATTAAATGGAGTCTTTAGTGGATGTTCAGTTAAGTACTCCCTCTAAATTGTGTGAATATCACCAAGTTTATTGAATATTAGTTAGGCCTTACATTTTTTTGTTTCATTTTCGGGGATGGTGCTACATTCAAAGATTCATCTATGTTATTTCAAGATTTCTTAGTTTATTATTTTGTTTCCAGCATTGTGAAAATTAGGTTTTATTCCATCAATACCAGAATTTTTTACTAACATTTTGTAGGAGTGGGTGACACAAAAATTCATGTATGTGGAGGCAGTGAGATTCTTTGGGAAGATTTCTCCCCTCAACACAAAAAGCTAAAGAGGATATCGGTGATCACAATGACCAAAGCGAGGGTACTCCTAGAAAATAACTTTCCCTTTAACCAACATCCATTGCAAATACCAATGAGACCTTCCAAATTATGGTTGATGTAGAAGTTATGATTACACAACATATGCACATAGGCTCAATTTTTTTCCAACAACTGTGAAGGATGTTGCTTTAAGATGGTTTATAGGTTTGGGAAGAGATGATGTTCCAGATTCGAACACTATGAAGATAAAGTTCCTAGAAAAATACCAAGACTACTGTAGAGGAATTGACAGAAGAAGAGATGACATTTTCAGGATGCCTCAAAAAGAAGATGAACCATTGGAGGACTATGTAGAAAGGTTCCAGTTTTGCTTAAAGAAGAACCCACAAAATAGGCTTTTAGAAGAATCTTTGAAGTTAGTGTTTTAAGAGGAGTCAATGATGATTGCATGGATTCCCTTAACCTTATTGGGTCAAGGTATGTACACAATTGCCTTTTGAATAAATTTTTAAGGTTTGTAGGAACTATTCAAGGACCTTTACTAAAAGGACTAAAGGGGATAAAACATCTTCCATTAGCAAGACATCTAATGGATTCTCTAGAGTGGAATTGAGTAACCTACTATCAAACATGAAAGAAGACATAATAAGCCATTTGGCTACCCAATCAGACACTTTACACGTGAAGAAAAAGAAATAAGAGGCAAAGGAAATCCTTATTGAATACTTTCCTAACTGCAGACAGAGAAAAGCTAATTGCAAGTGCAAAAGAGTAGCAAGTATTTCAAAGGATAGGCCAAGGAAACTAGAATTTCAAGCACTGGAGGGTGAAGATGGATAATTTTTCTACATTGCACAAAGGAGGCCATGGAAACCAAGACAAGGTATGCCTCAAGATCCTTTGAATTTCAATACACCATTTCCAGTTAGCAATCAAAATTTCTCTATTTGGAACCCTTAGCCTTGGGAAAACACACAAATCCAATGGAAAAATCCTCAAAAAAATTGGAACTAGCAGCAACAAAACATATTTCCACAACAAAACTTTCACTAACCTAACTAAAACCCTCAATTACCACTACAACAAAACCAATGGTAGCCTCAATGGAAAAAGGGACAGCATTGGAAAAACCAAAATATGAATTACTAGAAATCACAAAAACCTTTGCAGCCACAATAGCAAGCCATCATGTCCAATCCAACAAATCTATCATCTCAACCACCTAGGGAACCTCAATTTCTAGCCCAACCTACACCTAACCCAAATAAAAAACATGTTCAAGAGGCCTACACTAACAAGGCTATTCAATACCCTACTTATGGGGTAGAGGTGAGTGATGTCCACCTTAGAGCAAGGAAAACATTGGCTAGACCTTCATCCCCTCAAATCACTGATTTGGTAGATGAGGAAACCTCAATAGAGACCTTGGAAAACCCACCTATGGAGCCTGAGTCAAATCAGGTCAACCAAACTAATTCAAGTCTAGAGTCTCCATTCCTTGAACGATTAGTTGTTTCAAAACATCAGAGCCAAGCTTAAAATTATTTGTTGGGGCGGCTTCAAGATGTATGTATAAAGATACCCCTCATCCAAGCCATCAAGGACATTCCCATTTACACTAAAATAGTGAGAGACCTTTGTCTTAAAAATCCAAGATGAAAGAGAAAAGACCCCTAGACTGTACAAGTCTTAGGGAAACTTGTTAACATTATATTGGGAAACATAATTGTCCCCAAGTATGTAGATCCTAGAAGTCCAATGGTAGATTTTAAGATAAATGGTGCCCTCATAAAGAATACCTTGATTGAATTAGGAGAAACCATTAATGTGATGACTAAGGAAACAATGTAGCTATTCCAATTAATCAACCTTAGACCAACACCCACTATTCTTCTTTTGGCAGATAGGTCAAGAGTGAAATCTGAGGGCATCGTTGAGGACTTGGTCATAGCATTGGATTCATGGAAGTACCCTACAGATTTCATGGTATTACAACCAAAATCTAACCTTGAAATCTATCCCCTTATTCTAGTAAGACCATGGTTAGCAACAACTGATGCATTTATAGGTTGTAGGTCTAGAAACATGATTATTTCAAATGGAAATGTGATTAAAAAGTTAGTCCTTTATCCACTAGCCCAACCTTATGCAAACTTAGAGCAAACCATTTGGCCTACCCTAGATGAGGAAGACCAATATTCCTTGCAAACTCTCATGAATATTGAACATAAACCTTTGTTGAGCAACCAAAATGAGGATGATTTAATAACACACATCATACAAAATAACTATGGTAGCGTCCTGCAACAACACGAATGTTTGTCATGTCTACATGATCCTCTACAAAATATTATACATGTTGATTCATCAGAGTCAATATCCCAACTTTTCTATTATTTATTGCCACAATAATGTGTCTTATACATCATTGGACTTGACCTTTCATCCATACAATTAGCATTCAATACTTTATAAATTAGGCTAGGTAGAATGCTAAATGTTAGCAATGAATTAACTATTGAAAAACATACTTCACTAACCATTGTGCTTAAGGAACATGCAATAGCCTTTGCATGGGATTACCATGACATGAAAGGGATTGATTCAGACCTATGCATGCATAGGATATACATTAATGATAGTTTTAAACTAATTAGACAACCCCATAGGAGAATGAACACTACACTAAGAGACACAGTCAAAATTGAATTACCAAAATTACTTGATGTGGGTTTTATTTACCTTATTTCTAGTAATCAATGGGTATCACCTCTATTTATTATCCCAAACAAAGGATGGAAATGGAGAGTGTGTGGATTATAGAGAATTAAATAGAACTACTAGAAAAGACCAATTACCACTACCTTTCATTGATCAAGTGCTTGACTCCCTAGCGGGTAAAAAGTATTTCTCCTTTATAGATGGATTCAGTGGTTACAATTAGATTATAATAGCTCCAAAGGACCAAGATAAAACCACAATTACATGCCCTTGGGGCACATATACCTATTTTTTTCTTCCCTTTGGACTATGTAATGTTCTAGCCACTTTCCAAAGGGTAGTGCTGAGTATATTCTCATATTTGAAAGGAAGTCGGGTGAGTGGAAATAATTTTCTACACTAATCTAAGTAGGGGAGAGTAACAAAAAAGAAATTTAACACCTTTAACAATTATAACAAGAGAATCACATAGAGAATAATGGAAATAGAACAAAAAGTATACAAATGCAATAACAACAGATACACGTGGGGAAAACCCTTTCAGGTAAAAAACCCCACCCTCCAAAAGCACAATACCTTCTCTATTACTTCAAATAATGAATATAAGATATCACCAAGTACAAGCTTCTTCAACAAGTTTTTCTCCACAAACACCTATCTTGGAGACAATCTGACAACACTTCATTACCTGCAAACAAACTATGCATTCTACAACTCAAGGCACTCATTAAATAGAGGGTTACAAGCTTCAAGAATCATATAGAAGGTGAGGGGCATCCAAATCTACATGACACAATATTCAGCACCTTAGACATGCATTTGGACACATGTACAACATTCCCTTACATCCCTTACAAGTGTTAAACATGAAAATATTCTTCTTCCAAGATTGGGTGCCTAGAATATGTTAAAAATAGCTTATGACAAATGCCCTACAATTGTCATAGAATATGTCATAAATCTGCCATATAATTTTTCATCCAGTCACCTCCAACGAGGATGCCACCCAATCACCTCCAACGAAGATTCCACCCAGTCGATGGGTCCCAATTAATGACATGACACCATAGACAATTAAATAATAGAAATAAATACATTAATACATCAAATAAATTAATGTTAGGACTCTAAGATTGAGACACCTTAATCCCAACATTCTCCCACTTGTCGAAGACCTACCAAGAGTCATACATAATCATCTGCTCAGGGCCCCAAGGACCATGGAATTGAAACACCATCTGAGCTTCTCCGTGCTTACTAGTTTTGTCAATGCATCTACAAAATTTACCAAAGTGCCAACCTTCTCCAAGTTCACCTTTCCATATTCTACCATATCACAAAAAAAATGATATTGAACATCTATGTGCTTTGTTCTGGCATGGAAAGTAGGATTCTTTGCTACGAAAATCATACGTTGACTATCACAATAAGCAGTAATATGTCCTGCATCTAAACCAATATCAAAACAATATATCTTAAGCCAAATGGCTTATTTACAATCATGAGTGGATGTCATAAAAATTTCCTCTATCATGGACAATGTGACTACAACCTGTCACTTACTCATCCAACTGATAGCACCACACAACATCATAAACACATAACCATTGGTGGATCTTCTACTCTCAATGTCACTTACCCAATCTGAATCCACATATCCTCGAATGCTCACAGAATTTTGAGGTCCAATAGGATAACCATGAAAACACAAGGCATACTTGTAAGTGCCCTATAGATATCTAAACACTCTCTTAATCGCATCCCCATGCACCCATCCAGGATAAGCCATAAAACAACTAAGGAATCCCACTATTTGGAAAATGTTCGATCTTGTACACACCATCGCATACATCAGACTGCCAACAACACTTGCATATGGTACTCTGGTCATGCCCTCCATCTCAGTAGGATATTTTGGACAACCATTCACATAAAGCTTGGTCCCTTGAATCACAAGAATAACTAACTTTCTGCAATCTACTATGTTGAATCTCTCCAACATGAAGTTCACATACTTGCTCTGGATTAACCAAAGCTTTATGTTAGACCTGTCTCTCATGATTTCCATTCCCAAAATGTACCTAGCTGCACCTAGGTCTTTCATCTCAAACTGTTTTGACAACTAAAACTCCAAATCTAAAATCATACTTTGTCATTCCCAATAAATAACATGTCATCTACGTATAGGACAATAATGAGAATGTGACCATTATCAGTTTTAAAGTATACACAATGGTTAGATTTATACCTCTAAAATCCAAATGACAACACATATGTATCAAACTTTTGATACCACATTCTAGGAGACTATTTCAAACCATAAAGAGACTTCTTCAATTTGCAAACCAAATTTTCTTTACCTTTTTCAACAAAATGCTTTGGATGTGACACGTAAATCTCTTCCTCCAAATCACCATTAAGGAACATTGTCTTCACATCTATATGTTCCATTTCTAAGTCATACATTGTTGCAAGTGATGATAGAAGCTAGATAGATGTCAGCTTTGCTACAGGAGAGAATATCTCCCTATAATCAATTCCCTCCACCTAAGAAAACCCCTTAGCGACCAATCATGCCTTGTGCTTCTCAACAATGCCATCAGGACCACACTTTTTCTTGAAAACCCATTTACAAACAATAGGTTTATGTCCAACAGGAAAAGTTACTAGATCCCAAGTATTTCTTTTCTTCAATGAAGCCATTTCTTCATCCATGGCTTGCATCCAATAATTTGAATCATTCAGACCCAATTCCTCTCTAACCGTCTTAGGCTCATCAGTATTAGTAATCAAGGCAAAAATGCAACTGGAATCCAATAATGAATAACCAAACTTTTTTTATTATTGCCTAACTCGAGTAGACCTCCTCAAAGGCTGAGGTTGAGGTTATCCTTCTTCTTTAAAAATTTCAAAGCTACTTGAGCTCTCCTCTTCATTAGGTCCAACAGGAGTACTTGGTTCTTATTTCTTTGGAGTAGGGGGAATTAGAACCATCTCCTTATTTTGTTTCTCCTCGTTCTCTGGTTGCAGCTCAACAGAGGAAGGTTTCATCTCTCTGAAGATGACACTTCTACTATAGAGAAACTTCTGAGCTTTTGGATCCCAAAGCTTGTACCCTTTCACATTGACACCATAGCCGATAAAGATACACTTAACAACCTTTTTATCCAACTTAGACCTCTTCTCAATCAGAACATGAGTGTAAGCTTCATAGCCAAATACTCTAAGATGTCTCATTGAAGGATTTTTACCAGACCATGCCTCTATGGGTGTCTTTCCAGCAAGCGTTGATGTAGGAAATCTATTGATCAAATAACATGCAGCGGCTACTGCTTCAGCCCAAAACTTTTGTTCAAGGCTAGCACCACTCAACATACTCCTAGCCCTCTCCATCAAAGTTATGTTCATTCTCTATGCAACTCCATTTTTTTATGGAGTGTAGGGAGTAGTCTTATGTCTCTCAATCTCGTGCTCTATACAGAACTTGTGAAACTCTATGGAGAAAAACTCACCACCATTATCATTCCTCAAACACTTAATATTTATGCTAGTCTGATTTCTACCAAGGTCTTAAACTCCTTAAACCGACTAAAGACTTCAACTTTACTTCTAAGAAAATAAATGAATCTCCTTCTACTATAATCATCTATGAAAGAAACAAAATATACAGATTTTTATAATGAAGGAACATTTATAGGACCAAAAACATTTGAATGAACATAGTCCAAAAACCTAGAAAACTTATGAGAACTAGAGTAAAAAGAAACACAGTTTTTTTTTCCATTTACACAATGTTCACAAAAGTTGAACTCGAGATTAAAATTATCAATGCCTTAACAAGGCTTTTATTTTCTAGGGTTCTAAGACCCTTCTCACCAATGCGACCAAGTCGTTGGTGCCATAACATTGTCTTATCTATAGGAAACTTCATTTCCATCGAATGAGCACTCTTAGGTACCCAAAATGCATGACCATCAGATGTAGCTACAACATACTTCTTCTTTGCAAAATCAAATGTTGAGGATGAAGAATCCAAAGATCTCTCATTTGGTACATCAGAAGAACTATTGCACTGTATAGTTCTTTCATCAAGTTGAAACAAAGTGCCAATATGAAACCCCTTAGCCAAAACCATAGCCCCTCTAGTCATCTTACATCCTCCACCAGAGAAAACAACTTGCACTCCCGAATCATTCAATTTACTTACAAAAAGAAAGTTCCCTGCCAAACCTAGGATATGCAAGACACCATCAATCCCCTTCACTCTTCATCAAGAAATCTGATTTTGACTCTTCCACGGCAAACAATCTTCAAATGAGAGTCATCACCTCGGTACACCTCTCCACCATTGTACTCCTCATACTTCGAGAAACAATCTCTATGAGAAGTCATGTGAAAGGATGCACCTGAATCTATCAACCACGCATCATCTAATGCATGAGCTTCCAAGGCTGCAATAAATTCTTCTCCATCATCTTGGGATGATTTCTCATATTCAGAATTGGAGAAAGACTCATTTTTCTTCTTCTCCTCCTTCTTGCAATCTTTCTGAATGTGACCAATTTCACCACAGTTCCAACATTTTTCCTTAGACTTCTTACTAGGAGACTTAGATCTCCTCAGAGACTTTGAATTAGATTTCTTGTCTTTATTTTTTCTTCTTTCTTTTGGTCTTCCATAGACTACAAGGGCCTCCTTGGCCATCTCAGAAGACTTCCTTCACATCTCTTCAGATAATAATGAGGAAACAACCTCATCCATCTTGAAGGTGGAAGTAGTGCTTCCAATAGCCATTACCATGTGATCCCAAGAGTCTGGAAACAAACACAAAAGGAGCATGTAACGGTATTGTTCATCTATTTTGTCTCCAACGGAACCCAGTTGTGCAACCAACATCTTAAATGCATTTAAATGATCTACAACGGATACTTCATCTTCTATTTTTTAGAGAATACATCTTCTTTCTTAGGAAAAGCTTGTTTACCAAGGATTTAGCCTAGTAGACATCACCAAGATTCTTCCACAGAGAAGTAGAATCTTTCTCTACATGGATATTCAAGAGGACGAAATCATCCAAACAAAGTCTAATAAGACTCGTGGCTTTCCTATCCATGAGATCCCAATATTCTTGTTTCATGCCTGATGGTTTGGTTCCAGAAATAGCAGCCCATAGGTCATGGCCTACGAGCATGTCTTCCATTTTGAGCTTCCATAACTCAAAATTATCATCGTTAATATTTTCCATATCAATCCTCCCAGATGCGCCTACCATCTCTTTCCTACAACAAGGTAATGAAACACACACTTCTAAAAAACTCCCACCGAAACAAAGATCAACTCAAAAAACCCTTCTAACCCAACAAAGGAACCAAGGTTGGTCAAGCTCTAATACCAACTAAAAGGAAGTCAGGTGAGCGAAAATAGCTTCCTACACTAATCTAAGTAGGGGAGAGCTACAAAAAAAAATGTAACACCTTTAACAATTACAAGAAGAGAAGCACATAAAGAATAATGGAAATAGAACAAGTATACAAATGCAATAACAACAAATATACAAGGAGAAAACCCTTTCGGGTAAAAAACCCCACCCTCTAAAAGCACAATACTTTCTCTATTACTTCAAATAATGAATACAAGATATCACCAAGTACAAGCTTCTTCAACAAGTGTTTCTCCACAAACACCTATCTTGGAGACAGTCTGATCAAACTTTGTTACCTACAAACAAATTATGCATTCTACAACTCAAGACACTAAATAAATAGAGTGTTACAAGCTTCAAGAAGCATCTAGAAGGTGAGGGGCGTCCAAATCTACATGGCACAATATTCAATGCCTTAGACATGCATTTGGACACATTTACAACATTCCCTTACACCCCTTACAAGTGTTAAACATGAAAATATTCTTCTTCCAAGCTTGGGAATCTAGAATATGTTAAAAATAGCTTATGACAGATGCCTTAAAACTGCCATAGAATCTATCATTGGATTTGTAAGAGAATCTATCATAATTGACTAAAAATAGTCGATTCTCTTACATCCTATCATAACCCATCTTGGTCACCAAATTTCCATGCATTCAAAGATGCCTTATGACGCATCATAGAATCTATCATATGTCATAGATTCCAAAGTGGGATTCCTATGTCCACTTGGGATGATTATGTGCCATCCAATCACCTCCAATAGGGATGCCACCCAGTCGATGGGTCCCAATTAATGACATGACACCATAGGAAATTAAATAATGCAAATAAATACATTAATAC
Source organism: Sequoiadendron giganteum (assembly GCA_007115665.2). Lineage (NCBI taxonomy): Eukaryota > Viridiplantae > Streptophyta > Pinopsida > Cupressales > Cupressaceae > Sequoiadendron > Sequoiadendron giganteum. Next base: position 47,676,922 of record CM021107.1, on the reverse strand, counting down.
ATCAAATAAATGAATGTTAGGACTCTAAGGTTGAGACACATTAATCCCAACAAGATTTTGCACATGACCATAGAAATCTATATGGATGATCTCACAAATTATGGGGAAACATATGATGAAGCACTTAATAACCTAGAGAAGGTCTTAAAGAGGTGTCAAAAACAAAATCTATCCCTAGGTCATGAGAAATTTTTCATGATGATGAGGCAAGAGATTGTGCTAGGACATTTTTTTATCAAGTTAAGGGATTCAAGTGGATCCAAATAAGATTGAGATAATCTCCACACTCCCTATGCCACAAAAACAAAGAGATGTCAGGCATTTTCTAAGACATGTTGATACTATAGAAGATTTATTTAGGGCTTTAGAAAAATTACAACACATTTATTTGTTTTACTCACAAAGGATATAGAATTTGAGTGGACCACATAATGCCAACACTCTTTTGAAGCACTCAAAATAGCATTGACCAAAGTACCTGTCTTGAGAGGACCAAATTGGACTTTTCCTTTTCACATACATATAGATGCTTCTAACTTTTCTATAGGAGTAGTACTTGGATAAAAGGAAGGTAATAAGGAGTATGTCATATACTACATTATCAAGAACTTACAAGGAGCAGAACTCAACTACACAATCATAGAAAAAGAGATGTTAGCAGTTGTTTATACAATTAACAAGTTTAGGCAGTACATCACAAGATATCCAGTCTTCATTCACACTAATAACACTACAATAAGGTATTCAATAAATAAACCTATGGTTGGTGGAAAACTTGGAATTCGATATTACTATAGTGGATAATCCTAGAAAAGTGAATGTGGTGGCAGATTTTTTATCTATACTACCAACTCAATTATCAGAAGATGTTGTTGATGATAGTTTTCCAAATGAGCATTTATTTTTTCTAACTCTGAATACACCTTGGTTTTTTGATATTGCTAATTATCTAGTGGCAGGATAGATACCGCCTCATTTCTCCCTAGAGAAAAGAGACAATTGGTACACAAAAATTTTCCCTACTCCTGGATAGTTGGTTATTTATTTTATACGGGTCCAGATAATATTATGAGGAGATGAATAAAAGAGGATGAGGTATATGATATCCTCAAAGCCTGCCATGATGAACCCTATGGGGGACACTTTATAGCAAAGAGGATAACACTCAATATTCCCACCACTATCTATTACTGACCAACTCTTCATAAGGATGCAGTGAAATATATAAGGAGTTGCAACAAGTGTCAAAGAATGGGTAGGCGTACTAGAATAGATGAGATTCCTTTGCAACCACAGTTGGAACTAGCACCATTTGATAAATGGGGGCTATACTTCATTGGCTCAATATCACCAGCATCCAATAACAAGGAGTATATCTTAGTTTGCACAGATTATCTAACAAAGTGGGTTGAATTCAAAACATTGTAATTTTCCAAAGATGGAAATGTGAGAAAATTTCTATATGAAGACATATTTACAAGGTATGGAGTGCCTAGAGAGATTTTAATAGATCAGGGTCCCCAGTTCACATCAAATTTGATTACCAAATTGGTCCAAGAATATGAAATAAGGCATAAGAAATCAACACCCTATCACCCTCAATCCATTGGGCGGGTGGAAGTAACAAATAGGGAGATCGAAAAAATCTTGACCAAAACAATGCAGATTCACAGGAAAGATTGGGAAGCTAGGTTGCCTGAGGAAATATGGACCTATAGGACAACTTGGAAGACTACAACAAGGTTTACACCATATGACTTGGTGTATGGAAAAAAAATAGTGCTTCCTATTGAATTTGAATACAAAACACTTAGGAAAGAAGTTGAATTAGCTATGGACTTGAAAGTAGCACAAAAATAAATATTACACAATATGAATGGATTAGATGAGATAAGAATGGATGCACCACATTAAGATTGTTCATAAATAGATATTCAAATGGAATGATCAGTTTATCAAATCAAATGAGTTGAGTATGGGTGATTGGGATTTGTTATATGATTCAAGGTATATAAATTATAAAGGGAACCTACAAACAAGGTGGTTAGGACCATATAAAATACAACAAGTTTTCCTAAATGGAGCAGTAAAGTTTAAAAAAATTGATGTGATCAATTTTTCACTACTAGTTAATGGCCATAGACTAAACATTTACAAAAATATAGCACAAAAGGATGATTTTTTTCTTTCTCTAATACAACAATATGGACCAGATAGTGCTTCTGATAAAGGCATTATATCAGATAGTGATCATGACAAAGACATTGAACCAGATAGTAATCCTGATAAATACATTGTAACAAAGATTCAATAGTAGATACTACAAGTTCTCCAATTGACTCATAAGATGAGCTACATAGTTCACCTACCGAGGTCAACTAGGTATAATTATCTATCACACTTCATGTGCACACACTACACAGGTGAAACAATCAACAATCCTTTTCAATTATACTTCACAATTCAGTAGGGATATATAGCTTCATCAATAAAAACTTGACAAAATTTAGAGTGACCTATTGTTGAAGGTACCCACAACACTCGCCTATCAAAAATTTCATTTTTTCTTCCAACTTAATTGCATTTCATCCGTATACACTTCATTCTTCCATACAAGCAACCATATAGCTATAATTTTATTACATGCATCCTAACCCATCATATCCCACGTCATATTCATCAGTTTCCATACATTAAGCATATCATTTCATATCTCATAAGCCATACATTCTACAACCTTTCAATTACCATGCATAAATATTTCATTTCATATATCACCAATTGTAATTAAGCAACAATCAAATCACAATCACGCTGCAAACACTCCTAATCAGCTTCACATGAGCTAAGTTCAATTTTCTCCACTTTAGCAGGTACACATACTACTTTTCCATAATTATCATGGATTGTGATTTTTTTTGACATGTTTACATTTTTAATTTTGCATGCTTCATATTCATCATCATATTTCCACTACATGTAATAAAACCCTCAACCTTCAAAAGTACGATTAAGTGAGGTCACTTAATAGCTTAAGTTGGGGGGAGAGTAGATTTTTTTGGTTTTCAAAATTTTCTTGAGTTTCAAGCCAAAATCAAGCCACCAAAAACCTTTATGCAACCCTTTGTCATTTATGTCATTTGTTTTTCCCCATTTCTAAGTCATAATTCAATCCATTTCAAGCTTAGAGGGAAAGAAGCAATTGAGTTTAAAGAACATAAGTATACATATAGAAAGGATTGGTGTGGTTGAAGTTGTAAGAAAAAATAGAGCAGTTTACCATCATATGTGGAGATATAGTTCAGAGAGAACCATTTGCACATCAACAGTTATTGGAAGATAGATTGGTTCTACCTGTTTTTAGAAAAGTAGGATGGTTGGATTATTTCTTGAAGCTGACATAATATAACGAGGACATGACACAATAATTTGTAGAAATACTTCAAAATGATGAAGTCATTATTCGAGGGTTAAGGGTTGATGCTTTGAATGTTGCAATTGCAGAAGTGTCTGGCTTGCCAAGAGAAGGAGATGAATTCCCAATCTGAGCAAATGTTGTAGCTGCAGAGATGAATTTAGAGAACATGGAGAGAACCTCGAATCAACATCCCAAGGTACTAAAAGGTTATCATTACCATAGATTTGGGTTTATGTTGTTGCATATGTTGTCAAGTATCTTACATGTGATGGTAGGCAACCTCTTTTATACACAGTGCATTTCAAGCTTTTGATCCATCTTCCTCATAATATGAGGGTTAATGTTCCTAATTTTATTTATAACCTATTGAAATGAATGGGTTCTGAATATAAAAGGAAGAGAAATAATACATCATTGTCATATTATTGCTTAGTCACCCTATTGGTAAAAATAATTTTAAGGGTTTAGCATCCACATGTTTCATGAGAAATCTTCTTAATGTCTAATCATATCAATAACATTTTTGAAGAACTAGTTGTCCCAAAAAAATTGGAATCACCTGCTACATTAGTGAGGGAAATGCCCTCTGGATCACCTGTTACTTCACCTACCCATGGTAGAGGAGAACCAGAGGAGCAAAGTCTACAAAATTCACCACCCACAGCCTCTGAGCAACCTGAAGTAGAGGATATCCAAGAAACCCCAACTTATTCCAAAACACCAAGAACCAGGAAGAGGAAAGGTGGGTCTTCCTCTACACCCACAAAAGTGTAGAAGAAGAAATCCACCCCGCCAAGGCGTTCACACCACCTGAAAAAGAAGGGTGTTATGAGGGGTTCAATCAAGAAGCAAGAGAAATAAAATATGTTGATAGTGGAAACAAGTTCAAAACTAAAAGAAGATGTGTATGGGAATGTTCATACATTGGTTAACGAAAATGGTATATCTCAACTACCTCTGAATCTAGTTCAAAGGATGTTTTTGTTGCCAAAAAGATAGGGAAGAGAACCCCACAAAGCCCTAATAGTGAGGGTTGTGATTATACTATGGGTGACGATCAGTTTTTAGAGAAGGATAAAAAAAAATTTATAGAAGAGAGGAATGTCAAGAAAGAGTTGCAGGAAGCCTTGGACATAATCAAAAAATTAGAGAAATTGGTAAAGTCTTATGAATAGAGAGACAAAGAAAGAGACTTAAAAAATAAGGAGTTGGAGGAGAAGTTTCACACATATGGGCATGGGTATAAACTAGACTTACTTGCACAAATTTCCATGGTGAAGTTAGGAAATACATAAATTGTAGCTGAGAGCAGAAGACCCCCTTTCATAAGAACTCCAACTTATCACACTACAATGTCTCTAGGGTATCAGTTATGGAAAATAACTCAAGAATTCTCCCAACAAAGAGAAAAGTGGGAGAATGAAAAAGAAAGGATGATTTCAGACCATAACAAAGTATTTGAAAACAAGGACGCTGAATTGAAAAAGATGACAGTTAAAATTCAGGAGATAGAAAACAAGGCTATACAATTCATCAAATGCAGACCTCCTGCTAGAATTTATGCTTTGTTTTTATAGGATAAATTCTTGATTTTCCAATTCATTCAACTAATCAATAACTTTCCAATTTCCATGAGCAGGAAATTTGACTTTTTACATATTTTTTTGATGCTACACCGATATGTAGGATCGGTTATGTGAATTTTATTTGCATAAGTATGTTGTGTCAGATAATATAGAATGGGACCTATTGATATTTGTGGGTGATTTACAGATCGGGGAATTAGCTTCCTACTTAAGAAATGATAAATAGAGGGGTGAAATAATGCAGGATTATGTTGGAAGAGAAATTAATTGCTCTCCAAGTCATAAAAGAGTCCAAGAACCCCAGTGTAATAATAGAAGAATTGATAGAACTTCTAGAGTATAAGGGTGTAGGAAAGAAAATTATGAATTTAAGAATAAATGGTTATAATATGATGCAAAGAATAATGGTAGGTCTTATCCATCATTATTTTCATTTTAGATAAGAAATATGGGAAAGTTTGACCCATAAATTACAGAAAAAGGAACCCCACTCTGTATAAAAATTCATAGCCATGCTTGAAAGGACCCACAAGTACATGGACATTGCCAAATAAAAGGGACTTGCATGGGTACATCTTAACTTCTAGCCACCTATGCTTCTCTACCCAGTGCCACATTGGACAGGAGAAAAGAATGCAAAACAAGAGGAAGCTAGGAATGTCAAATGGGTAAGACTTTCATGCTATGAAGGTTTTTATTTGAAGTAGTTGAAAGGAGTGGATGTGACTACAGATCTCGGGGAGATGACCTTACAGTATAACCTCTAGTCTTAAAATACTTTTCTTGAGAACAAGAAAATTTCTAGTTGGGGGGAATGATGAGGCCAATTATTAGCTAGTTTAATATTATTTAGTGCATACTTTTAGACATTTCCAAATACTCGTTTCATACATATTCCTGAACTTTACTATATTTTTATGATCATCATGCAACTTGAACCTGGTTGTAGTATATGGAAATATGATTATGGTATGTTAGTAATTGCACGGTTAATGTGTGAATATGTATGGAATGCAGTATATATCTATGTTTAAACTAGTGAAACAAAAATCGAGAAAAAAAACCTGATTAATCCCGATTTTTTAAAAGGATGATTTTTTCCCCAATTTAAAAAAATATATTTGACCTTTTGGTCAACGATTTTTCCCATTTCAAACTAAAAAATTTCCAAAAGAAATGCATTTAAAACCTACAAAAAAATTGAATAAAATCATGTTGATTTTTGCGTGAAAAAAACCATGAGACCATAGCTTGTTGTTTACTATTATGCTTTGGTAATTTTTTTCCAAGCATCCATAGCTTGTTCAAGAGCACTTGTTTTAGGATTTTAGCCATAGCAACAAGACAGTGACCTACTTGATAAAATTCTTTGGTAGACATGTATGAACAATGTGGTAGCATAAACAAGGCAGTGAACTAGTTGAAAATTTACCTCAAAGAAATGTGGTTGCTATTGATGTCATGGAATTCCATCACCATGAGACCACATTTCTTTGAGGAAATTTTTGATCCAGATAATGAGTGGATTGCTAGTGATGAATTTCTTGAGGCTGAGGATATTGAGACCCTAGCAGAGTCCAACTTTGATACTCATTTGACTGAATGACTTAGGAGAGGCAATGTGTTACACCCCAATTATGTATTTACTATTTACTATTACTATATAAGGTAAATTTGAATGTAATTTAATTATGAAGGTGAATAAATTGTGCTTGCACTTTGTTATCAACGAATTATGAATGAATGTTATTTCATTTAATGATATGTGAAGAAATGAATATATATGAAATGGATGGCTATTGAATTGATATTCTAACTATGGAGGTGTATTATGTGTAATGCATATTTTGTTAACATCTGACTACTGTGTGTATGTGTTAGTTGGATGCAGGCATATGTTCAATCCTCTAGGTGGAGAAGAGTATCATTTAGGAGAAGATCTCGATCGAGTAACTAGTAACATAACCTATCTGAGCTTACACACACTCACAATAGAATAGTTGAGTCAAGTTATTATGTTGGGAATTGGAAAGTCATCTTTAGTTGGGCGTGTCTGCATTAGTAAGGTATTGATTACTATTAAGGGCATTATTGGAGGATGGAGTTTATTATTTCTTCCCTATAATACTATGCTTGTATTGATGAGTTGAACACACATGGAATATAGGTATATGTATATGTATATAAATATATCGTACATAGGTACCAATCAATATGATGGTAATTGTGTATGTGCTTGGTGTGCAATTGAATGTGTATATATATGTATATATGATATATACATGTATCGATACACACGTATGTTTGGCAAATAGACATTCCCATATGAATGTATCAATATATGTACACATACATATACATGTACATAGAGGAATATATATGTACACAATCGATATAATTATTATTACTATGAGAATGATAACTTCTTTGTATTCATTTGTATGTCGAATGTATACATACTTTATTGACATTAGATATATATACATACACACACACACACATATATATATGTGCTAACAGAGAGAGGCTGAGAGTATTCGAGCGGTTCAACCATGAACACTTAGACTCTTAGATCTGGTAAGATGTGAACCTGTGAGGCCAAGAGGTTGGGTTGGTCGTGAGGCTGGTTGTGACAATCATTTGTGAGGAGTTGAAGGGAATCCACACAATATGTCATGAGGAAATTTTAACTGTGTGAAGATTATTTTTTGTGTTGCCTGTATTCTTTCTCCAGATGAACAAGATGTAATCTCCTAAAGAGCATAGCTCTGGTTTTGTATTGTAACCATTTTTTTTACTGAATAATACATGTGAGTTGAGTGTTTTGGAGGGTGGGGTTTTTTACCCCAAAGGTTTTTCCCCACATAAATCTGTGTGTTCAATATTGCTTTATCTTTCATGGTTATCTATTTATGTTGAATCTGTCTTTTGTTTGCATTCACTTCTCTTAGAGGATCAATGGGGGATCAACTGTGTCTGTTTTCGCTTTATGGCATAGTTGGCTGTGTCTTTGTTGTGATTTTGAATTTAAATCACTAAGGCACTATTGTCTTAGATGTCTATCTTGATGACAAAACCAAACTCCTTATCCCCAACAAGTGGTATCAGAGCATGTTTAAAGGAGGTCAAGGCTTGATGATACCAACAAGTGGTATCAAATTCTTCCCCTGGTTACTGAAGTTCTGGGTATTTCTCCTGTGATGATTTCTTAGCCTAACAAGCTTGAGGATATCTAGAGAAATCGGTTGGTGATTGATCCTTCGATGAGTGGAAGTGGGTGCTTCATTGATTCAACACACAGTTTTGAAACACATTGGAGATGATTGGATTTGGTCATGTTGTGGCAACATGGTATGAGGCTCCTGGCTCATAACAAAGTTCCTGATGCAAAGGGCATGAGATGTGATTATGCTTGTGTTGCAGCGAAGCATGGTTTCATACTGGGTATCTATGTGAGAGGCTCCCTAGCGGTATGGACTTGCTTGTGTTGTTGATCAACTATGGAGAGTTGTGCTTGTGATGGGTGTTTTTTGACTTAGCACTGAAGGCAGTTTCTCTGGTGCTTTGATTGCATGGAGGCTATGAAGTGACCTTGGTGGTCTGCAACTTCTGGATATCCTGGCTCTCTCATTTTCTTGTGCATGATTGTGGCATTGGAACTGGTCTGAAATGGACTTGTTGTTCCTGTGTGCCTGTTTCTTGCACTTGCATGGTTCAGATTCATGTCTTTGGCTCTGAAGGTTTTCTGTAGAATTTCCTAAAAAAATTATGTTGCTTTTTCATGTTCTTTCATTATTTTGGTTAACCATGATGGTTGTGTGTAGACTCTTGAGTCATCCAGATGAGCAGTGAATATGAAGTTGCGTGGGTGTTTTATAAACACTGTGGTTTTGTAGGTTTTACACAGTCAAGAAAAACTTGTGGTTTGTGGAGTTGTTGTCTGCTATTTTCTAGATCTTGGCTTTTGGTGTGTGACTGGATGAGATAGCTACAGTTCAACTTGTTTGGAGGAGAGTTGTCTTCTCTGCATGGGAGTGTTGGTATGAGTTTCTCTTTCAACATTCTTGTGGTATGTTTGTTGGTTTCCTAGACTATGGTGTTTGGGTTGTGGACGTGACTGGAAAATCGGATTTGTTTCTGATCTAGTGTTTGAGTCATGCTTGTCTACTTTGGTTGTTCTCTTTGATGATCTCAGTTTTGTAGTTTCCAGTGCGATGATAGATTTGCATGTTTTTATTTGGTTGCATCCACAAGTTGTGCAATGTTTTGGGTTGTCCTTACCTACATGTTTTTTGTGAGACAACTCTGAAGTAGACTATCAATATCTATGAGGTTGTAACTGTGTGGTGCAGATCTGTTAGCTGGCCTTGTTTGTGGTCACTTGTGCATTGGCGTGGTTCTTTTGAGATAAGAGGAGGAATGGCGTTTGAGTACCTGAATAGTTAGTGATGGGGACCTGAAGCATGTGGATCACGGTGTCATGGAAAGTTGGATACACTAGCTAGTGTAAGATTTTGACAATGATGGGGTGGTTGGTCATGATGCTTGGAGAGCTCGATATCACAATTCAGTGGGAGCTTTAGTAGTGACTATGGATTCATCACTTGGTGGTGAATGATCTTCTTTGGTGTTGCAGATGCTTCTTGAGGACTCTTAGATCCTGTTGTCACAGAAGAGTTCTTTCGCATCTACATGGTCACTATTTGAAGATGTGCAGCATCTTGGAGCCATGAAGGACCTTGGTAGTCTTTGGATGAGATGGTGGTGCTTGACAGGTGATGTTGGTTTAGATTTTGTTTGCTTTATGTCATGGTATACTCTTGCTTGTGCATTAGAGTTTTGGCATGTTTCTTTGATCTTGAGACCATTGCTTATTCACTTGAAGCATGGTATCTCCTAATGGGGATGTGTAGATCATGGTGTCATGATAAGTTCTTGTCCTAGGTTTGGAGCTTTGACAGTGGTCTGGGGTTTCTCTTTGTTTTGAGTGCATTGGTCATATGCTGGAGGACTTCATGTTTATTGTAGTGATGCAGTTTGGAGTTAGCATGAGATGACAGGTGTTGGTGCTCATGGATGCATGGAGAATAAGGTGAGGCTGGAATTCTTTTGAGAATTTTGTTGTTAGAACTGAAAGTCCGAGTATCCTGCACCTTGGTTGAATGTGAATTCAACAAAGACCTTGTAGGAGAATGCTCTTGGGTAAGTCACGGTGGCTTGTATATCTTGGAGGAGCATGTTTTCTTTTCTTCTTGGTCTGCTTGGCACGGGTGTTACTTTGAAAGATATTTTCCCATTATATCTTTCAAATGTGTGTTATGCTTTATCTTTCATGATATGAATCTTGAGTTTTTTTTGAGATTCTGGAGGATTCATAAAGGAAGGTTGATAGCATAGTGGATCTCCTTGTGCTTTTGAGGATTGATATGAAATGTTTATATGGGTTAGTCTGATCTTATTTGAGGTTCTTACTATAAGTGTGGAATGAGGTAAATAACATAAATACACTTCTTAATATGACATTATATCAATGATTAAATAAATTGAATCAATTCAACAAAGTAATCAATTGAAAGCATCCTATTTCTCTCTATCTCCAAAGATTTATTAAATCCTACTTTGCTCTCAGATTGTGTAAGCATATAAGACTGTTAAAATGACTATCTGAAGAACGAGATGATGATAATATAATGCTAAATGATAAATCAATTAAACTAGCATGATATTGATGTGAAACAGATAAATGCAGCTCCAAGAGGCAGCCATTGTTGTGAAGCTTGATTGTTGAATTGCTTGATAGTTGATGCTTGATAGTTGATGCCTGGATTCCTGCAGAGTAAGGGTGCAAAAGCTTGATTATCTGGATCCTTTTCTTGGTTCAATGAGGCTTGTATTTATAGATTTCCTGGCTGTAGAAATGCAGTGGGAAAGCTTTGAGAGGCTTGGATTCAATCTGGAGGATTGAATGGTGAGAGATGGAGGAGATTGAGAGAAAGATGGAGATTGTCTCTACCCATGAAAACACCATGCAAGAGAAGAGGAAGGATTGATGGAAGAAGATTGAGAGATCAAATTCCAAATTTGTCTCCAATTTGTCTCCAAAACTTCTCGTGAAGTTTCAAAGCATTAATTGTGACAAATTTAGACATAGATTGGACATAGAAAATCTAATTCATTTTTGAGAGAATGTAGATTGGAATATTCCTTTATGCTTAATTCAAATATTTTGATTTATTTAAATTAGGAAAGGGAGATAAATAATTTAGTAAAACAAACTATAGGATAGTCGTTTATTAAATTAATCAGAGGAATATGGTAATTAATCCATAAAGTGTTTGACCTTATTTAATTAATTCGAGAATGATGTGATAGATTGAAATAGGGATTTGATAATTAAATCGAACAAAGTATTTAATTTTGTTTATTTAATTAAGATGAATTTGAATGTGAACTATATAAAATAAATATTTCTATTTATTTAAACAGTAGAGGAAATAGAATAATTAATCAAATAATGTGTATTTAATTAATCGGATGCTCCAGACCAATTTTAGGTGTATACACTTACAACCATGGATTTTTTGGATGTTGTTAAGGATTTTCCTTTGGGATGTGAAGAATATCATTCTTGACATAGCTGGCATATAGAAGTGTTTGTAGAAGGGCATATTTTTGATTTGTTGTTTCTCTCTAATCTGGTCTTGTTCTTCCTGATTGTTCTTTTGATTTTAGATGTGAGTTGCCTTTGTGGTGCCAAGTTGGTCACAGTTTGTGGTCATGTGTTGTCACTTGGGTGATGAAACAAAGGTGCCTGTGCTTCTTTCTTTAGTCAGGTTTGGAGGAGTTTGGAATAATTATGGAAGACAGTTGATAGAAACATTTCTTGTAGCAGGTGGTTGCAGGTGTTGCAGATCGGTGTGGATGTTCCTTGGAACTACATGATTACTCATTTCTATGTGCGGAGATTGGTGAACTTAGTATGCCTGGATCATGTGTGATGGTGTTTTTTTTGCATCCATCTAGACAGTACCCTTGTAGTGGGAGTACTTGGATGTGTTTGGTCTTCTGATTGGTTGACACAGGGTGCTCGTTTGCTATTGAGATGGGTGGTTTTATGATGGCATGAGTCTGTTGTTGCTTATCATACCTTCGAGGTATGGATGGTTGTACGGACTAGCACGAGTTGTGGGTGCTATGGTCAACCACGTGGGTTTGGTCAGCTGGACGAGGACAGTCAGGTCACTAGTTGTTGTTCTGGTTGATTGGTGTTCTTGTTCTGGAGAGTTGCAGTTTGTGTCTTGTTTCTTGTGCTTGCTTTGGTGCCTTGTTGTTTTTTTTTGTTTTGCCTCTGCCACCTAAAGGGTAATTTTCTTTTGTTCTTGAGATTGGTGCATTTACGCCTTGGCTTGTTCCTTTTCCTGCCTTGGATGTTTGGAGCAGTTGCCTAAAATGGTGGACATTTTGAATGTTGTTTGCAGTAGTCTTGGTTGGAGCGTGAGAGCATTGTTGTGGTCTTTGTTCGAGTTTTTGGAGGAAGCTTGAAATTCTTTGGCAAGTGGGAGATTGTTGGGAAAGTTTTCCTTAACTTTCTGGTCTTTTCCCTTGAAGATTTAGGCATTTTTCTTCATGTTTGTGGCCTTTACTGCCATACCACTGCCTTTTCTTTCCTTGGTGGTGCGGTTGTGCGGTTTACCGCGGGCCACTCTCTCTGGCAGTTGGGCGGTGCTACCGCTATACTGTAGAGGTATCTTGGAGGTGGCGCGGTTGTGTGGTGAGTGGCTGAGTGGCAGAGATTTGTCTTACCACCTTACCGAGGGGTGCTCCTATTGGTGGCAAGGTAACGCAGTGAACGGAGCTATGGTGGCGACCTAGAAAAGGAAGCAGTTACCGCCCTACTATAGAGGCTTATTCTTAAGCCATGGTGGGCACGGTAAACTGTTGACGATTAGTGGCAGTGGTCTGGTGGCGGTTACCACCCTACCACGGTCGGTGCTCAGAGTGACCGCAGTGGTCGCGGTAAGACCACTGGCAGTCTGCCAGAGTGGTTACCACTCTACCGCGGTGAGACCTAGCGGTCTTTGCGGTAGTGCGGTATGACCGCTGACGGTCTGCTGGGCGGTTACCACCATACCGTGAGGCAATTCCAATAGGGTTGCGATAGTGTGGTGGGAAGGAGAGATGGAGGATGGTGAATTCTTGGGTGAGCTCAGGCGAGCTCACGGCCACATCGTGGTTGGGTTGAATGGACTCGGCGGTAACATGGTAGGAGCTTGGATGGGCTCGGAGCTCGGTTGACCGAGTTGGACTTGACTGTTAGAGCGACCAGTGAATGAGATGGAAACACGTGGAAGGTTCCTTGTGATCCCATTGGCCGATGTTTTATTTTTGATGTACGACTGAGCTGCATTATTATAGCAAGGTTGGCGGACATGTCTGAGACCGGATTTAATGTTGTGCAACTTGATGCTTGTGGATTAAGCGGTGCACATAATCAGAAATGGAAGGCTTGCAGGTGGATAGAATATTATCTTGATGACTATTGCTGGCAGGGATGGGATGAACAGGTTGGCACATAGTATATGTATTCTGGTGTGCGGATCGATACAGATGATGAGCGATAATAGAGAGAGGTTGAGAGTGTTTGAGCGGTTCAACCATGAACACTTAGACTCTCAGATTTGATAAGATGTGAACCTGTGAGGCCAAGAGGTTGGGCTGGCCATGAGGCTGGCTATGACAGTCATTTGTGAGGAGCTGAAGGGAATCTACATAGTATGTCATGAGGACATTGTAACTGTGTGAAGATTCTTTTATGTGTTGCATGTATTCTTTCTCTAGATGAACAAGATGTAATCTCCTGAAAAGCATAGCTTTGGTTTTGTATTGTAACCGTTTTTGTTACTGAATAATATATATGAGCTGAGTGTTTTAGATGGTGGGGTTTTTTACCTGAAAGGGTTTTCCCCACGTAAATCTGTGTGTTCAATATTGCTTTGTCTTTCATGGTTATCTGTTTATGTTGAATTTGTCTTTTGTTTTCATTCACTTCTCTTCGAGGATCCATGGGGGATCAACTGTGCCTGTTTCCGCTTTATGGCATAGTTGGTTGTGTCTTTGTTGTGATTTTGAAATGAAATCACTAAGGCACCGTTGTCTTAGATGTCTATCTTGATGACAGAACCAAACTCCTTATCCCCAACAATATATACATGTATTGATACACACGTATGTTTGGCAAACATACATGCCCATACAAATGTATCAATATATGTACACATACATATACATGTACACAGAGGAATATATATGTATATATATGTACACAATCGATATAATTATTATTACTATGAGAATGATAACTTGTTTGTATTCATTTGTATGTTGAATGTATACATACTTTATTGACATTAGATATATATACATACACACACATATATATATATATATGTGTGTGTGATATTATTGTATATGTACATATATATGTATATGTACATATATAAATATATATGAATATATTCTTGGAGATCGATTAATATATGTAATGCTTGGAGGCCAATTTGTTTACATAAACATAGGCCGATTATATATAACATATACAAATAATTTAAAGGCCAAATACAATATATATTGGAATTGAGTAAAGATTGAACAATATTTTATTTATTACACAATAGTTAAGTCGATATACCATAGTCGATGCTATGAGATAGAATATCTTTGACTTAGTAAACAGTAATTTACTTTTGGATGCCTTATCATGAAGCAATGGGAAGTAAATTGTAAAATTCATGATAATAGGAAGAGTTATATCAAGGCAATGAATTGGTCAAAACATATTTATGTGCTTGAATGACTCTTCATTCCTTTGTTTTCTACTAAGCTTAGACTTAGTCAACTTTGTATATGTGTTACATTTTGACAATAGATTGTTTCAAGAGGTAAGCCACGCCCAAACAAATAGGAAGAGGCTCCATACTTGGCACCCTTTTGTGAAGTTCTATTTCTTGTAGAAGCCCATTTTGGAAACAATTCAATTATTATTATTTGATCATGTGCAGATTGAAAAGTTCTTAAACTATTTTCAGTCATAGAGGTCAAGCTATGGCATTTTATGTTGATTATACTCTTTGCTTATTCGATGCCTTTTAGCTGAGTTGGGTGAGTTGACTGCATGGATTAAGTTGTCAGTTTACATGCCTTTTTTGTAGGCTATAAAATCTCATTTTTGTTGTATAAATAGAGAGGCAAAGCTCTCATTTGGGACACACTTCTCATTCTGCAAACTTATTCTACTATTTTACTCTGTTGCATTATACCATGAGAGTTGAGAGTTGTTTTGTGAGAGATGAGAATTATTTGTGAGAATATTACATTATTTGAGTTAGAGTCATGCCTTGGGTTGATAAAGTGAAGCTAGGAAGTTGTTGTAGAAGGTTGGGCATCAACCAATCAATTGGATAAGTGTAATACAGGCATGAGGATACATCTTCCTTTATTTTTCAATGTTTATGAAAGATTGATTCTTGAGTGCTTTATTTGATCTATTGAGAATACTTGCATTTTGGAAATATAGCATTTAATTTGAAAGGTAAATATAAGTTATTTATGTTGTTTTGTGAAGTGCTTATAATTACTCCATAATAGGAGGGATTGTTTGTCATAGGTATTAATATACTAGATATGATTAAACAAGGGTAGCTTAAGGGTTTCTCATAGCTAAGTTATTTGATTATACTAGATAGCTAGTGGGTTACTCCTAGGATTGTTTTTCCATTGAAGGGAGGGAGCTTGTACATATACTTTGTGAGAAGGAATACCCTAGAGTTTGTAAGAAAAGTGACAGGCTATTTTTGGGGTTAAAGATTACCCATTGGAGGAAATACCTATGCATAGATTATAGTGGCCTTAAGTCAAATCGATCTTAAGTAGAGTAAGTGAAAATAATTACCATCACTCAAAGTACTGAGTGGCTCCACTATCAGTTCACTATGTCCATGTAGTGCATGCTAGTCCTGATTGTAGGGTTACAAGTTCTACTCATGTAGGACAAAGCACTAAGCTCAGTGTGGTTGTCATACAAGGTTACTCCACCAATCTCTTTGTCAAAGGATTGGGTAATATATCATATGATAGATTTGTTGGGGACTGCATATGAGTTTGTGGTTGGAAAAAAAGTGTTTGAGTGATGCTTCTTATCCTCAGTAGGCAACATAAGACCGAGATTTGAAAGGCGGATCTCTGACCATCTATATCTATTGCTTTGAAGCTTGGTTGAGCTATGTATGTACTTGTACAAATTCTTGGAATATTGTAGTTTGTGAAATTATTATATTGAAATGGAATCTTTGTTGTATATTGTTATGGAATCTATGTTCATTTTTTCTCAATAAAGAAAAGAAAAAATTTATTGCAATGGTTTAAATTACATAGTTTATTTACTTGCAAAGTGAAAACTTAGGAAAAATTACTTTAGTGAATGGTTGGCATGTTACATATGGTATTAGACCTACCAGGTTTAGCTATGAGCTCATCATAATTTTTGTCCAACATTATCTAATGTTTGGAAATTCTTGTGGTAGGATGATGTGTCCCAAGTTAGTTGCTAGAAAGTTAGTAATTAGGAATGAGTGCTACCTCAAGTCCAAGAAGGAAAGAGAGACCATCACTAGAAAAATTGAGGGTACAAACTATGATAATGCCATCTCTGGTTAAGAGAAATTGAAACCTTTAGTCACACATTTTCTTGAATCAATGATGTGAAGAGAAAGATGAAGATGTAGGCCAATTACAACTACCTACTTCCATCTCACCAGAGAAATCTGAATCTTTATCACTTTTCAGGCATATGCCCTCGGAAGGAAGTGTTAGTCCAACATTTATCTTTAGGGACCCTAGAGTTCTTCCAATGATGGAAGTAATTGTAATTTCATTGAGTAATGAGTCTAAAGGTCATGTACCTCACAACTATGTATCGGATGAAAAATTTGAAGGCTATTACCCATTTTGGGATAGGTATGAACAAATGAGAGATGAGCAATAATCTCAATCTGTAGGATATACTCCATTAAGTTGTGTCTGAGAGTGAACCTGAGGGATACTCTCCATGTGAATATCTAAATAGTCACTCCATGTAATCAAAGAGATATTAAGATCCTTGAGAAATGAATAAAATCATGTTTTTATCAAAAAGTGTGTGCTTAAGTCTTATGTGGAATTATTTATGTGTGATTGATAGCTCATTTTAATGTTTTCCCTAAGATGAATGATAATGAATTAGTCTAACATGGATGAACCTTCAAGTAAAATCCATTCTTTTGAATATGGTAAGGACACGAACCAATCCTAGCAGAATCAAAGAAGTTTGCCAAGGATCAGTAGGAGTTGAAGCTAGACTGGACCAAATCCTAGCAAGTTTGGAAAACCTAGAACAGGAAAGGGTAAAGAATGGAGTTGAGAAGGAAGTTCCAAATAATGAACAATAGGGATAAAACTCTTCTCACAAAAATTATCAAACAGATGACCATGAGAGAGAGAAATCACGTACACCATTTGAGGAAACTAATAGGAATCATACGGCTTCTGAACTTTCTAGGGATATGAAGAAAATTACCCCACCCAAGTTTGAGAGAAGTTCCAGTGGAGATGAATTTGAGGCTTGGTTAGTTCAAATGGAGAAGTATTTTGAGATTTAAAATTATACTAAGCTCACCAAAGTCACATGGGGAGCATACCAGTTAGTATGAGAAGCCTCTAACTAGTGGATACATAAAAAGATGGAATTTAATATAACTCATGGAAACTAATATGGAGTGAATTTGTTGAATTTTTTTGTAAGAGATGGTTACTCCAACTCTATTTTGACCAGAAACTCACAGATTTTTAGAGTTTACGACAAGGTAATATGACGGTCAATGAGTATTGGGAGAATTTTACCCTTCTTCTACGTTATGTTCCTATGTACTAGAAAGATGAACACTTCCGCATAAGAAATTTTATCATGGTACTTAACAGTTAGATCGGAGGAGAGGTGGTTGTTCACGGTCCTGCAACTATGAATCTTGTGTATGAGAAAGCGGTTAAACAAGAGCAGAAGCTCAAGGTTATCTCCATCTGTCATGAAAATAGAGACCGTAAGAAGATTGTGGGAGTTCAAGATAAGACAACCCCAAAGAAGGTGGAATTTGTGCAAATTTTACCAAAGCAAGGAGAAAAATGATCCTGTAATGGTGTAAAGGAATCAATAAGGGGACGTAAGAGGAATGGTTCTAGTCGTGGGAATACCAACAATGCTAGTAGAAATGCTAGTAAATTTGGAGAACCTATAGGGAAGCAAGGACCGAATATTGGATGCTTTACATGTGGAGGATACCACTACGCTAGAGAATGTCCCAATAGGTCTTTTGGGTCACGATCTTATCGTAATCCACTACCTACCCAGCAAGAAATGTTCCAACAAAATATACATGCAGCTATGGACAATCGCCAGGCAAAGTATCAAGTGACTCCAATTAAAACTCTAGGTATTTTGTTTGTCTTACCCATTTATGTAATTATTGATATTGGTGCAACTAAGAATTTCATTTCACCTAGATTAACTAAGAAATTATCTAGAAAGGTTGGATACATGGAAAATTCTTGGGATGTAGAGTATGCAAACTAGATAAGAGCAAAGGTGGAAAAATGTTTGTTCGAAGCTAGGATAGAGCTACCTTGTTTTTCTACAGAAGTAAACCTATATGTTTCACCTTTAGGATCCTATGATGTTATTCTAGGTATGAATTTTCTATGGAGGCATAGGGCTAAGGTAGATTGTCATGCTAAAACTATAGAATGCTTAGATGATCTTGGTAACCAAGTGAAGTTTCAAGGGATACCTAGAGAGCTCAAGATTCGGAAAATCTATGTAATGCAACTATTAAGGGATAAGAAGAAAGGGTGCAAACTATTTGCAGTCAAGATAGAAGAACTTGAAGAGAACCTTGATAACTTTGGATCACAAAGCTTCCAAGAGATAGAAGATGGTGAAATGGATGAAACGAGAATGTTGGATATGGAGAAGTATCCTATACTGAGAAATTTTTCATATGTGTTTCCATATGAGCTACTTGGGTTTCCACCGAAAAGGATATTTGACTTCTCTATAGATATAGTTCCAGGGTCTCAATGTATTTCCAAGGTGCCATATAGGATGACAACAACCAAGATAATGGAGCTTAAGGCACAACTGCATGAATTTTTTTCTAAAGGGTTGATAAGATCAAGTGTATCACCTTGGGGAGCACCAATCATCTTTGTGAAAAATAAGGATGGTACTTTGCATTTGTACATTGATTATCACATGCTTAACAAATCTACGATAAAGAATAAGTATATGTTTCCACACATTGATGATCTTTTTTATCAAATGGGGGGAGTTGGTGTATTCTCTAAGATAGATCTAAGATCTGGATACCACCAATTGAGAATTAAGGATGAAGACATCTTTAAAACTATGTTCAAAACTAGATATGGACACTATGAGTTTATAGTTCTACCCTTTGGTTTAACAAATGCACTTGCAGCATTTATGAACCTAATGAACAGTGTATTTAGGGATTTCCTAGATAAGTTTGTCTTGATTTTTCTAGATGACATCTTGATTTATTCTAAGGATGAGGAGGATCATTGTACACATTAAGAGATAGTCCTACACTGTTTGAGAGAACATATGTTGTATGGTAAACACTCTAAGTGTGCCTTCTTTCAAAGGAGAGTGCATTACCTTGGGCATGTGATCTTGGCAAATAGAATCTCAATTGATCCAGCTAAGATCAAAATAGTGTTAGAATGGCTAGTACCCAAGAATATATCTAAGGTAAGAATCTTTATGGGTCTAGCAACATATTATAGAAAGTTTGTTGCAAATTTATCCAAGATCACCCTTCTGATTACTTCTTTGCAAAAGAAAGGGAAGAAATTTGAGTGGACAAAGAAGTGCCAAGTAGCCTTTGGCCTACTCAAAGAGAAGTTGATTACTGCACTGATCTTGAAAGTAACAGATCCTGAAGGTAACTTTATTGTTATCATGGATGCATCTGGGAAGGGCTTAGGTGGTGTGTTAATGCAAGATGGGCAAGTAATTGCTTATGAATCAAGTAACCTGAAACCTTATGAGCAGAATTAGGCATCTCATGATTTGGAGTTAGCAGTTGTGATTCACACATTGAAAATGTGGAGGCATTACTTGTTAGGGGAGCCTTTTGAGATGAAAATTGATCACTATGGGTTTAAGTATCTATTCACTCAACCTAATTTGAATTCTAGACAAAGGAGATGGTTGGAATTAATATTGGATTATGACTTCAACATCAATTATATCAAAGGAAAGGAGAATCAAGTTGCCAATGGCTTGAGTAAAAGACATCATATTATTTCAATAGTAATAATTCAAATCGACTTTAAAGGAAAATTGTTGCAAAAATGCAAAGAGGATGAGTACTATTTTCAAGTCAAGCAAACACTCACAAGAAATCTACATGATACTAGGTATGAAGGTTTTCATTTTGAACCTAATGGATTACTTTGATATAAGGGGAGAATTTATGTACCTGGCATAGAAGAGTTAAGAGATATAGTATGAAAAGAAGTACATGAAGCACCATACTTTGGGTACCCTAGAGTGACAAAAATGATGGCAGATGTGAAGCTATTATATTTTTAGAAGGTGATGAAAGGAGATATTGCTAGATTTGTGGCTAGGTGTCCTAAATTTCAAAGGGTGAAATCAGAGCATCATCATCTTGTAGGCTTTTTATACCCACATGATATACCGGAGAGAAAGTGGCAAGTCATAAGTATGGACTTTGTGCAAGGATTGCCTATGTCAAGGAATAAGCACAATTCCATTCTTGTAGTTGTAGATAAGCTTACCAAAGCAGCACATTTCATACCCAGGAATTTAACTGACGGAGCACCTGCCATAGCAAGGAAATTTATGCACAAGAAGTGTTTAGGTTGCATGGGATTCCTAAGAATATTATCTTGGATAAGGATGCACGAATCACTTATAGGTTTTGGAAAACCTTGTTTTCTACACTAGGGACTCAACTGAATATTAGCTCAACATATTATTTGGAAACGAATGGATAAAATGAAAGGGTGAGTCAATTATTGGAAGACCTGCTTAGAATTTATTGCATGGATTAGAAATACAAGTGGGAGGAATACTTTCCTTTAGTATAATTCATTTACAATAACTCTTACCATTTTGTGATAAAGATGGCTCCTTTCGAAACATTATATGGTTGAAAGTGTAAAACTCCTATAATTTGGGATAAACTTGATGATAGAGTGAGTCTTGGGCCAGAGATGTTCGTTGAAATGGAAGAGCAAGTGAAAATTGTTGAGAAAAGGTTGGCTAAGCTAATGACAAACATAAAAGCTATGTTGATGCTAAGAGAGTGCTCTAAAAATTTTCCATAGGTGATAAGGTGTTGTTGAGAGTGAAACCTCACAAGATTTCTATTAAATTTGGGAAGTCTTCCAAATTATTCCCACACTATGTAGGACCTTTTGAGAGTCTCGAGGAAGTGAATCTAGTAGCTTACCAAATTGTGTTTCCACCAACTCTTGTTAGGAAGCATAACGTCCTCCATGTGTCTTACCTAAAGAAGTATATACCAGGTGATAATCATGTGATTGATTGGAATTATTTATAGTTACAAGACCCCGGAGTGGTAACACTCAAGCCCATCAAGGTGCTCGAAACACATAAGCTTTGCTTGTGTAATAGGGAGGTTCTACAGTGCAAATTCCAGTGGGACCAGTATGTGGAAGACTCTGCCACTTGGGAAGACTGTTGAGATTCAACAAAATTTTCCTCATGATTAAATGTATTTGAGAATACTTAAAAAACATATGTTGCTTGTGTTTTGGTTTTATGTTGCTACATAAAATCATCGGGGATGATGATTCACAAGGGGGGGATTATGTTACACCCCAATTGTGTATTTACTATTTACTATTACTATGTAGGGTAAATGTGAATGTAATTTTAATTCTAAAGGTGAATAAATTGTGCTTGCACTTTGTTATCAATGAATTATGAATGAATGTTATTTCATTTAATGATATGTGAAGAAATGTGTACATGCGAAATGGATGGTTATTGAATCGATATTCCAACTATGGAGGTGTATTATGTGTAATGCATATTTTGTTGAACAAATAACTACAATGGGCATGTGTTAGTTGGATGCAGGTATATGTTCAATCCTCCAGGTGGAGGGGAAGTATCACTCGGGAGAAGATCTTGGTCGGGTAACCAATAACATAACCTATCTGAGCTTACACACACTCACAGTAGAATGGTTGAGTCAACTTATTATGTTGGGAATTGGTAAGTCATCTTTAGTTGGGTGTGTTTTCATTACTAAGGTTTTGATTACTATTGAGTGCATTGTTGGAGGATGGATTTTATAAGTTCTTCTGTATAATACTATGCTTGTATTGATGAGTTGAACACACGTGGAATATACGTATATGTATATGTATAAATATATCACACGTAGGTACCAATCAATATGATGGTAATTGTGTATGTGTTTGGTGTGCAATAAAATGTGTATATATATGTATGTATACATATATACATTTATCAATATGTATACATGTATACATGTATTGATGCACACATATATTTGGAAGATGGACATTCCCATACAAATGTATCAATATATGTATGCATGCGTATACATGTACATAGAGGAATATATATGTATATATGTACACAATTGATATAATTATTATTATGAGAATGATAACTTGTTTATATTCATTTGTATGTCGAATGTATACATACTTTATTGACATGATATATATGTATATTAACATATATATACATACACATATATATGTGTGATATTCTTGATATACATGTATATGTATATGTACATATATGAATATATGCTTGGAGGCTGATTTATTTACATAAACATAGGCCGGTTATATATAACATATACAAAGCATTTAAAAGTCGAATACAATATATATTGGCATTGAGTAAAGATCAAACAATATTTTATGCATTACATTGCAGTTAATTCGATATAACATAGTCGATGCAATGAGATAGAATATCTTTGACTTAGTAAACAGCAATTTAATTTTGGATGCCTTAACATGAAGTGATGGAAAGTAAAGTGTAAAATGCATGATAACAGGAAGAGTTATAGCAAGGCAATGAATTGGTCAAAACATGTTTATGTGCCTAAATGACTCTTCATTCCTCAGTTTTTTGCTGAGCTTAGACTTAGTCGACTTTGTATATGTGTTACATTTTGACAATAGACTATTTCAAGAGGTTGGATACTTGGTGCCCTTTTATGAAGTTTTATTTCCTATAGAAGAACATTTTGGAAAAAAAATCAATTATCATTATTTGATCATGTGCAGATTGAAAAATTATTAAACTAATGTCAATCATAGAGGTCAAGTTGTGGCATTTTATGTTGAGTATACTCTTTGCTTATTCGCCACCTTTTAGCTGAGTTGAGTGAGTCGACTGCATGGATTAATCTATCAGTTTACATGCCTTTTATGTAGGTTGTGAAATATCTTTTTTGTTATATAAATAGAGAGGCAAAGCTCTCATTTGGGACACACTTCTCATTTTGCAAACTTATTCTACTATTTTACTCTAATGCATTATTTTTTGAGAGTTGAGAGTTGTTTTGTGAGAGCTGAGAATTATTTGTAAGAATATCACATTATTTGAGTTAGAGTCTTGCCTTGGATTGATAAAGTGAAGCTAGGAAGCTATTATAGAAGGTTGAGCATCAACCAGTCAATTGGATAAGTGTAATATAGGCATGAGGATACATCTTCCTATATTTTTCATTGTTTATGAAAGATTGATTCTTGAGTGCTTTATTTGATCTATTGAGAATGCTTGCATTTTGGAAATATAACATTTTCTTTGAAAGTTAAATAGAAGAAATTTATGTTGTTTTATGAAGTGATTAATTACTCCATAATAGGAGGGAATATTTGTTATAGGTATTAATATATTAGATATGATTAAACAAGGGTAGCTTAAGGGTTTCTCATAGCCAAGTTATTGGATTATACTAAATAGCTAGTGGGTTACTCCTAGGATTGTTTGTACATATAATTTGTGAGTAGGAATACCCTAGAGTTTGTAAGAAAAGTGATAGGCTATTTATGGGGTTAAAGATTACCCGTTGGAGGAAATACCTATGCATACATTATAGTGTCCTTAAATCAAATTGAGCTTAAGTAGTGTAACTAAAAAGAATGATCATCACTCAAAGTACTGAGTGAGAATACTTTGGCCAAAGTAGTGTGACTACCTTTCACTCCACTATTACTTCACTGTGTCCATGTAGTGCATGCTAGTCCAAATTGTAGGGTTAAAATTCTCTAAGTCATGTAGGACACAACACTAAGCTTGGTGTGGATGTCATATGAGGTTACTCCACCAATCTCTTCATCGAAGGGTAGGGCCATCTATCATATGGTAGATGTTTGGGGGACCGCATATGATTCCATGATTGGTGGAGTAACCTCATATGACATCCACACCGAGCTTAGTGTTGTGTCCTACATGACTTAGAGAATTTTAGTCCAAATTGTAGGGTTAAAATTCTCTAAGTCATGTAGGACACAACACTAAGCTTGGTGTGGATGTCATATGAGGTTACTCCACCAATCTCTTCATCGAAGGGTAGGGCCATCTATCATATGGTAGATGTTTGGGGGACCGCATATGATTCCATGATTGGTGGGAAAGTGTTTGAGTGATGCTTCTCCTCCTCAACAAGCGACAAAAGACCAAGATTTGAAAGGTGGATCCTAGACCATCTATATCTATAGCTTTGAAGCTCGGTTCATCTATTTATGTACTTGTACACATTCTTGGAATATTGTAATTTATGAAATTATTATATTGAAATGGAATCCTTATTGTATATTATTATGGCATTTATGTTCATTTGTTCTCAATAAAGAAAATGTTTTTTATTGCAATGGTTTTCTACATAGTTTATTTACTTGCAAAGTGAAAACTTACGAGAAATTACTTCAGTGAACGGTTGGCATGTTACACAAAGCTCCAGGAGCTTCGTCATCAGGACCTGCATTCCTCTAGCATAGCTCTATTTATAGTAGAAACTAGCAAGAGTCATTGGCTACTTTTTATTTTTTGAAACATTGTACTTAGTTTATAGGTTGAATTTGTACAAACTATATTGTAATTGAAATTTTTTCATCTATCAGTTATGCAATTGTGAACTAATACTTTGAAAGATATGGAATGCAATGAAATCAACAATATGAATATAAATAACAAAATCTATTTTCTATGATTCATTAGTTTAACTCTCTATTTTATTTAATCTCTATAACTCTCTTGCTATGGAAATTCCTTTCATTAATAAAAAATAGTTTTTTTCTCTTATTCTACAATTTTTTACATTTTTTAAAATCCAAATTTTCCTGAATTTTTCAAAAAATCTTGAACTTTTGGTTTGCCGATTTTTTCTCCAAAAGATTTTGGTTGTTATGGTTTAAAATATGGTTATTAGTATTGTGTATATGTTTAGGTTAACTAACTCTTTTCATCCAATAAGCTAGAGCAAGAAGATTGTAGCCTACAACAACTAGGAAGTGTAGCCATAGACAAAGGGATTTTAGATAGTGATGTAGGGGAAGTTCCAAAATAAGAACGCAACAGTTGCAGAATTCTAGAGGCATTTATTTATAAAGATGATTGTGAGTCACCATATCATTTAATTAGACTATTGAAGGAGAGGAAATCTGTTAGGACCAGGAATCAAATGTGATTGTTTCTAGAGTCCATGTTTATGTTTTATCGTTGCAGCAGAGTTGCAGTCCTAATCAAATTCTTCTACCTTTTCAGTTATGTTTTCAATTATGTAGACTTTGTTACAATCTATTTGATAGGGGAGTGGTGATTTCTATTTAGATTTCTATTTTGAGTCCTTATTTCAATAAGACTCCCTCGAACCTGTATATCTAGCTTGGTGGTTGAGGAGAATAACAGGCATAGAAAATATAGAAATTAGATATGTTCATATAGTTTTCATTTGTTTAAATAGACAATACTTGTTTCTAGTTATGTTTTTATGAATAAGATATCCCTGAAGATTCTTATTATATTGTGATATCTTGTGTTATGCAATGAAGAAGTTTTCAGTTTATTGTTATGATTAATTGATTTGAGAAGCTAGATTTGAGTTTATCCTGTGGAGACAACCACTTGAGCAAGGGCCACTCAAGGTAACTATTCCTCACTTTAATTTTTTCATATTATTTTTTTTTGTTATAGTAATTACCTTCATTATTGCATTTTTCTTAATTAGATTCTTCATGTTGTGAATGTGAATGAAATCATGAATAAGATCTTGTCTTGTATTTTATGCTCTTTTTTTGTCTCAATGCATTATCCTTCGGATTGATTCAAAGTTAGTTGTGTTAGTTAGTTACATAATTCATTCTTGATAGTGAACTAGTCACAGTGTTAGCTATAAGTACCCATAGCAATAGTTCCAGATTCAATTTTTTTTACTGTTATGTAATTTATGTTTTTCCCACATGTGTAAACACCTATACTAGGATGATATAGGTAGTATAGATTCTTTGGATGCACATACAGTGTCAATATCATCACAATATTATGTTATCCCTAGTTGATAATTAAATGGGGACTTTATAAGAGTTTAGTGGATTATTTAGTTAGGTACCCCCTCTGAATTGTGTGAATATACCCAAGTTTACTAAACATTAGTTGGGACTTACAGGTTAGTTGGAAAATGAAACAAAGGCCATGATTAAGCGACTTTAGTGATTAGGATACTTGAGAAGGTAGTCAACAAGTAAACATAAATAAAGTGTAAGAGACTCGACAAGGATTTAGGGTTTTAACACAACCTTAATTCAAAATTTAAAACCCTTAAAAATATGACCATATTTGCAAATTTCAAAGCCATAAAACGTGTAGAAATATAGTTGTATTGTTTTAACCTTTATTCAAAATTTAAAACCCTTGCAAATATGAACATATTGTTTCAACAAGAATGTTCTCTTGAAATGTGCCAAGAATTACAAATAGAATTGACTTAGTGGGCTAGATTCTTGGAGACTTGTGTTACTGGCTTTGAGAACATATATAAAACTTAGAGAATAAATCAAAAAATAAATTAAAATTGTTTGAATATAAATTACCATGGACTTGTAATCGGTATTCACACCTAGATTGGTGCCTTAAACCTGGGTACCAAAGTCAAAAGAAAATGCAAACATATTTTGAACAAAAAAATGAAAACAAATTCTATGAAAGCTAACATACCACTGCCTTACAATGATATTCCTTCAAATTATACTTATAACCAATACTACCTAATCATCCCTGGACACATTAGAACTCTTAATATCTCAAATACAACAATTTAATCTGTTACTTTAATAAAAGCTATATGAGAAACATTTATTTACACAATAGGGAAATGATGAACACAAATGATCCTTGATAAATTTTATTCATAAGATTAGTAAGATGTACATTTGGAGACAATTGATTATGAATCTATCACAATGTATTCATATCTTCTATAATTTGTATATTGATGTACAAAAAAAATACAATTGCATCTTCATCTCTTCATTAAAAAACCTATAGACCAAACAAGTATAGACCTAAGACATAACTTCTTTGTGTTACAAAAATGCAAGATCCTTTGAAAATGGCTCATAATTCCATTTTACAGAAATAAGGGAGCAACAAGCTTAAAGTCATGGATAAATGTCACATTTTCATTTGATAATCTGGTTTGAAGGATCAAATAAAAACTAACTACAACTACTTACAAAAGACAAAAAGTACACCACTAGAAGACAAAAATAGTTGTAGAATTTGTTGAAGAAGATATTTCTTGATTTGCATGATGAAACAAAAGGGAAAGTGAATGATCATTTTTTTGTACTTATCCACCCATGTTGTAGACATATCTTCTAAAAACCTATTGGAGATGATAGTGACCAGATCCAAACCATATCCACCCTGGCAAAAAAGACAAAAAGGAAGATGAAGAAGATAATTATTTTGTATACTTCTCCAATCAAGAGTTATATTCCTCCTCAAAGGGCCACTAAAAATCTAAAAAAAATTGAACTTTTTTGTTGTGAGTATTGTACCTTGCATTTGTTATAGCTCTAGTCTCTTTTGCAAAATTATTTAGACCAGACTCTAGTTTAAATAAATCGTCAATTGAATTATTTAATAAATATAAATATGTTTTTCCATTTGTATATATGTAAGAGAATAAAGTGGGAATAATATCAGTAAACTCAGACTTCCATATATCAAGGGGCTTAATGCTAAATTTATTCAAATTTTCAAGCATCACCCCCTTCTCCATGTTCTAAAACATTTTCATTTTGGACTTCATTTGCATATACATCTTTTCCTAAAAAGACAAAACCTCCCCTAATAATTCAATATGTTAAATAGCCTATTTAAGGTTCTTTGGAGCATTTTTATCAAATGAAGTCATTTTTTTGATATCTTTGATAGATGTGGCCCCGAGGATCCAATTATTCAATTTTCCCTAGAAATTGGCTTGGTGTTGCACATGCTTGATGTATGTACTTTGTAAACTTTCATATGCCTTCCATCCGCCTTCAATTTTATGAAAAACACATGAACAGGTAAGTCATCAACTATCTATGTGGCCACTTTCTTTACCTCTTCTTTAGAAACCTTTCCATTTTCTTGGCTCTACTTTAACTACTCCTTCAATTCCTTTATTCTGAGAGAGAGGGTCTCTCTATCTTGAGCTAAAAACTCAGTTGATCCTGATTGAGGATTAGGTGGAGCAGCATTTTTTGATTGAGATAGTTGAGCCACACTTTATTATATTCTTGTTGTAGTTTCAAGTATAATTCATGCAATTTTTTGTAATCGGCTTGCTTATTTTCAACTGTCTCACTGAACATGGTAGTGTGTAGCACTAGGGAATCTTTTTAAGGGGTTGAAGTATCTAACAACCTTTTTACAATTACTTTCCCAAATAGTTATTGCACAAACTCTGTCACTCTAGGTTTTTCAATAGTTAGGGCCATGGCCCATATTGCCAAGGTATCCCACTTTGGACTAAAATCAAATCCAAATTACACCTTTTCATCTTTCTCATCAAATATGAAAGCCTCTTCATTTTGATTCCTTAAAGTATCCATAGAAATGGATGAATCAATATCCCACTTTGAGAGTAGAAGCAATCTACTTTCCCTCACAAGCCTTCTTTATTCCTTAGGAGTAATTTTACTCACATCAAAATCCATTTCTTTCAAAATTTGTTGGGTAACCTCCTCATATTTTGAGTCGTGTACCTCATTATAGCTTTATTCAATTTCTCTTGGAACTCCTCCCCTCTTATTCTCACCACAAAATTTTTAAACTCTTTGGGGGTGATGAAGCTATCATCAATCATGAATTGACTGTAAGTGAAGTCTCTTACATCATTTTCCATCACACTTGGATCATTTAGATCCAATACAAGCATTATTGTTGTTTCATACCTATCATCTTGATCAATTTGAGGAGGAGGGAAAATTTGATCCACCTCCTCATCACCTGGAATATTTTTGTAGTATCCTCCTCTTTAGGTCTATTTTCTATAATTTATTCAAGATTTATTAAATATTCCACCAAAACTATAAAACAATTTAATCATCCTTTCAAAAGGATTTGAAATGTCAAAGATAACTCCTTTATAAGAAGGATTTTTCCTTTTCCTTTTATTTTCTATTTTCCCAATCACAATCCATTATTGCTTTCTCTCCTTTACCTAGTCATCTGTTAGGAAATTTTTGATCACATCATCTGAAGCATTGAATTTGTATTAGTATGGTGATATTTTGACCTCAATCCTGATCTTGTTGATATAACATTTAATATCATAATTTATGGCAATATCAACCTTCTTTATGTATGTCTGCAGAAGGGAGGATAAAACCCTTAGGCCCTCAATTGTGATGTTGAATTCAAATAAGTGCATCCCAATAGGGATATGAGATCCTTTTTTATTGCTCTGAAGCTAAATTTATCAGACTCGTTTAATTTCCACATGATCTCCATGAAGGAAATTCTATTAGGTATATACTTAGGGGAAAAAATGGGGTTGAACTAGGGTACCATAAACCCTAATAATTGTCATTTGTGTGTAAGTACCAATCTCCCCAATTATGATCAATTGTCTTCTCAAGATAAAATTCCAAAGGTGTAAGGAATTTAACTGCCTTATTTGATAACCTTTGTGTAGGCTAAAGGCCTAAATTTTGCAAAATATCTTGTAAATATTCTCAAAAGTCAAATAATATGTAGAAGAGCAATGGAAATCCCATACATATGTCCACATTTAGACATGCATTATGGAACCATCCTCATCTATTATTATTAATTTCATTGACTTGCTCCAAATTTTCACCTCACTGTGCAAAATCAAATGACACAATAAATAGTACCAATTGAAATATAACCCAAATTTTGGGTCCATATCCCTTAACTTCTTTTGGATTCCTTTTGCAACATATGAAGCAAATTCAAAAAAATTGTTGAGGTCCTTATGTTGAATATCTCCAACAAGCATCATCATGTGCACTGGCATTTGAACCTTGTAATCTTATCCCAATACTTGTCATAAAGGAAAGTATGTGTTTATGAAATAATCCTCAAAACTATCAAAGTCAAAAGGATCTACTTTAGTCTTAGCAAACTTAACCAGTTCCTTGTTTGGCCCTCTTATTCTATGTTGTGGCAACCACATCACTTTAAAGTTGTGTTTTTCCTTGGAAAATTCTTTCTTCAAAGTTCCAATCAATACCTACATTGGCTACAACATTCAAGCCAAATGTATCCACAATGACATGCCTAGATATCTCCAATGATGGAGCTCCCTTATCACTCCTAATAACCCTATTTTCAACATTATAGTTATGTACTAGGGCTTTGATCAATTCTATGCCAATAAACACATGTGGGACTACCAATTTACCCAAATATTGAGTCCATAAGTTTGAGATGGGTCTATCATACTTACTCCTTTTGTACCCATACTCAAAAAAACTCCAACCATGTTGAGGGATGATTGCATCTCTAATTTGGCCAACACTATCACTTATTCTATCTATTAGAACCTCTATACCTTGAGCATGCTTCTCTCTTTTTGTTGATCTAGGAAGTTGTTTCATTAAATAATCTTCAAGGAATCTCTTTACCCCTCTTGATT
This sequence comes from Sequoiadendron giganteum, assembly GCA_007115665.2. Classification (NCBI taxonomy): domain Eukaryota; kingdom Viridiplantae; phylum Streptophyta; class Pinopsida; order Cupressales; family Cupressaceae; genus Sequoiadendron; species Sequoiadendron giganteum. The sequence goes on along the minus strand of CM021107.1, from coordinate 47,645,615 downwards.
TTGTGCAAGGCTCACGCATTTCAGAAGCTCTCAGACAACTAGGGTTTTTCAAAAATATTTCTTAATTCTTCTAGGGTTTCAATTCCTTTAAAATTATGCAACAAACAAACCAAAACCTTTTTCTAAAAACCTTTTAATACAACCACAAACAATTTTGAAAATTACAAGTTCACAAAAAAGACCAAAACATCTTACCCATAAAATTGCTTGGAAACCCTAATTTTATTTGGAGAGCTTTCTCCCGAAACTCAAATTCTCAATCAAACTCGGAAATTATTTGATTATAATTACATAGAAAAAACACAAATATATTGCTTTAAAACAATAGTGGTTATTGGTTGTGTCAAACTCTTAAATTTTAGAGATTATTCGTGCGGATGAAACTAGCTATAGATTGCAAGTAGTTGTTTATGATTTTAAATTTCAATAGTTGATCTTGAAATCTCATGACATGATGGACAGTTAGCGCATTCTCAAAGTACTAGTAAAATAATAAATGGACACATGTCCCTTTACCTTTCAATTGTCGAAGTATCACTGCATTGAAAGAAGAATATTTGATTTGCAAAATGCATTGGTAAGAACATCAATAAACATTTTCCAAGTGTCGGTCTTCTATGAGATGCAAGATAGCACATTTTACCTTTGCACCAAAAATTAGAAAATGTGGTGCAAAGAACTTTATGCACTCTAACCTGTAAATGTTGCATGTCGAGGAAAGGTTGGCTAAATCAAAAAATTACATCATCAAAATTCACTGTCGTAGGGTTGACCTCGAGTGAAGAATTCAAACTATTTGAGGTCTCCCCTTTTTGGTCTTGTGTTGTTCTTGGGTCCCATAGGCTATTGTGACCTCGTGGACGTTATTAAAATCTTTCGTTTCATTTCATTTCAGTGTAGTCAAATAAAGTCAAGAAATCAACAAACAAACATAAAAAATTGCAAGGGGTTTTCGATGAAGGTTTAGGGTTTTGAAAAAACCTTAATGTAGTGTTTTAAAACCTTAGAAAATATGAACATTTAGCAAATTTTCAGAGGATTGGAAAATTCAGAGAGCCAAGAATTTAGCTTGTTCTAGATTTTGTAATGTGGAGGTTTTTATTTGATGCAAGCTCTTGTATTGTCATTTATTTTTTTATTTTTCCACTTAAAGAATATAACTTAAGTAATTAAAAAATGGTAAAAGTGATTGTATCATGGATTGTGGAAATCTAATAACAGTAAGTCTAATTAATCTCAATGAAAGATATTATACTATTAGTATATTACTTGTAACTTGAATAGACACTAAACGCACAATAATTATTTAAGTTACAAATGAATAACGAAGAGTGACACAACCATTTATTGTATTGCAAATGAATTACAATGTTACATCCATTTTTAAAGATGAGTAGAGCATGCAAGCTCTTGTACAAATCACAATGTCACTTTAACATTTGACACAACGGATACCAATTTGGAGGCTAGTTGTGGTGGCAAATTTTGGTGGTCGATTTTGTGGATGTGAAGCAAATCATATCCTTAGACCACAAGGGTTTCCAAACATGCTTAGGGGTTGTGAACATAGAAAATGTACCTATCTTAGATTCCTGAATATGAAGGTGTTTGTAAATGAGATTGACACCTTAATACTAGCTAGAGGTACTAAGAATATGTTGAAGTGGTAGTAAATACCCTACCCCAACCATCAACTAGGACCAAACCACCAAGAAGGATCAACATGACATAGAAAGTCTACATTTCCTCTGTGAGAGCCTCTATCAAAATGGAGTATGAGAAATTGACGAGTTTCGATGGGGAAAATATTGAAAAACTTATACTCTCGCACACCTAGTGAAAGCAGTTATCTCCATCAGAGCTCCTCATCCAAGTTCAAAACTTGGCTCAAGAGCTAGCGAACCAGATCAGCTTCTTTCCAATTCCACCCATTCTGAAGGTAATTGGTCTCTCCTTTACTCTAAAACTACATAACTAGAGATAGGAGAATTTAGAGTATCACTAATAATACCAGTGCATCATCCTTATTTACCTCACAAATGAGTCAAATACTTCTTAGAATTCAGAAAACTACACTCAACCATAATATGGACTTAACAATAAGTTTAGTTGAATTTATCATCCCTTTTTATAGAAATTTTTTGAGGTTAACCTAACACTCAATCATTAATTATTGATGATCATTAAATATCCAAAGTATGCATGATTTAGATTCTTGCAGAGCCTTGAAAATTTAGCACACACTCTAAAAGATAGTTTCTTCATTTTGGAGGCATTGTCAGCAAATGATAAATATTTTTTGATTTGACATATTGCTTTAGGCAAAGTATGAAATCAATGATTCTATGAGATATGGTGGACTACTTGAGAATTAGTATTATATTATTATTAATATTATTAATATATACTATTATTATTATATTATTGAATTATATTTTTTTATTATTATATTATTTTATTATTATTATGGTATTTTATTTTTATTATTTTTACATTAATATTAATAATATTATTATATTATTGTTATTAAATTATATTTATTGCATCCTTGTTTCAACACTTCAATGTTTAATTCACCACAAGGCACACATGTTGATGTGGCATAATGTTATTACAAAATAAAATGAGTAAGTTAGAATGTGGTAGGGACCATTCTATTGGGTATAAAGTGTTTTAATAACACACATGAATAAAAGGTCAAACATCGATCTTTGTAAATCTAACAACTCTAGGGTGATTTTGGAGGTTTGAGTTCACAAGACTAGCACTTCAAACATTTCATTTTGGAATGTAACTATTGTTAGAGTAATCATGCATTAGATAATAATTAATTAATCTTTAATTGATTATTAGTCTAATTTATTCCCATGCACTTAAGCTAAACTTAAGAGTGTTTTTTATGTTAACTAAAGTGAGCTATTATTAGATCATTTTGTCTCATCACATAGGATGTTGAAAATTGTCATGATCTAATCCCTTTTATCATTTAGGGTTGCTCCTATAGAGCAATCAACCCTCATTGTATTATCAACATTTATCTCCTTGAAGATTCTTGAGGTTCATTCTATAAGTTTTTCTAGTTGAGGAATAGAAAATCTTTGTTTTGTAAATCTTTTGCATGGAAGGTGTTTTTATTTGTTGTTTGATCTTGTGTCTTGTGTTTATAAACAATTATAACATGGTATCAGAGTGTGGATTTAGCAAACCCCTTCTAAATTTTTTAGGGTTTTTTCTCAACTAGGGTTGCAAGAGAAAATTTGAAAGCTTCTTTGCTTTTTGTTTTTTTTTGTTTTTGGTTTTTTAACTTTTTATTTTTTTTCCTTTTTTGCTATCTTTTTCTTTTTTAAGAAAAATAAAAATAAAAATAAGCCACTCCAAGGTCATATGGGCGACTAGTGCCCAGCTCCTAAGGGGGCTAAACATTTTTTTTTTGCAATTTTATCAAGATTGAGAAAATTATGATAACTTTTCACTTAATTATCAAAATTGGGCAAATGAGATATCATTGAAAAGTCGGTTCTAAGCACTATCTAATGGTGCTAGTTTTTTTCTCAGATTTTACTATTATACATTTTATCATCTGTCAAAGTCAAATGTGTTGTTTTCACCTTAGAGCTCACAACTTTTGACCTATTTCTCCATTTTTCATTATTTCAATGGTGTTGTGATGGTCTTTCAAAGCTCTTCACAACCATGTATGCAATGTTTCCATATTTTTCTCCAAGTACATTTTATTTACTTTTTTTGTATTTTCACATTTTTTTGAATTACACGTTTTAGCTCCTTCAAACTTTTCATTTGTATGGGATGACATGTTTTAGGTTATTCTACATTTTTTTCTAGATTTTTATCCTATTTGGGCATTATAGAAATCTTTTGCATGTAATTTCTCTATAGTACGATCATCCTTCGATAAAGTGTTATTCTAGTGTATACTTTTTGGGGATCTCACACATCTTGTTGTGCCTTTTTTACTCGAACTATGTTATAAATTTTCATGGGAAGGTTGTGAGTGCCTTTGTTTTTCCATCACACCTTTGTCAAGTGAATTTTCCTTTCAGGACAACATCGAATCCCAGCATGATTTTGGCCTCATATGTGTGTGTCATGTTTGTACACCCTTTTTATTTGTAGGTACTCCTTTTTATATGTTCATATGTTCTTGATTCTCCCTCATGCACTTATTGGTTCTTTCTTTCTACATTATGGGGGGTTCTACTGTTGGTGTTAATGCTTCCTTTGTTTCATTTTGGAGTGATCTATGTATCTAGTTCTTGTTCTTATGTAATAGGTGGATGTAATAGTTGGTTACCCATGTATTTTAGTGATATGGAGCATTTACCATATGGAATCTCTTACATTCCTATTTTCTAGAGGTGACCTGCGTCATTTGTATCTTCAAGTTCCAGATGTTTGCCTTTGTTTTCCATATAATTTGAGTAGTTTTGTTTGGGGCACTCATGTATATTTTTTTCTTCTTGATCTTGATCATCATTTGTTTTAGAGAAGGTTCCTCATTTTATCACTATAATAGTCATCATTCGACAATAGTTAACAACTTCTTCGTGCTTGTGTGATGTTCCTCTGAAACATTGTTTGGAGGATTTCCAGTCCTTCATTCACCTTTCTCTCTTTTACAGAGGATTTTTCCCATGAGGTTTTCTCCTTTTTCTCCAGTTGTGAGAGAATATATTTTTTGTACATGAGTACCTCATCAGGCCTTATTTACCAAGACCCATCATTCATTCTTTCTTTTTAGGGTTTTTAGCTACTCCCTAATTTCATCTTAAGGTGGGGTGTTAGAGTAATCATTCATTAGATAATAATTAATTAATATTTAATTGATTATTAGTCTAATTTATTCTCATACACTTAAGCTAAACTTAGAAGTGTTTTTATGTTAACTAAAGTGAGTGATTATCAGATCATTCTATCTCATCACATAGGATTTTGAAACTTTCCATGATCTAATCCATTTATCATTTAGTTTTACTCCTATAAATCACTCAACCCTCATTGTATTATCGACCTTGATCTCCTTGAAGATTCTTGAGGTTCATTCTATAAGGTTTTATAGTTGAGGAATAACAAATCTTTGTTTTGCAGATCTCTTGTGTGGAAGGTGTTTTTGTCTATTGTTTGATCTTATGTCTTGTGTTTATTCACAATTCTAACAACTGTAGTCATCCATCAAACGTTCATCAAAAATTTGGGTAGCAACTAGCATGACACACCATCAAGACTCCATAATTACTTTTTTCTTTTTTTATACGTAAGGGAAACACTAGGTTGAATATTGTATTGATAAATTTGAATAAAGTCATTTACAGAATAATAAAATACATAATTATAATTAGCCACATCCACAACACTTGGATATTGAATTCAAGAGGCGAAATGACAATAACATCAAAAATTGCACCAAAAACTAAATATTATAATCACCCATTGAAACTCGGAGAAGAAAACATAGCAACTAATAACAGTCCCAAATTGACAAAGAAATGAGACTAGTGGGAAGAAAAGGAGGTCACACAAGTTGCAAAAATTCTAAAATAATATAAAGACCTATTTTCTCACTCATTTACAAACTTTAAGGGAATCAAAAAGCAGTTAGAAGTCATGAAAAATCAGCTTAAATAAGTTGTCAAACCCCAAAAGAAAAGGCCATATCAATTAAACCCAAACAAGAATAAAAAGGTCAAAATGAAGATAGATAAGATGCTAGTAGGGGCATAATTAAACCAATGGATGATGTTGATTAGATTAACCCTATAATAGTTAAAAATAAGAAGATTGGTGATATCAGAATATGCTTGTGTTCATGATCCCTTCCCCACACCATTTACATAAGAGGTCTTAGAATCTATTGTTGAAAAAGAATCATATTCATTTATTGATAAGTATTTTGGGTATCATCAAGTCAAGGTCTAGGAAGAAAATCAACCCAAAACAAAATTTGTAATAGAAAGGGAAACCTTTATGTATATGGTAGTATCGTTTTGATCTAAAAAAATGTACCAAAAATATTTAGCTAGACCATGTTCAAGTACTTAACTTAATGTTAGAAAGATGCAGAAGCCTACAAGTTTCCCTAAATTTGAATATATGTGTTTTTGATATCATTTGGTACACTACTTGGACATATTATATGCAAGGAAGGACTCATGGTTGATTCTCTAAAGGTAGCACACATCATGAATATACCATCTTTGAAGACAACTTTGAAGTTCAAAACATTCTTAGGTTATACTGTGTTACTCATAAACACGACCCCCCATCCCCTTTTAACTATCTTATCTTATTTGTCTTAGTCATTTTACTTAAATTCATGTTTGAGTGGTGTTCTTTGGATTTTCTCAAACTCTAGCGGGGTTTTCATTAGTTCTTCTAACTTCCAATTTTACCACTTGCATTGTTACAACTTTCGTTGGGCGGTGTTTTATGACTTTATTCAAATTTATTGTTTCCTTGAAAGAGGGTGTGTGTGTATGGATAACCTGTATGATGAGTTGTCATGTGTTAGAAGTTAGTGACTTCCCCCAAAATTTATACCTTTGGGTGGAATTCTTAAAATTGTGTGAAATCTAAGCGCGTTTTGTTAGGTTATACGAACTACCCATTTCGTCGCCCGAAAAATTTTCAGTGATTAATGGAATAATAGTAAGCTTAATTCACATAACCAGTGTATTATGTAGAAAAAGAAACCAGCATTTTCAAATACAATATGAATAGAAGCAAACAAATCCATGCATACAAGAATATAGAGATACCAAAATGATATTTTATTTATATATAAGTTCATGTGTACATGGCATCGACACTACAATTTTTTTTATTTGATTACAAAAGTTCACATCAGTGACAAAAGAAAAAAAGGGGCTAGTTGTGTTCAAGCACACAGGGAAAACATCAAGACTCAAATGCCCTCACTTACAGTCTGGAGACGTTCAACTTGAACAGGTGACAACAGGTTCTCATGCGAATGCAGGAACTACACGAAGAGTCTTATATCATTCCTTACAATTCTTGAGCAAAGAAGAGCAATAGATTCCTCCAATGTCTCATCTTGAAGAGTTGGCACTATGCAAATCATGTCGACTACCATTCCATTTTGAGGATAGTGAATGATCCCATTGATATCCACCTTGACATGATGATGGAATTCAGGCTTTACTAGGCATTCCAATGCTTTTACTCCCCAGTCACGGTGGCCAGAAGTCTTGATGATTGTGTATATGAAACTCTCCAGCATGGTGGTGTTGTGTACATGTGCTTGGCTCAGGAATACTTCACCCAAAATTTTGCGAATCACTTATTCTTCCACCTCACTATGTATTTTGAAGACCTCCTTCAGCTGATCTGATAGATGCCTGAATAACAAGCTGCATTCAATCTCCTCTAGGACAATGAAGTCATTTGCATAATCACCATCGCTTTAGGTGCTCACCATGTTGGATGCTTCTGAATGGTGAAGAGTGGTGACACTGGATGAATTTATAGAAGATTGGTTGGACATTGGTGCTTTCTCTTGAGTAAATTTAATGAGATAGCAATTCAATTTGAATAAATGGTTGATTTGAAACAATTTAAATTACATTTCCAATTGGATAGTAGACACGTGCTATCGTATGGTGTCTCCTTGATGCTATATTAATTATTTGATTATGTGAAAGGTCATTTAGCGGTCGTTGGTGAGATAAAGATCAGTTTTCTTGCCCCATGCTATTTCATTTGCCAAGTTAATTACTCCAATTGAGCTTTAGCAGTTTCCAAGAAGATGGGAAGAAACAAGAATACCTCCAACTTTAGTAATGGATTTGGTGACCGTTCAGTGGGGTTGGTTCACTATATATTTGAAAATGGAGAAAAAGATGGGGGTTCTCCAAATATACACCTTGTGGTGTTATCGAGAGGGATTTAGGTATTTATTTCATACTGTAATAGTTCATGATCTCGATGTTATGAATCTAATGGTACCCTTAGTATGTAGATCTTGATGTTGCGTGTGCATATAGTTATGTCTTCTTTGTGAGATAGGTTGTGTGGTGTTTATTTATTGCAATATGATCTTATTTCTTTTGATGGGATGGTCATAGGTTTTTAATCTTTGTGTTGATTGTTTATGGTTGTGATTTACGCTTTCGCGTTAGTCTTATATTTATGAACTGGTGTTGGTTTCCTTTCTTTCTTTCTGGTTAAAAGCATGTTTGTGTTCATTAGCTTAGGTAAATTCTTTGAAAATCTTGTGAGGGAGTTGTACCTTGACAAAATTCAAAGAAAATCCACAAATGCAATTGTGGTCTTTTTCAGAGTTGTTAGCGGATTTATAGTAGCGCTAAACGAGGCTGAGAGTTATTTATTTGGATCCATTTCATTCACTAACAGATTTTTGATGACTCCGCTAGGGATATCGAATCAAATTGATTGAAATTCTGACAATCTTCGTCACGTCATGAGGCAATATGATACTTCCTCATAATAAATTTGTATTTCTTGTTTTGCAGATAGATTTAGATTGGGTGGGAACAGAGCAAGAAGACATAATTTCACAATTAAATACACTTGCCTGGATATATAGGAGGAACACAACATATTATATGTGATTGAATCTTGCCTTGGAAGAAGAGGAAGAGTTGGCCCAGCGCCCACTTGCACCTGTAGTTGAACACCCTTTGAGGTTGATATTCATGTACTATGACAACCCTCCTCGTCAGCCTAATTAGTTGTTTCATCATCCAAAGGATCCACCCCTTCCTCAATTTCAGAATCCACCTTTGGCTCGTCCACCACCTAGAAATTAACCTGATAATTCTCTTTCCCAATTTTCGCTTTTGTGTGAATTGGTACTCTAATCATTTTTACTTTTGTGTGAGTTGGTGACTCTGTTCATATTTGGTGTAATCAAGTTGGCCCCCTTGTCCTATCATAATACCATAATTTACCCCATGGTTCTCGAAAACGGTTCCCTAAATTTTTTGGTCAAAATGAACAAGGCCCTAATGAACACATCCTGGCTATGACTACAGTAAGTGGAATTTTAGGAATTCAAGAAGAGGATGTTTTTGTAAGAATTTTCATTGAAATTTTGATTGAGAAAGTGGAAGAATGGTACAAGGGACTTGAAAAAGGAAGCATTATGGGATGGAATGTCCTTAAAACAAAGTTTCTCCAACGCAATAAAATTTCAATCAACATTGTGACTACCTTGCGTCTTTTTTTTCAAATTATGAAGGATAAGGCTAAAACAATGAGGGATTTTGTTTACCATTTCAATCAATCTCTTCAACGAATCCCTATTCTAGAAAGACCCAGTGAGGAGATCCAACTTCACATATTTATTTCTGCTCTGGAACCTGACATTCAATTAATCCTCAAAAGAGATAAAGTTCAAGGGATTGAGAGAGCTCAATTAGAAGCAGTAAAAGTTGAGGATGATTTGATAGTTGTGGGAAAATGGAAACCAGGTGCAAGTGTGAAGCCTAAATCTAGTCGCAAGTTACCTCTTGAGGTCTAGGTTAAAATTCATGAAGAAGTAAAATTACCTCGCCCGAATGCTGAAAAAATTAATCTGACAATTTTTTACAGCATGCAGTAGCCCAATGAGGAACGAGATCAATATTGCAATGATCAAGCCTTCAGTTTATATACATCATTTGAGGTTGAAAGTGATATCAGTTCATCTAGTGATGATGAAGAGAACGAGTCGTAGAAGAGGACACAGATTGCTTCTCCTTCTCTTTTTGAAGATAAGTCCCTCTCTTTTGAGGCTAATTTAAGGGATGTGGTGTCAAATTCCCTTCCTATCCTTGAATATGATTTTTTCTCCTTCAAAGAAGCGGTGGATGAGAATACATGTTTTTAAAGGGAAAGAACAGTGTGGAATACCTTCCCTTAACACTAATACAAAAGGGGAGAAGAGAAAAAATGAGTTCTATAGCTTCTTAAAACTACTAAGATAAATACATAAAGCATAAAAGAGATAACAAAATAAGAATTCACAGATTGACACAAGTATTTACGTGGGAAAACCTTTTCAGTTAAAAAACCCACCACACCAAGCAAAGACCATTTTGTATTACAGCAATAAAAATATTACATACAAAATTCTTCAGTCTTCACTCTTTGATCAGCTCACAGCAGCAGTCACCTAAAAACTCTAAAAGTTTCAATGCTCTCTAGCATACCGTCATTCATTAGGTTACAATTAATGTACATTGTACTCGACTATCTAGTATTACAATTACATTCTCTATGACAACCCAAATGCAGACTTCAGGTTCATGCACAAATCATCCAATCACGCCATCTGATCTTCACTAACAGATCTTCTTGCATTAGGTCGCTCAGGCATTCAATTCCTTGCCTAAAATGGGTCTTGTCTCCAACTGAAACTCGGCCTGCAATAACTGCCATTAACTTTTTTGGCTTCTAGCCAATCAACATCTTGACACTGAGCCACGTGTCGGTTTTCTATTCACCTATTGCTATTGACTTTTGGTCCAGCTCAGTCAAGCTCATTCAACCGAGCTCTGAGCTCACTCTTCTTGCTACTGTGTCACCACACCAAGCTCAGTCACCCACCATGGTATGGCGGCGAGCACACATGAGCCGACCTCGACTTCCCCATGTTATCGTCATTCAGTCTTCATCTCGTCGCAGTGTGGTGGTGAGCTCGCCCGAGCTCACCCTCTAGTCGCCCTATGCTACCGCCGAGCTCATCCTACCCAGTCGCGGTATTGCAGTGAGCTCACCCGAGCTCACCCAGACTTCCCCACGCTACCATTGAGTTGTCTCCCACCTGCCACAATATAGCGGTGAGCTTATCCAAGCTCACCCCAACTTTACCCGAGCTACCGTCAAGCCCACAAAGCCACCCCACAGTGTGGTGGTGAACTCACCTGAGCTTCATCTTTGTCCACCCCGTGCCACCACCGTGCCCGACCAGCCTTACCGTGGTAGGGCGGTGACCGCCTGGTAGACCACCAGTGGTCTCACCACGGTGAGCGGACTCACCACCCACGGTGTGACAGTAACCGCTAGATAGAACGCAAGCGGCCTCACCGCAGCCACCACGGTGAGCGGACTCACCACCCGCGGTGTGACGGTAACTGCCAGGTTGCCACCGTAATACCGCCAAGGCAAAACCAGACCACCGCAGTAAAGCAATTAAGGGCAGAAGAAAGTCATTTTTTGCCAAGTCCTTTCCTGATAGAGGTCCAAGCTAGTAATTGAGGCACCGTTTCTCAACAGTTTTCATCTGGAAGGAAATGGAGAACTTGCATGTGGTAATTTTCAAGAGGAAGAAAAATGGTCAATTCATCTTAACCCTCTCTTCAGTTTTGATGAATTCAAAATATATGATAATCGTCTCTTCACAAATTTAATTGCTAATCAATTTATATCAAAGTATGGACATTGTTTATCAATGGTTGAAGATGGCCATAATTAAGGAAACAATGGGGAAACTACTAGTCCTCTATTGGATGGAGGTGAGATTGGTGCACAGTTAGAGGTTGGAAGTGAATTTTTTGCTGCTTTGAATGATGAAGAGAAGAATGTTTCTTCATTTATGGGTATTGATGATCATCCTACACAATCCAAAGATCTAACTTCTACTGTGGTATTTGAGCAATCTTCTAATGATATGAACATTTGGGACAAAGATGAATCTGCAAGTGGTTCAAGTGATGAAGAGGATAGTGTTTCTTCTTATTCAAATGATGGTAGTCTAACAACTTCTATTGTAACCCGTGATAAATCTAAAGCATCAAATATTCTTCCAAGTGATACACAGTTGAAGGATTCTCTACCAAATCATGAAGAAGAGCTACAAGGAAAGGTTAGAAATGATATTGTTCTCGAGTCTCCTCTTTTTAAATCAGATTTAGAAATGGACATAATAAAAAATAGCTACATTAATGAGGATGGAAAGAGTGATGTTGATAAGAATGTTCAGTCTCATACTGCTCACATCTTTAGTGGAGGTTTAAAGATGCCTAAGGATGATTTTCCATACGGAAAATAAATTGTTCAATCTCATTTGCAAGTCGTGGAAGAAAAATATTTGAGTAAAAAATTTGTAAACACAAAGTTGTTTTTGAGAAAATATGAATCAAGTGAAGGTGAAGTTATCATCAAGATTGGCAAGGCTGCTTTTCTTGATATGAGTTTTGGGTCTCTTTTTAAAGGAGCTCTTTCAAATCAAATTTCAACTAAAGATACAAAATTCTTTGATGAAAGGTAGTTATTTGGCACACCTTTTGGTGAGCTTTTATCCTTCATAAATATCAGTTTTGTATTCATGGGCTTTCAAAAATTGTTGAGTTCATAGGTGCTTCATGGATATATCTCTTTTCCACACTGGCATATACTTTTCCCATCTAGTTAAGGGCTTTGCATAGGTCCTTGGGAATTCTAGGTGTGTTACACCTAGTCTGGGTGCATGTAGGTGTCTTAGGTTGTTGCTCTTTTCTGGTCTTTTGGTTTGGTTCTGGTTTTGGCTTGGTTTGTGTCTCCCTTTCTTCCCTCGACTATGTTGCCCAATGGAAAGGACTGTTCATACATGTTGGGTTCTCTATGTCATTTATAGTCCTTATCTCCAATCAAAGCCATTGTTACTCATAAACACGACCCCTATTCCCATTTTAACTATCTTATCTTATTTTCCTTAGTCATTTTACTTAAATTCATGTTTGGGCAATGTTCTTTGATTTTTCTTGAACTTGGGTGGGGTTTTCAGTAGTTCTTCTAACTTCCAATTTTACCGCTTGCATTGTTACAACTTTCGTTAGGTGATGTTTTATGAATTTATTCAAACTTACCATTTCCTTGAAAGAGGGTGTGTGTACAAATAACCCATATGATGAGTTTTCATGTGTTAGAAGTTAGTGACTTCCCCCGCAAGTTATACCTTTGGGCGGTATTCTTCAAATTGTTTGAAACCTAAGCGGTGTTTTCTTAGGTTATTTGAACTACCCATTTTTCCACTCGAAAAATTTTCAGTGATTAATGGAATAACAGTAAGCTTAATTCACATAACCAGTGTATTTTGCAAAAAAAGAAACCAAAATTTTTATATGTGATATGAACAAAAGCAAACAAATCCATGCATACAAGAATACAGAGATACCAAAATGATATTCTATTTATATATAAGTTTGTGTGTACATGGCATCGGCACTACAAAATTGTTTGATTCGATTACAAAAGTTCATATCAGTGACAAAAGATAAAAAGAGGCAAGTTTTGTTACAGCACACAGGGCAAACATCAGGACTCGAATGCCCTCGCTCACAGTCTAGAGATTTTCAACTTGAGTAGGTGACAACAGGTTCTCATGTGACTGCAAGAACTGCGCAAAAAGTCACATATCATTCCTTATGATTCCTGAGAAAAGAAGAGAAACAACTTCCTCCAATGTCTCATTCTGAAGAACCAACATTATGTAAATGGTGTCAGCTATCATTCCATTCTGAGGATAGAGACTAAGCCCATTGATAGCCACCTTGACATGATGATGGAATTCAGGCATTCCAATGCTTTTACTCCCCAGACACGGTGATTGGAAGTCCTAACGATTATGTATATAAAACGCTCCAACATGGTGGTGTTGTGTATGTGTGCTTGGCTCATAAATACTTCACCCAGAATTTTGCAAAGCACTTCTTCTTCCACCTCACTTTGTATTGTGAAGACCTCCTTCAGCCGATTTGATAGATGCCTGAACAGCAGGTTGCATTTGATCTCCTCTAGGACAATGAAGTCATTTGCAGAATCACCATCGCTCTAGGTGCTCACCATGTTGGATGCTTCTGAATGGTGAAGAGTGGTGACACTGGCTAAATTTATAGAACATTGGTTGGACATCGGTCCTTTCTCCTGAGGAAATTTAATGAGATAGCAATTCAATTCGAATAAATGGTTGATTTGAAACAATTTAAATTACATTTCCAATTAGACAATAGACACATGATATCGTATAGTTTCTCCTTGATGTTGCATTAATTATTCAATTATGTGAAAGGTCATTTGATGGTCATCGGTGAGATAAAGATCATTTTTCTTGCCCCATGCTATTGCATTTGCCAGGTTAATTACTCCAATTTAGCTTTAGCATTTTCCAAGAAGATGGGAAGAAACAAGAATACCCCCAACTTTAGTAATGGCTTTGGTGACCATTTAGTGGGGTTGGTTCACTATATATTTTAAAATGGAGAAGAAGATGGGGGTTCTTTGGATATACACCTTGTAGTGTTATTGAAAGGGATTTAGGCATTTATTTCAGACTATAATAGTTCATGATCTTGGTGTTATGAATTTAATGGTACACTTAGTATGTTGATCTTGGTGCTATGCGTGCATATAGTTATGTCTTCTTTGTGAGATAGGTTGTGTGGTGTTCATTTATTGCAATATGATATTATTTATTTTGATGGGATGGTCATAGGTTTTCAATCTTTGTGTTGATTGTTTGTGGTTGTGATTTACGCTTTCGTGTTAGTCTCATATTTATGAATTGGCATTGGTTGCCTTTCCTGCTTTCTGGTTAAAAGAATACCCGTGTTCATTAGCTTAGGTAAATTCTTTGAAAATCTTGTGAGGGAGTTGTACCTTGATAAAATTCAAAGAAAATCCACATACAATTTTGGGCTTTTTAGAGCTGTTAGCGAATTACTAGTGTTAAACGGGGCTAAGAGTTATTTATTTCAAGTTTATTTATCCGGATCTATTTCATTCGCTAACACATTGATTATCATAGAAAGTTTAATAATGAAGATTTATATATTTTAACTATGTGCTAATTTTCTACATCAATGTGTTAGATCATACTCCATGATCCATCATCAGGATGAGTCTAAGCTAAAGAAGAGAATGGAAATATAGCAGTAGACTCAGATCATGGAGTATGATCCAAAATATTGATGCAAAAAATTAGCAAACAATTCAAATCCATAAATCATTAACATTATTATCATGGACTTTGGAAACTCCATGTTGTTAATTGAAAGTTTATTCGAGGTTATGCCACAATTTTTACACTAATAGAAGAATTGTTGAAAAAGAAAATAGGCAAAACAATCAATTGGACTTCATACTGTCAGCAAGATTTTAACACATTAAAACAAAAAATAGCAAAGATTCCTATCTTAATATTTTCAAATTGAAATTTTCCATTCCATGTACATGTTGATGTCTCAGGGACTGTAGTTGGAGCAACTCTAGCACAACCAAGGGGGAATAAGGACCACCCAATCACATTTTCTAGCCGCAAGCTATCGCAAACATAAGAAAAAATTATACTACTATAGAGTGGGAGGCTTTTGCAATGGTATATGCTATGCACAAATTCTAGCACTATCTATTATCCACCCCATTCACATTATTTACAAATCATGAGCCCCTAAAGTACATACACAATAGACCGATGACATAAGGTAGAATATGCATATGGCTACTTTTATTTCAAGAGTTTGACTTCAACATCATGCTCAAACTAGGGAAAACCAACCAAGGCCTTGATTACCTTTCAAGAATTGATACCAAAGTGGAGATTGGAGCTATTAAATAAGATCTACTTGGTGCAAAAAAAATTAGAGTAATTTTAATACTAGAAGAACTAAATAAAATAGTTTCTTGATGATACCTCTACAAGTGACAAACAAAAACTAGTGTGGAAGTTACTTCCATACAAATTGATTGAAGGTGAATTACATAGGATCATAAGAGATGATATCATCTAGAGAGTAGTATTTGAGGATGAAAGACAATATAGTATTTCAAAAGAACGTGATGGAATCTCTAGAAGTCACAACTCAGGGGAAGGCATCATAAAGAAAGTTATGTTCTCAAGCCTATGGTGGCCTACATTATTCAAGGATGTTAGTCAATATACAAGACAATGTGATGTATTTCAAAGGGTAGGGAAACCTACCATAAAAGATAAAATGCCTCTATGATCAATTTTATCTCAAGTACCTTTTGAGAAATGGCCATAGATTTCATTGGACCAATTGAACCACCAACAAATAAATCATAATATGGATTTATCATTACCAAATTAGAATACCTAGCTCAAAAAATGGGTAGACTTTGAACCAACAAAGATTGCATTACTAAGAATGTTGCAAAATTCATTTACAAAAAAAATATCACTAGTTTTGGTTGTCCATTAAGCATAACCAATTATCAAGTGAAGCATTTTGTCAATAAAGTGATTGCAAAATGTTTGGACAACTTTATGATCACTCACAGCATAAGTAGTCCATACCATCCCCAAGAAAATGGAGCTAGTGAATCCTTTAATACTATTATTAATACCACACTTATAGAAATTTTGTGATGGAAATATTTTAGACTGGGATGCTTAAATTTATGCAATGTCATGGGCTTATAGAACAACCTACAAGAGATCAACTAAAATTCCCCCTTAAAATTAGCATATGGGCTTGATGCCACCTTTTCATTGAACTTTATTATACCAAACTTAAGAATCACACTTTTCTTGCAATTGAATGAGGTTTCCTTAAAACAAAGATTAGAGGATTTGTTGAAAGTGGATGAAAATAGACTGTTAGTGGTATACCACCAGAACCTAGAATAAAATATTGGCATGATAGGAATTTATAGTACAAGACATTCTACATTAAAGATTTGGTTCTACTTAATGATAGTAAATTCAAAAATATAGGGGAAGCTAAAAATAATATGGCTCAAACCATATTTTATTATGAATATTTATTTTTCAAGTGTAGTGAGACTAAAAACACTGGAGGATAAATTATTAGCTAGGTATGTGAACAAAGCAAGGCTAAACCCCTACCATGAGACCACTTATCCAATTAAAGAGCCTAAATCATATGTATTATAAACATGTATCATATTGTAAAGTAGACAATAAGTCATGGGAGTCATTAGAAAAAGAAACAACTAGGAAAAATCAAGAAACACAGGAATATATACAAAAAATAAATTCCAAACCCACCATTGATAAAGGAGCTCAAGCCACTAAAAATGGCACTAGCTTATTTCTAAGTTGGGAGCTCCTAGGAGAATTTTTCTATAGCTCTTCTATCTTTTGTAGAAGACTAATGGATATCCCTACCTTGGTTGACATTTCTTAGAAGCCACGACCAAAACACAATTTCCCATACAAGGTAATGGAGGTAGACCCTGACAGCTCATTCTCTAAGGTGCTAATAGATGTTAGCTACATAGAGGATGTGAGAAAACACATTCATGTACAACTCACGGAGATTGATCACATAACAATAAAAATGGTTCGAAAGACTCTTCTACAACTAGAGTGAGAAATTATGTTTTTTTCGATATAGGGATTGTATTTGAAATGAGCTTGTCAACGGCTCCTCCACCTCTGGCTCTAATGGCTCCAACGGCTCCTCCTCTGGCTCCGGGGGCTCCATCAAATCCTCCTCTGGTTTCGATGGCTCTTATGGCTCCTCCTTCATCTGTTGTGGGCCCTATCGCCTCTCCTCTCCCTATCTCGTGCACATGTAGGAGGAGCTCTATGGTGTCTTCTTTCACTCCACTGGTTCCTTCTCCTTCGTCGCCTACTTTGTCTCCGCCCTTGGTTGTTGTTCCTGGAAGTGGTGTTGCCCATTGCACGCGAGATTTTTGACGGTGGAGTTCCTTTTGCCCCATGTGTGTGTAGGCCTACTGGTGTGTCTTTGTCGACTGGGTCTGGGCCGGTTGGTGGGTTTGCGTGCAGGTCCTCTGATGCTTTGGGGGATTCAGTTGTTTCTGGGCATCCTGGGCCTGTTGTTGTGGGTGTTTCAGGTATGGCCAAATCCTTCTCTGATGTTGCACGATTGGGTCCTGTTATGCCTTGCATAACCACCCCATCTTTTTCCTTGGTCAAAAGATGCCCCCCCCTTGTTGTTCTTTATCTTTAGTTGTTTTTCAAATAAAGTTTGGAGTCGTTTGCTTCCAACACTTTGTTTATTTTTGGTTTAGTCTGGCGGAACCGGAACCGGAACTAAATTGGGTTCTGAAAGTTCAGTTGAAACTCGTTTCGGGCCCCATCCCGACAGTCTTTCTTTCTTTTGGCTTTTGTTTTTGTCTTTAGCGGACCCGGAGCTGGAGTGGGTGTTAAGTTGGTCTTTATCGAAAATTGCAAAATCACAATCAATTCCACTCCCGCCTCCGCTATTTCAACTTTTGCTTTTAGTCTAGGTCTTTGTGTTTAGTTTTATTATGTCGGTCTTTTGCTTTACTTTTTGTGTTTGGTTTTGTTTTGTGTTTGGTTGGCGGACCCGGACCCGGAACGGGAACAAAGTTAGTAAATTTCTAAAGTTTCTAAATTAGTTTCCATTCCGATTCCGCCCCCACCACTTTTGGGTCATTGACTTTTTGACTGAAGTTGCACTGCAGAGAAGTGTTCATTCTCTTTTAGTTCCGACTCCGCCTTAACTATGTTTAATGCATTAATGACAATTGCTCGTATAGGTAGAAATCTTCATTTTTTACCTTTATTAAGGATTAAATGAATCATTATTATCATTGTTAAGAGATTAAGAAGCATGAGAGAGCAACGGCGGAGTTCGTTTGAGCAAATCGACTGAAGGAGGAGAAGATTGTTGTGAGCGAATCAGTTCAGAAGGTTAGTTGGGTTCTTGTGTATTCGAGGTAGGGTCTCATGTCATTGTTGTTCTTTGTTTATTTATTGTTGTGTTTGTTATATCTACTTGTGCTTTGAATCATTTCGTTTTAAATGAATTTGTGGTTTTTGGTTTGTTTGTTCGAGTAGGTTCTTACTTTATTTTGTTTGGCTGGTTGTGTTCTTCACATCTTTGCTTTTGTTTTTAGTGTTTTAGGGCACAGTCGCTTTCACGATTTAATCGTGATCGTGTTGTGCTGTTTTGATTTGCAGTAGGATTAGATTAAATTAGGGTTTTTAAATGGTGTTGGTTTAAATTAGGGATCTACAGTGAGGTAGATTAGATTTGTGCTTTTACAGTGAGTTAGGGTTAGTTGAATCTCGTTTTTACTTAGGGATTTGTCACGCATTCAAACTGGTAAAATGGTAAGGTTTAAAATCTATGCCCTAGTTTTTATCATGTTTTTCTTTTAGGGTTTTGAATGTTTCTGTAATCACGTTTAAATGATTAAAATATGATGCCCTAAAAATATATAGTTGTTCCCTAGGGTCATATGGGTATAGTCTTATTTAAGCCTCTTTTCATTTAATACGACCTTGGTTTTAATCATGGAGTTGTGTGTTAAATCGATGAAATCTTTGATGATGTCATGGTCAACCTAGGCGAAGACGAGATCAGAATCGATCTTGAACTTGAGAATTCTGTTTTGCAAAAGGTATTGATTCCATTTCCATCCCGTCTCTAGCTCCGCCATATAATGAGAAGTCTTATTTTGAAATAACAATAACCTAGACGGAAGCGGAGGTAGAATGGAAATAGAGTATGAAAATATTAAAGTCTGAAGAAAACAAAATCCATTTTTCATTCCGATCCCGGTTCCGATCACCTTCCTAGTTCCGACTCCAAGCCCGTTCATTGTTAGTGAAATATCTATATCAGTTTTGGCTCTGAGTCCGACAGTGTTGTAAAAGAGACTGTTTAGATTATGTTTTTGCCTGGTTCCGCCTCCGATGCATGTGTGAAAGGTATGGGTTTTAAAGCATGTTTTATAATGATATCTAAAGATCTAATTAAATTTTTTGCTTGCAGGAAAGTTGAAAGATGTCAAGAACATCAGGGGAAGTTGCTCGAAGGAACTAGCCTGCAGGAACATCAAAGGCAGCACCAAAACCAAAGAATTTGAAGTCGAAACAATTTCCTTACACCTTGAGGTATAATCATAGGAGTCCAGTTATCAAAGTCAACAAAGTGGAATCAGACTGGTCAGACATCACTGACACAAACTTAGGTCAGTATAACTTTGAGGAGACATATGTTGAAGCATCCACTGAGGATGCGACGCCTAGAATGAAGAAGATTGTTAAGTCTGGATTGGCTCATATAACTTTGTTTCCTTTGTCAGTCCAATGTCCAGAATTGATCTTAACTGCAGCTAGTGCCTATAATCCTGCTACAAGACTATGTATGGATTCACAAAACAATGTGATCATTAATCTTACTCCTCAAGCATTTCAAGATATATTTAATGCCCCAGATCCTAAGAATTTGGTCTAGTTGGATGAGGCAGAGGCTTTGGAGAAATATATTGAGTATAAGGACTCCAATAAGTCTCATTTAAACAAAAAGTGGTTGAGCATAGAAAAGAAATCTTTAAGTAAACTTGCAAACCAGCCAAAGAGGGCAGATTTCTATAAGGAGGTATCAGACTTAATCATGATGTTGTCTAGGGCCTTTGGGAAGAGAGATACATTTCGGTTCAAGGAGTGGATGTTTCCTTTCATCCAGACTATCTTAAATGGAGCCCAGCAGTTTGACTGGTCGATGATTGTGTCAAATGTTGTTCATGATCAATTAACTAATGTTAGGCAGACCAAATCTTTCTTTATGACTTCTTACATTGTATATGTCGCAGCAAGGTTGGGTGTTTTCCCAGGTTTGAACAGAGTGGGCATAATGGGAGCCTTGGATGGACAAAAGAAGGTATGGGAGCACTATGACCAATTATCTCTTGAGGTTGCTGAGACTCATTATAGAAGAGTCAATGATGCATTTTTATATGTGGTCATCAATCAATTGAATGGGGATGCAGGGTACTGGTTGAGTCAAGAAGCCATGGCATTCATTGCTAAATGGGGATGTTGGTACATTCAATACCCCAAATTCACATATTTCAGGTTATTTGGTTTTGAAGGCCATCCACATTTGCTCTCGAGGTGCTGCAATAATGGAATAGTGTTGATGGAGTTTGTGTATCAGGCTCTTGGAGTTGATGCTCAGTTTGGGATCAAACATAAAACCGGATGTCATAAGTTCCCCATGAAGTTGGGTGAATATAGCTTTCAACACTTGGTAGGAGCAAAGGTGGTCTGTAATGAATTGATACAATTGAAATTGGGATTATACATAGCTCGTAAGTATTTTGATCCAAAGGGTAAGATGCATGCCTTGTTGCCTTTGGTGTTTACTAGACATTTCAATTTATTAGAAGACTTCTAGAGTGATCGACAAGATGAGTATGATCTAAGGAAGAAGAATTATGAAAGATTGTTTGTTTCACTCATGTCAGATCTAGGTGTTAAAGAAAACATTCCTAACGCATTGGTGGATGATGGAATTGTCTTGGATCCATCCTATGAAGCTTTGAATATTGGCACCAAGGGTCTAGATCCAATTGATTGGAATGCTGAAGAAACCATTGATATTAAGAAGATTGAAAGGACAGTATTGGATAGGAGTGTGCAGTGGTTAATGTTAAGAACTCAAGCTCCTCAAGGACCAGTCCTTAAGAAGGGTAAGGGATATAAAAGGATTAAAAGGAAGACACCTCCCAAAGAACCATTGGAATTCCTTCCTCCAGATATTGATGAGATAGAACTTGAGGCGGTAGAGGATGAAGAGGAAACACAAGAAGGAGATGTTCTAGTAGGATCTGTTGTTTCAACACCTACATTAGGTGAATCATCCGCCCAAGTCCCAATTACAAGGAAGAAGAGTAAAGAAATTGAAGAAGGAGCTCTTCATAGCATGGTTGAAACTGCTAAGGGAAAAGAAATGGAGAAAGAAGTTCTGGAGGTAGGGACAGATTCATATGAGACTTTGTCAGAAAAAGATATGCAAGAGAACATGCCTCTAGAAGAGGATATTGAGCAGACTCTGACACACGAAGATCAATGGAAGTTGTTTGAAGATGCGAAAAGAGATTTTGATGCAAGGGCTGTAGCGGAGAAACAAAAGGAAATTGATGCTAAGGTACAAGCTGATGCTATACTACACCAGCAACAATTAAAGGCTAAACAAGTTGAAATTAAGGCAGCAGCTAATGAAGTAGAGAAACAAAGAAGGCAACAAGAACATGAGCTCACAGTTAAAGCAGAGAATGAAAAGTTAGAATTAATACAGAAAATTCATGACCTTGAGGAAGAGAAGGCAAGGAACCAGAGGGAAAAGGAAATCTTGGTTGCTAGGTTAAAACTTGCAGAGGAAGCTCGCCAAAAAGAGGAAGGAGCAGAAAATATAAGGAAGGAAAAGGAGGCCGAAGAGTTGGTTAAGAAGTAGCAAGAGGAAGAAGCAAAGGCAGAAAAGATTAAGGCTTTGGAGGCAGAAAGATTAGAAAAGGAAAGGCTAGAGGCTTTGGAAAAAGAGAAATTAGAAAGGGAAGCTCTAGAAAGAGAAAGAATAGAGAAGGAAAAATTAGAAAAAAAAAGGTTGGAAGAAGAGAGGTTGAGGAAAGAAGAGGAAGACAAGAAAATACAAGAACAAAAGGATAGGGAAGAGGCTGAAAGACTTGTGCAGATGCATATAGTGCAAGAGCAACAAGAGAAATCGAGGGTTGACTCCCAATCTCAAGTGAGTATGCAGCCACCTTCTACCATTGTTCCCTCTTCCTCTATGATGACTACTGCTCCAAGTGCTCCCACTTGGCTAAAATTGGACCTGCATAAGAGGACAGTAACACCTTCACAACCTCTCAATTGGGAGGATATGATGAAGGGAATTGAGCAGGAGAGGCCTAAAAAGAAGGCCAAGATTCTACATTCTACCCAACTCACAGACAAAGGAGAAATTGTTGTTGAATGTGTCATGCCAATGACAGAAAAGGAGATAGGGGACATGCAGCTAATAGATTATCAGTTGAGTACTGTCAACTTGGGAAGGCCCACTAGGAATCAGCAGATGAACTTGATTGATGTGATGGCTTCCACAACCAAGTCAAGAATGATTAAGGATAAACAAAAGAAGGATGAGCTTAAGGCTCAATTGGATCAATTACATTCATTCTTGAAAAGTGTTTCCTCTCCGAGATCACAACAGGTAACTTCCATTGAGACTCCTATTTTATTAAGTAAAAAGGAGGTAGATGATTTGGTGCAGGTAAGAGGCAAAGCGGAGATGGTGGACAGGTGGATGGACAAGTTGAACCGAGAGGTAGGTGAAGTTTTGGTTGAAGGTTTTGAAGCCTACAAGGACACATAAGGGTTAATAAAAGAGATGCATCAATACATTGAGGCATCTGAGAAACAAGAAGAAGAGTATAAAGAATACAGTCAGAAGTTAGAAAGAGTGAGTGCATTGCCTTTAACTACTCTTCTGGAACAATCAATACTTGAGGAGGACAATAAGGATTTTGTGGAGAAAAACTCTTGTATACTCCATTTTAGAACTAATTTCTTGTGTAAACATAAGGATGAGATCCAAGAAGTTGTTAATAATTTGACTGAGCAATTGGAAGAGTTGGAAGCGGTCATTGCCATTATTGTAGATGTAAATGCATTTACAAAAGAAGGCATGCCTTTGAGTCAAATAAAGGAAAAATGGGATGAAAGATTCGGAGGACTGATGCAGAAAGGAGATGATGGCGGAGATTTGGTGTTGGATCGGTTAATGGATGTTAAAGAGGAAATAAAGGTTGTTGGAAGAGAGTTGACAAAGGTGAAAGGTATGAGGGAGTTTGCTGCAGCAGAATTGGATCGAATCAAATTTGAAGATAGCTGGTTTGATGGGCCAGAAATAGATACATTACAGCAAGTCTTCACCAGCTACGATGAGTTCATGACAGATCCAGCTTCACATGCATGAATCCTTGCATGCATAATTTTCCTCTTCTTTGCATGTTGCATGCAGCACTAGCAGTCTTGGGGGCGCATGACTTCTTTTTCTCTTCTATCTTCTATTCTCTAGTTAAACTGAATGTCTAAATGTAAAGACTCAAGATCAAATTGATCTGAGTTTCCAAGATAATTTTGGTTCCTAAAAAGATGGATGACCTAAAATAGAAGTGGAGTTCGAGTTTTTGTATATCTATAAATACCATATGGGTATCATATTGTAAGGGTCGGCTAATTGAGAATAGGATTGGCTTACCTAAGATTAGGAGATAGAATTTTGAAGTGATTTACAAAGATACTTTGTACTTGATCTTTTTACAGTTAATAGAATTACAGGTTTACACAATATGGTATTACAATTGAGTTGTTTTGATTTGATAAGGCTGATAAGTTATAATCTATCTGAATGCCAGTGATTGTGCTAAACCATGCTAGTTTCTTATGTGATGAAAGTCATTAGAAGAAACTAGATTTAAAGATTATCTTGTTAGATTATCATTGAATTGAAGTTATTAAAGTTTGTTGATCTATAATCTTGATGATGAATGAATGTGTGTTTCTTTGAAAAGTCCTTGAAATAGTTGTGATGTGTAATTGTGAAGTTAATTAAGCACCTAAAATGTATGCAGTGGTATAGATTATCCTATAGATTGTGTCATCTTATGGTTTTCTTGATTTTATTGGAAGAACATTCATTATTTGAAGATATATGTCCGGATGATAGATAAATTTGATTCATACTTACTGGTTTACCCATTTGATCTATCTTTTTCTTTTGTTTGAAACCCCATTGATTTACCAAAACGGTTTGATAAAAAGAGTCATCGCTTGAATCTTTTGTTACCAGCACAGGCCCCTTGAATATTACAGTTGCATGAACCGATTGAGTGACACCAGACAGTTGAGAACCAACTACCAGGACCTTGGGAGTTAGGCTACTACATGTTGTCTTTCTTTTTCAGGAGAAATAGAGTAGAAATATTTTTTTTTAAACGTTGTTTGTGTCATTTTCACCATCAACAGGTCCTCATCCTTCTGGTCGGTCTCTTTCCTATGCCCAAGAGTCCCCTGTGGTTTTCTACGGTCCGGAGATCGTGGAAAATGAGAACTTTTATTCGAAAACTAGTGTAGTTTGCAGGTTCAATGGCATGTGGCCCTCCCTCCCCAATCTCCATGATTGGGTCTCGGGTTCTTGGAATCCTTTGGTCATCAAGGAGATCAAGCTTTACCCCTGTGCTAGAGGTTTCTTCATTGCTACGTTTGCCTCCCCTCTTGAGCGGAACAGCATCCTGGACAGGGGGTGGATGTGGGGTATCCATTCTCTATCCATCAGGCCCAGGACTCGATCCTTCAACCCCCTTACGGATCCATTGAACACTAGACCTGTTTGGGTTCGTCTGCCAAATCTTCCTCTTTAGTTATGGGAGGAATCATGTTTCAAGGCCATTGGCAATACCATAGGTCGCTTCCTAATGGTGGATTCCACAACTAGGGAATTTGGGCATACTACGGTCGCTCGGTTGTTAGTTGATCTGGACATCTCCAAACCTCTTCTTAGAGATGTTGTTTTGTCGGTGGAGGACAGACCGTGGAAGCAGCTCTTGGACTATGAGGGTCTCCCCTTTCGGTGTAGGAGATGCTTTTCGGTGGGACATTTGGCCTCTACCTGTCCTCATGCTTGCCGCAAGGGCGCTGCGACTTGGTGGAAGGACACTCTCCTGGATCATCTCACAGTTGGTTCTTCGGATGTTTCAGATGTTTCTTCTGAGGAGGTCGACCCTCTATTTTTTGCTCCTGTCCTGGTCCTTTCTTCTTTGTAGCCACCTTTGGACCTTTTTGTTGATATTGTTGTGCTTGACCCTATTGTCGTTGCTCTGTCAGACCTAATTCACCCATTGTTGGGAGCTTCTATTGATCTGTTAGTGGGTTCGATCTTTGTTGCCTCATTGTTGACTCCCTCACTACTTGGGGGCTCTTTGCCTGTGTTGGCTGGGGTGGAGCTGAGCCTCTCACCCTTCTCATTGTTTCCTGATTCTGAGTCTCCTTGGTCGGTTGTTCTTCAGAAGAAAAAATCTGCATCTACTTCTCAGACTTGGGTCCGTGAAGCCAGTCTTGACCCCTCGGTGTCTGGGGCTGCTTAATCTCTTTGTGGTTTCCACAGCTATCAGTCAATTATTTTTGTTCGTCCCTTAGTTCAATTCTGGTTTGAACTTTGTTTTCCTTTGGCCCTTTGGGCCCTTTGTGAAGGGTTTGGCACCCTGTAAATGTTGCTTACCTTTTCAAAAACTAGAGTGAGAAAAATATTTATGATAATACTAACAAATTGAAAATAAGTTGGATCTACAAGGAAATTTCTTATATTTTTCATAGTAATAAGGTTAAATAAAGATCATTTTGAGCCATGTTCAAAATGAATATATGTATCTAGACAAACCCTATCAAAACAAAAAACAAGCTATCCAAGTTGTAATAGGGTTAAGTGTAAAAGGTGGGTTACCTTCAAATAAAGCAATAAAAAATGATAAGTTCACTTAGCTAACTAGAACTACATATGAAGAAAAAGTATGGATGTGATAAAAATCATAAGCCATGTCATGTAGTATGCCACCATGGGCATAGCCTATAAATTGAGAGGATTTTTTCATTGGTACTTCCCTCCACACAAAATATCAAATGGTGGTCAAAGGAAAGGATATCAACTTGTGTGAGGTACTATGGGAATAGTTGGAAAACATCCAATACACAAAGGATACACACTATCAATTTCAATATGGCACTCTAATTATATGCATAGCATTTTATTTCATGAATACATTACCAACATTTTTTAGAAAGATATGGGAAAAAATAAAATATTGGAAACCTAAATCAATGAGGATATAGATCACTTCAAAGATTCCACAACTAAACCATATTATATTGGGGAATTTTAATTCCTTCTAACAAAAAATGTAGAGTTGAGAAAGGGTATCTCATGACATGGTCTAAAAATATGTAAACAATATCATCTTCCTAGTGGACAAATTATATTTTCATGGAAGTAGAGAACCTAGGGTATCATGGACTCCATAGCTCCCTTATGAAATCATTAATGAATTGATAAATCATATGGTAAAACATTGTTGACCCTACCTAAGGACCCCACTATAGAAATATTTGGAAAATTTAAATAATTCATGGAGAAACAAAGAAAAAAGTAGGCAGTAGAGCACTTAGTGAAAAACAAGGAGAAGTTGCATAAAAATGGGGCATCAAAAACCTTCACCAGAACCCAAGAAATAGCAAGACGTACAATAAGTGAGCCTAAAGAATCAAGCAATAATCGAAGAAGCTGCAACCACTTATATTGTGGCCTCTACAGCTATCTTGGGTAGTCTAATTAATCTCATCCATTAAGAAAAAGGGAAGAAAGAAACAAAGATATAGGAGATGAGAAAATAAGCACTTGAGGAAGTTGAATCAACTTTGTTTTCCACACAAATAGCAAGGCTAACACAATTGCAAGTGATGGAGCTAAGGTCTAAACAAAGGGTGGATACATTAATGACACAAAGTGAAGAATCCAAGTCAAAGGTCTAGCAAGAGACCATTATGGTAACAAAATGAGCCTATGCTATATTAATAGAGGAAGAGAAAAAGGCTTAGCGGGAAAAATAAAAGAACTCCACACCTCTACATGAAGAACAACAATTGGAGGATCAATTACAGCAACAAGAACAACCTACATCTCCGCTAAGTTTTATGGCTTCCACCTCCACATCACCAATGCAACATAAAAAATATTTTTTGGATCAATAGAAGCAGACTTAACCAATACTAACACTACAACTATTCTAATTATCACTTTCCAAACCAAAAGTTGATCTATCACATATATCCCCATACAAAAGTTACATCTCAAGGATATATTCCATAGCACAAGAGAAGATATTATCAAACAATATATAAACAACACAAAGAAAATGGAGGCTTCAATTACAACAATTCAGAGTAGAGTACCCCATGCATGAAGAGATACAAATGCACCATTAGGACAACAATTGAGACAACTTATAGATATTTTGAAGCAGAATTTAATAATCAAGAAGTAACAATCATAAATAAGGTCTTGAAAGAATAGAAAAGAGGTGCATGGAAGAAATAAGGAATAAAAATGCAGTGGCCCATAATTTCCTTGAGACTTAGATCAACATTCTTCATAATATGGCCAATAAAATTAATACCTTCTATTAGTTTTGCTTACAATGGCCAACACTAACAAAAACCCTGAAGAATCAAATGGATCATATAGAAACTCATATTTTACAAACATCCAATTCATATGATGTCATAAATGATATTGAAAACACAACTAGGGTAAAAATAGAATCTATGCACACTCATCTTCAATAGATACAGAGTTGAAGGGAGGAAATCAAAGCACAAATTAAGTAGCTCTAGAAGGCGGTTAGCGTGAGACTTTCCCATGTTACTAGACTACTTACATATACAAAGAACTGAACCACGCATATACATATACCATAAATCACAATAAATACAAAAGAGACCCTAATTTCGATCAATAGTCAAATTCAAGTGCTACAACAAGCTAAGATTTAGCGGGACACAACCTTCCAACAACTCAAGGAGATACACAAGAATACTTTGCTAATAGACCATTAAACTACTAAGTCAATTTCATATTTTTAAGTAGATTAAGATTCCTAATGTCTTGAGGAAAAGACATTGTTTCCAAAGGGGGGATGGTGTTGTAGGTTAACAAGCCAAAGTGATAGAAACACCTACAAACCACCAAATTTGACCACAAGAGGAATGCAGAGTTCTAAGCCGACTCCCACATAAGCTAAGAGGCATAATGATCACAAGGGACATGTCTCTAATGTAATATGATACTTAAATAAAATATAGTATAGAAAGATAGGACAATAATGATGATGTGTGTGAGGATATAATATATGTAAAAGAAGATGTATATGTAAGAAGTTAATATGGAAGATCTAATAATGTAATCATTAAATGATGATTGAAATATACAAGTAATTGACATACAACTACGTTGTGTCAAAGAGTATAAAATGATTTGGTAATTTTTTATCTACACTCTTATCTTACCACTTTTTTATATATATCACCACATACAACAAGCTTGGACATAAAACTTTGATTATGTATCCATCTTCCTTGCCAATAGTCACCATTATGTGTAGTGAGTTCCTCTTGGATAACAAACCATTTAACAACGCATTCCTTATTTTTCTTCTCTTCTTATAGCCAATAATACCAAATGAATTAGTTAGGATCCAAGTATAAGGATGTCATTAAACTTTTTTTGACATTTAATATGATGAATATCAAAGAATTGCCCCATTTGGAAAAGCCAATTGGTTGAATCTTTGCCATCAAATTTACACATATCCAAATTTTGTGTGAAGTGCCTAGCCATAGAGTTATTTGAGTGATCTATTTTGACATATGAGCCAAACCCACAAGCATCATTTCCCTTAGAAGCACCATCTTCCTCCAAATTCTTATTATGTGAATTATCTTCCTCAGAGTTCATGCCACTCATAAGGGAAGTCATTTTCCTCGTAATGCATTGATATCTACCTTCATTGATGATATGATTATTTTTGCCTCTTCTGGCAAGCCCCACCAGGATGGGAAAAAATAATTTTATAATAAATCACACAAACTAAATCTAATAAATATAAAAAAAATAGTGTAACTTACTAGGGTATAATATCACTTTCCAAATAAAACTTCCAATAATTTCATTGATTTGTACTCTTCCGAGTGAATTTGGAGGAAACTATTTTTTTAATATATATTACAAACCAAATCCAATCAATCTTATTTTTTTACTATAACTTGCAATGGCCTAGGTCATCTCACTTCCCAAAAAAACTTCAAGAATTTCACTAATTTATAGCCTTGGGAGTGAATTTAATGGAAACTCTAGTTCTACAACTACTACTTGAATTTTTCTCCAAACACCCCCAAATCTATAATGTAGTGAATTCAATGTGACCTTGAAAAACTCTTTAAATTTTTTATTTTTTTGCCAAAATCATAGAGATATGCACTTCCCAAAATGACCTCCATTTTTTTTAAATCACCTTGTCTTGGCGATGTCGATATCATGTTCTCATACCACCTGTAATGATAAAATTACACAAAAGAGGAAATATGTTGCAAATAACTAATAATACTTAAGAATAATAAGCCCCTTCAAGTGGGTAAACCTCCAAAAGTCTCCAAGAATAACACAAATCACAATATGATGATAATAAACTAACCATTAGCTCCTATATGTACCTCACTTATGCCTTCGATGTCACCTATGCCAACTAAGATACTTAAATATAACACCAAGGATGACCTAAATATCTAAATAAGAACATAATAATGATATGACTTAATTAAGAGTTAAGCTAACCATAAGCTAACTAATCAACTCTATGCACACTATATGATTGGGAATAGCAAGTCCAAATTATTATGTCCTATGACCCACTTGATATGGAACATATCCTAATGATCTACCAAAGGGAAGAATACTTTACAATATTAAATAGAATTTATTGTATCTTATGTACTATTGTACAATGAGGACTATCTTGATGGTTATCATGGAGCATCATTATGTATGAGGATTACCTAGTCAATATTGTCTATAAGTGTGTCGGTTAACAACTTATTGGGGAAAATGGGTTCTAGGGAATATCTTTGGAAATAGACTATGGTGTTTAGTCCAAGATATTTCAATGATGTTTTTCTTTTTGTCTTGTTTTGTATTCATGTGATTGGTGGTTGTGTTTTTTTGTATTATGTGTCTTGTGTTTGTGATTGTACTTGGTTGTAGTGTTCTTGATTTGTGTAGTTACTTTAAGATGGTTGTTTGACATGTATTCTTAGATGTTTGTATGCTTGTATGTTACATATTCTTGTACTAGTGTTAAAGTGATCTATGTGATTAGTAAGAATGTTGAGCTTGTTGTGAACATGTGTGGTATGGGAGACCTATTATTCTACCTTGAGCTTGTTAAGATGTGTGGCATTGAAGGATGAGTGCTCTCGTATGGGATGCAAGAAGAGACTATTTGGAGGTATTCAATATGGTCATGGGTATGTGGAGTTGGTTCTTCTTATGTCTTGAATGTTTTTGGATGTACTTTGATTAAATGTTATTGATACTAGGCAAGTATTGTAATATGTAATGATTTATGTGATTCTATATCATGTATTTCAATGTGTAGAATAGTGTTGTGACCTTTACATGGTCAACACTTGTTCTTATGATCATGTATGTCTATATACTAAACTAAATAAGATAATCACAATACTTTGTACCTATTACTTCATGGTCCTTGTGTTACTTGTTTATCCACCATATTGCTTCATACCAAACTAATGGTTGAAGAGGTAAAGGATTCCTTCAATGTGTGGGTTCAAAATATCTTCCCCATTTACAATTGGAGCTGCTCAAATTTACTATAGTGGATGGTTGCATATTAGTATATTACGTTGTATTTCATATTGAGCATCAATACACTATTTCATATGTGGAGGAGCTAGTGGGCATGTAGCCTATTTAGTTGTATATTTGCATAGAAGATGTATTATTGGATTTAGTGTATTATTTGAAAGCATTAGTATTGTACTTATTGTAGGTAATAGTTGGATGTAATCCTACAACATATCTTGTAATGAAATACTTGGAATTTGTTATGACTTGATATTGTACTTAGTTTTGTTTGCATGAGTTGATTGATATTGTTGATGAGAAACTTTGAGGTTGCACTTGGGAATTACACTTTTCAAGTTAAAACTATAAAATCAAGAGTTGCTAGATAAGAGTATAATAAGGCCTAATGTTT
Organism: Sequoiadendron giganteum; assembly: GCA_007115665.2. NCBI lineage: Eukaryota > Viridiplantae > Streptophyta > Pinopsida > Cupressales > Cupressaceae > Sequoiadendron > Sequoiadendron giganteum. The sequence continues at coordinate 47,614,016 of CM021107.1, read as the reverse complement.
TTCCTTGGAATGACCATGCCATCTTTCCTAAAAACGATGGCACATAGAGGCTTTGCACGCATTATAGGATATTTAACAAATCAGCAATCAATAATCATTATCCATTGCTAAGATTGATGATTTATTTGACAATATAAATGTGTTTAATAGCATTCTCAAAAAAAAATATTAGGCTATCATCGAGCATTTGAGAATACAATGTTCCCAAAATTGCCTTTAGAAATATGTTTACTATGAGTATGTCGATACTACTTCAACCTACCAATCCACAAATTGCAATTCACGAAATTAAGTAATAAATGCTCTTGGATCACTTAAATGACCTTGCTTTCATATTTTAAATGGCATTTTGATATTCTTACATAATAAAGAAAAGCATATTCCTCACGTGCACTTGGTGAAAGACTCAAGGAAGACACATTATGGCATACAATCTAAATGTGCCTTCTTCTAGGGGAGGGTAGACTACTTGGAGAATATGATGAGGAAGAAGAGATCATATATAATGAAGAAGAATATGAAGAAGACGTTGAGGCTAAAAACATTTCAATTTCATATAATGCATTCAAATGGTAACCTAGCAGCAAATATGATTTCATCAACAAGAACTTGTCTTAGCAAAATACAAGTTCAAACAAAGAAGATCAAGGAGAATTACATAGATGGTAATAATGTTCAAATTGTTTTTAAGATATGAAGTTATCTTTGTACAAATGTGTTGCATTCATATTTTATGCTTTGGATATTGTTCATAACTATATTTGGTTAGAGATTTTGAGAATAGTTAATAGTAATGTGCAAAATAAGTTTATGAAGTTTTGGTAAGGAAGGTGGTGATGATTTTGTAGAACTTTACATATAATGTGAAACAAAACAAGATCAATCTAGAACATGAGCATGAAATTGAAGAAAAGTATGAAGAAGAATCAAAAGAAGAAAAGGAAAATGAAGAAAAATAATAAGTTGAAAGTAAAACTTCTACTGAGAGTCAACAATATAAGTGATAGAAGAAGGTTGAAGAAGTAAATATAGTAGAAGAAAAGGTTGAAGAGTTAAATAGAAAAAACAATAAACATTGTAATTTACGTTGAAGGTGTATCCTATTTGAAGTGAATCGGCTCACTTCAGACATCCAGTGTTAGAAACTGCAGGAAATAGGATGTAAGACGATGAAAGACATCTCCATCATTAGAGTTTCTTTGTTTTCATTCGCAAAGGTCATGTCAACTACCAAAAATGCATCATGTTGGTGAGGAAAATTATGTCATTCTTATCTAGATCTGTTGGTTGTAACTTTCTATCTGACCCTTCAACCATCCCACTACTCGATATATATCTTTCTGCAAAAAAATTCTACCACTCTCCCTACCTCTGCAAATATCTTTATGCAATAGATTGCTACCATTCTCCATGCCTCTGAAAAAATGGGGGCTTCAAAACAAGGTATGGACATCCATCAAAGCATAAAGGATAGAGGAATATTGTCAAATGTTCTAGTTGCAACTACCCTGGTAGACATGTATGCAAAATGTGGAAGCATAGACAAGGCATGTGAAGTGTTTTGACAAGATACCTCAAAGGGATGTGGTCTTGTGGACTGTAACAATTCCAATATATGCACAAAATGAATGAAAAGGCTTTAGCAATTTCCAAGCAAATCAATTGTCAAGTTTAAAGCCAGACTCTGAAACTTTTGATAGTATCATCCTTGCCCATGCCACAATGGGAGCTTTGGAATAGTATGGACATCCATCAAAGCATAAAGGATAGAGGAAGTTTGTCAGTTATTATAGTCGGCCCTGCATTAGTAGACATGCATGCAAAAAGTGGAAGCATTAACAAGGCACGTGAACTGTTTGACATAATACCTAAAAAAGATATCATTTCATGGACTGCAATGATTGCAGGATATGTACAAAAAGGATTTGTTGAAAAGGCTTTAGAAACTTTCAAGCAAATGCAATTGGTAGGTGTAAAGCCAAATTCCACAACCTTCGCCAGTATCCTCCCTGCCTATGCCAAAATGGGAGCTTTGGAACAGGGTATGGACATCCATCAAAGCATCATGGAAGGAGGATTTTTTTCAGATATTATGGTAGACATGTATGCAAAATGTGGAAGCATAGAAAAGGCACATGAACTATTTGACAAAATGCCTCAAAGAGAGGTTATCTCATGGAATGCAATGATTGCAAGATATGCAACAAAATGGATTTTTTTTAAAAGCTTTAGAAACTTTCAAGAAAATGCAATTGGAAGGTGTAAAGCCAAACTGGATAACTTTTTCTAGCATTCTCCCTACCTGTGCCAAAATAGAAGAATTGGAATAGGGTATGAACATCCATCAAAGCATAAAGAATAGAGGAATTTTATCAGATGTTGCAGTTGCAACTACCCTGGGGGACATGTATGCAAAATGTGAAAGCATAGAAAAGGCACATGAACTATTTGACAAAATACCCCAAAGAGATGTCATCTCATGGAATGCAATGATTGCAGGATACACACAACATGGATTTTGCAAGGATTCTCTCAAAATCTTTGAATTAATGAAGTACTTTGGAACATATCCTAACATTGTAAGCTTTGCTTGTGTTTTATATGCATGCAACCATGCAGGTTTAGTGGATGAGGGTTGTACATACTTCAATTACATGAGTATCGCTTATTACATTAGACCTACAGCTGATCATTGTGTTTGCATGGTTGAACTTCTTCCCTGGGCTGACTATCTTGAAGACACTACACTTTATCATTAAGCTGCCAATTAAAAATATGGTGGTTGTGTCGATGTGTTTTCTGGGTGCCTGTAGAACACATATTAATATAGGTTGAGTATTTACAGCAACGATGTTTTTTGATTTAGATCCTAAAAATGTTGTGGCATATGTTCTACCATCATAGTCCAATAAGTGAAGAAATTCTTTGCACACAAATGTTGCCAAGTCTTAACCTCATCCATTCAATCAGATCTCTCCATATCATAGGAGTCACTAGTAGGCCCACTACTTTCCCTTTGCACCTCCTCTATCTTCTACAGGTCTTATTCGTCTAACTCAAACCCAAAGTCCTTCAAATTCTCCTCTAGATGATTAGCATTCCTAATGCCAACAATAGGATACACAAGCCCTTGCCGAATAACCCACTTCAAGGCAACATTAGACATAGTGGCAAAGTGCTTAGCAAAAATTGCTACCAACACATCAAGCAACTTCCTCCAATAAAACTCACCCCCGCCACCTTAACAATGTTCTAATACATCTTCAAGCTAGAGGTGTTCGAAACAACTTTCTTGGAAAGATTTAGCTTTGCAAGCATACCCTTCTTCCCTCCACAACAATGCTTATTAGAAAGCAGTCAAAGGCCTAGGGTCAAGTATAGAAAATTGTACCTGGTCACCTATAACAGGAACACCACCATCCACAAACTTAGAGAGGACCTTTGTATTCATGTTGGTTGTGCCTATGCTTGTAATCAAGCCTCTCTCCTTGAGCTCTGCTAGAGCAAGAGCGGTATCTAGCATTATCTCACCAATATAACTACACAAGGTCTAGTTTTTCCACTTGCAAAGCCTCCATGGACTGTCTAATCCTTCTTTCTACTAAGGAAGAGGAGAGGGTACCTTGGAATATATTTACATATTTTATGAATATTTGTACCAGAGGAAGTGGGATTTGTGAGTTTTTATTTCCTTGTATCTCCCACTAATCCTTCAACCTGCCTAGGATTTCTTTTCTTGGACAATATATATCAATAGTATCAAATCAGTGAGGCCTTTGGATGAATAGGCCTCCATGGCAGAGATGATTTCTTCTTCGACAATCCTTCCATGGCCTCCCATCAATGTCCAATAGCCATTCAAAATGGCTACCAATCTTGTGGAGGGCCCATCATTAAATTGCCCTATTGAGATGGTTTGGTTCCCATAAATTGCAATGCAAATCACTACTTATATACAGATCTGTTTTATGATAATACGCATATTTCATTAAATTGTTTTCACCAAAAATGCATGTACAAAATGAGAAGGTGGAGGAGGTGAAGGATGATGGGAAAAAGACAAAAGGTGAGGAGCACTTAAAGTAAATTGAAAAATACTCGACTAGCAAGAAATGACAAAGGGGACTTCGAATTATTCTTGTCATTTTGTAAAGTATTTTTGTTTAGATTAGTTGTATTATCTCTTGCCAATGATAGGTTAGCCATTTGTGATTAATTACATATTCCAAATAATACATTACAAAATCAAGGTATATAATTTTATAGAAGTGCATGTAGATTTTGTCTCATTTGTAATTAGATATTTCTAATGTTGCTTTGCATCCCTTTGTTTGGTAAGATAGCTAATTTATTTGTGAATTCACAAATATTTTGTAATCTAATTTGATTTCAATCTGTCTAGCTTTAATTAGAAATAAACTATTATAATTCTATATATGAAGTAAAACAAATTACCATCGTGTTCGTGTTGTAAATGACACATACACATGTCATTTGAGAAACTCACATTATGAGGTTTACTGATTTTTGTTCGAAAGAAAAGAATAACATTAGTATATTTACAAATAAAATCACAAATTTTATTACATTATAGTTGCATATTCATGGTATTACAAAATTGTGTATGATGGTGCTTATAAATTGATAGTGATGAGACCCAAGTTCGAAGATGGTAGGAGAGCTGAATAGGATATTTCATATCCATTCATTTTTTGTTTGTTGTTTTCTCCATTTGTTTTCCTCCAAACTTTGCTTGTTTTACACTACCTATCTCTCTCTTATTCACTCCATCTCTCCTAATCTTTATCTTTATCTTTATCTCTATATTTCTCTCCTGAGATTTTTTTAGATGTTATAGATGCAATTTCAACTATTAATCTCTCTTCTCACAATATCTATTTCCCTTTTATCTCTTATCTCTCTCTCCCTCTACCTCTTGCTCTCTCCACCTCTTTGCATCTCTTTATATCTCGTTGTCTCTCTCTTTATGTATGTGTGTCTCTCTATCTCACTCTTCCCTCTTTGTATGTCCCTCTCTTTCTCAAGTCCTCTATCTTTGTTCTTTGTCTCACTATTTTTTTTCTCGCTCTTCCCCCTCTTGTCGCTCCCTCTTTCTATCCTTACCTCTCCCTCTCTCTATTGCAAACATAATATGAGCCTATCAGCAATGGAGCATGATTAGCTTCCTCATTCAAAGGGTTTTTCTAGTCGTGTTTGGATCCCTATTAGAGGGTGCATAGTTGATTTTAAGCTATCATATCTTCATTGAAACCTTTGTGGTACAAACAACATCATTTGCTAAATGGCCTACCAATAGACCTCATGTATTGCAAAAAATTATGCTTCCAAACCTCTTCGATGTACCCATTGCACACAAAGGTGTGATTGCTAGTATATAGACATCCACATCATCATGAGAGGCAACATTCATGGAGGTTTTTCACTATACATCAAAGAAGCACTATGAACATACATGAAATCAAAGAGAAACCACAATGGTTATACACAAAATCAAGGGAGCAACAATAATGGACATTTATTAAATCAAATGAACAACCACTATGGCTATACATGGAACCAAAAGAATAACTATGGTTACACATGGAATCAAAAGAATAACTATGGAAATTCAAGGAATCAAAGGAGCAACCAACATGGATTTACATAAAATAAAAATAGCAACTATGGTTATTCATGGTGTCAAATAAGCATCAATATGGTTATACAAGCAAGCAAAGGAATTACAACCATTGATGTGAATGGAATTAAAGCAACACACCAAATTTTAGAACATGGTTCGGAGATAGATAAATCATGCAATACCACTTGTGAAGATCACATATGGATAATTATATGATAAATAATGGGATCACGTGCATAATGATTTGTGGAAGTCGAATTATTTGGTTTCTCCTCATGTTTCATCATTGAAACATGTCATTGAAGGATGGCATGCTATACACCTAGGCATATGATATGATAGGGTAATTGAGATATTGACACACAACACATCCATGTTAGTTATATTGAGTCGTATGTGTAACTTGTGTAATCAATTATATTGGGTAATTATATTTCCTATTTAGAATTAGTGATTTACACTTCCGGTACATTATTAGTGTGAGGTCTATATATAAGAAGTGAATATCTTATAAAGTAAGTCATATGATATATAACATAATTTGATCAGCCTACCTGACTTAATAATAACTGATTCCGTTAAACTTCCAAACTAATCAAGATGGAGAATACCCCTTTTAAGGGAATGATGCAAGACAATAGTTTGTATGGGTATAGAGAATTCATAGTTGGGAATCAAACATATTAATGCACATTACCTGCAAGATTATTTGTTCCCAAATAAAGCATCTTCAAGTGTGTCACAAGCCTTAGTTTATCTGAAAAACTTTGCCTCTAGCCAATTATAATAAAGTACCAAAGTAGAATATCCATCGAGGGCTAAAATTTGAGAGCACTTACTAACTTGGTAGGTCCCCTGCCTTGATCTTTTGTTCATATGCAAGTGGCGCAATCATGATTGTTTGGCTGTATGTTTCAAGCACCAAAATAAAATTTAAGCCCAAACAATTATTAAATACCTCCACCCCTCTTCTTGTGAAACTGCTATAAAATTTGGCTACAAGACATGAACATACTCTCCTATTTGTTATTTGCAAATCCTATTTTAGAAACTTTGAGAACTGCTGTTTCCATGATACTATGAAGGCTAAATATTGTGAGTAGATTTTTTGTGATTGTTTTGGTTGTAAGTTTTAACTGCCTAGCAAAAAATCATCTTCAAAGGTTGGTGAATGCCACAACCTCTTCCTTGATCGACTTCTTCCGAGGTAGAGCTTTCCTTGGTTTTTGCCTTTGCAATACCTCCAATTCCTTTGCTTAAATAAATCCAGGATGAAGGGGAGGTTCTGACACTGGTTGTGATGCAGATTCCACGAAAATAACAAGTAATGCCATAATTATTGGGTGCAAAAGCTTGAGAAACTTATGTGACATGAGGAGCGTTGTCTTAAAATATAGGTTTAAAATTCCAGTTGTACGAGCAGATGAAGAGGTTTCAAAATCCCAATTATAAGGACAGATACACATCATATTGGATTTATATTGTAATTAATATTTGTACTGACCAACACATGGTGACCATCCTGCAGGCTGGAACCTCCAAGGCAAGAGTAAAATGTGTTCTTTAAAATTGACATCTACATAAACATTGTGATGAGGTTGTTATCTCAATTGTTACAGGGTTAACATCACATAATTCTTTAACTAATTCAGACTTCTCTAACAAGATCAAAAACTATTCAATCCGTATTCATTACCATGCCTCCATTGAAATAATTTAACTCCTAAGCCATATGAGCTTGGTGGTTTTATATTGACATATCACATAAAATTAGGTAACCAACAAAACTCTGCCTTCGTGTGAGTACAGAACTTCAACTTCTATGCTGTGAATATTTTCAATTGCCATGCTTCGCTTCAAATTTTCCATGTTCTGTTCTGAAATAGGGGAAATCTCAAACCCGGGCCATTGTTTTGCTTATTTATAGTATTCCTGACATACATACTAACCAACATTCTTATGCCTTTTATAACAATTATGGCAAAAATGTGTACACAATCACATAAGTTTTAATGGATAAATATCAGAAACTCAGAAACATACTTCGAAGCATACCATGGAAGCCATCCTAGTGACACCTTATTCAAAGGGAAAATTGTGTCAAGAAACGTCTCATCAGCTTGTATTTCATAGTAAAATCTACATGTCACTTGTTTAACTCCAACCTCGTCTAATCTGTGGTCTATTTTTCTATAATGAAGAAGACAAGGCAGTATAAGCTAACACAGTCAAAATAACAAGCAATAATTGGAGATCCTAGTGTATTACATGTCACTATCTTGTCCATTGAATTTTCTGTGGAAATGAAAACACATCAATCGTTGTTTGCTAGACTGTTCTGTGCAACTTCCCAAATTTTAATAGTTCCATCATCGCCTGCTGAAGCTAGTAACTGAGGCTTCTGAACCCAAACAGAAAACTCAAATCAAGAAACTTGACAAGAAGGTGTTATGAATTATATCCTACATGGAAAGCCAAACACTAAAAGAATGGATTTTGTGGAACTTCAAGAACACTTACCAGAGGATGCCACTGCACAGAGTTCACATCCATTGCATGAGCCTTGTCCGTCTTGAAAATCATTTTATATGATGGGAGATCAACCTGGAATAGACAATACATTACACAAAGTGTGCTAAACATAATTTGCAAATAATTGAGATGTCAACCATGTCTAAGAACAGTTAGATGTCACAAAGTTTTCAAGACTTAACTTTTAATTTGATTGGCTTGGATCATACTAGATTCTATCATGAAGGATGGGATAAAGAACAAAGATCTTGCCAAGTTAATAAAGGTGTAGGTCAATATATTGACCTGAATGGCAAAAAGAGAAAAATTAAACTGCCAAAATAAGCAGCTTTTCTTCTCTGGCCTCATAATGTCTATGCTACAAATATAGCAAGCAGACTCTGAAAGCTGTGTGTGCATGGAATATAGATCTTGTTGAACATTTTCAAGATTGTTACAAACGTAGCTTTAATATATCTTGGGACCTTAATTTACCCACAGTTATGGGAACTTCATGTTAGTATCTTCATCCCAGTGTAAAGTACCAAATTTATTTCAAGTCATTCTGGTTGTGCGCAGTACCACTGGTTAGTTTCAACTTATTAACAATTATAGTGGAAACAGTAAATGGTGGTTAAAGGCAGTCATGGCTCTAAACTTAAATGTTGACATATGGTTCCCACGATGCACAATTCTGAAATGTGCAGAAGACATCCTGCCTTAAAACATGGTAACTTAATCAAGCAAATGCTCTGAATATTTTTAAAGTTACCCCAGAAAAATATCTTGTCTTACTTACAGCAAGTAGATGGTAAGATTCAGCATTTTATTCTAACTAAGAGGATAGATAACCAAAAGGCAGTTGAGGTACCATTGCAGCAGAATCATCTGTGCTCTCACTGAAAAGCCGTATACAATCATCAGCTGCCCCACTAGCAATGAAACCGTCCCTGGGAAATAAGTACAAACAATCAATAAGCTGTACCTGTGTGAGAATCCCCGTGTAAAACCACTGAACTATTTCTTCTCTATCAGTGTTCATCATAATAACTCAGAAAATATGTCACAAGAAATATCTAGTTATATCATCATTTCAATACATGCTAAAGTGTGCACGGTACGGTTATGTATTTCTCTGTACAATAATGGTAGATTCACTTGATTGACCCACTTCCACATTACACGGGGACAGAAACTACTCTAGCACTTGGGTACATTGGTTACTGAAGTAAATAGAACTGTGTCAAGAAATCCCTGTCTCACCGTGACCAGTGAACTGAGAATATTGTCCTATCATGGTATCCAGAGATGGTGCAAAGATGTTTCCTGCAAACATTAGACATGTAGATTGTTGCTATTAAATATAGACAATATGAAGTTAAAATACTTAAATTGACTCCCATAAACACCTTAAAGAAAAAAGAATATATGATTTACGGTTAGAAATTAGAATAAAAGAATGCAAGAAACATCTGCAGACCGCAATTTAAAGTGAGATTGACTGGTGAATGAATATATTGATATGCTTTAACATGATATTGTTCCTATAATGAATCTTACCATCCAGCTCGAGGGCAGTGCCACTTAAGAGCTTTAGTTGGAGAAATTTATAAAATATTTTTATGTATTTGTAATTTTATAATAATGACAGCTGATCAATAATCATATCATATATGACATTATGATATACATTATACTCCTTTTTGTTTAAAACTAATAGATAAATTATCTTTGGGTTCTCTAAATTCAATAATTTACATGTTATTTATGTTTATTTTACAAACTAAAGGATTTTTTTAAGTGAAGTCCCAAGTCCAATTGAAAAATTTGGCCTGCCAATTTTTTCCAAGTCTGATTTTTTGAACAATGATTTATGTCATTCAACATTGAGGGATGACCTTGTGATTATACGAGAGGCCATGGAGATTTTAAAATTATATTTGCACATGTTCAAGACTAGGGTACCTCAAGACTTCCTCAAACCTAATAACACAGGGACGCATCCCTTGGGAAATTCTTGTCATTCCCGTCCCCGAGACATTTTGGGGACACAAGGATGGCTACAAAACATCCCTAGGGCCACCCCTAATCTGGAAAATTCAAGGGGACTTCCTAGAAGTAAGAGAAAATAAGAAGGGATGGGGATGGCCAAAGGATGTCTAGACATCCCCCAACCATCTTAGTGACACCTATCCAACCCCCCCTATGGCTCAGTGTACAGAAAAAAAAAAAAAAATGGGAGGAGGAAGACCCCCAGCACCCCCACCCCGCTTTACAGAACTCTAAACTTAAAACAAAGACACTTACACTTGAAAACATAAAATTCCCTAAACAAACCTCATTTTATCATTTTGCATTTTGTGAGAAGAGGATAGAAAGAGAACGGTGAGAAGAGAAAAGAATAGGCAGTGAAAAGGCAAGAGAGCATCGACACTACACGATGTGAAGTAAGTTTAGCATCCATCATTCATTTTCACAAATATGTTTGATTTTTTTTGTTGCCTTCAAAATTTCAAAAGACAACTTTTTATTTAATTAAGTTTGCAGCTATTTTTTTTAAAGCAATATGAGCAACAATGAGAGTAATGATAGTGATGAGGTTGATATTCAAGTTTCAACTAACAAGCCATAGAGATACCAGGGGTTCTTCTCATTGTGGGAGTGTTGTAGGTGAAGTAAAAAGTGACCCATTTGAATGCCCTTCTGCTCTCCTAAAAACTTATGCAAAGGGCACATTCGATCCCAAAAACCCCTTTTGCAATCTGTGTCTCCTATAGACAAACATGTAAATAAATTCAAAGAAGAGTAAACATTGGTTATGTGATGTGCGCAATAAGGATTACAAGGGTTTACAATCGTCTTTTATGCATACCTAGACATAGAGTAAAAGGTTATGGAAAAATAACCTTATATAAGAAGGCCAAGGTGTCTAGGCTGTACATGGAGAGTGAGGCAAGAAATAAGATTGTGTCAATACTACTATGCCTACCCATACAATGGACATTGAGAGTCAAAGGGGAGAGGGTTCTACTACAAGAAAGAGAAAGGCTACTAGTGTTGCAAGGATGTTTATGTACAATCATGGAAATAGGCAGATTTTTTAGTTCTGAATTTTTCTTTGCTCGTGTCATCCAATTTCATAGAGTACATTCTCCCTATTTCAAAGAAATGCTGAAACAAACAAATGCCAATGGTTCCTCATATGTCCTTCCTTGAAGAACATAGACCACATACCACCTCCTTGATAGAGAGTATTCTAAGGTGAGTTAGTTGATGGAAGAGATAAGGCAAATTTGGCTAAAGATAGTGTTGACGTGCCTTTTATGACAGCGCCAGCACAGAATAAAGTTGCCCAACGGTCACTCTATTCTCTCTTGATCAAAGTGTCCCACATGCTAAGATTGCTTGAAAGTTCATGTGTTCGACTCCAAGGTTCCTTTTATCGCGAATAGACTCAGTTGGTTGATGTGTTTTGCTGGTTATTTCAAGGGGACTTACGTAGTTGTTCAACTCCGTGAAGCAATTAGGACATGAATGATTTGGCGATATTGTTCTGGTATCTAAACTGACTCGGAAATGCAGAATTAAAAGGGGATAGGGATAGGGATTCTACAAATCTACTTCTAAAGGATGGAGGACGAGGATCGACTTAAACAATCTTCAAACCAAACTTTGCTTTGTCTCCTTTCGAACAACTCCGACAAAGTTGGTGCAATCTTCAAAGGATGAGAAAGGTGTTCAAACTATGACACAACATGTTCATACCATCACTACGACGCATACAAACATATGAGCCACAATCGAAGTTAAGTTCTAATACTCCAGTTGACCACGCAAGGCGAACTTACCATCAGTAAGCCCGCTAGTGGTATGGATGAAAGAAGATATGCTCAAATCACAACGCCACACTCCACAATTAACAACTACTTGCATAAACAAAGTCTATTCTACTCTATCCACTTGAATTGGAAAGACGAACAAGCCTTGCTAGCTACTCACAATAGAAGATAGAACCACCAAACAATGATAAATCTTTATATTATGAGAGTGTTCACAACAACTTCTTACAAAGTCCTCAATGGGAAAACTTCCTTTCCTCCTCAATCTAAGCTAACTTCTAAGCTAAATGCTATATGCCTTCTACTCTCGCTCTGATTCAATTCTTGATCTAATGTCTAATAGATTACAAATGAGGGGGGATGCCCCTTTTATAATAGTCCAATTCAGTGGACGGTTCAGATCTGATTACAATAAAGGGCTCAGATTGAGCCACCTATGCCCTGATTAGGGTTTCTGCCCTAAAAACCGCCACAGAGAGGAGTGGGCAATGAATGCACAGAATATTCTCCACTCCCCTGCAGGAATCATAATGAGCAATTAATGCCCACTACCATCATCAAGAAGATCCTCATCAAGCAGCGCGTTCCCACTGGCCTTCTCCCGGATAGCAAACTCGATCAACCGGGCCAATACTGCTTCAACCTCCTGTGTAGAGATTGGTGGAATATGGTTGAGCTGGAACTCCAAGACTGCTACCGTCTGTCCGTATCTGATGCAAGATTTCTTCCATGTCACTAAGGCGTCCTGGGTATGCTGAATTATACTAGAGAACGTGGAGACATTCTCAAAGTCATCCAGGACAAGTGACTTCGCAGCTGAGAAGAATGGAGGCAGTCTACTTTTCAAACCATCAGCAGTTATCTCCTCTGGGACCAACTTTCTAGCAAATATGGCTTCTAATGTATTGAGGACTCCCCCCAAGATGTTGCCCATTGCCTTCTTCACTTTAGCTGAATCTGCCCTTGCTGCGTCGTGAAATCCACGGCCTGTGACCACCGAGGAGTACCAACTGGTGAAATCGTACCTATCACCTCTCTGAATTACACCTCCATCCACTAAGGTTTCTAGAGGTACATGCATCAAAGCCCCCAAACGAAGTACAGTCTTCGTTTGATAGATGCGAGTATCACCCCAGGCCTGATCTACTATATCCATTCGTGCCAAAATATTTGAGGCCTGTCGATAAGCATCGGCAAGGTCCTCCATGAATTTTCCTGTCTCAGTATGAACACGGCTAACCCACTTGTCGCCTCCGTTTCCATTTTCTTCAAATCCTCTAAAAGGCAACTGACTCATTCGGAAGCTCCGATGGACGTTCTACTGCCGGGTCTGCTGGTTCACCTGGACGTGCTAGATTCTGCATATATCCTATCAAGGTTTTGTGCTCCTTCTTCAATTTCTTATACTTCCCCTCCGTGCGGAGCAACTGATCCTTCAATGCCTGATAGGAGTTATCGAACTCCTCGATAACTTGGGCTCCCGTAGGACGACCCAACTCTACTGTGGTGATCACATAATTTTCAGGCCTCTCCTCGGTTCGATCACAATCTTCCCTCGGAATAGCCACCTGAAGCGTGCGAGAGCCTGACTCGTCGGTCGAGATCTTTGAAAACTTTCGGGCCCTTTTCTTCTCTGGTGGCGCACTGATCCTCCTGAGGAACTCTTCCATCTCAATGGCCGGATCCGTGTCATCCTCGGGTTCTCTCCTCATTCTGTCGGAAAGCCAATCAGGCACTGTCTGCTGTGGATTACAAATGACAAGGGGCTGTTCTTCTGTTGCCTCCATCTCGTGCACTTCCTCTCTTCTTGCACTGGTCTGCTCAGGCTCATCCTCCTCTATAATCTGGGTATCTCCCGACCCTTGGGTCCCTTGTTCTGTGTTTTCCTCTTCTTCCAAAGCTGTGTCCAACATCTGCTGAAAATGGGTGTCGGCCATTGTTTCCTCTTCCTCCTCCTGTTGGCCGCCCCTGGATAGACTGACACTAGCTGATTCCCGGGCGTTGGGCTGATCTACCTCCTCAAGTCCCCGCTCTTCCTCTAATCCTGCCCTCTGATCGGCAAATAATGAAACCACTCTTAAACTCGAAGATTGAGTTTGTGAGTGCACGGGTGATGCTTGTTCTATCCTCAACGGTATCGGCTGGGTTGGCACTTCCACTTGTGCCCTCGATGTCTGAGCAATTTGTTTCCCTCTTTTTACCGATAACGGCCTTGGGTCACCCATCAAGCTGTAAGTAAGGGCGATCGACTTGCTCTTAAGTCTGCATACATGTCTGTCGACCCAAGTCCTGGTAAAAGTCATCACCGGGATAGAAAGAGTGTCCAAGTCCATGATCTCTGGCTCGGACCAATCAGGTGGTGGGACAGGAGTATCCCTAACTGACCCATAGTCGGGTTGCATGACGTTGACATCCTCCTCCACCTGGTCGGGAACTGGAATAATCTCACATTCTCTAATCAACTTGAGAGGAAGTCTGGAAAACATCCTTCTTCTTATCTCAGCCTCATCCACTGCATTTGCCCAGAAGTCCTCCAGATGAGCTCTGTGCCGGTATTCAACGTTCTGTACCATCCGGATGTTCCCGTAAGGATCGAAATCCTGCCTGCCTGTGTGATATGACAAATGATAAGATTGCAGCTCGTCCTCTGCCTCTCGGGCTGCCTGCAAAGAGGGACACACCTCAATGGAATTTCCCATGGTGATAGGGAAATCAAGCCCACCCTTCTTTTTCCTTTTCTGAATCTTATCGTAGGCAATCAATTGCCTAGATATCTCAAGCATTACTATGTGATCAGTGGGGTATCGTGGTAACCGATACGGATACGAAGTGAACCCCTGCAGCCTAATATATGTGAATTTCGGGAATTGGATGAGCCAATACCCATATTCCTCAATCAGTGTCTGTGCTTCTTTAGATATTCTCTGCTGCGTTCTCTGCTGAAGCGTCCTCGCGATGTGCATTGTGAATGCATCATTTGCCCGTTTATAGTTGGCAATGTTAGCCAAATGTAGCTGTGTGCAGGCTTCATGAATTTTGAATTGACCAGGGGCACAGCCGATTGGCTCTTTGTACGAAATCCCTCTGTACTTAGTCATTCTGGCCAACATGTAAATCACATATGAGCTCATGTAGAAAGTCTTTGTCACCTTCAAGCTCCTGAATTGCTCATCGATGTGGTTGCTAATCATCCTAGCCCAATCGACACACTCTTTTCCTTCCAAGATGATCTCGATGAAGTAGAACATCCAAGGCTCGAAAATGTAAGCCTGTGCACTCCCATTCACCCGGCTCAGCATCATTATCAAATCACAGTATTCTTGTTTCACGTCCTCGGCAATTATCTGCTTTGGGAGCTTAGTGCGGGGTGGCCTCGGCTTCTGCATCCAAACTCTGTTGATGACTGCAGTGACTCTTTCGAAAGAGGAAGAGTACATCTTTCTGCCCTCTTATTTGTTCTGTATAACATCTCCTCAGCAGTTGGAATCCCAAATGCCCTCCGATGGCATCCGGTGTGAAGTTGGCGAGCAGTTTACCATCCGGAGAGACAATCGTCCTACGTTCTGGCTGTAGTGATTACACTCCATAATTAGTTCCGGACATGAATTGTGGCGAAAACTAGCAGCGTAGATTCCACTCTCTTCATTATATTATGTGCCGTGGATCGATGGTTGATGGCCCCCTAGCCCGAACATCCTCGATTTGAGTGCATTCAGATTAAATGAACCAAGGTTGGTGTCATTAATCCTGCCAACTTTGAAATTATTGCTGACTTTGGGAGAAATGGCTTAGCGAGCCTCTTAATCATTGCCTGCCGGGATGAGCCAGCCTTGCCTGCTTCAGTGTTTGCAGCTCTGCCTGCGGCTCTGCTTGTTCCTGCAACATCCTTTGCGCCAGCCATCTGCAAAATAAAATAGAAGAATAAGCTAGACTGCCGATTTTTAATAAAATAAAACAATCCCCGAGATGGCTGCGAATACGGAGTTAGCTTTGAAAATAAAATTTCTCAGCATAAATTTCTAACTCCAAACCTCGTACTGTATAAAAATCTCTGAGTTTAGAGACAACTTTCAGCAACTGCACTTCTGACTGGTGAAGAAAAAACGCAGCAAGCTAATAACTTTCAGTAATGTAGCTAATTTCTCCAGCACAAATAGTTCGAACCTTGACTTCACTTTGTCAACTTCAGCAATTAGAGGAATAAAGAGTTGCCAGCAATATGAAATTTCAACTTCCTCAACTTCTCAATGTTTAAACTTCTTCAACACTTCGACTTTCAGTAGCTTGAAAATAAAGATCTCCAGAGAAAAGAAATCTTCTACAATTTTGCAAGTCTGCAGCGACTTCAACAATCTGGAAATAAAATCTTAGCTCTCCAGTATACAACTTCGAACTTCGCAGCAACTCCACTTTCAGCTCTTTGAGAATTAAATTCTCCAGCAACTCCGGAAAATAACTTCAACCTTGAACTTCGAAGTTGCAGCAACACACTTTCTTCGAAAGAAAGAGTCTCGGCAAATGAAAATTTCTCCAGCACTTCGCACTTTCAGCAACTCAACACTCCGAAATAAAATAAACTCTCACAGAATTTCTCTCCTCAACCACTTGGAAAATATTTCAATCTCTCAAGAACTTCTTCAGCAACTTCAACTTCGAAACAATGTGAGGAGAAATGAGAGAAGAGATTGTTTAAATAACTCTTCTCGGAGAATCCTGCTAAGTAGTGCTGGGGCTATTTTTAGCACCTTCATCAATTTCCACTCTCTTCGTTCGGAATCTTCTAATTCAAGCGCAGTAGTGGGCTAGTCGTCAGCCGGTCATTATGGCAGTCGCCATTAATAATGATTCCTTCTTCTTCAAATTTCGAATTTTCCTCTTAGTCTGCCAGTTAACTCTTGGCGATTTAAACAACTCGCGAGAAAAACAATCACTTGACTTGATTTAAAATTCCATTTTAAAATCTCGCAGTGTTTAAATAAATTCAACTCGAAAAAATTCGTGGGAGTTGTAAATATATTTCCAACTTTTAAAATGTCTGTCATTTAAATCCTCGATTTCATAAAATTTGCCTTAGACATTTTAAATTCTCTCATTAAAATGTTCAACTCCGGGCGATTAAAAATTGTTTGCGTGCTCGAAATAATTCGTCCTTTGAGATTTAACTTCTGTCAGGAAAATAATCTAGTCAAAACGAGTTTCCTCTGAGAATATTAAAATTTCCCTTAGGAAATTAATTTTAAAATTTCCCAACTCATGGGTGCCTTTTAAACGGGTTCATTTGATTTTCACTTGACCCATGGAAAATATTCATCGATATCAAATCTTCCCCCTTGAAAAATATTCGTCGACTTTCAACTGCCTTTGGAAAATTTTAAAACTCATCAAATCATCCTTCCATGCCAAGGGCGTATTTTTCCCTAGTGAAGTGTTATATCACTTAGAAAAAATTTTCTAGCACTTTCTCTACCACAGGCGTATACATTTTGATGAAATATTTATTTCATTAAAAAAAAATTCCTTCACTTTACACCTCTGGCGCACTTTCATGTGTCTACTTTTATTTTGTTGCCTTAGGAAATTTTCTCCAGCAACCTTGGCGTACTTTACTCATCAAGCCTTGATTTCTCACTTAGAAAATTCCCAAACAGTTAGAATATCCTTTCAAGGTGAGGGCGCATTTGCTAGGTTCCACTTTTATTTCGTTGCCTTAGGAAATTTTCTCCAGCAACCTTGGGCGCATATGGGGTCTTGAACTTTCATTTTCTTGACTTAGAAATTTCTCCAAGTCCTAGCCACTTTATCTTGCCTTGGGCGCATTTTGACCTCTCTACTTTCATTTTATGCCTTAGAAAAATTTCGGCCATCTTCTCTTCATCATGGGCGCAAATGCTAGGCCAAGCTTTCATTTTCCTTTGAGGGCGCATTTCACCCTTGACACTTTCATTTGTGTGCCTTAGAATATTTTATCGAGCTCACTTTACACCTTGGGCGCATTTTGAGGTATGAGCTTCTGTTTTATGCCTTAGGTGTTTTTCATTTTTCTCAAACTCCCTCACCTCTCCTTGGGCGCAAATGCTAGGCCATGCTTGTGTTTTGCTAGGTGGGCGCATTTGGAAGGGGCTACTTTTGTTTTTGCCTTAGAAACTTTTTAGTCTTCAATCCTTGAGGTGGGCGCATTTTACTAGGTGAGCTTTTGTTTTTGCCTTAGAAACTTTTTAGTCTTCAATCCTTGAGGTGGGCGCATTTTACTGGGTCTACTTTCATTTCCACCATAGGCGCATTTCATAGGTTCCACTTTCGTTTTCATGACTTAGAAACTTTTTACCTCTCTCTTTCCTTGAGGGCGCATTTTGAGGTATGAGCTTCTGTTTTATGCCTTAGGAGTTTTAAGAGAGTCATCAAGGTGGGCGCATTTTCATGGGTCTACTTTTATTTCTACCTTAGACAATTTTCAAGCCTCTGCCTGCCCCTGCTCTTGCATTCTATTTTTAGCAAGTTGTGCTATTTTTAGCAAATCCCTTGATTTTCAACCTCTAAGGCTCCGTTTTGCCTGAAAATTTCATCAGATGATATTCTCTGCCTGGTGAACCTGTTCTGCCAGTCCTCTGCCCTGACCTGCTATTTATAGCCACCTGCTATTTATAGTAAGTTTGACTTTCTGACTTTAGTAGCTCCGTTTTGCCTGAAAGTTGCAACGCTTGATCTTGATATCTTGAGTGTTACTCGGATGCCAACCTCGGGTGCAGACCTGCTATTTATAGCCGTGCCCTGACTTACTAAAAATAGTAAGTTCTCCGACTTTGCTCAAATTTTGCCAGCAGGTACCTTGAAGTGTGCTGACATGGGTGGGGTACTTTGTTTCGGCTATTTTTGGATTTTACCCCCTATAAAAGTGGAAACCCTAATTTGATTTGCATGTATCCCGAACGGTCTCCGTTTGACTTCGTTCCTTCTGCATGTCGTTCTGCTTGCTGGACTGGAGTGTTGGGCGGCTGCCGGAGTGTACCTGCTAAAAATAGAAACTGTCTGAAAAGTGACTCATCCACTGCCGGATGGTTTTGCATGTCATATTGCCCGCGGGATCTCAAAAAACCCAGAAAAACCCAGAAAACTGGTCTGCATGCATGCACTGGCTAAAAATAGTAAGTCCTCAAAACTCGATCTTCTCTGCTTGCAAGTCACACCGTTGCGAAGCTCTCGAAAAACCCATGAAGAAAAACCCGACATGCGTTGAAAAACACTGCATGCGAACCCTAAAAATAGCCTCCGAAGGCTGAACTCTGAAAGTGGTTGTCTCGGTTTGCATGTTACATCACTGCGAAGGTTTTGGAAAACCCAGAAGGATTCTCCAGACATGCATCTGAAAAGCCCATGTGGAAACCCTGAAAATGGCTCTTAAAGCCCAAAATGCCAAAAATAGTAAGTCGTCTGATCTGGCTCAAAATTTACGTGTAGACAGCTTGATGTCACTCGGATGCAGTGGAACTGACAGAATTCCAAAATCTCAATAAAATAGTCCCAAATTGAATACTTACTAAAAATAGTAAGTTGCCGGAATACAGTGAAAATTTAGGGGGACTCTGCTGGAAGTCTTCTGACTGCTGCACTAAGCTTAGATTTCAATTTTATAACTCAATTTGACCTTTAATAAGCCTAAAGGATGAAAACCCTAATTACACAGACTTAACCAATACTTTAACCTGGGTCAAACGACAGGACATCCCCGGAAGGACCAGAGACCAGAGAGAGAGCGAACCAAAGCCAAAAGACCAGAAGACCAAAATGGAGCAAAAATAGGGGGTCCCCATCTTGATGGGTTGATGTGTGAAAAAGGTCACAACAGATAGATTGCTCAATAATCATGGATGGATGAACTGATATTCGATATGGGCCACTTGTCAATATCATGGTTACATCTACAGCTAGCTCTTATTTTCTTAGAGTTGTTGATTGTTCAAGGAAGCATACGAATGCCGAATTCTAATTTCAAATTTTGAAAGAGGCCATAAAAGAAGTTAGGGCCTCAAATGTTGTATACATTGTCATCGACTTAGCACAAGTTTGTAGATTAGCTAGCATGATGGTATAGGGTGCCTACAACCACAAATTTTGGATCCTATGTTGTGTTCACACATTGAACAATGCATTGAAAGATATTGGGAAGATGATTGGGTGAAGGCAATGGGGGCAAAAGCTACATAAGCTAAAAACATACTGATGTTCATTTGCAACCATCAAATCTCACTAGTTCTCTTCAAGACATTTTTAAAGAAGGAAGTCCTCAGACCTATGGAGACTAGATATGCCATTTACTTCATCTTGCTAGAGAGGATACTTGAGGTTACGGAGCCTCTACAATTAATTACGGTTAAATGCTAAGAGTGCAATAGGTGGTTAGAGGCCAACATAACTAATGGGAAGATTGTGAAGCGGGAAATCCTTGATAATGATTGGGGATCCACTTTGAGTAAATACCAAATTACTAGCTCAGATTTATTTTTGCCTTTATTGTATTTTAAATTTTGAAAATTTATGTATATTAATTATAACATCAGAATTGAGTCTTATTATTTTCTTAATATTTTGTTTGTAGACAAGTTGCTCTTTCATATCACCTACATTAGGTCTGCTGATACAAGCTCTCCTAGTCTTGGGGAAATTTATGAGATATTTGACACATGCTTGGCTAGATGAAGCAAGCAATTCATAGCAGGGAACCTAATTTGAGACTATAAGAGGAGCATATTAGGTTCATTGTGACATAGGCATGCAACACTACGAACACCCCACTTCATATGGTATCCTATGCTCTACATCCAAAATGGTATACACCAAGGCCTAGGGGAGTGCTTCCCAAAGATGACGAGGTGAAAAAAAGGTCGAAGGTCCTTCAAAAGATGTATAGCATTGAGGAGGCAGCTTTATTTCAATAGCAATGGATTGCCTTTGTCAGTCTTTAGGGTCCAACATTCAACAAACCAAAGGCCAAAACAAATAGGGCTGCATAAACTCAAAATGACTCCATCGGATGGTGGAGATAGCATGGCAAAGATGCCATGGAGATGAGGAAGCTTTGTAAGATCCCTAATTCCCAACTTATTTAAATTATAAGGTGGATGATGAATTAGGTTGATAGTCCTTACCTAATGGTTAGCTCATGTGTTTGACATTATTGCTTCAACAATTATTGAGTGTACTTGTTCATTGATGGAACTGTTTGCTTAGATATTAATGATGGATTTGAATGGTCAATATTGATTATGCAAATTATTACTATCTAACAAATGCTATTGAGGTATGTCAAGTTTGTATTGATAACAAGAATAGGTACGAAGGAAGGTGGAACTAGGTTTGATCTATGAAGTGTGATAAATGTTTAATACAAGGTTGTGAAGCAATAACCTTATTTGAATAAATTAAATAAGATAAATAAATTAGAATTAGTAATTTATTAGAACTGTTTATCTAATTATCTGTATTAAATTAGATTTATTTCATAAATTAAAATAAGGAATTATTTGAATTTAATTATTATTGAAATTTGAATAAATAGAATAATCAAATTATAATTTACTTGCAAGTTGTATTATTTTACTTTATTCACTATACAAACTGTAAATATAGATTTATAAAAAAAGATAATTAAAATTGAGCTAATTCTTTATTATTTAAAATAAAAGCAAGAACTATATTTGAATTTGTGCAAGGATAAATACTACAATATAATTAGATATTAATTTGACATTGGAATTGCTTTAGCCGATAATTGTGCACAATTTTATTCATATTATTTAATTAGGTATTCTTAATATAAAAAATAGATATATTGTTTTTCATTAATTAAGTTTTCTAATTTGAGGAATTAAGGTTTTGAGCTTTGAGAAGGGGGATTTTATAAAAACATAGAAATCAATAGGAAAGGACAAACACACTTACATACACAAATTTTGATGAATTGTGATTTAGAGGATTTTGAAGAAGATTATTGGGAGGAATTCAAGTGTTTTTTGGAGAACAAGATCAAACATTTTAACTTCAATCAACAAGGATTTCCATTGTGTTTTGAGAGGTTGGCATCTATGCATGAAATACTCTTAGATTCATTTTTTTAAATTAAAATTGAATTAGATTCTTGTTTGGAGATATGTTTCAATTCATTGTTGAAATTAGGAAACTAGTGAATTGCAAACCTAGTATTTGAGTGAACTCAATCTAGGTAAACATGGGAATCAATTTTTAGTTATTGAATTACATTAAATTGGAATCAGTGTGTTGGAAATTGTTGTCATTGATGTTAAAGGCATTCAAAGACCAAGATTGGAGGTGCAAGAAAATAAAATAAAATATATTGTTGCTAAAGGCCGGCACTTAGACTCTAGGCACCCTCATTAAATAAATAAAAATTGCAAATTATTTTTTTATGAAGAGGGCCGACCCTCCTAAGTGGTGCGCCCCATGTTTGGGGATTTATTTTTGAAAATAAAATATATTAAATTAAATATAGCGGCCGACCCCTATTGGAGCGCCCAAAGGAGAAGCGAAAGGGTGCATATTAAAGAGAAGGTTGCATCCATTTTGAATAGAATTGATCAATCAACCCCCTTGGTGAAAATATTTAAGGAGATTGTGGAGTCCATTTGAAAGCAAGCAATTCATTGAATATCATTTGTATAAAGAGCAGATTTAAAAGGCATACAAGTGCAGATTTTGAAGACATATGAGACACATGAACAGATTTATTAGAGGTTTATGGCAGAACTTATGAAGAATTTTTAGGAGATTCTAAAGGCGGATTTTGATGAAGTAGTGAGCAGATTTATTAAGGTGATTTAGGGCAGATCTAAGAAGTACTTTCAAATAAATTATTATATTGTTCATTAGGAGGTTGGTGCCTTCTAACTAAAGAGATCGGCAGGTTGGTACCTCTCATTAGAAGAGATTGGTGTCTTGCTGAGTTGGTGTTCGGTTGTGGGGATTGGTGTCTCCTGTGGGTTGGTACCTACGAAAGAAGCTTTGTAAATGAAGTAGATTGGTGCCTACAAGAAGATCTATATAAGCAATATTTTTCCATGGTTTTCTCCTACAAGGGTTTCCAAGTAAATTGTGTGTCCGTCTTGTGTTCCTTATTGCTAGATCTTAAATGTGTGTTATTGTTGTGGATGATTAAATTGTGAAGTAAATCAAATCTTAGTTGAAATTTCATTGAAAAGAGTGTAGTTGAAAAATCACTTTGAATTAGAAACTTAGGAAGACAAATTTGGTCAAATTATAAGATTAGGAAATGAATCTAATCACTTTGCTATGCTCTTCCATAACTATACAATACTCTAGTGTGTTTTCCAAAGTTATTTTGATGAAATTTGATTAAATGAGGGAAATTGAGAAAAGTGGAATTTAGAATGTCATTTTCGCAAAATTGAGACTTAAAAGTTTGAAAGATATGATTGTGGAAGAACATTAGCTTTTTGAAAGAGAAATTTTGGATGTAATTGGTTTCTGGAAATTCACTATACTTTTCTTCCTAAATCTGTTTGAAACTTGGAAATGCTATTTCCTAGATTTGTGAATTTTGGTTAAGTTTTCTTGGCAGGCTAGAGACCTAAGGCAACCCTAGTGCTTAGTTCTAAGCAATTGGATGCAAATATTGTATGGAGATAGGAGTGCTCCAAGGTCCTTTGTACCACCCCAACACTAGATAGGGACAAGTATTCCACCCCCACGCTAGACAACAACCCATGCACCAGACAAGTTAGAAGTGCCACCCCTAATTCCCCTTTTTCAATGTACATATTCTTCGTCCCTTCTACTTAATTGAGTTGGTGATTGGGCCTATTGTGTTTTTTGATACTATTTTCGACTTTGTTGTAACACAATGGATGCTTCCCTATATGGAAATGATTATTGGAATGCATAGAATTAAAATCTAATTGATATCTAGCTTCTACCAACTCAATTTGGTGAAATTGATCCATGTTTGAGAGTTGTGGTTGGTTTTGTAACTACTAGGTGTGAGTTTTTGAACATGAATTAGACTTACTCTTTATGCTACAACACTTGAGTACATTTGGTTGTCTTGTGTCTTGAGAACCTGAGGTCATTATGCAGGCCAAAGAATGAGATTACTCTTCTCACTACATGCATGTTTCATCACATTGTGAAATAATGGAGTATAGGATAAAAATTTCACAAGTCGCTTTGGCATAAACATGTCCATCTACCATTATGTGCTAAGAGGTTCTATGTACCAAAGTTGATCCAAAACCAAGTTGAGAGGTTCAGGTCAGGTTGGTTCTCAAGTTGGGCACATACTTGGAGCAATATTATAGTTTAGTTGCAAATTGCTTTCAGCAATATATATGTTGCTCAAATGAATATGCAATGAGTTTGTGGTTGGAAGATAACTTGCAAGAATTCTTTGTGATGGTCTAGAACATTACCACAGAACTCGTGAAGATACTGACTTATTGTACAAGGTACAGATATCAACATATTGTTGTGTTCTTGTGGCTAATGAAGTACCTTAGTTGCTAATGAAATAAGGCTGAAGTTGGACAATGTTGCTTAAGTGTATTATGTTTACTCGCTACGAGTACATTGACGTAAACACAGATATAAAATAACATTGACAGCATATAATAATCACATGGCAATCGCATAGAACATAGATATACTTCTTTATTCAGTATTCGCCAATTACATCATAATGTCTCCAGACAAAATATAGCATAGCATAGTAGAACCATAATGTTTCCCGACTACATGACTCAAGTACATATAGTACGCTGGCGGTGGCTGAGGTACCAACCGCCGTGTCCCTTCCTTATAACTAATTGCTTCGTCAGGAACTTAATTCCCGTGACAACTAACCAACATTACACGTACATAAGTACATGGATTATTAATATTAACTAACGTCTTATTTACTTATGACTCACAGCCGTCCAAGTGCACTCTTGGTTGACTACATCGACTCACGGCCGACTACATCATCCCCCCCACAAAATTAGTCGTCTTCCAGACGGCGAAAAACAAAGACAGGGGTACCTCTCAGCCAATGGCTGCTTGAGACCACTCTCTTTGACTACTCCCGATGTTCCTAGCGGTCCCGTCGATGGAGTTGGCAGTCGAACTAATGGGATTGGCGGCTCGACCGATCTTGTGGACAACCCTCTGGCCATTGACACCATCGTTGGTGCGATTGATGCTAATGTTGTCATTGTGAGTGGCATTGATGGTGTCAATCTTGACGATGCACCCAATTCTCCTGGCGGTGTGCCCGACGGTCCTCTTGGCAGTGCGCCCTATGGTTGTCTGGACAGTGTTGGCAGTGTCAACACTGGCATGTCTGGCGTGTCTTGCAATGTGGCTGGTGTTGAGGTAACTAGCAACGCCAATCTTGGTGGTGTATCCCCTGAAGCTGCCAAATCTGGCGACGTATCCCGTAAAACTACTAGACCTGGCGACGTATCCCCTGAAATTGCCAGACCTAGCGGCGTATCCCCTGAAACTGCCAAAACTAGCGGTGCATCTCCTGGTTGTGCCACTGAAACTGGCAATCCTGGCACTGCATCTCCCGAAACTGTCGAATCTTGCAGTGGCGGTGTGGCTAAAACTGAAACTGCCAACCCTAGCAATGCATTTCCTGAAACTGCCGAACTGAGGCAACTGTCGTACTATGTAAAGAGAATGAATATTTTAAAAAATTCGTACCTTGCTGATTTGGGAATCAACTGCCAACCGTACTATGTGATGTTGGAATGAATGCCTCGAATCTCTTGCCAGTTGTACCAATCCACTTTGTTCAATTCGTACGCAACACCCTGGCAATGAATACCGTACCTCTTCTGGCAAGGGATGTCGTACTACTCCTGGCAAGTAATGTCGTACCGCTTCTGGCAAGAACTCCTGTACGCCTTCTGGCAATTATATCCGTATGACTTCTGGCAAAAACTTTCGTACACCTTCCGACAATGATAGTCGTACAACTTCTAGCAAAAACTTTCGTACACCTTCTGGCAGTGATAGTCGTACAACTTCTGGCAAAAACTTCCATACACCTTCTGGCAGTGATAGCCTTACAATTTCTGGCAAGTACTGATGATGTACGGCTTTTGGCAAGAAACACTGTACGCTTTCTGGCAGACAATGTCGTACGAATGGAAGCTCTGTGAAGGGTCGTACGAGTGGGAAGATGAGAGACTGTCGTCCTATGTGCCTTGCCAAATTATGCCGTATGGTGGAGAAAATTGCTACAGCCCCTTCACTCCAAGTTGATTCAAGCCGTAAGAGGTAATTGTTGGGTCGTACGTTGAGCTTCACTAAGTATACTTCGTTCCCTGACCTTTGACCACTGGTACCTCCTTGATGTCGTATGCCTTCTAGCAGATTTATCTTTGTGCCGTACGACCTCTTTGCTTCCTCGCTTCTTTCCTTTTGATAATTTTTTATTTTTGCCGAACCCTTGCTTTGTCCACTTGACCGTACGATTGTGATGTCCCTGATTTTATTGTTTTGTCAAACTTTATTTATGTTGATCACTTCCTCCAATGGTCATACGGTTATGCTTTTATTTTTTCCCCAAACTTTATTCCATTCGGCAATTTTTTAAATGGTCGTACTATGTTGTTTTCAATTTTTCGCCGAACTTCATTTTTTTGCCGAACTTCATTTATCTGCCGAGCTTTATTTTCCTTGGCAATTTTTTTAAATGGCCGTACTATGTTGTTTTTAATTTTTCGCCGAACTTCATTTTTCTGCCGAACTTTATTTTCCTCGGCAAATTTTTTAAATGGCCGTACTTTCT
The DNA here is from genome assembly GCA_007115665.2 of Sequoiadendron giganteum. NCBI lineage: Eukaryota > Viridiplantae > Streptophyta > Pinopsida > Cupressales > Cupressaceae > Sequoiadendron > Sequoiadendron giganteum. Next base: position 47,587,222 of record CM021107.1, on the reverse strand, counting down.
TGATGGCAATTTTTATTTTCTTCACTTTAATTGGCCATATTATTTTTAATTTTTCAACACTTCCCTTTTTAATATTTTCTTCTTCACTTAATCCTTTCTCTTTTTTAATTCTTTTGATTTCCTCCTTTTGCATTCCTTCTCTCTCAATTTTTAATTCTTTTAATTTCCCTTTCGCCTTATTTTTATTTTCTCTCCTCTCTTCATTTTTTGCTTTTCATCTTTTCCATCTTCCTTTCTTATTTTCTTCCTCTTCTCACCTTCTCTCCTTTGTTTTTATTATTTTTTGGCGTTTGCCATCTTCTCTCTCCTTTGTCTCCTTTTTCTCTCTTCATTTTTAAAATTTTCTAATTCCTCTACTTTATTTTTTTCATTTTTTGGCTCCAATTTTTCTATCTCGTACCTGTTCGGATTTGTGGGCTAGCGTATCGTCTGGTTCTGATATTCCTTCTTTGTACTCTTTGTATTTGGCCAAAAGTGTCTGGCTAGATGTGCCATTCTCTTCTCCTTCCTGGATTTCTCCGATCTGCAGCATGTTACACTCTCGCTGGAACACCTCATAATCCTCCATTTGCCAATGAAATAGGCCATTCAATGAACTCATCTCGTCTTCCGATCAACTCTCGATTTCAAGTACACCCTCCTCGTTAGGTTCCATTGCTTTCCTACCTTCATCCATGTCCGACTCTCCCCTATTGGATTCTGATTCAGAAGATGCCAATTCTTCACTGACAACCTGATTCTTCAAGTCGATTACATACTTCCTCCCGTCATTCTCTATGGACAGTGTATTTCTTTTCCAATTATGATTCGCCTTGGCTGCCACTAACCACCCTCCTCCAAGCAATGCATCGTACGCCTTCCTCTGCAATGGAATGACTACAAAGTTCAACAGGAATGGCTATGTTCCGATCACCACCTTTTGCGCCATCAATGTTCCCAACGGTTTGATGCCATGTTGATTGGCACCGACGAGTTGGAATGTCGGTGGCCAGAGTGTAGGCTTCCCGAGGCTCTTCCTTGTATCTTCGAGCAGTACGTTGACTACTGATCCTCCATCAATGATAGTATTTGTCAAGATATTCCCTCTGATCTGCGTCTGCACAACTGCCAGCATCTTCCCGATGTTCGCCGTGAGTAGTATGGGATCAATGGTTTGTTCACCGTACAGTGGTGGTTCTGGTACCAATTCTTGCCTTTCGTCCTCCACTCATGATTGCTTGCCATCCCCGAGGACGTTTGTCATTGCCAGTCCCAACTGCAGCAAGGTCTGGAGAAGGTCCGTTACTTTGATTGGTACGGTGGTCTGCAGTACCTATCGTACAATATTGGTTTCCGCCTCTGACTTCAGCTTTTCTAGAGATATTTTGTTCTCCTTCGCCATCACCAGTTTCACTTCAGCTTTTGCTTCCTTCATCCTTTGTTTTTTTGTACGTGGATTTGGGTAGGTTGCCTTCTTTGCTTGCGCTCTGGTGATCGCCAATACCTCTTGTTCTTCTACTTCCAACATATGGATACCCTTCTGCTTGGGGCATTCACTATCTTCATGGTTGCCTGGTCCACACCACTTACACAATCTTCCTCCCGAACCTTGGTCGTTTTGGCAGTCCTTGGCGAAGTGACCCCATTCGTTACACTTTTGGCATTGTATCATGGGTTGTCCTTTCCTATCGTACTGTATTCTGTTCCTCGGGCTTTTGCTGCTTCGGTAACCTCCAGGGGATGCATTGCTATTGTACTGGGGCTCCGATGGTGTGTTCGGCGATGTCGACAATTCTCCTTGAGCGAAGAGTACTTGTGCACTTCTAGCTTTTAAGTTGTATGGGCATTCCTTGACGGAATGTCCCATCACTTGGCAAATATCGCAAAATAACTTCTTCTGACAGTTCGCCTTCGTGTGACCTTCCCCATTGCAATCTGTACACCACAGTTCTCGTGCTTCCCTCGTACTCTCTTTGTCGGCCTTCAATTCTTTCATCATTCGCATCATATCTTTCCTGAGTGCTTGTACGGTCTTGGATTCACCGTCGTTGTCGTCCGCACTCTCCTCATCGTCCGCCTTCTTTTTCCCTCGGGAGGATGTTTTGTTTTCGCTTTCTATATTCATCACCCGATTGTACGCTTTAGCGTACGATGACAGAGGCACGACTTTCATCTTCTTCCTCAGCAACGGAAGCAAGCCTTCGATGAACCATCGCTTCTTTAGACCATCTGTTGGTTGTGACTCAAGTTTCCCCAACAGATCCTTCAATTTTCGGTTGTAGGTCCGCACACTCTCGTGCTTCCCTTGCTTGGTATTATAAATTTCTGCTACGATCTCATTGTCGACCCTCAGGAGTCTGAATTCATCCTGAAATGCTTGCTTTAGTAATCTCCATGTAGCTTTTTGTGCTTGGTCCGACTCCGAGTACCAATCGATGGCACTATCTCTAAGTGTTGTTGGAAACGCTTTCAACCAATTATTCGGGTCATCTTCTCCACTCGCCATCCAGATTGTCTCGCACATTTGCAATGCTGTATCGGATCCTCCGACCCATTCCCCGTAAACTTCGGCAGCTTCTGTTGCTCTGGAGTCACCATCCTTCCCCGTTGTCCTCCTTGTGTATTGGACCCGACAGGACCGGTTTCCCCGTTACGTTCCGGTGCGTCACTTGCACTCTTGGCCACGTACGAGTCACCCTCCCGTCCTCTGTCAGCGTCCTCGACACCTTGAGTCTCCTGGGTTCCACTCCGGTGCTCCCTCTGCCAAGGGGTCTTGGGCTCAGATCTCCCAATCCTCAGCCCTTCGTCATCGTCCGATATGGACAACTCCCGAATGCGTCGAATGTTCTCACTTTCTCCACTCAATTCATTTTCATTTTTTTGGCTTTTATATCTTACTATGTACAGGTTGTTGAAGGGTCCTTCGTCCCTTCCTTCCACAAAACTATGATGTGCTCTACTGATAGCTTGGTCTATCTGCTCAAGATTTGCATTTGTTCTTTTTATACTTTGATCTGTCTCAATTAAATCTTCATTCAACTCCTTATCAACTTGCCTTAATCTTCTTTGCCGATTTTCTTGCTCTTGTGCTGTTAGTGATCGTTGAATCCTTTCTTCCTCCACTTTGTGCCCAAATGGTATTCGGTTCTTGTCTTTGTTTGGTCGTACGGGCATTACAAGTCATTTACACGATCATTGTTGGTTGGCAGGGGTACGTCTCCGTCTAGTATCGCATTCCTCTTCCCGTTTGTTTCGTTCTTTATACCGCTGCAAGATTTGTTGCCTTCGGCATTCCTGATCCTCCTCCGCCCGAAGGTCCTGTAGGATAATTGAATGTCGGGCCAATAATCTTGGCATGTAGTGGAGAAGGTGATCAACCTCGTCGTTCACTTCCAATCGATCCCAAATAACTGCCTCAGGGATTTCTCGCCTGAGGGCTTCCCTCCGTACCTGATCTCATAGAGATATGTTCCAGAGATTTATCAAATCCCGTGTCAAGTCGTCCTCTCTTTCTTCATTCGTTTCTATGGGCTTCTTTGTCAGTCAGCCCATTACGCTGCCATTACGACAAGTGCTTCCCTCGTCCGCTTAGGCAATGGTGCCAAATGTTTACTCGCTACGGGTACAATGACATAAACGGAGATATAAAATAACATTGACAGCACATAATAATAATCACATGGCAATCGCATAGAACATGGATATACTTCTTTATTCAGTATTCACCAATTACATCATAATGTCTCCAGACAAAACATAGCATAGCATAGTAGAACCATAATGTTTCCCGACTACATGACTCAAGTACATATAGTACGCTGGCGGTGGTTGAGGTACCAACCGTCGCATCCCTTATAACTAATTGCTTCGTCAGGAACTTAATACCCGAGACAACTAACCAACATGACAAGTACATAAGTACATGGATTATTAATATTAACTAATGTCTTATTTACTTATGACTCACAGTCGACCAAGTTCACTCTCGGTCGACTACATCGACTCACGGTCGACTACATATTATTTGGCTAATAACTGTTGTAGGGTGCATTTGGCTAATGAAGGGAGAAAAGAAACTGCTGTAACATAAAAGTTGTTGGTAAAGTGATCAAACGTGTTAAATAATGATTAAATTTCTTTCAGATTTGATCTATCTAAGACTTTTCTATTTTCAGAATGTGATTCTTACAATCACTGTACTTTCTTGCAGGTTATAATCAGAACATTGAACTTGATAAATATGAAGTTGATGCCAAATCAATATTGAAAAATACTGATCATGAATTCACAAGTCTGAATTTTCCTTAATGGTATTCGATCTACAAGAGATGGTATTCGATCTACAAGAGCAAAACATTTATTGATTTCAATGTCTCCTCTTGTGGATCGGATCTGCATTAAATATATAAGGAAGAGACACATCCCATGAGCGGACATGTCTCCACAAAGTGGACGCATGTCCGTTCATGAGATGTCTCATGAATTGTGCCTTTTCAACTAAACACTCGTTCTCTAATCGGGGTTTGTTTCTTAATAAACATAAATGCTTACCAAGTTCGATCTGTATTTATCTTGCACAAATAAATAATATCCAATCTGGGAATGATCACCGATAATGATGCTCGATCGGGATCCTATATGAAACATGAAAATATATACAATTAAATATATGTGTGTATACATATGTCACTACATACTGGCATATATATACACACATATTATCAAATCGATCATCATTTCTATATCTGACCGAAGCTACCATATTTCAACACTCCCTCTTAGCTAGGGAAGATAAAACTAACCAAGTATATAGTGATATCACCTTACTCGTGATATCAGAAGATATGGTATGCTTCTAAGAGTGTCAAGTCACATGACATTCTTCATAACACATCTTCATTATGGTATGTGCACTGACATCAAGTCTCATGATGTCTACCATAATAAATCATGGTATATCCAAGGATACATTTATCCACCATGATTATCTCATAAGGATCATAATGATCTTCAATTGATATCAAGTCTCATGATATCTATCAAAATGTCCAAGAGATACTATCATGACATATCCACGGATATCAAGTCACATGATATCCATCATGATAGTGAAACTAATCATTGTAAAGTCGTCACCTTACAATGTCAAATACAAGTGTTCATTATCAGAAAGATCGTCACCTTTCAATAATGTACACAAGGGGGGGCGGGCCCATAAAGTCATGGAGTCACACACATGACAAAAGAGTTTTCACATTGAACGTCTTTTAAATATATTAGTACAAAATACAAAATTTGAGTCTCAATCTCACCAATAACTTACATTTCAACTATACCAAGTTTCTTCCTGAAGTGTTTAACTTTAACTCAGGAGAGAGGTTTGGTGAGAATGTTTGTTGTTTGATCACTTGTACTAATATACTTCAACTGGATCACATTCCTTTCTACCATGTCTCTCACATAGTGGTAAGGAATCTCTATATGCTTTGATCTATCATGGAATATTGGATTCACTGAAAGCTTAATACAACTCTGATTGTCACAGTGGATAATAGTAGGATTCAGGGGCTCACCAAATAATCCCACAAGCAATTTTTGGAGCCATACCGCTTCTCTTGCTCCCATAGAGGCTGTGATATATTCGGCTTTTGTTGTACTTGGTGCCACAGAAGATTGCTTCTTGCTACACCAAGATATCATTGCAGACCTCAACCTGAAACAACATCCAGAGGTACTCTTTCGATCATCTTCTTTAGGTTCAGTAGGCTCCCTCTAAATCTTCAAGCACTTGCATCAACCTCCTGACCTCATCGTCCAAGATTGCCTGCAAAACTTGCTTTAGAGAAATGGTTTCCAACGCACACCTCTGTAGAGATTCAGGGCTATCCTTTTCAACCTCATCCCAGATCACTCTATTATGAATAGGTTTGTGGAGCTACCAATGTTAAATCCAGGTTGACTGATTTGAGCAATTCTGATCTCAACTACTAAAGAGGTACTTCAAGGATTTAGCATCAACACTGCAACCCTTACTTATTCTCAGCGAATCATAGAACTCCCTCTGAAGGTTAATTCTACCTCTTCGAAGAGATGTCTTCAACCATTCATTCAGTCTCATGGCTGCAAGCAATGTCTCCATTCTCTTCTTCTTTTGAAAGCAATCTCTTGGTCCATCCTACTGCACATTAAGAAGAGATTCCTTAATAGTTATATGACTCACTATTCCGAAGAGAAATACAAATGCTAGAAGCATACAAGATTCACTTATCCAATGTTATATCATGAATTAATGACTACATAAAAATTCATGAGCATTATTAAGGACATGAAATACTTATCTCTCAATCAAAGATACCTGTCAGATTTCAATCTACATAACTTTCCCTTCAATGTATTAATGGCTTCTTTTACGCACAGTCAACACCGAAGCAAATAATTGAAGGATGAATTCTGGATTATACCAAATACCGGTTATGCCAAAATTCCAATATGATATATTTAGGTGAAACCTCCAAATCTCTGAGTATGAAATTTTTCTGAAGATGGGCGCATTTCAACCAATCGAGACCAAGATTGCCTCTGTCGTCCAGGCAGAGCCGATGGCTCTAGCCGACGCTCATTGAAGATTTCCATCATCGGGTTGCATACCAGACGATCACTCCAGCACTTCTCCAATGACTTTAAGTTGGGAGTTTCATTCATCTGGTGTACATTGGATTCATATCAAGCCACAAACATTACCACATCGCTTCTCCAACCAGGGTCAAATCCAGAGAAAGCGAGTAACACAGTGGTCTCTTCCGTCTAAGTCTGAGCGCATTGGAAGCCCACGAACTGACAGGGAATTAGCAGATAATCAACACCCGCACCATAGCGATGCCACTCATGGGCGGAGCTATATCGCTCATTTCGTTCCAAACACTACAAAGTCTGATCATATAAGTGTAATCGATGTTTTATATCTTCCTCCCAAACAGAACAAGAATATCCTCACAAGAATTCAGCAGAGACTCCGTTGGCGGCTCTGAGAATGTTCTTGACTTCTTCTAGCGAATTATAGAATCTCGTCATCGATTGAAATAATGAGAAGCACAATACTCCGCGTTTTAATACCATCCCGAACATCAAGAGATAACCATGAAATAGGATGTCGCATTTCGTTCCTATATAGGAACCCAAGGCTTATTCAGAGACCTTGATTTCATGAACCAACTCCTTAGTTAGCTGGTTACACCTTTAGATATATGCCATGATTAGACTCAAACAGATCCACTTCCCTGAGCCAAATAAACTATATCGGATGATCTTTGAATGTGAGATTGGAAGCGCTGGCCGGCATCTTAATAGAGGCGCCTTCCTCCTAAGAACCCGACAGGAAGCCCGAACACTCAGTTCGACACCGATTTGCCTCAGTACGCTTTCTCTACAGTGGCATAGAATTTTAAATTTCCTGACACGATAATGTGAGCCCATATATCTCCCGTGTGATCTAGCAAGGGCGACTCCTGCTGCGATCTTCAGAAGTTTTGATCAAACATAAGTGCTAGTCTTAGACCATGATTTCCTTAATCAAAGGGCTCTGGCGATCCTTGAATCTGATTACACTCGACATTATGAAGAATGAAATGTGTCTGCGATTTCAAGAGAGAATATGGTTTTAAAGTAATCCGATATCTTGAATTTAATCGGATCTTCCTTAACCTTGCTCTAATACCATGTTCCAACAACTTCCCAATGCCACCACAAACCATCTTCCAATCATATTTTCATCCCAGAACACCAATTTATGATCAGAAATAAAAATCCAATAACAGGAAAAGAAGGTAGCAGCAATCATAGAACTGAAATTTTTGCACTTATCTCTCCAACCAACCTTCTTTTTATGCTTACCATTCTTCATTAAAAAATACTTGAGATCCCAAATACTAACTTTCAATTGGAGACAAGTCCCAACACGAGCTGATGATCTCAACAACATTTTGAAAACAATGTGTTGGTTTATCCCTTTTAGAATTTTCAATATTATCTTTTTGCCAAGTAATGCCAAGATCCCATACTATCAACAATGCAGTACCATTTCTCAAACAAAGAATTGTTCTCACATGAATCATCTGATTCTCTCGTTCCATTTGGATAAACACTTCTTGAAACTCCAAGAAGTAATCAACAAACCTATGTTCGTTGAAGAAATGGAACCCAAAATCTTCTGTCATATATTGTCGGAAAGATTCCATGAACCCTTCATCAAATAAAATCCTGAAATCTATCACTCTAAGAGAAGGTGGTGATGAACTAAAATCTGACAAGAGTCTCACAAACATCCTCATCAAAAAATAAATAAAACCTTCATCATCATGGCCATCAACTCTTTGTTGATGAACAATAAGAATGTCCTCATTTCTTTGTGTTCCAAGAAATACCAATTCTTGCTGAGTGGGTGCACTAGGAGCAGCAGTAGATTCAACTTCATGCAACTCTCGTATCAACTCTCCAACACTGGAAGACAAACTCAAATTTCCTCCTTCAGTAATCTCTGTAGCAATTCCTTCATCAATATCAAAAAGAGGATTTACATAAACCTTATTAGCACCTTCTTCATACAACAAATTGTCAAAAGCCTGAAAAACTTGTTGATGAGAGTTTGAATACTTCGGTTTCTCAAGACAGCATTCCAATTCATATGTTTCTTGTATGAGATCAAGCTCATCAAGAATTACCTAAAGCTCCTCAACTCTTCTTTTGTTTTCTTGCTCCCATGAATAATGTACAGTAGAAATCTGGTTCTCTGCTTCAATTAGAGTCTCATGCACTTCTTGCAACTTGGCTTTGGTGAGCTCGTTACACTCCAATGCCTTGTCGGCAATTTTGGCCACTTTGTCTTTAACACGAATGATGTGCAAAAAGACTTGATTTGATTTCCTCCAAGGCAAACTTAATGAACTTCATATTAGCGATGGAAATGCAACATGCATCCTCTCCTCTAGGCACAACATAAATCAAATTTTCAATATGCTAATGCAATTCATCAAGCTGTGACAAAACTTGAATTCCATTTTCGGCAGTTTGTGAGCTTGAACTGCAATCTTCATATGTTGGCTGAGATGTTGTAGAACAGCTTTGATGGACAAAGATTTCAAAAATCGTTTGAGCTGCACTTCCCAACTCGTCTCGCATGTGATGGACACTCTTCATCATTCCATCCATAGTGCCTTCCAATTCCATAGCTTTTTGCCTTAGCTTGTTTTCAAGTGAAGAGAAATCAGCCTTATGACTACTAGAAACATCTCTTTCCACATTATTTTCTACACATGATTCAAGGGAGTCGGTCAAATCAACTTTGTAGTGGGAAGAGACTTCAACTTCCTCTTTCTCTTGGCTTTCAAACCAGCATTCTCCCAAATTGTGAAAAGGCAATTCGCTGGTTGAATACATATCTTCTACCAACCGAACTTCTCCTTCATTTGGATCTGCACTTATGATTTCATCATGCAACTCCATGTCAACTCTTGTTTCTAGAAGTTCTTCTCTTGGATTTTCAACTTGAGGCTCCTTAACACCCGTTGACTCATTGTTCTCTACTGCAGGATAAATGGAAACTCCTCGAACACTTGCCATGAATTCGAAGGGATTCCAACTTTTATCCTCCTCTTTAGCTTCGGAAATCTCCTCTTTGTCCTCAACAATCTTCTTCAAAAATGGCTTCAATTTTTCTTCACATTGACTGAAAATTTCTTTGACTAACAAATCATTAGTTGGAGAAATCTGCTATTCTCGTTCAAAGGCATTCTTAAGAAGGACTTGAACACTTTCGGGAAGAGTATCAGCTTCTTTGATGGTGTCAATTAGAACATTTTTAACAACTGCAAACACCCCCTCTTCCTGCTCACTCCAAGTCGAAGTGAATAGATAATCAAACAAATGGTAAATCTGATTTTCCATCCCCAATTCTATCAGAAGGATGCAAGTTCTTATTTCTGAAAATGTCTTCAGGACAGCAGCTCTTCTTGGAAACAAAACACTCCCAGTTTCATCCATATTTTGAGAACTCTCCACAATCATACTTAATATGGTCTTCATAGTTTTTTCATCATAGGGCAATTGTGGCTCCACAATCCTTATCACTTCCATGAAACAAGAAGAAATCAGCAGCTTAGTTTCATCATTTGGATGCCTCAACCAGTAGGGCTGATTCAAAACATTAACTGCAGGAGTTAATGCCAACTGCATTTCCTTTGAAAGTGATGGCTTCACTTGTCTCAAACATTGTTCTAACGAATGAAGAATATTCTCTTCATTTCTCCTTGACTGAAATTTTTTGCCAAGTCTTTTTCCAACCAAAAAGAGAGTCTCCGCCAACTTCTCTTCTTCATTAGCCATACCTTAATCTAACAAGACAAGGTTTCGCAAACCTCTGAAAAGGTGTCAACTTCAAAAACTTCTGAAACTGAAACTAAATTTTGTTCTGCTTTCTGATGTAGTATTTGTCTTCTCTGACTCTCATCTAATAACCGAAGCGCTGAAACTCACAGGATGGCAGGAAAACAGGCTCTAATACCACTGAAATATACTCTCTCAATCTTTTCGATTTATAAATGAACATTTACAATGTAACCAAGCACCCGTTAAGGTTAGCATAACCCAAAACGTTGCATGAAAGAACTCTAACCAAGAATGCGCCCTAAAACCACTTAAGGAGGAGGGGCGGGCATATGGTCAGAGGATCCCTAGGATCTACTGAATCAAATATTACAATGAATACACTGAAAGAGAGAGAATAAACTCGACACCAAGAATGTGCACTCAAGATCCTTTAACAGGCGAGGTGCTAGCATATGGTGGAGTGTTAATTGCTGAATTGAAAGAACATAGGCGGATAACCAGCCATGAGAGAATTTCCTCACTACCACCAAACTGTGGGGGGAACAGATTACAATTTAAACACTTCCTCTGCTGCGGCAGGCATCCACTCAAGAGTGGGAATTCTCCACTTTACAGTGGGTAAGATGAGAGATTCAAGTTTATTCTCCACACTAGCGGTAAACCATCCAGGGGTACTTAATGTTAGCTTTAGAAATTACAAGTAAATGCAGCAATAACATATGGTTGGATTAGTACTACTAATTCACAACCTTACAATCCAATAATCTACAATTTATGAGTATTACAATGATAGACAAAGCCACAATGTGAAGAATGATTATCTCAATCTAGAAAGCTCTTAAACATTGAAAAGGAAGCTAAAATATGATCTCTTTGAAGTCTGATAATTAAAATCAGCAAACTGAAACTGTAAATCAGAAACATGTGAATCAATGAAATGCTTATATCTTAATCAATTTACCTCCGAATTGCGTGAAACCAAGTGCAATGAACCTTTGGAGGATAGGCGCCCATGCCATGATGAAGAACAGCTCCAAAAACCCAGCATTTATTTATTAGCACAATTCCCAATGCAAACAAGAAGGTACGGCCCTAGCAAGGGCGATTTTGCTAGTAAAAATCATACACTTTGAAATAAAATCTGGAATTTGCTAAGAAGGGTCACCATGACCTTAGCAATGATATTATTGAATGCCCATAACAAGAATAAAATGATACAAGAAGCTGTTAACAAATTCAACTTTCAGCTGTGTAAATATCAGCAACTTGAAGTATGGAAAACACACCACAATTCTCCACTTTGAAGCTCAATATGTACTTCTGAATGAAGCACACTCTCAATCCATCATCTAGGGAACCATAGTTTCAAGTCCGAAGAGTGGAGTAGAATTTGCTAAGCTTTCCCTTAGCCGGATTTTGGATTTCAAACCAGCAGCATAACTTTGTTTTCCAAAACATAACATAATCAGCTCTCCACAATGCAACAATATATAAGTTTCAATGGGCAAATGAAACACTCTGAATTCCAAGAAGTCGAATCACTTCAACTTCCCAAGAGACGCACCTTTAACCATTCACTTTATTGTGAATTAATAAAGCATTCTCCCCTTCCCTTTAGGCGTCCATTTTACTTTGCAACAATAAAGCATTTAATAAATCATTAAATGCTCAAAATGACCCCTTAATGTCCCCTCTTTAAAACAACATGAAGTTATTACTCATAGGCGTGGGGGTACAACTTAAAACATGAAATTGACTAAGTATAACACTTAGTCCAAGGAGATAACCAAAACCAATGCCAATACTGAAACTGGTGGATTACCACAAATAGCATGATGACCTGAGTTGAACTGCAGATGATGATACTGCCAAGATTAGACTTACTAAAAATAGCCACTACCAAAAATAGTAAGTTCACTTCAACTCAATAGAAAGCCAAACTGATCGGCCACACTGAACTGCAAAAGATTGAGTTACTGCTAGAGTAATACTGCTATAAATATACTTACCAAAAATAGCATATTGCTATAAATAGTAAGTTTGCCAAAACCACATCCGTATGCCAACTGAGCAGTATCATGACTTAATATAAATAGTAAGTGTTCCCATTCTGTTTAGCCTACGAGTTTCTGGAAAAAGGCTAAATCCAATTGTAGAGCGTAGGGCTAAATCGGGGACATTACACGACTCCTGCTGCAATCTTCAGAAGTTTTGATCAGACATAAATGCTAGTCTTAGACCATGATTTCCTTAATCAAAGGGCTCTGGCGATCCTTGAATCTGATTACACTCGACATTATGAAGAATGAAATGTGTCTGCGATTTCAAGAGAGAATATGGTTTTAAAGTAATCTGATATCTTGAATTTAATCGGATCTTCCTTAACCTTGCTCTGATACCATGTTAAATAATGATTAAATTTCTTTCAGATTTGATCTATCTAAGACTTTTCTATTTTTAGAATGTGATTCTTACAATCACTATACTTTCTTGCAAGTTATAATCAGAATATTGAACTTCATAAATATGAAGTTGAAGCCAAATCAATATTGAAAAATACTGATCATGAATTCACAAGTCTGAATTTTCCTTAATGGTATTTGATCTACAAGAGCAGAACATTTATTGATTTCAATGTCTCCTCTTGTGGATCAAATCTGCATTAAATAGATTACAATGAAAGAGATCTAATAATCATGGAGACGTGATTATAGAGTTGACTGAAAGAAAGAGATAATCACGAGGACGTGATTATCAACATTACTGAAAAAGAAACAGAAAGCAAACTAATAGAGATAACTAAATAACTAAGAGAGATGAGCATTAGAATAGGAACGAACTATAGTTCTAATACCCTCCCTTAATGCTTAATCTATCAACTAAAAAACTAAGTCTACACATATTATGCTGGTCATCAAAATGCAAAGTGTGTAGAATCCTTCTGCTCCTTCTGCTCAGTCTGCTCCGCTACATGAGCACTTTGCTAAGATGCTTCCTGGTTGGCCTTCTCATCAGCCAACCGCTTTCTGCAATACCTCTGTATATGACCAATATTCCCACAGTAATGGCAAGTAAAAGACTTCTTGGAGCCCTCCTCCGAATCGCCTCGTCCTTTCTGTTGAGTGGACTTGCCTTTGCCAACATCCTTGGCAGTAAACGCTTGTTCAACAGTAGGAGACTCATTGCTGCTCCCAAACTACTTCTTCCACCGATCTTGCTGCAAAAGCTTGTTGCACATCTCATCAAACTTCAAGTCAACATTTGTGGATGTAATGTTGAGCATTTCGATGAAGTGCTCGTAGGAATGTGGCAAACTTTTCAAAGTGATCACCACCATATCCTTCTCTTCTACCTTACGACCAATGGCCTCCAATTGATTGCGAATATTTTTTACTTTCATCAAGTGCTCCTGCAAAGACACTTGGTCATCCATCATAATAGAAAAGAGCATATTCTTCAGAAAGAAAGCCCTTCCCTTGTCTGAGGTCTCATGAAGATCTTTCAAATGCTTCCAAATCTCCGCAGCTGATTTACCAGAAGGTATTTCTGGTAACATGTCATCGGCGATAGATAATTTAAGAAGCATGACTGCCTCTCGATTACTTCCATCATACTTGTTCTGATCCTTCCCAGCAGCAGTGGGACGAACTTTTGTACCGAGAACAAGCGCATCCAGACACCGGTATTCAAAGATGGTAAGCATCCTCTGCTTCCATGTGTTGTAATTCTTTCCATTAAACCTTTGCGAGCTTTCCAACATAATATTGGACAAAGACGCCATCCTTCCCGTCAGCCGTCAAAGACAAAACGCGGCTTTAATAGTCGCTCCAAACACGGCAAACACTAGACGTAGGTAGAAACAACACCCAAAAAAACATGTCAAGTCCACAAGAGATCGCCCAGAAGTAGCGATTCAGAAGAAAATCACTTCCAGCGACAATCACCGACAAGGCTCATAAGACCCTCAAATCTGTCGCAGGAACAAAACTGTGAGTTCGAGCAGGTGAAACAACGCCCGACCTCACTTCTAGCACGGCTCGGGACAAACAACCTTCCCACACGAAGCAAGCTTAAAGAGAGGAATTCACTCACGCACAGACACCCGACTAAGCAGCATCAATACACAGAGTCGACGGAAGAGACGTGATCACCAAAAAGTCGAGCAAGAGTTGACGCACAAAATTCACGAGCTCCAGATAGGAAGAGACTCACGCTGGATTCAACACCCGGGAGAGAGTCGATCACGGCAACGCACTCATAGGAGACCAACTCACTATAATCGTATTGACGCCAAAAGGACTTCCCATGCGGATCGGACCCGAAGCAAACTTCAGCAAACACATTACTCAGCACGGCATCGGATGTGAAAGAATGGCCCCAACACTCCACACATAGCTCAACATTACAAAATAAAAGGGAGAAGCGACTGAAGGGGGAAGCGACACCAACACCTGATCACATCACGTACGCACTCAGGAAGAAACAGGGGAGATCAAAAAACAGCTCTTCATGCGATTGCAAAAGTCATAATCATTTTGCTCTGATACCATGTTTCGTAAATCATCAGAGATCATTATATTATCATAAGATCCAAGACTAAATAGATTACAATGAAAGAGATCCAATAATCACGGAGACGTAATTATAGAGTTGACTGAAAGAAAGAGATAATCACGAGGATGTGATTATCGACATTACTGAAAAAGAAACAGAAAGCAAACTAATAGAGATAACTAAATAACTAAGAGAGATGAGCATTAGAATAGGAACGGACTGTAGTTCTAATAGTCTGTTCATGAGATGTCTCATGAATTGTGCCTTTTCAACTAAACACCCGATCTCTAATCGGGGTTTGTTTCTTAATAAACATAAATGTTTACCAAGTTCGATCTGTATTTATCTTGCACAAATAAATAATATCCAATTTGGGAATGATCACCGATAATGATGCTCGATCGGGATCCTATATGAAACATGAATATATATACAATTAAATATATATGTGTGTATACATATGTCAGTACATACTGACATATATATACACACACATATTATCAAATCGATCATCATTTCTATATCTGACCGAAGCTACCATATTTCAACAAAACGTGATATTGAAATGCACTTTGAAGGTCGATGTGGCTGTTGAGATTAGAAAAGGCCATATGACTTTTCCTTGTTCAGGTGGACTTTTTTGGACAGTGCAATACAAAGGAAGCAGAGTCAGCAGACTGTATTTGTTTTTGGAATCAACCACTAGATAAGCCTAAGGCCAATAAAACAGTATTATTCTTGTTGGGTGGCTGATAAATCTAAAAGTCCCTTAGTACAACTGTTGGAGTTCGAAGAATGGATGATTCAGTAGATTTTTGGGCAGTTGGGCAGTTGCAAATGACCAACTGATCCACTTCTACAGTAATTGTTTATTTTCTAGAGAAGCAAAGTGACCAGAGGGGAGATTAAAGGGGGAACTTTGAGACCATTCAAAGGTTCGGTTAGCCCAGGAAGTAACTCTTGTAGCAGATGAGGACAAAGGACAAGGTATTTTAGAGTTCTGTGATTTTGTAAACAGACAGGAGACAGCGGGGTGTGATTAATAAATTGTAACATTCCTAAAAGACCACTGTTGTGGCATTGTAATTCTCATAACTAGCACTGATTAGAGAGGGGAAGCTAAATGCATCCTCTTCCTGGTGTTTTTGACACATTTTGGGTTTTCTCTAGAGGAAAACTATTGTGTCATGTGTGCTGTTTCCTTACATGTGCTGTGTTATGTTCTTTCCTTTCTTGTTATTTGTTTTGCATAGTATTTTGCTAAGTGTAAGTTAACCTAATAATTCATTGTTAGTGAGTCATTTGGGTTATAAATCCAATTTTCAGAAGTCCTATGGCTTATTTGTAGTAATGCATTCTGTTTCTACATTGGAGGTAGAGAGATTTGTGAGTGTTAAAAGCTTTCCATCATTCTTGAGTGGGAAGTGGATCTTAATGTTGCCTAAGATACCCCTATCCCTAGGAGTCTTGTCTTGTGTTGTTTGTATGTCTTACATTCATGTCTTATTATCTTGCACTCTCATGATTCACTATTTTACGTGCTTATGATTGTATCTCGTGTTTGTTCTTGATTGTTGTACTCTTGATTGATTTACCTCTTGTTTGTTTGTTTGTTTTGTGTATTCTTGTGTACTTGTTTGTTTGTAATCTTGTATTAATGTTAATAAGAGTTAATCTTTTTGAATAGTAAGAGGTTGGTGCTAAGGTGATAAAGAATACCTGTAGTATAGGATGCATGGTACTCTACTTTGAGCTTGTCTAAGATAATTGAGCTGTATAACATGGAAGAATGGGTATTCTTGTAGTATGGGATGCAGATAGTTTTCATTTGGAAGTGTTGTATAGTCTTACATAGTGTAAAATCCGTTATCTTTAATCGATTGTATCTTGTATGTGCTTCTATGTATCCTGAATGAGTGTTATTATATTATTAATTGTACATGAGTGTCATCACATGTTGTGAAGGTTTATATGATTGATTGTGATGTATTAAGTTGTGTATAATAGTGTTGTAAAGTGTTGTGATTTAGATTAGAGTGGGTGATTTTTTATGATCTGGATAGGTGTGATTAGAAATATTAACATGTAATGAACTAAGAAAGATAAAAATAACTATATTGTTACTATTGCTTTATGGTCATTAGGTTACTTGTTTATCTACTTCAAGAGAAACTAATGGTTGGGGAGGTGAAATGTCCCAAAATCAGGATATTAAACAATATCCAGTTTTTATAAAAAAAAATCGATATACAACTGAAGGTAAATATATATTTTATAATTTCTGATTGTTAGAAAACTCAAAACAAACTGGAAATGGAAACTGAACCTACCAAGGAAACCCTACGCTGGATTGGCACTTAATTGCAAAGCTCTAAATTTAGATCCCAGAATTTACCAGTCACATAAAAGTAAAATGTGATTAATGACTAAGTAAACCTAGGTATTATATAAAACAGGCTACAATAGAAAATTTAACAGAATGTATAAATAAATTTGAATTCCAGTACTAGTTTAAAACAATGTTCCATGGGGACATCTCGCCCCCAAAATCCTGACGTTTCTAAGATAGGGATGTCCCCCCACCATCCCACCACCACCACTCAAGGAGAGGATATTTCCAAGACGTTCCCCTGATTTGGGGATGGCTTAGGGGGCTGCAAGACATCTCCCAATTGTCCCGAAGACTTCTAGTAATACTCCATGACAAGAAATGAAAAAGACAAAGTCAATATTTTTTAAAACCAAAAATTGTTTTTGATCTGCATGCCACAAACCCTAACCCTAATGGCTAATGGTCTATGGGCCCCATCCAAACCCTAAGCACTCACAAAAATTGATAGATAGGCATCTAACTTCCAAGTCTGATTTTAAATCACTCCTAAGTTTCAAAATTATTAAGGACTTGGTGTTGCAAAAATAAGGTGATAAAAAATTATGAAAATGGCATTCCCCATAAAGGTTTGTGCGGTTTTGAAGGCCTTCATTTGAGCTGCTCCTCAACCTTGTTGGGGGCTCTACCCCCAGACCACTACAAGGGGCGCTACCCCTCAACCCTGTTAGGGGTTCAGCCCCCAAACCTCCACCCGCCATTTTTAATGTTCAAATGCAATCATTGCAATGTTTTAATTGTTTAGTAGTTTACTTAATATCCCAAAGTTTCATTTATAATTCTTATATTTATTCCTTATACATCAATTTATGACTAATTTTTCAAGTATTACATGTATTTGCGCAACCCATCCTTTCGTCATCCCCTCGCCATCCCCAAATTTAGACCCTTCGTCTACTTGTCCCTCAAACCTGTCCCCCGGTCAAGAAACTTCATTCAATTTGATATGAGGAACAAGTTTACATCTTGACAATCAAAGAAGTTGACAATTGTGCATAGCACCTTATAATATCAAGATTGATAAGCTCATGAGTGTTGTCAATCTCTAGCCACACATTGTGTTGTTGATCCTGAAGATGCCACACAAACACATGAGGAGACACGGGAGGGGCCGGTTGGAGTACCAATGGATGAGGCAATCCTTCATATTGAGAGTGATTTAGACTCAAACTTTGATTTTGATAGAGTGTTGGCAGATAAAGATTAGGTGCAGCAGCATATTTTATTTTCTTCTTTTTGTCATTTTGTGGTTGTAACTTGTAGCCTTTGGGCATTTTCCAATTTTGTTGTAATTGTATACAATACATATGCACATTGACAATGAATGCAATAAAATTTCAATTTTGTCAATTTGCCTTCAACTCTCATATGAATTCTCAATTTAGCTATAATGTTATGTAATATGGTTCTATAATTTATATGATGAATGCCTTATATATAAAGAATTGATATTTCCTATACTTTTTAAATTTTCCAATTTTTTTAATTGTTGTCCCCTATCATCCCCATCCTAGAAACTCCATGAAACATAGCCTCAAACTCCTTTTCATTACATGCTTATGTGTCATTCAACAATTGTAGTATTCTATAACAGGAAATATTTGTTGAAATTTCCTATACTTTTTAAATTTCCCCATTTTTTTAATTGTTGTCCCCTATCACCCGCATCCTGGAAACTCCATGAAACATAGACTCAAACTCTTTTTCATTACATGCTTATGTGTCATTCAACAATTGTTGTATTCTGTAACAGCAAATATTTGTTGAATATACTATAAGTATATAAAGAACTCATTGGGGGAGTTCATATTTCTCATCTCAAGAGTATATCTATGGGTTGTGAAATGATTTGTAACATATAGATATGAAAAATTAAATTAACAGACCTATATATACTAAAGATGATGAGTAGGTAAATTGCATATGTACTTTATGCAAACATTTTGACATCAAACCACGATATTGAAATCTCTATGGTAAAGTACCAATCATAGTTTACAAACTCGAACTTGGAGAGTACTCAGCAAGCCCGAAATTTTTAGCTCAACAACAACTCAACTTAAAAAATACTAAAATTTCTTTAGAAAACACAATTTTTTTTGCAAAATTCAATTACAAAATGTATCAAATGAGTCTTAAAAACCATGAAGAAGTGCTTTCTATTAGATTTGATTCTTGAATACATATGGATTACAAAATCGCATCATCATGCAAAGCTAGATAGTGGATACGTCATACAATAGCTAGCTGCTAATTGACAACTATTATGAATTTATGATGATTGTCTTTGAAAATCATCATTATAAATTTCATATCTAGGCAAGTAAAAAATTACTTGTTTTTACAACTTGCTCTTCCCCAACCTAGTGAAAAATTAGGGGGCAAAGGGTAATGTCCTTGCACTCGATTGTGGCTCCCTACTTGGCCTAGAAGACTGTGCCTATGGCTCCACCTTGCTGCTAGATGGAAATGACTCCTCTACCATATTAAAGTCATCCAATCCAATCTCCCCTGCTTCTACTACAGCCACATCCTACATAGCTTACCTCTCAAAATCAGCAATCTCATCCTCTATAAACAAGGAAGGCTCATCATCCTGCACGGTCCAATCACTGTAGGAATCAATCTCATCCAAATCAAAAGCTCCTCACATTGGTCCTCCACCTTTCTTGTGTGAAGCCAAAGGTTGTATTGCACAAAAACAAGATCATCGAGGCGTTGTTGAGTCAACTTATTACACATCTTCGTGTGAATGGCATCAAACAAACTCCAATTGTGCTCATAGCCAAAAGCACTACAAGGTTAGGACAAAATTTGGAGGGCTAGACTTTGCAAATTTGGTCCCACCAAGAACCTGCAAATAAGACATTTGAGACTTTGTAAATAAACAATATTCTATTAATAATTGTAATTTATAACTTACAAGATGTAAGACTTCACTTTTTCTTTCTTGGTGTTTGGATGGTTCTTCCTCGTATAGCTAATGGTGAAGAAAACAACCTCCCCCTAGTTGCCTTATACTTTTGCAACTCAAAAATGATGAGATCTCTCACCTCAAGCTAGGATGTCACCCTCACAATGCATGTGGATAGGCCCTCCATAACCTCCCCACTAACATTTGTGAAGCTATCGAAGAAGAAAAACTTGGGGTTGAGGTAGTGCCCTACTTCATGAATGGGTTGGTGGAGTTGATTGTTCCAACTCCAATCAATGATCTCCCAAATAGGGGCAAATCTATTTGCATCTCCCTTATAATACTTTTGGACGACTTCTTTGGCCCTATCCACGGCCTCATGAATATATCCCATTGAATTTTTCTCCCCATCCACCAAATGCAAAACCCTCACCAACGGCTCTATTACCTACAAAGTACAAAGTAGAAGCAAATTTAAGTTACATCTTACAATGAAATGAAATACTTTGAAAGTTTAAAAATAAAGGATTCGATTAAAAAAATAAGTAAGTTTGAAGTTATCTTAACAATCTCTATAGCTCGTCACAAAAACATCATCGAAAACTATCTTTAAATGAGTTGAGTCTACCCATGCTTGACTTGCAAACATTTGCTTTAGTGGAGTCAATAAACTAGAAATACTTTGCAACATTAGAAAATTAGTTGAAATGTCGTAGCACCCAATTGCTCAAGCTCTTTCCCCTTGGTGTGATCTCTCATCATGTGAAGAACCCATAGGTGATTATAGATATATTTTGTTATATCTCTTGCTTCTACAATCGGTCTCACCCAATCAATTTTGCCTATGTTCAAAAGGTCGAGGCAATGAGATGCACGAGGGGTCTTAAAAAGTGTCGGATGCCTCTCTTGAAGCAATCTTCCAATTGCCACATATGTCATTGCATTGTAAATAAGAACTTGGACAACATTTTCTATGCCCACCTCTAAACAACCTCCTCCAACATCAAGCTCAAATTTTTTGCATTCTTTATTTTGTTAGAGGCATTAGTTGACTTCAAAAACACTAACTCACCATTTGAAGCCACTAAAAAATTGAGGGTGTGATTCCTTCCATCTATCCACCCATTTGAAAGAATTGTGCATCCAAACTTGCACCATTGCTTCTTTTGATCTTCGACAATTTGGTGTGCATCTCTAATAGCATCTTGGAGCAACCTGCCACTTAAATCTCTTGGAAAGGGCTCCTTGTACCCTTTCCCTACAACTATCAATATTGTCACCAAACACTCCCAATATGGACTCCTTGCCACATTGAAGGGAACATTGTTGCAATACCAAAAATTTGCACAAGCCTTATTTGCTTCTTTATGCACCTCCTTGTTCCACCCTATAGCTTCCAATGAAGGTTGTGCTCCTGGTACATTTCTAGGCACAAAAAACCCCTACAACTAAATTCTACTCGAGTAGGATGAGGAGGATGGGCCATGTATACGTGAACCGCGAGTAAAGCCCACAATGCCTTGCGTATCCACATCAACTTCTCTTGACAGATTAGGAGCAATTACTTCTTGTATGGCTACTTGTGCCTTTGCCCTTTCCAATTTCTTTCCATCTAGAGAAGCCCCACCATCTCTCGTTTCACCTCTTCTAGGGCTGCTTCACATGGCTTGTCATCGTGGCAAGTAATGCCTGCAAGATGGTATTTGAGGCAATTAATGCCTCCAATAAGCTTTTTTTTGCACCAAGTACAAATCATGGACCCTTGTACTAGTCCTATTATGCCATATTTCCAAGTGGGGTCACAACTTCAAGGGGGTGTCCTTCCAATGGGTTGACTTCCACTTGCAAAGTCCAAACAAAACGTAGAGCCGGATGCCATTGTAATTTGTGATTATATAATAACCTACAATATCAATAAGAACAAAAAAAAGTGATAAAAAAATAGCAATTTGAAGTTAAACATGATTTTTTTAAATACCTTTAAAAAAATTTAATTGTAATATGCTAAATGGTAATTGAAAAACGATTTGATAAAAATATGATAATACCATCTCTTAACCCTACAATGTAAACCCTATATTAAAAAATAATAATAATAATAATAATAATAATAGAAAAAAATTGACTCAAATCAGCGTAAATCATTTAAATTTTAATCAATCCACAAATTTAGACAGATTGAATCGATTCAATTCAATCATTTGACATGCTCAAAAAATTTGAAATCATTTACAAATTTAAATGCTTAGAAAAAAAAATTAAAAATGGAAATAACCTATTTGAAATCGGAAATTCTGGAAATCTCTTCTACAAATCACCTAAAAAATCTTTCCAATATGCTCTTAAATTCATGCTTGCTTTTGTGTGTGTTGAGGAGGGGCAAATGAGGGGTTTTATAGACTCAAAATCATATTTTTACCGTGTTTTTTTCTGTTTGCACTACGTCAAACCTGTGTTTTACACCTGTAGAGGCTGCGCTCAATTTTTTACCTTGGACTCACCAAAAAACTATGCGAGTTTTCACTGCAAACTTGTCCCCTGGCTTAGCGAGTAAACTCGAGAAAAACTCACAGTTCACAAAAATCTGCAAGTACTTGGCAACTCAGCAAGTACTCGTTAGGTTTGTAAACTATGGTACCAATTGTGGCAATGTGAAGAGAATTCACCATCTTAGAACAGGCATGATTAGTTTATGCTCAAGTGAGAGCTCTTGAGTGGATTCTTACCATGAGTTATGAGTTCTAGAGTATCTTGACATTGCCATTATTCCACATCAAATAGATTGAAACAATCCAGCCAGGTAAGGGAGAGCCTACATGATTCATATTTTCATCAATGCTATGCTTGTAGAAATTAAGAACCAGCAAATTAAATGGATTATGCAACTTATCATAAAACAAATGACAGTCAAAGAGGAAGTAATGTTATGAAATGAAAGTGAAGTCATGGACTTTATCCTAGAAAACCCCTGATTTGTAGTAGTGTCAATTGAACTTCTACCAATTCTTATTAATAGTTGGGCAAGTAAAATGAATTGCAAAAGGATACGGGTAGCAATCTGCCCCGTGCTTCCATTGGAACAAGCCACTATTAATCCTATGACTTCCTATTACATTGGAATCCTCCTTTCAACGTCTACAATGCTCAATTCTACTTCTTGTCCCCTCAATTTGTCTTCTACAAATGTCTAAAAGATGTTAGAGAGTCCTACATGTGCACTGAAAGGTGGCCAAGCCAAGAATCCAAAGAGACAGGTGTCTGGATGTTCCATATTCTTGCACAAACGCATCAGGTGGAACTGTCAATTTTTGCAATTGAACCACCACATTTTGCAAACTGGTGACTTCAAGACTGTCAAGGCGTTTTCATTTCTGACAAGGCTGATTCTGATTCATACTTGTGATATAATTGGTTCCTTTATCATGCACCTACTGACTTACATCAGTGCCATTCAAGACTAATCTATTGACTTTCTCTCTCATGCAAGCTTTCAGCATGCGATACAATAAGTCCACATGTGTGCAAAAAAAGCTTCTAAAATGCATGCATTTCTAGAGAACAAGCCAAATATTGCATCCACATGTGAAATAACCAAGGACAGAAACTGAACAACCATGTACAGACGATGTCAAAAAAGGAATTAGTATTCAGTTTTATGCCACTAGGGAATTTCCATAGTAAGGGTAACATGGTGGACTGAAATGTTTGAAGCTTGTTGTTCCATTGTTTGCCATAACAGATTGCAGCTTAAGTTCATTACTTTTTTATTGCTATTCAGGGCAAACTCTATAGGTTGTGGTGAAGCATAAAGATCAAAATCACAGTTCTAAGAGAAAATAATGCTCAAATATGGAATCTCACCAGGGCCCAGAACCATCACCACTGCTTTCTGCTGGGTTTGAACTTGTATCCCACACTTTCAATGTTAAGTCATCACTGCAATATATATTCCAAAAATTTCTTCTAGTGTTAGTAAAATGTTGCTCCCCTATAGTGAAAATCATAAAGCTGGAACCAAAAATGGGAGGTTGAAGACATGTACCTGCATGATACCATTCTGTCTCCAGAAGAATTAAAGGATACTCCCCACACCGTTGATGTATGACCACTGAAAAATTCACAATGCAAATAATTTCAATCTTTAATGATATGGTGAACAATGATGTCCAAAGCATTAATTTGATGTTAGCAAGGCCAACACGTCAATGGATATTGAACTTGACAATTGACAATACTATAGTAAGACCACTAAAAACATAATTTGGGTACAAAGTGTTTTGAAAGCAAAAGAGAGAATTCAGCTATGCACGTAACATTATGACAGCAAATACAAGTATATAAATAATCCAAAGGTTTAAGCTTGAATACCAAATCAAGAGAAGTTGGAATACAGCAGAGTGATAACATGCTCTGGAATGGAAAATGAACCGTCATCCTCCATTGTTCTCCATCTTGCTTTTCTTTGCTACTCTTTGTGGTCTTTGTGTTTAGTTCCTTTTGCACTTAATTGTTTAGCTTTTGGCTTGGTTGTGGTCTTTTCATTCTTGTTGTGTGTTGTCTTGTTTCTTTTTGTCTTTTAGGTTGGTTGGGTTGGGCAAAGTTGAGTGCCCCATTCAATTATATGCAGTACATCCTCTCACAAGTCGAGCGTGGCTCAAACAGTGGTGATATGGTGAAGTAAGGGTGGAGATAAGATTTGACCGAATGGCAAGGCCGCAGACATCATGGCTAAAAATTTGAAAAATCAACAGAAAGCAAGGAAATCAGAGGTACAAAATCCTTTAAGGAAGCTCTCATAAATAATGAAAAAGTAGAGGTTGTTGAACGAGTTCATTTTGAAAATGCAGGTAAGACAGAGGGACCATCCAAAGGCCTGGTGAAGAAATTAACAAACGGATCATAAGACTGTAATACAAAAATAACAGACAGAATTGGTCAGAAAATGGAGAAAAAGGATGGTACCACAACCATGGTAATCTCCAGGACAGAACTGCAACTACAGCAGTGTCCCTGGATTGCAGACTGTGTAGTTCAGATTTTGAATCAAAATGCCATTTCAACTTCCAAGATCCATGGGAATTCTTCTAGGGCCTGGGAGAATGTTTCAGCATCAGTAGTTGTATAAATAGAGGTGATGGGAGGTGTTTGACACGCATGCAAGGATAAACAAAGTTGTAATGAGTTAAGGCAGAAAGATTCAGCTCTTCAGAGTGTTTTGGAAGGGCTATGACAAAATAAATTGCCATTAAAGGAGCCAAGAGCACAGCTTGCATCCAAGAAACTTACTGTACTTGGTAAATTACAACATTTAATATAGGCAGTATGGTATTTGCCACTACCACAAGGCTGGTTTTTCCCTCTTAGGAGGGTTTCTAAGATAAAATTTTGTGTTGTTGTGTGGAATTCTTTTATTGCAGCATATTTTCTTCTTAATTTGATCAACATCTCTCTCTTTCTAAACTTGTCATTCGAATTTACAAGTAGTGCACTATGTTGGCATAAACTTGAATTCTTGAATTCTACTTAATTTAGAGAGTTTACCTATGTTATAAGGAGACACATTCCCACTCCCTGGCTAGTGTTACTGAGACATTGGAACAGCTAGGTACATCCCCTAGCCATCCCCTGTCTCCGAGGAAACCAGGGACACATCCCCAAAACATGTCCCCGAGTCATCCACATGTTCCTATGATGGCTCAAGATGTATAAGATTCAACTATCTTGAGGATGGCCAAGCATCCCCAAAGTCAAATTTTTTTTTAAATGTATGATTTGTTTAAAAAATAAAAAAGAGCTTTGGGGACCCATACCGCTTTTGCAACCCTAAAAGCATAAAAAACTAAACCCACTGCTCTCAACAAACACTACCAATTTCTGATTTTTGCAACTGAGAAGAAGAAAAAACTAAAGAGGAAAGAAAAGAAAAGGCAAAAGAAGATTCTTAGTCACTTTCAGCATCTAGGATCATTGAAAAATAAGCCACACTCACTTCTTTTAGTTTGTTTTCATTTTTTTTTTGGTTTTTCCAAACATCTTATGGGTTTTTTTCTGCTTTTATTTTTTTCCAGTTTGCTGTTTCAAAATTCAGTTTCTTTAAATTTAACCACTCAATCTGTAGTCAGCCAAAAGTCAAGAGAATATATTTCAGTCGGCTAGGTAATGAATAAATAAATAAATAAAATTGTGTTTTGTAATCATGTTTAGTCCCCGATGGTTGTTATAGTCAGTTAGTAGTTACCGAGAGTTGGTAGTCTTAACCAACAACTCTCGGCAGTCTTAACCAACATCAGTCTACTAGTTATATGTACTTGTTCATAGTCAGGGACCGCTGTTACGATTTTCATGTACTTATTGCATATCCATGAATGAATGAGAATAAAGCTATATCTTCCGAAACATGGTTGTTATTAATTTATGTTCTGTAAGTCTTTTATTTCCGTTTACTCTGTAAATCCTTCAAAGTAGAATAAGCGGGTCAACACAATCAAGAGTGGCAATCTCACTTAGCTTTAAAACTGTAGGTCAAGTGCTCTGGTTAATGTGTCAGAAAATTTGTTAAAACTTTGGCTTTGAGGGTTCAGAAAATTATACCTTCTTTTATCTCCCGGGTCCCCTTCTTAGCCAAGTTTTATGAAAGTCAGATATATTCTTGATAATTTGATTACTAGCTGGGAAGGGATGCGCTAGGTGTTTATAATCAGAATGTTGCTTTTGATTTGTTAGAGTTTGAGAAAGCCTGCGATAGAATGGGATGGTCAATTTTTGTTTTGATGCTTAGTGCTTTGGAGTACAGTGAATTTTGTTTTAGAATGGTTAGAGTTTTTTTCAAGGATGCCACTACTCAAACTAGCACCAATGGTGAGCTTTCTGGTTCCCTCCCCCTTCATAAAGCTATTAAACAAGGGTGTCCATTTGTCCCTTGTCTGTTTGTTGTTGTTACTGAAACTATTCACTATTTGTTAAGAGATGGTTCTTTAGGGCCCTTTGTTAAGTGATTGACCTTGCCTTCTAGAGATTACGTTAATGAGTTGCAATTTGTGGGTGATACTTCTATTTTTGTCAAGATGAATGAGATTAGTTTTAGTCATTTGGATAAAAGATTTGAGCATTTATTGTGCTCTTCTAGTTCTAAAATTGATATGCATAAGTCTAGCATTTGGAGTTGGGATTTTAATTTTCCTAAGTGGCTTATGGATAGAAGTTGGAATTGCTTAGGTCCTAATGAGATAATTCAATATCTGGGGATCCCTTTCTCCGTCAAACCTTCTTTAAAATGCATGTGGAATTGGGTCATGGATAAAGTCAATAATAAAATTATTAAGTGATAGGGTAATCTGTTGCCTTTGGCTGGAAGATTTCAAATTTGTTAGAAAGTATTTTCTTCTAATACAATCTGTTTCTCATCTTGCCAGTTTGCTGCATCCTTGCATGTTAATGATCAATCAACTAAACAAGTTGATTAGATGTTTATTCTGGTCTATTGGTAAAGGTAATAACAAGAGGCGTGATGCTTCTTAGGCTCAATGTACTTCTCCAAGCAAAGTGGGGGGGATAGGGTTGAAAGATATTTTCAAACATGGCATTTCCCTTCCTGTGAAGCGGATTGTTAATGTGGTTTATAGCAATGAGCCTCGGAAGCAACTCTTCAGGTTTGATCTTGCTAATTGTGTTCCAAAGTTGAATTCTAATTGGAAGGGGCTGCACTTGTGGGATGTTCTTTTTGGCAACATTAAAATCAAACTTTTTAGGTCTGTCGTTTTCTACTCTATCTAAAAGGCTTGATTGCATGTTAAAGGCTTAACTAAAGGTCATAGTGTTTTCTCTGTTAACAGATAAAAAAGTTTTAAGTTTTAGATCTATTTGGTAGGCTTTGGATATAAAAAGGATTTTCTTGCCTCTAGAAGAAGCTGTTCTGCAAATTTTGGCATAGTAAAGGGATCGATTCCATTGACAAAATTCTTTTTGATGGGAGGTTGATGAGTTGGGAACTAGTTTAAAACAAGTATGATATTCTAGAACAGCCAAAGAAGACTTTCATGATGTTTAAGAGGACCAATTTAGATGGTAATTCTGAAGCTATTAATTGGGATGACAATCTATGTTTAGATGGTAATTTTGATGCTGTCCATTGGGATGGCAATTTAAGGGAGAATATTCAATGGGTGGGGGAAAAAGTTTTTGCAAGTTATTCCCAAGTATTTATATGCTTTATTTGCTTTTTACTGAGCACTGATTTAAAAGATTAATTTTGAATTGGGGCTTTCATGACCTGGACAATGTTTGGTCAAAATAATCAAAAGAGGGTATGGTCTAGCTACATTGAGTATAAAAAATGTATTTTTAAAATGGTTGATGTTGTTTGATAGATTAGCTGTTGGTGATGTCATGCTGAGTCCTAGGTCTAAACCTTGTCTTGTTTGTGGCAGTGTTGAATCTGTTGTGCATTTGTTTTATGATTGTCCTTATGCTAAGAGAGTCGGGCATTGTTTTCTTCATTGTTGGTTTGCTATTTCTAGTAAATCTGATATTGGCTGGCATGATATTTTATTTGGCAATATTTTATATTCTCCGCTTTCAAAGTCATTGGATAGGTTGTGGTTGGTTATGTCATCTGAAGTTTTGTGGTTTATCTGGCTTGCCAGAAACAAAGAGGTCTTTCAGGATAGTAAATGTATGCATACTAGCTTTTCTCAAAAACTCACAGTTTCTATTGTTGCCAACAATGTTGCCCTGCAAGTGAATAGGGAAAGTGAGGATATTAAGTAGGTTATTTTGGAGGGCAAGGCCATCCCTGAGCCTCAATCTCAGCAGTGGAGTGTGATTGAAAATGATGTAATTTGTGATTAAGACGATTGGTCAGTACAAAAAGACATTATGGTTGTTGATGTTGTTAATCCTTCTGTTCATCTTGTGGTGGAATCTACTCCTGGTCGTGGTGATGCTATTCGCAGTGCCGATGTTATTCCTGGTGCTGTGGAAGGTTGATCTCTTGTTGATGTTTCTGGTGTTGGTCCAGCCTGTTAGTGAGATGGTTCCTAGTTCCTACTACTTTACATGACATAGGTGACAGGAAATGTGTTGCTGAGGCTGATTCTGGGCAGGTTAATGTTCATATCTCTTCTAGCAGTTCTGATAGTGAAAGTGATGATGCTGCTAGCCCTTATTGGTTTGTGCCAGTCAGTATGTATCCAGAATCCTAGTTACAAGATTGTGTGGACTTCAGAATGCAATCATTTGAGAATAATGTTGAGGCCTTTATTGCCAAATTGGACAAGAAGGAGGATGGTAAAAGTTGTTTGTTAATGGCTGTTTGGCTTGGTCTCATGGTAAGTTCTTGAGGTGATCAAATTTGTAAATCCAAACAAGCCATGTTTGAGAGAAAATCATGAAGAATTGGAATCTATGTGTGAAAGAATTAAGAAATAACAGATGTTAGGGATCTTTCCCTATATTCTTTGATAAAAGAAAAGGAACATGGAAGATGAACAAACTTTAAAACACACCTTCATTGTGCTTCCTATGCCTTAAAGTTAAATCCTAAGTAGTATGATACAAAAGTGACCAAGAAGAGACCTCCATATCAGGATAGATAGGTGATAAATGGGTTTTGGGCCACGGTAAAGAAGATTTATGGCCGAGGTGAAGATGCTTCAATTATTAGGAATTTGTGGAATAAGTTTTCATGTGGGCAAATTGTGTTTTCCTCTAAGGAAACCTTATATGAATAATGATATGTATGCAAAAGAAACCTATAGAGTGGTGGTGAAACCATGAAGGTGAAATTCCTGAATTACAATCATTGGCAATAAGATTGCTCTCACAAGAAACAAGTTCTTCATCTTGTGATGAAGAATTGGAGTACTTATGACTTTATTCATTCACTAAAGAGAACCCAATTAGGGTTGACAAAAGCAAAGAACATAGTCTACATTCATAGCTCACTTTGCCTTCTCTTGTGTACATCCCACGTGCAAGGAGGGTCCTTCAACAAAATGGAACCAAATTCTACCTGATGGAGGAGCTGCACTCTTGGAGGATGAAGTGGATGAAGCAAATGGCCTCAATGATTTATCAACAGTTTTATTGCCTACAAAGGAACCTAAGGTTTGAGAGTGATGAGCATTTGGAGAGCATAATAGCTAAGGACCTAGAAATTGACTACATAGCTGATGCAAGAGTGGAACTTCATCCATTGAATAACATAACTTAGATTTCTATTTTTTTTATTTTTTGTATGTGTATAGGCATTTCAATATGTTGTATGAATTGCTAATTTTTTCTTGAAATTTGACACTATATTTAATATTAGTCTTTGTATGTTTAAACTTGAAAGTTCAATGTCATGATATTGATTGTCAACAAAATATCAAATAATTATTTTTTCAGTTTTATTCTTGTTGAAATTGACATCTATTCAAAGTTTCAATATTTAAAGTTTATTTTTTATAATTAATATTATATATTTCATTATATATATATATATATATATATATTGTCACACCCCGTCTTGTTATTACTGATTTACTTTTACCTTCACGGGTAAATAGGATGGTAAATGCAATCATGATTTTGATATGTTTGTAAAACAAATGGAATATTGATATAGGTATTAAGGTATTATTGCCTTGGAAGAGTAATTATGTTTACATTGATGATGAACATGTATTACTATATGAATATGCTTAAGTTTTATGATGCATATGGATTTATTATGAACATCTAACTACCATTGCAAATGTGCTAAGTTGGTTGCAAGGACAGGTTCAATCCTCCAAAAGGGAGGGGAAGTATCACTCAGGAGAAGTGATTGGTCGGATAACCCTAAATGAAACCTATCTGAGCTTACACACACACTCACAATAGAATGGTTGAATCAAGTCGTAGTATTGGGAATTGATAAGTCATCCTTTAGTATGATGTGTTTGCATTAGTAAGGGTCTTGATTACTGTTGAGTGCATTCTTGGATGATGTTTATGTGTTTGGAGCTTATGAGTTCTTCCTCATGTTACTATACTTGATTGATGAGGTGAACATATGTTGAATGTATATATATATATGAATGCATGTCAACGATAGACCATACGCATGGAGTAACACGTGCATGCAAGTACTTAGGTATACGTACCTAAGCACGCTTATGAACAGGTTGCTTATGAGCATGGTATTATCAAAAGGACAAAGAGACATGAACGTATATATGTATATATGCATCGCATGAATATACCTCCATCAATAGAATAAGCGAGTATATGTGAATGATCATTTAATCAAATGTGTGTACTGGAAATATATGCATATATGCCTACGTATGTGCAAATATCAATACACATGTATATGTCAACACGATGAGTGGCTATATGGATATACTGATATATGTATAAGTATGCATATGTGTATATAAGTTATTTAATATGGTATTATTGTGAATATATCACATGGTCGTAATCATTCAATTATCGAATGGATTATTCCTTTATTGCGTTGTACAATATATGTATATGTATATATATGCATCTGGATATATATATATATATACACACATGAGCATTAATGCTTAAATAGAGTGTGTGTGTGTGTGTGTGTGTGTGTGTGTGTGTGTAATAGAGGTCAATATACTCATATATCTGCTATACAAAGTATTACGGGATGATTAATACATATATTTTATGCAAGTATTGAGGCCGATTCACGTATGTATATAGCTTGGCCTATTTATAGAATATACTTGGTCAATATAATGTGATCAAAGCGCTACATAGAATGGCGCAAAGCTAAGTATGTAAACCACATGAAACATCAGTGATAATAGGCATTGTGAATAAAAATTTAAATCTGATTTGTAAAGGTTATGAACATAAGTGTTAAGTGTTGTGCACTGCAACGTGCAGTGTAAAGGAATAATGAGATGCTTAAAAAGGTAAGCCAATTTCTTATTAGATGTCAAATGATGTGTATGAAGTAAACTATAGTCAATGCTATATGGAAATGCATGATCAAATTATAAACAGCGAATTACTCCCAAACTTAGAACGCTTAATTATTAGAGTCTGCATTTTAAAGTAATTCAAACACATGATAATAGGGAAAGCAAACAGCGAATCACGTGCTAAGTCAAAGCACCTTTTTAAACACTATTTTGAGGGGCGACTCATCTTTGCTTTGTTGCTCAATGAAACTATGACTAAGTCGACATTGTGTGAGTGTTGCCTGTAAACTGTAGAGTATTTCAAAGAGAGAAACCGTGCCAACAAGCTAGGAATAGTGGCTGCAACATGGTGCCAAATTATGAAAGCTCTATTTCTTGTAGAATTCTGATCTAGTTGCAAGTCGAATGTCATCATTTGGGCATGTGCACATTTGAATCAGTCTTTAGCTGTTGTCAATGAAAAAGGTTGATCTGTAGTATGTTATGCTGAGCTCACACTCAGATTTCTGCCACCTTTTAGCTAAGTGAAGTGAGTCGACCTGCATGAAGAGGGCTGCCGACTGGAATGCCTTTTTTGTAGGCTACGATATCTCACTTCTCTGTATAAATAGATGAGATGGCTCCCTTATTTGGAACGCATTAATCTGCAAATCTATTCTGCTGCAAATATTCTGAGAGCTGCAATTTGTGAGAGCTGCAATTTGTGAGAGCTAGAGTTATTTTGTGAGAGTATAGTGTTACTTAGAGAAAGTATAGTGGTATCTTGAGTAAAAGGTTATAGTGAGGTATTGCTGTGAGTTGATAAAGTCGAACTAGTAAGCTGTTGTTGGAAGGTTGTGCATCAAGTCAGTCAATTGGATCAAGCGTATTACAGGCATGAGGATCTAGTCTTCTCTTATTTGTCTTTATTTATGAAAGAATGAGATTTGAATGCTTTGTTTGGTACTGCTTGAGAATACTTGCATTAGGAAGTCATAGCATTTGCTTTGGAAAGGAAAAAGAAGTTGTTTTATGCTTTTCTATGAAAGTGCTTGCATTTACAACATAATAGGAGGGATTGTTTGTCATTAGTATAAGTATACTAGGAATGATGAAACAAGAATAGCTTAAGGGTTATGATGATAGGAAACCTTAAGAATGATAAAGTTTAGTTGTACATCAACAGTTTGGAAGAAATGATAGGATGAGTCATTGTTAATCCATACTAGTACGATCACTTGATCATTGCTTAACGACTGGATAAAACCCTAGGTTGGGAGTAACCTATTTGGGTCGAGAAGTATATTGAAACCTAGGTTAAGATTAACCTATTAGGCTGGAGTATTTACTTGATTACCATTGGAACCAATAGGTTAAGAATAACTTGCTTGGATGGGTTGTATGTTGTTCTTGTTGGAACACATAGGTTTAGGTTAACCTACTTGATTTCACAGATTGTTGATTATTGATTATATCCGGGATTAGGGTATACTAAGGTTGAAACTCACCTATGGGAATAAGTAAATCACTCGAGTTTATGAGATACTATATGTATGGAGACATAGGTGGGATTACCTATAAGAGTTAGAG
Organism: Sequoiadendron giganteum; assembly: GCA_007115665.2. Lineage (NCBI taxonomy): Eukaryota > Viridiplantae > Streptophyta > Pinopsida > Cupressales > Cupressaceae > Sequoiadendron > Sequoiadendron giganteum. The sequence continues at coordinate 47,553,510 of CM021107.1, read as the reverse complement.
TTTCTATTTGATTAGTTGCCTTACACTCTTGAAATGAAGTCACATTGTTGACAAGGTTCTACTTTGAATAACTCTTTTTACTAAGGTGATTACACTCTCGAATGGAATCATCTTTGCTATGATTATTCTTCGATTGAGGTCAATCATTGATGTGGCTATTCTCTTGATGAGAACCACTTATTGATGTGATATATTACTGATTGGAGTCGGTTATTTATGAATATTTAATCTATGATTAGATGAAGCTTATGTAGCTAAACTTTAGATTATGAAGTTATACTTGAAACTTAGGTTGTCTTTTGAAGCAAATAGCTTGTCTATGTAAAGTTAATTTGTGGACTAGGAAAGCTCATATGTTATACCTAGGATGGGATTATCCATTAAAGGGGGTACTTATGCATAGGCTTTATTGGTAGAGATACCATTGTGTTTTGGGAAAAGGGGAATTAGGTTATTTTTGAGGTTAGGGATTACCTAAGGAAGGAAAATACCTAAGCATAATATATGAACGGTCATAATCCGAACCGAGCTATAGAAGTGTATGTGAATGGGGAGACTGTCACTCGAAGTACTGGGTGAGAATACTTTGGCCAAAGTAGTGTAAGTTGCCACTATTTACACTGTCAGTTCATTATGTTCCTTTTATGAGTTCTAGTTCAAGATTTTCATACTTGCAGAATGAGGACCGTATGAATAGGATCTAGTTTGTAGAACACAACACTAAGCTCAGATAAGCTATTGTTATGGGGTTTACCAACCAATCTCTTCATCGAAGGGTAGGGTCGTCTTGTCATATGTGACAAATGTGCAAGGGGCTACATTTGAGTCCGTGGTTGGTGGAAAAGCCCTTGAGTGATGCTTCTCCTCATCAGTTGGCGGCCAAGGTTTGTGGATGTTTGCACCAGCATTGGGGATAGCTGGAGTGTATGCACCAACGAGTGAGGACATCTAGAAGGTATGCACCATTGCGGCGACATCAAGATTGGTTTGTATATCTATTGTCAGATGAAGCTCAAAAGAGCTATGAATGTATCATGTACCCATTTATATGGAAGGATGTAATCATGAATGATAAACTTGAGTTCATTCAATATGACATCTATGTTATGGAAAGATTTGTGAAATTACAATGGAATGCAATGGAAGTTTGGAAATAGTGTTATTTCAATTGTGCATATAATTTACATTATGGAAAGAAAAAAATTTATTGCTATGTTACGACATCATGGATTTACTCTTGAGGTAAAAACTTTGAAATTTTTCTAAGCAGAACATCGGGGTTGTTACATATACACACACACATATATATTGGTCTCTCCAAGTACACGTCTCCTTTTTTTAAATGACATATCGAGAATGATACTAATCTCCTAGCAACTATGCTCTAAACAAATTCATGAACACTAGATTCATCAAGTACTACCATTGAATCCATATGTACGATATACATATATGGCAATTATCCAACCTCAAATAGTGATGCTTCCAACTCTACCAAATTTTTCTCACCTTCCAAGATGTCTAGCGATTTTAATCAACTCATACATGTACGTTTCCAAATTTGTCCTTCACCAATCATTGAACTCAACCTAAACTTTATCTAAATCAACTGACATGCCATTATCATTGTTAGAAGATTAATCTTTACTTGGTAAAGGTTATTCTTTAATTGTAATTATTTATTTTTTAATTCCTTTTTAGACACCTCCTTAAGAGGTTCTTGGCAAATCGCACACACATAGATGAATGGTGGCATTCATTGAGTTGGGAGTTACTTTCTAATTCTAACTCCTCTTCTCACCTCTATATATTGAGGTGCCTCTCCTCTAATTCTTCATTCAAGCAAGCAAGCTTAAGGCTTAAGTGCTCTCTCTCTCTTTGTATCATTCTTAGGCATTTAGCCTCAATTCATAATATTGGGGTTTTTTCTTATTTTTATCCCTTATCAAATTCTTCTGTCCATCGTCAGAAAGCATACAAGGGATATTAGTCACAAAACAAAAAATCAACTCTCCTACTTCATTGAACTTATTTTTCTATTCATTCAAAGTAGTCATGATCTCATCAAGCAATCTCATTTGTACTATCTTGTTCAAGTGAAAATCTATTTTTCTCAAGTGCAACAAGTTGATCTAATCATCTCTACTCATTAGTGAATTGTAGAATTTGAGGCACAAATCTTGTAAGGTTTGGAATAGGCTACAAGAGGACAAGCAATGAAGCCTCGAAGTTATTTGATTTTAGCCTTCAAGACAGTCTTGTCTTTGCCATCCTTAAGGACTTTTTTGTTAATGCTTTTTGTGCTTGAACATATTAAAATCACTATGATGTGTACTAGCTTCCAAACCAGTGTCTGCTATCTGGAAGTTTGTTAGCTCAACAGTCTATGCAGTTTTCTCCCTAGAGGAATAGCAATCTATAATTCTCTTCACCCTAGACTATTTGAGCTTTTGGGGCTTTGATTTTGAAATGATGGATGAAAATGTAGCAAAGTTAATTTGATAAAAGTATTATTCTTGTTAATCATAGAGCTTACCCATTCTAGTGCTTCTTTTCCTTTATCTTGCATCCTCGGGGAATTTCTAACGGGAGAAGGGATTTCAAGGATGAAGTGGAGATGGAATGGGAGGAGGACTAGGAGATTCCTGTTGTATGGATGTTAAGGAAACATTTATACTTATAGATATTTGAGGTGGGCATGGTCTAATTGGTGATGGAGAAGGGGACCTTGAAGGAGGAGAAGTAGGAGAAAGAGTAGAAGGAAACATAGGAGCAAAGGATACAATTAGTGATCCATGACTTTGTTGAACAACTAGAAAGATTCCTACACTCTTCTTACAAATTAACTTCAATTGTCCAATCTTTTGGGCTGCATCTACATCATCTATCCCCTTTTTTTCCCTTTATTTTCCCTTATTTATTTCTCTTATTATACGCAATCATAGTACCTGTTATTGTTCTTGAAGAGGAAGAAGAAGGTGCCACATTTACTTGGGGAAGCTCTGAAATCTGATTCATATCCCTTGCTGCCTTGAAGCTTTCTTGACCAGCTTTTTAGCAAGAAAAATCTATATTTATTTATGATCACCTTGTCCCTTCCTTGATTTGAAGTATTTTGTTTTTAAGCCCAATTAACTAAAAGTGAACTGTTGATCTATGTTGGTTTTCACAAGACAAGAAGATATATATTTGGATTCAGAATCCAAAAGATCTTCAAGCACATCCTCCATAGTTAGATCAGCAAACTGTCTAATAGTCATTCAACTGTAATCTCTTCATTTCACTTTAAATTTGTCTATACAATTAGCCCAATAGTCCTCAACTTTTGACAAATGTCTGTATTTACTTCTTATGCTATCAACCATAACACTCTTTGGATCATATGTGTGTTTCTCATAGAAAGGTTTGAAGTTGAATCTAACCATCTCACCACTGATATATTTGGAGTCTATGGCGGTTTTACACAATATATGCAAGTCGGATTGGAAAACCAACCACCAACTTATTCCACCCTCTGAAAAGAAAATGAACCTCTAAAATTTGCTTCATGTACTCTCTGATAATGATATCATCACTTAAATATCTCGGCAACATAAATTGATTGGAATCAAAGCTGAATGCACTGATATAGTTGAACGTAGGAAATTGAATATACCAATTGGCCAGATCAAAAATCACAGCCCCGGCATGCTCTAAAATGCATACATGCATGTGTTCAATTGTATCAAGAAGGCATCATTTACTATCCTGTAGTGCTTCAAGGACTCATATTCCAACTATGGCAAGTGTCTAAAAATGCGGTCAATATGACAATGTCCAGCTGTGTTCAATTGTGAAAATGCTCCCGTTTGTGCCATGGGCTAGACTTTATAAGAAGTCATGTGAAACTCACAGGTCTGCTCCCACTCCGATAACTGCTTATGTATACATTTGCTAATCAGGATGCTCCAATCAAAAGACTTCTCCCTTGCATATGGTGTTCATGACATAGAACATCCAAGGCCTAAAATTTCTTGCCTCAACTTGCCCTATAAACTGATTAGGCAAGGTCATGATAGAAAATTTGTCCTTGAATTCACCCATCTTCAATGTCTTGGGTGCTCATGGTTTCTTTTCTTTAATACAATGCTTGCTTATATGTTTTTGACAATCGAGTATGCTACTATCCCACACCTTTTTGCATTCCTCAATATCAACTTCTTTGGTTTCCTCATAAAGTGGCAAAGCAAATGTAGTTTTTCTTGAATCCAAATCAAGTTTGCAAAGAACTTGACCACTCATTTATCTGATTTCTCACTTTTTGGGATCCTTATGTTTTACACATGCAAGAATGAATCCTTAACTTTGGAAAGAAACCAGAAAAGAATCCACTTCAATAAGACCACTATTCCACAACCTCTTCACCTTTTTATTGCCATTTCTAATCTTCTCATCTAAGTTCAATTCTTTGACATTCAAATGACACAAAATCGGTTTCTTTGATTTTGGAAAATTCATTGACTAAAACTGATGAACATCCACCATTTATAAGCGGAACTGTATTTTGAAGACCTAAGGTTTTATAACAAGTTGTTGCTTTTTCCTTTTGATTGATGAAATTATTGAACAAAACCCTCACAATGCTGTTGAAAAACCGATATAACAATAAAAGCTACCAAATCTTTGAAAATCAGTCATGAAAACAAAGAAAAATACCTCTCCAAACACCAATGTGATCACTATTATACTGCTGATATCTTGCTTGTAGATGACTAAAAACACACCAAAATGGTGACAAAACCCAAGACAGCTTTGAAGAGGCAGAACAGCATTATGTTTTATGGAAATGTCTCAAAATGTCCATAAAGCCTAGGCATTTGAGGAGCAATACTTGAAAATTTGACTAGAAACCCTGCTGAATATGTGAAAAACCCTTCAAAGTCAGACACCCCCACTGTAAAACAATTGGAACTGCTGATTCAACAAGACCTGCTGAAATTCAATTAAGACTGCTGTAACAATGAAATCCTTGAGCTGAAACCCACTGCCAATCCAAAGCTCAGCCAATGTTTGAAAGAATGAAGCAATGAAGAATGAGATTTCCTATTTATGAATAAAAATAAGCTATTTTTAGTCTTCTTTTTCCTTGAACTGCAAAAGTAAAAGAGCTTTTTGATTTTTTCACCAAAACCTGTTTTTCCCTATATGGAGCACACCTACATATGGCGATCCATTCTTTTTGATTTAATAATCTGCCGCTTCTTATTGCAGCACATGCTAATATATATATATACCTTGCAAACTTTCTCTTATTGAAACCCTGTTAGCCAGTTAAGTAGCACATTGCCAGTCAAAATGGAAATAATTTTTGTTTTTGCAAAATGATGCTGGTCTTCAGGTAGGCATGTGCTACACTACACCATTGCATTCTTTCAATTTGAAAAACTCATTTGCCTTTCAACAGTATGCACCTGTCTACTGCTTTACATACTTTGTCAGTCTTTTGATTTGAAAAACTTGTTTGCCTGTCTACAGCGTTTCATACTTTGCTAACCTTAAAACTTGTGGAGCACGCATACCTATAGTCTTACAATTTTTGAACTTTGAAACACTTGTCTATCTTCTATGTGGTGTGTAACAATATGAACACCAACATTTTTAACTTTTATAAAAATCTGTCCTCCTTAACGATAGTGTGTACTTATATGTGTAGGGTGCAATTGTTTTACTATGAAATATTTTCTGTTCCTTTTATAAGGGCATGTACTCATCCATTGAACAACACTTTTATGACTTGAAGTTTGTCATTGTTCAAACAGGAGTACTCCATTAAACTACTTATGACTTGCTGAGTTTTTGCCTTTTCTCCTAATCCAGACTTCGAACTTTCCTTCACCAGATGTGTTGGAAAACTTATTTCACTGGCCCAGAAAAAACCACTGACTAAAGATGAGACAAACAACATAGATGACTGTACAATAAAGTTTGAAGCATGACTCATAATTGGGGAAATGACAAGGTTTTAGCTTGAAATGCGATACGATCCACAAAAAATTTGTATGGGTACAGCAGTGTTGTACTGAAGAAAGAGAGGATGACATGAAGAGGGACATAGGAGACATTGAATATTAGTTTGATAGAACAAAAGTCAAGCCAGGCAGGCCAGGCTAAGTAGTATTTGAAAAACAATATAAAGGAATTATTTCCTCATTTATTGAATTCCTAAGCTTTTGAAGACCAAAGGCCTCCCAATTGGAGAGGTATGATCCAAAATGGATTAGACAAATTAGTGAATTTGGCTAATACTGCCACTAAATCAATATGCTTGAAGACTCTCCAATACCAAGACATCCCTAAGACATGTTTTTGAAGAAAAACACAAAAAATAAAGCTACAAGGGAAACTGAAAGGACAAAACAAAGACAGAAATCATCTTAGTTTAGTTATTTGAACCATAGTAACGAGACTCGCCCGGACTCGCCAAAACTCGGCGAGTCCCGAGCCAAGCACCCCTGGCCGGGTCCTGGGAGCCTGAACTCGGCCATGGCCGAGTCCTACCGAGTCCTGGCTGGACTCGCCGAGTCTGGTAGACTCGCCAAACTCGCCGAGTCCAAACGAGTCCTGTCAACAAGACTCGACAAAAGGCAGGGTTTGAAACTGCAAAAAAATACATGAAATTTTATTTTATTTTTTTTAATTTATTTACTTATTGTGAATGCAAAATGATGTATGCCATGGAGGTTTGTATGGTTTTGGAGGTCTTAATTTGGGCTTGGTGGCGAGGGCGCTGCCCCTCGACCTCACCCTGTATCGCGACAGGGAGCGCACCCAGGGCACTACCCCTCAACCCCACTGGGGGCGCTGCCCCCAGACCCCCGCAAGGGACGTTTCCTCTTGACCCCATTGGGGGAACTGCCCCCAAACCCCCACAAGGGGTGTTGACCCTTGACCCCACTAGAGGCACTACACCTAAACCCCCACAAAGGGCACTACCTCTCAACCCCATTAGGGAAATTTCCCTGATTCTTGAGATTATGGCTACTACATCATCCAGGACCTATCTTAGACACATTCATAGGAAAGATGCAGGCTCTTTTGAGCCATAGACTTCTAGTTATTGTTTTGAATCTTTTGATATGTCAAATTTCATATTCCATGAGTTTTGTATACATTTGAGTCTTTGACTATATATCTAAGTGTGCTATTGTCATATTGGTTTGGAACATTTGATGTCATGGATTTCATATTCCATGAGTTTTGTATACATTTGAGTCTTTGACTATATATCTAAGTGTGCTATTTGCTTGAGCAACTCAGCTACAATTTGTGTTTATAGTTATACTTATATGATCGATGTATACTTGTGCTAGTGATGAGGACCTTGATTGGGTTGACTGGGTAGATAGAGAGGTTGAGGTTATAGCCATGGCAGAGGAGGATGCTAAAGCATGAGCAAACACATCCAAAACTAATGTTGGTGAGGGTGGCATGGAGTCACAAGCAAAGACTATGGCTGCAATTGCTACATCATCTAGGACCCACCTTAGATGCCTTTGTAAGAAGGATGCAAACTCCTTTGAGCCATAGACTTGTAGTTATTGTTTTGATATTTCATATTTGTTTGGAACATTTGATGTCATGGACTCATATTTTGTACCACGCACTACTCCTGGTTCCCAACCGTCACTTGAGAGCATGGGTTGGAACAAGGACGCACATGATGCAGCAAAAAAGACAATTGTAGACTTTTGGTACTACTGCACCATTCCCTTCCATGTAGCTAGGTAATTCTTTTTCGTTTAATTGTTCTAAAATTTATATTTAAATTTTATTATTTTAGAATCTAGATGTATCTCATTATCGAATTCAAACTTAAAGTTCAAAACTTAAAACTTTTCATCATCCAGGATCCTTAGACGCCTTCGTAGGAAGGATGCTGGCTCCACTATGCCATAGAGTCATAGACTTATAGCTATTGTTTTGATCTTTCATATTTGTATGGAACATTTGATGTTATGGATTTCATATTCCATGATTTTTGTATACATTTGACTAATTTTATATATCTAAGTATGTTATTTCCTTCAGCGGCGCAACTACAATTTGTGTACTTTATATTTATGTGATCGCTGTATACTTGTGTATGTGATCAAATTTGCTTTTATTTGTGTTGTATTCAATAAAGGGTGCTTGAAACAAGTTTCAAATCCTTAAAAATCTCTAAATTTCTAGGGTTTTTTCAACCTTTTTTTCATTTTGCCGAGTCTGCGCCGAGTTCGAGTCCCGAGTCGAGTCACCCTAGCCGAGTCTAAGTCGAGTCCGAGTCTCGTTACTATGATTTGAACACTCAGTAGCATGATGTTATGATAAAAGATAAGCATGGAAGACATATTTGATCCCAACTGAAACAGCCAAACCAGTTCAACTAGTGCAAAATATATCAGCATACAGCAAGAGTCCGCAGAAAAAAATTGTCTACAACCAAAATTAAAGAGCCTACTAGAACAAAGGAAGCCTAGCATTTGGAATTCCATTGTTGCAATTTCTAGATACTCCTGGGCTGCTCACCAAAGCCCTCTTCTAACTCTTTCTTGCATGTTAACACCAAGTGAACATTGTAAGGGAATTTTTTTCTTTAGCTTGTGATTGAATTGTACTTGTGTTGTTTAAAACTAGGGGTCTTAGAGGAGTTGGTGTGTGATTGGGAAGTGTTGAGAGCATTAGCAAAGTTGTATAAGTGTTTGAATGTGTATGCAAAAGATGTTCATTAAGGCCTCAAAAAGGTAGTAAACCTTTATAAGAGCTCAAGGAGATAGTGGCATGAGAAGGAGATCCCTCACATTTCCAAAGTTTTTTCACTTTAGGTTTCTCTAAGTCGATTGTTGTGTGTGCTCCATTTTATGTGTGTTCTTGCTCTCATTTTTGTTGATATAATCTTCCTTTATGTTTAAGTGTACTTAACGACATCATTCTTAAGACACAGGAATTATTTTTCCTGAATTTTGCATTGGAAACAGCAACTGTTTCAACCAATGCATATTGTACAAAAGTAAGATTCGTGTTGGTGAGTTAAGTAGTTGAATATCCACAATAATTATGGATTTGGATGTGATGTCTTCCTTGGCTACTTTATTTAAAAACCTCTTTTCACTATCAATTTTGAAATTATCAACTAGAGGAGTGCGATTGGCATTTCACCAAAATAATTTCAAATATAGAAGATTTCAACATTTATAATTAATAAATTCTTGACCCTATTTTGTCATATATTCGTGGAAAACAGAAAAATGAATTCCATCAATATCCACAAATTAGTAATGTACAACCTACACAAACAAAAGTAAAAATGGTGCCTAGATCATATCCCAAGTAGTATAGCAACAAAAAAGAATTTACAATGCTATTCAAAACCTCAAATAAAGAGATTCAACAAGGTGCTTCCTCTAGTTTCACAACTTACATAGAAGTGCCATAAATATTATCTAGCTTGAAATGTGGCATTTGTGAGAGAGCACCCGGAAATCTAGAGCAAAGCGCATGGGTAACAAACTCTAGCAAAGATTTCCCGGAATACATTACTTTCACTATCATCATGGAGACAACAAATCTACATGGCATATGCATACAAGATATTTATTCGAAGATGAGGGACCATAATGAATTTCATATTGAACTAGTAACTCGTGATCTCTTAAAACATGGACATAATTGCGAGAGGGTTACAACTCTAATAATGTCCTGCAATTTTTTGTCATTGCAAATTATCCAATGCCAATTACATGCATCAAACCTCCGGTGAAAAATTTCTTATGTTTCCTCATCTATTTCCTTATACTAGACCTTGAATAGTGTTTGATGCCATACACTTGATTTTCAAATTTCTCTTCCCTATTGGCTACAAGCTATGCAAAACATCAACATGCATTTGCTGCAACATCCCACTATTGAGATTCTTCATGGATACATGACATCTAATCTCCACTCCCTGTATATACAAAAAACCATTGGACTTGTCAATGGCACCAAAAATGTCTAGTGGTTTTCTAATAGAATTTCCATGATGTGGTAAGGAGAATGTACTTGCAATGGCCATTATTTACTATAAAGAGAATAATGCATGAGGATCCCTACGTGTGCATGACTCTAATGTTTACACACCATATGAGAATTTCAAAATGTCCCATATGGCATTGTTATGCCACTCTAACCATATGAACAAAAAAGAAACAAGGACCTAAATCAAGTAGCAAGATAAACCATACACAGAGGTGAAGGAAAACCATTTGCACCATCTATTACATCAGTGAATAAATAACCTAATAAAACATTAGAATGCTTTAAGGTACACATTTACATTAGAACATGCTTCCATAAGCCCAAATCCATATAATTGTATCATTGAATAATCTAATAAGACATTGCAATGATGTAAGGTACATGTTTACACCATGACATGCTTCCACAAAGCCACACGAACACCTGCAAACAACTATATCTTGAACAAAATAACTATGTTACCGGGTTCTCCTGAAAAACGCTGGGTTCCGGTTTTGGTTCGCGTCGGGTTCGGATCTTGGTTCGGTTCCTCTGTGGGTTCGGCCAGGGTTCATGTTTTCTTGGTCTGGTTCGTCCATGCAAAACCCGGGCGAACCCGAGAAGAACCCAGAGCGAACCCAGGCGAACTCAAGGAGAACCCGCTTGATCAGGCGACCAAAAAGTGGTTTTTTTTGAGGAAAAAAGTAATTTTTATTAAACACGGTAATTGCTTTTCATTCAACTACAATATTGCAATATTGTCTGAAAGGATTCATAAGTAAAATTTCAAGTAACTCAACTATCAACAATAGATATAATGTATGTACAAAAAATCTCAGGAACTAAATTCATCTAATAACTACATTAAGAACATAAAATGAAACTCAGTAAAAGGAAATCAGAAAACAAGTACCTTCTCAAATCATAGCCCATAAACAAGTATACAAGTGAAACAGCAATCAGAAACTTGGTTATTTGCTTGTGAACTATCGCGATGATGAACTTTTACCATATTAAACTCAGGCAGCGAACATCAGTTATGTAATCCCAACATTGGGTAATGAAAATTTTAAAAAACCTTTAAAAAATCTCATTTTTCTAATACAAGGACATACTGGCATTTCATAGATCACAAACACATGTGCACCTCATCACCACCTGGCAAGCATAGACATCCTCAAATGTCCCCACAGTGCAGCCAAACCCACAAGGTGTAACAATAACAACAATTGCGTGACTCTATTACTTTTAACTGAAAAGTATTTTATCAACTGCCATGAAACATGACATACAGAAATCTAACCTAATGACAATCGTAGGATGTAACCATGAAGCAAGAGACTTTTATCATGCATGTTTTAAATGATATTCAAGTTTATGGTGGTTTTGTTGTTTATATGATGTTATGTGATATTCTAATCCTAATTCATGCTTCTAGGCTGCATATATATATATATTTATACATGTTTTTTGTACTAACGAACCCAAAACGAACCGAACCCCCGAACCCGAACCCAAACCCGAACTGGTACTAGAACTAGTACTAGGACCGGCAACTTAGCAAAATAACAATAGCTACATGTTTATTTAGTTAATTGAAAATATTTATGTAAAATATGTATAAGAGACTCTTTTAGGGCTAACAAGAGAGAAGGTTGATCCTCTCTCAATCATTTAATACATACAGGACAGCCACCTTTGTATTCAAGCCATGTTGTTGGATTCATCCAAGTAGCCCCCTGTACCCAGACTGAATAGATCTAGGCTCATGTATCTAGGGGATTCACACAAAGCACAGCCTAGGCACCCCAAGTATAGCCCACCTACACTATGTGCGCACCTAGGGCACTCAAGCAATGCCTAATACATTAATAAATGTTTTTCTTAAAAGCATGCTTTAAATGCAAAAACCCTAAAAAAATTAATGTTAATGTAAATCCTAAATGCAACAAAAAACACAAACACGAAAATGAATTTCCAACTTCTCTATCACTTCAAACTTCCAAACCTTTTTGTTTGTCATTGTTCAAAGCTGCTGGTATTTTTAAGCGTTGATGGAGTGCAAAGACATTCATCATTTCAAGTAATTTTTTTTCACTTTTTTGTAAGTTTTTTAAATTTTATTTCCAAGCTTCCAAGTTGTTTTCAAGTTTTCCAGATTGTTATTCAATTTTTGATGTGTTGTTTTTTTCATTGTTATTTTTTTTTTTCTAGGTTTATGTAGCATAGGGCTCCATTCTTTTTTATTTTCCTAATATGAATTTATTTTAAAACATGTAGGTGCAGGTATCCATGTATTTTACAATGGGTGCAGTTTTATTTCAGGGGGGCAAGGAACAGAAATAACTTTCAAATTTGACCAAGGATCACCTCTTTGGCAACATCTTACCATAATTGAGCAAATTCTTAGAGCTGGGGACTATCTCTAGTGTTGTATTCAATGCCATAACAAGTATAAGAACTTGTATAGTCAAGTGAAAACTCACTTGTGTGCAATGACCAGCCAAGATATCAGAATTTGTCTAGGGCTAAACAATCAAGGGTTATCAAAAGAGCAAATTCTCTCTAATATCAAAGAGCAAGAAGTAGCAGAAAGTGCAAACAAAAGAGTAAAATCAAAAAATGATCCTTTAACCAAGAAATGATCGTGCATGCCACCTTCAAGGCCATCTTCCGCTACTCCAATAGTGGCTGCCATGCATTCTTCCATTGCAACACCATCTTCTCAAGAAGATGATAGCCCCTTTGTTTCCCACAAAAGTGGCCCATTAGAGAGGGCATTTTAGAATGAGTCAAGTGGCATTGTTGATGAGCACATTATGCATTGCATTTACACAAATGTGCTTCCTTTCAACCTTGTGAGATCACCATATTGGCAAGAAATAGTGACAGCTATTATTCAAACACCTACAAGTTATACATGTCCTAGGTATGAAAAGATGTGCACCACCTTATTGGCAGAAGGATAAAAAAGACATCTTTATAGCCAATCAAGGATTCATAGGCCAAAACAAGTGTCCATCATTTTAGATGGATGGAAAGATTACAAATATAAGCTCTTAAATAATGTCATTGTAGTGCACCCTAAAGGGAAATCGCTTTTTAACGTAGTTGATTGTGAGTGACGAGTGAAGGATTTAAATTTCATTGTCAACATCCACATAGAGGCAAAGAAGTTGGTAGGTGCTCAAAATGTTGTCCAAGTCATAACAAACAATGCTAAAAATTATAGGGGCAATTTTATTGATGGATACAAGATGTAGGCACATTTTTTGGAAATCATCTACCATACACTCACTCAACTTGGTGATTCAAAAGATTGGCACACAAATTGAGTGGATCAAAGAAATATACACTAGAGCTAAGGAGATTTGGATGTTAATAACAAACCATCACATGTCACAAGCCATGTTTAGGTCCTCCAAATTGGAGTTGTTGAAGGTAAGTTAATGAAATTTCAATAATTATTTTTTAGCTTTAGTTTAAGTTTGCTATAAAAATTTAATTATATCATCTACTTTCTTTAATTTGCTTTAATATTTACACTATATTAAGTCATTGAGACTCGATTTGCATCACACACAATCATCTTGAGATGACTTGTGAAGGTGGCAAAGGCATTAAACACCATTATCATCAACAGCCTTTGGAGTATATGGTGTAGTCAAATTCAGAGGGCTAAAAAGGTCAACGCCTTAGTCCTAAATGATTATTGGTGGGTCCATGTTGATAATCTTTTGAGTTTCACTAAGCCAATCATTAGTATGATCAAGTTTGCCAGTACAAATCAGCAATGGTTGGGCAAAATATGACAGCATGGACTCCATGATAGAAAAAATAAAGGTCCTAATAGTAGCTAAGGAGAATGACCCTGCAAAAGCATTTTTCAAATAGTCTAAAGAATCATTGATCACTGGAAAAAGATGACCACACCCTTGCATCTCCTAGAATTTGCTTTTTCACCCAAATATTACAACACATAGACGCTTTCCTTGCCCAAGAAAAAAGTACCAAATAGAGATGCTAATATTAGGGTAGAGTACAAGGCTGCAATTACTAGCTTCTTCCTAGATCCAGATTTAGAGGACATTGTCGTGCTACAGTTTGGGAGTCCTATAACTTCAAGGAATTGCAGTCTTAGTGCCCTTCGAGACAAATACAAGGACTCACACATTGTGATTCCTCCATGGCCAAGGCATTGTTTATCTGCAGCCTCTTGTAATCAAAGTTCTACCACAAGTACGCAACTTTTATTATAAATCATATTTCCTTCTTTTCTTTGGCAGCTATATATTATATTCTAATTTTATAATTGCAAATGTTGTATTGACTTTGCCTCCAACAATCTCAACAAAAGGTGAGTTCCTCTTCAGTTGAGTGGAACTAGAGTACACACACTTTTATCCACTTAGTTTAGCGCAACTGATTGGCTGCAAAAAAGGCAAAAATGTTAGTCTATGTGCATTTCAACTTGCACCCTTTGTCACATAAGCAAGTCAAGTACACAAAGTGGGTGATGAGGAGTTGGAACGTAACCTCTAAGTGTGCCAATTTGGATGCTTTTGTGGCATGAATTGCTATGGTTTCCTTAGAGGATGAGGAGGCTCCCACACATGATGCAGCTAGTGGGAGTGGCACCGCAGCTGTTTGTAGTTCAAACAAACCAAGTGGTGGTATTGATGATCTCAATGAAGAGCAAGATAAAGATTATTGATTTGCCATAAATTACATTGATATAATTATCACTCTCACCTACGTTTTCAATTATGTAATTTTTTTTTGCAATTTATGGGTATTTTTACATATTTTATGTAGCCTCTTTAAGTGTGCCAACTTGGATGCTTCTCTTGCATGGCTTTCCATAGCTTCCTTAGAGGATGAGGAGGCTCCTACACATGATGCAACTAGTAGGAGTGGTGCTCCAGCTGTTTGTGGTTCAAACAAACCAAGTGGTGGTATTGACGGTCTCAATAAAGAGCAAGACAAAGATTATTTATTGTAATTTGGTATTGATTTGACCTTTGAAACTGAATTATCAAATATCTTCATCACTATCACCTATGTTTTCAATTATGTACATCTTTTTTGCAAACTATATATGTACTGTATGGCCATACCAAACTTGAAAAACAAAGATACAGGCAAACCGAAACCCCAAACCCATACCCAAACTGGCAACATAGTATTCAAGTAATGGCAGAAAAATACGTGTACTTTGCAAACTTCTCACCCTCAACATAAGGATTTTCACCCTACAGCTGAACCAACTCCTCTAGATGAAGTCAGTAGCTTATAGAGAGTCCTGAAACCAAATCATTAAGATCTTGGATGAAATATCAAATCTAAAATCTTAGTGGTTGAGTCCAGACAATGTCTTAATGAGTTATGAGCTGAGTAAATGAGCATTAAAAATTTCTCATACCATTGCTCCATGTTGAATCCATCAACCAAACAAGGGAGGCCCTTATATGAGCATATTGCATGTTAGGGACTTTGTGATAGGTGAAAGTTATCTTGTGAGTGAGCTCTCATAGGAGTTTCTTCAACAGAAGCCTTAATCTTCTCAAGGCCTTATATTAATTGTCATTTATTTATTCCAATTTCTCATATTGAAGCAAGTAAAAAGCGTGAAAATTGAGTTAGAATCGAGAATATGAAAATCTTTCATAAGAGAACAGAAAATTATACAGTTCAATAAGCAAAACAGATAATAGGTTTCTTAAACCTGCATTTACACCCTAGCAAACAGATTATATATGTGTGTATATAAGAAAATATATAAAGAGTCTCTAGGTTTTACCTCATATTTATAAGTTTTTAGTTGATTCACACTCATAGAAACTTATCGAAAATCATCTTTACCTGCTGGAATCGCCTAAGGTTTGCACACATATCCAATCATCACTGTCTCCATCCTCTACCCAAACCTGACAATAAGAAGCTAACATTTGCAGTGATTGATTGTAATTCGTCCAATGAGCACACTACATTATTGACAGCAAATATGCAACTGATGCTGTGAAAACAAAACATTAGTGTTCATATTTCTCAAAGCTATGGTATCAGTTACAGAAAACTCCATAAACCTTTATAGAATTATCATAACTTGCAGAAATCAAAATCTCATGCAAAGGGTGCCATTGCACCATCTTCACATCTTGAGTATGGCCTTGTAGTACAGAGACACACTCAAACTCATTGCCAGGTTGAACTTCCCAGATCCAAACAGACTTGTCACGACCACATGTAGCAAGTAACGAACCAGATGCACTCCAAGAAACACTTTTGACTTCATTCTCATGGCCCTGTAATGAAACTATCAGAAACTCTACCAAATTCCAAATAATAAAGATTGCCAAATCTGCAAACCTCACCTCTAAGGATGCAACACATTCAAATTCACCACCAACATTTTCCCAGATTGCAGTTGTTGCATCAAAACTTGCTGTTGCAAGTAACTTCCCATTAGGTGACCATGCACATGACCTAACAGTTCTTGTATGTGTCTCTTCCAAAACAGCCTAGTAAGCAAGATATATACCAGAGTAAGATCAATACAACCCATGTCAACAAGCACGTAGATGAATAAAGTAAATAACCCATGGCCTTTACCACATTCCAGTAGCAAGAATATCAACAGAAAAGGGGAAACAAAACAATTTTGTTAAAATATCACTATTAACATGAAAAAAAAGCTTATCATTTCATTTGATCAATATGTCATGCGAGTCCCTGTTGAGATTAAGATATAAAGATCAACTCCATTTAATTTCATTTAGGCAAATGCAACTTTAAAGCATTGTAAAGATTCAAACCGTGATTGGATTATAAACGGAAATGGCATGCCACCAGCCATAATTGATACATCATCTAGTGCCTGCTTTCTTTTTACTAAAGTATGTCTATAACAAGTTGCACAATCAAGGTTAAGCTTGATTGGGAAAGGAAATCCTAGAGTTCCTGAATAAGCACTATTTGCTGTTTTATACTGTCAATAGTACCTTTCATCACAATAGCATTTACAGTTCTGCTTTTAGATGGACTTCTAAAGTCAAGTGTGCATTTCCCAGATAACTATGAACACTTGTTACTGTATCATTTATGTCTAGTCACAAAAATCTTATCACGCTCTAACTTTGCTCCTTCAAGCATTACAAGTACTTATTAGCAGAATTTATTTAAGTTATTCAAAATCATTAGTGCTATAAGAAGCCTATTAATAGAGGTTATCAATTAAATGTGTGGCAATTGTCAGGTGAATCTACTTTTGTTTGTCATAATTCCAGCATTTAATTTTCCATGAGCAATAAACTGAACTCCTTGTCAGATGCATGGTAAAGCACCATATGATAATCTTGAGCAGTAAAAAGACCAACATATAAGACCTTATTTGCCACTTATCTGAGATAACCATCTCAAGGTCAGATCTTGTTGAACAAGCAGACTATAAGGTTATTTAATACCGACATGTCTCCCACAAACAAGGATGTTTACAACAATCTTAAGACACCCGAGCCACCTCAGATCTAAAATCACCATGATAAAGCAATTTCAAATTTTGAAAAGCTTAAATTACCAACATCCAGCATTGCATGATGAATAAACAACAAAGTTTGTAGAAAATGACAAGATCTGTATGTAGCCTATTGTTGTAATGTGTTTTGAATTAAGCATAAACATGCACCGTGTTTCCAACAAGTGGAGCTTTTCAAGCAGACCTCATATTGCTTTACCTCAATATTACATAAATAAACTGAAAAAAGTATCGATTTACCACATGCTATAACTGATTAACAAGTATGACTGCGGTTACTTTAAAACAGACCTCTGTAGATCAAAGCTTAAAGAGTTCAATAATACAGAGCAAGCTTCAAAACAATAAGCTCCACAACTTAAATACAAAGCAAAGCTCCGGTGCATCAAGATGGTCACAAGGCTAATTTCTATAATGATTCTATAATTTTCATGACATGCCCAGACATAGCACAGAGGTGCATGGCACAATGACAAGCATGCCATTAATGAGTTACATTTGGTGAAGTGAGTGGTGGATGCCAAGTGTTCAATTCAATGGGTTTGAACTTTGAGATCGTCCATTAAAAAGTGGCATGAACATGGCATCGGTGAATATAGTAGTTGATAGTGAAACGTATCTCCTTGTGTTAATGAAGATTGGGGTTCCGCTTCTTAAATGGAATGAGTTAATTTCATGTTGTTGTTCATCACAGGGACTGTTATAGTTAATGCTATGAATTCTGTAATTTTTTTGTGGTTATTTATTTTTGTTTGGTTTATACTTCATAGAAAAACCCCTTCATCGCTTTTTCTAAGAGAAGATGCCTTGACTATGTTAACCTTACATGGCTAATCTTGATTCTACAAGAACTTAAATATTATAACTGGCAACTGAAAATTTGACCAGTGGATCAAATATCCAATACACAAATATGCAGGATTGGTGAAACCAGCGGTTTTATTTCAAGCTACTTTCTAGACCAGAGGAATTTGATTTCATCTTTTCTGTAAATATTTTATTCACTGCTTACCGTATAAATATCATCTTCAAAAAAACCAACTCTACTCGTTAGTTAGCATCCTTTAAGTTGCTTCGTTCAATATGCCCAATTGGGGTATGATAAACCCTTTATCCCATACATGGAGGTAAGACTATTGGGCATTTACCAATTGAAGAGCTGGGACGATTCCTCCTACGAGCAGATGTAATATCCAGATCATCCTTAATAAATAACAACTGCACTGGTTACTTAGCATTCTGAGCTAGCAGAAAATCGAAGTGGCACAAAAAAAATCTCATCAAATCTTTGCAAGTGAAGGACTACAATATTATTTCCCTTTTGGCATAAACATAGCATGATTTTGAAATTGACTCAAGAAGTCTAGCATTTAAAAAGGATTCGCTAAAACTCAAAAAGATGCAGAATGTCTTTTCCCAAAATTTAACGCTTCCCCTTGTGTTCTTGAAATAAAGAATTCGGTCCTACCAAATTCTTGTCAACTTTCTTTCAAATAAATTTGATCCTCCTTAAGTTTCATGATTTTCTTCTAACCAGTTTGCAGGTTAAGTTTGCCACGTGATTGGTGACGAGAAATTGATCTTGTACTTTTTGCATACCACGGATTTTAGATATTCAGGTCAAGTAAGAGATTGCAGCTGACAATCATTGACAGTAGAAATTATACAATACCTATAAACTAAGGCTAATCTACTAGCACAATTCATAGATCATAGAAAAACATTGTTGAAAGAAATTATAAGATAGTATGGCAGGGCTCTGACCTTACAAACCCAAGAAGAAGACGCAGTGGAGGGGGCTGGAGTGTTTTCCCAAATTCTGACAGTTCTATCGCCACTGCAAGAGGCGAGTAAAGAGGGAGCTCCCCCACTTCCACTGACAGGATTCCATGCTACACCCCACACTCTGTCTGTGTGCCCTTCCAGGACCTCAACCTCCCTTAACTGCACCGCCTCGATATCCTCTGATCTCATATCTGCGTTCAGATTTCACCAATACAGGTGTGTGCTAAATCCCTTCCTCGTTCAACTACAGTTGCTCCGAGTCTCGCCAGTCAATGACAACGAACAAAGGAATTAGTCCATGGGCTTATTGTGTTAGAGAGGAAAGAACATGAGACTGCAAGACGCATAGACCAACGAACTCATTGGCTTGTGGGCACCATTAACAAAATTTTAACACAAACTAAAGAAAAAAATTGGAAGGTCGGAAATAAAATAAAATAGAGTTGCAATCTACGAGCGTGGGAAGAAGTCGAAGTTTACTCTAGTTCTCAGGGGATGAATGTGTGACAACATAAAGTAATGATTAGTAATATAATATCCAAAGGAGTGATTAAATGGTGGATAGGTAAATATATTTTATTTTATTTTATAAGCAAGATTTTATTGAGGGGTAACGTTTATTATATTAAAGTGAAAAGTGTGTGAATACATCAGATCTTTTATATATAGGATTTACTTGTTAGTTATATTTGTTTCTTTTAGGTTGTTGTATTTGTTTCTTTTAAGGTTGTTGTGAATAAGAAAATGAAGATCATAGAGAGTTTAAAAGTTTGTTTATTTTGAGGTTATGACGTCAAGAAATTGGAATGTTCGATGTACTTGATTTTTAGTTGTAATTAGTTTTTAAGAATTTTAGAATATAATTATTTAAGAAATTTTAACTTTCTAAGAAAGAAACAATTTTTAAAATATTTTAATTTATTAACATTGATGATGATTTTAAAAAATATTAGTGACACAATTGTTGGAAAATCAAGGTGAAACTTGCAGCAATAGAACTTAATAATGTGTTTACAAATTTAAAATTATGCATCCAAGATTACCATAAAGTGATTATGCGATTAACAATTCCAAACATGAAAGAAAAATCAACAATATCACAGGTTGAGAAACATAAGTGACATAAGATATACGTGGAGAAACCCCTATAGGAAAAAACTACACACCCAAAGGGATCCAATGTTTTTTATTAATCTCCAAATGAGATACACCAATACAACGCTCCTCTCTGAATTTCAAAAACACTTTGTTACTCTGACAACCTGCAAACAAACTCTACAAACCACCATCTCAATGCTCCAAAATATAGAAGTTTGTGGGATAGAATACCACAAATGGTATCCCAAAACAACAAGCAAAACCACCTGGAAAAACCCATGCCCCCTTCGTGGATAGCCTGTAAGCATGGTGAAAATTATTAAATGATCACATGGCCTTCAGATGGGCACCTAACCCATAGCCAATCAAAATTGGTCAATATCAAGTGCTCCATAATTCTTTGACAGCTTTGATAGCTTCATGTAAGAACATGCACCAACATGCAAACTTGGGTGCCCCACCATGCAAAACATGCAAATAACATGCAAGGACATGCATTGCAAAGTAGTCCCCACCCCAGAGTTAGACACCTAAAGGGAATATGCTCTCGGGATGCTCTATAACCGTCACCGTAGTGGGTCCACCTCTTTCAATGCAACCACAATTTGTCATAAGAAAATAAATAATAAATATTTTTTCCCTCATATCCTTTAGAACACTTTCTAGAGAACGTTGAGACACATAATTATCAACTTAATAGTAATTATAATGTCACTTATCCTGACATTCTCCCATTTGACATTATACGTTGCCAGTCAATGACAACGAACGAAGGAATTAATCCATGGGCTTATTGTGTTAGAGAGGAAAGAACATGAGACTGCAAGACGCATAGACCAACGAACTCATTGGCTTGTGGGCACCATTAACAAAATTTTAACACAAACTAAAGAAAAAAATTGAAAGGTCGGAAATAAAATAAAATAGAGTTGCAATCTACGAGCGTGGGAAGAAGTCGAAGTTTACTCTAGTTCTCAGGGGATGAATGTGTGACAACATAAAGTAATGATTAGTAATATAATATCCAAAGGAGTGATTAAATGGTGGATAGGTAAATATGTTTGTGTTTATTTTATTTTATTTTATTTATTTTATAAGTAAGATTTTATTGAGGGGTAACGTTTATTATATTAAATTGAAAAGTGTGTGAATACATAGATCTTTTATATATAGGATTTATTTGTTAGTTATATTTGTTTCTTTTAGGTTGTTGTATTTGTTTCTTTTAAGGTTGTTGTGAATAAGAAAATGAAGATCATAGAGAGTTTAAAAGTTTATTTATTTTGAGGTGATGACGTCAAGGAATTGGAATGTTCGATGTACTTGATTTTTAGTTGTAATTAATTTTTAAGAATTTTAGATTATAATTATTTAAGAAATTTTAACTTTCTAAGAAAGAAACAATTTTTAAAATATTTTAATTTATTCACATTGATGATGATTTTAAAAAATATTAGTGACACAATTGTTGGAAAATCAAGGTGAAACTTGCAGCAACAAAACTTAATAATGTGTTTACAAATTTAAAATTATGCATCCAAAATTACCATAAAGTGATTATGCGATTAACAATTCCAAACATAAAAGAAAAATCAACAATATCACAGGTTGAGAAACATAAGTGACATAAGATATACGTGGAGAAACCCCTATAGGAAAAAACTTCACACCCAAAGGGATCCAATGTTTTTTATTAATCTAAAAATGAGATACACCAATACAACACTCCTCTCTGAATTCCGAAAACACTTTGTTACTCTGACAACCTGCAAACAAACTCTACAAACCACCATCTCAATGCTCCAAAATATAGAAGTTTGTGGGACAGAATACCACAAATGGTATCCCAAAACAACAAGCAAAACCACCTGGAAAAACCCATGCCCCCTTAGTGGATAGCTTGTAAGCATGGTGAAAATTATTAAATGATCACATGGCCATCAGATGGGCACCTAACCCATAGCCAATCAAAATTGGTCAATATCAAGTGCTCCATAATTCTTTGACGGCTTTGATAGCTTCATGTAAGAACATGCACCAACATGCAAACTTGGGTGCCCCACCATGCAAAACATGCAAATAACATGCAAGGACATGCATTGCAAAGTAGTCCCCACCCAGAAGTTAGACACCTAAAGGGAATATGCTTTTGAGATGCTCTGTAACCATCATCGTAGTGGGTCCACCTCTTTCAATGCAACCACAATTTGTCATAAGAAAATAAATAATAAATATTTTTTCCCTCATATCCTTTAGAACACTTTCTAGAGAACGTTGAGACACATAATTATCAACTTAATAGTAATTATAATGTCACTTATCCTGACATTCTCCCACTTGACATTATACGTTGCAATTACATCTATGAGATATAAACAAAACATATAGTCAAGTATAGTGATCAAGGCCCATGGCCTTCCTGCACCAAGAGAAATTATTTGTGGTCATTGGCTTCATGAGAGAATCTGCAACATTATCCAAAGTGCCAACCTTCGCAATCAAGACCTTACCATTCTCAACCATTTCTCGCACAAAGTGATATTGAACATCAACATGCTTAGTATAAGCATGATACATAGGATTTTTGGCTAAACATATGGCACTCTGACTATCACATCCAATCCTCACTATCTTGCAATCAAAACCAATACCTTTACCAAGTCTCTATAACCAAATCGCCTCCTTAGAGGCATGTGTAGCAGGCATATACTCTACTTTGGTGGTGGACAATGCAACTGTAGGTTGCCTCTTACTCATCCAACTTACTGCACCTCCAAACAAAGTAAAAACATAGCCATTAGTGGGCCTTCGACTGTCTAAATCACCTACTTAATGTACATCAACAAAACCTTGTATGTCCAATTACAACCACATCATCATTACCATGATAAACCAAATAATAATCTAAAGTACCACGCAACTATCTAAACACCCTCTTAACAAAATTCTAATGCTCTCTACTAGGGTTAGACATAAACCTACTCAAAACTCCCACTGATTGGGCTATATCTAGTCTAGTAAAAACCGTTGCATACATCAAACTACTAACAAAACTACAATAAGGAACATTAGACATCTCTTCAAAATCATCATCTGAATTAGGACACATGTCTAAACTCAACTTAGTACCAACCGAAAATGGAATATTTACTGGTTTACAGTCATGCATACTAAACCTCTACAAGATGGTATCAACATACTTACTCTGACTTAACCAAAGATTTATGTGAGCCTGATCCCTATTGATCTTCATCCCAAGGATATATTTTGCAGCCCCCAAATCCTTCATATCAAATATATCATAAAGGTTCAAGTCTTAAGCTCCTTAATCATCACCTTGTTGTTACCCATAAACAACATGTCATCAACATACAAGACAATGATTAGAATTTTATCATCAATAGCCTTAATGTAAACACAATGATCCTCTTCACTTCTAACAAAACTCAAATTCAATGCAAATGCATCAAACTTGTGATACCACATCTTGGGTAATTGTTTTGAACCATATAAAGATCTCTTTAACTTGCAAACCAAATTCTTTTCCTTTCATAACAAAGTTGTCAGGCTATCACATATAAATCTCCTTCTCAAGATCCCCATACAAGAAAGTAGTTTTAACATCCATTTGCTCTATTTCAAATTCATATGAAACAATAATAGATAATAGGAATCTAGGAAGCGTTGTGATGGTCGCCAATGGTCATGTTCCTATGGAGGAGTTTAGGGCACGACCTAAGCAGAGTTTGTTGGTGAATGTGTATAGGGCTATTGATGTGCCTGCTATTCACAGCGAAGGAGCCAAAGATTCTAGTGGATAGTATGGGAGTCATATGAAGCAACCATTGCTTAAAAATGAAAGATTGTTTCATTCGCAACAAGGCGAAGTCAAGCAGGTCGCTTTGGAAGCTAACAGACGAATTTTGGGTGCCACTACAACAAGGGTTTCATTTGTTTTGGGCCCTAAGGGGAAGGCATTATAGGGTTCGCTTGAGGTTCTTCGACTCAATGAAGAGTGCAACAGTGGATTGGATCATAGGGGAAGACAAACAGGCCAAAAAATGAGGGAAAACCCTTGTAGTGACGGAGTTGTTGTGAATGGCCAAACAAGGTTTCGTCCTATAGCTCGGGATCCAAGCAGAGTTGGTTTTGTCAGGGGACATAGTTCGACATAGCCATGAGGACTTCAACCGAGCCCATCTCAACCTAGGGAGATCTCAAATAGAAACACGTTAGGTAGGGGCAAAGCGACGTCTAGTCTGCTCCCAACTTCTAGGTCTGTCACAATGGAGCTCATTGAGGAGCTGGAGCAAGAAGTCTTGTTTAATGAAAGAGTTTTTCTGGGCTTGGTCTGATTGGATGTTTCAAGGGTTTTTGGCCAAGCTTATTAGACCTCCACCAGTGGATTTCTCATCAATGGGAAGATTTGTTAGAAGGGGTTGTCCAAATCTATCCCATGGCAAGAGGCTTCTTCATAGTGGTTTTTGAAAAGGAGCAGGAAAGAAAGAAGATTTTGTGTGATTACCATTGGGAATGTGAAGAAAAATTTCCCTTGATGTTAAAGCCTTGGCACCTGGCTTTTAATCCATCCATTGAGGTTTTCGAGAAGGTCCTTATCTAGGTGAGACTTCTAGAATTTCCCTTACATTTTTGGTTTGATTCATTCTTAGAGGTTGTAGGGAACTCTCTAGGAAGGTTTTTAATGGTGGATGAAGGATTTTCAAACCTTCTGCATTCAAACTTTGCATGGATTTTGGTGGAAATGGATATAACAAAGGCTCCTCCTGAGGAAATTTTTTAAAGATTTCGAAAGGTTCGTGGGTGCAACCCCTAGATTATGAAGGGATTCCTTTTAGGTACAGAATTTGCTTTAAAACTGGGCATCTGGTAGGTCAATGTGCAAAACATAGAGCCTCTAAATCAGCCACCTAATGGAAAGATGTTGGCCCCCAGCACTATTCGGTAAAGAAAAATGAGGAGAATTAGCTAAATGCTTTGGAGTTTAGTAGGGTGGAGCATGGTCAAGTAGGGGTAGTGGCTATGGAAGAAGGTAGTAGGGATCAAAATCAGGAAGGGACGGTGGATGTAGAGGAAGGGAGTAGGGAGTTTCAGCTGCAAAATGTTGGTGACCTAACCCAGAAAGGAAATCAGGTTAGTGACAGTGATAATGTTGTTCAGAATGAAGGAGAAATGGAGTTAAGCCCCACAAAGTGGGTTGCAACTCCTAAATGTTATGAGAATAGAGGCTCTACAAGGTCGCAAGGGAAAGAGATAGGGAAGTGAAAGGCAAGTGAATGGAGTCAGCAAGTAAATGGAAGCTTGGATGGAGCTTTGAAGAATCTTGTTGCTAAATCTTTGGATTGGCAAAAGGCGGCAACAAGGGTAGAAGATGGTTGGAAAACGGTTAAAGGAAAAAAAGAAAAGAAAGAAAGGAAGGATACGTTTGTAGTGGTTCTCAGGTCACAGCTAAGGAAAAGATAAAATTGAAGCCACCATCAGTTGGCTTAGGTTGGTTCTCGAGTTTGCCTATAGTGCTTTTGTTCTTCAATGTGAACCTTCAATGTCTGTAACGCATTAATGTGGTTGTATTTAGATTTTTGGCAAGGTAGGAGTTGTCTAAAGGAATTTATTGGTGTTGGAATTGGTTTTTAACTGGTTGTTGCAAGGAGTTTAGTATTGTAATATTTTTCTTTTTTATTAATAAAATCACCTTATTACCAATAAAAAAAAATAGATAATAGGAATCTAATAGAAATTAACTTAGCAACAGGAGAGAAAATTTTACCGAAATCAACTCCCTCTCACTGGGAGTATCCCTTGGCCACCAATCTGGCCTTGAACCACTCTAACCAACCATCTGCACCAAATTTATTTTAAAATACGCACTTGCAACCAATGGCCTTCCTTCCTTTGGGAAAACTGACAAGATCCCACATATCACAACTATCCAAAGCCATCATCTCCTCCTACATGGAATACATCTAAGACTCACTTTCTTATGAAGAAAGGGCCTCCCTATAGGATCTAGGTTCATCGTTAGTACTCAACAAAGAAAATACACAATGGTAATTAGATGGGCTATACTTATCAACCAGATTTTGTTGCCTTGTGGACCTTCTCAAGGTAGGAGTAATGGGCTCTGCCTATTCTTCCTCTGTTGTGTGCTCATCCTACACATCCTTTGAACTATCTGAACCCTCTTCTTCTTCTCCATCCTCAAATGCATCTGATTGTTCTTCCACATGTGCATCTTACTACTTCTCAATATTTGTCTCGAAGTGCATTATTTTTGTCTTATCTTTCTCCTTTGGTTATTTTTCACTTGAGTAAGCTCTAAACTCCCTAAAAAATCACATCTCTAGAGAAAACCATTTTATAGGTTAGTGGATTCCAAATATTACAACCTTTTACATAATCACTATAACCAACAAAGATGCATTTTTGTGCTTTTGGATCCAATTTAGAACACTTCTCTTAAGGCACGTGAACAAAATCCTCACAAACAAAGACCCTTAAATGTAAAACAGAAGGCTTTCTACCTATCCACACTTCATAAGGATTTTTATCAACAAGATCTAAACAAGGAGATCTATTAACCAAATAGAATGCAATACTTACAACTTCTACCCAAAATCATCTATCAAGCTTAGCATCACTCAACATGCTCCTAGCTCTTTCCATCAAGGTTTAATTCATTCTTTCTGCTACCTCATTTTGTTGGGGGTGTATATGGAGTAGTATTTTATTGAACAATACCTGGATGCTTACAAAACTCATCAAATTCCCTAGAATAATATTCACACCCATTGTTAGATCTCAACACCTTTATCTTATAATTCGTTTGCTTCTCAACTAAGGCTTTGAATTCCTTAAACTTAGTGAAAACCTTAGATTTTGCATGCATAAAATAAATCCAAGTGTATCTTGGGACATCATCAATGAAAGTAACATAATAATGAGATTTTCCAAAAGAGTCAACATCTACTAATCCAAACACATCTAAATGGTTCATCTCTAATAACCTCTTAACTTGATTAGTTCCATTAGGAAATGATGGTATTTTTTATTTACCAAACACACAATGCTCACAAAAATCATTTTTGCTAACAAAATAATCATAAATACCATCAACCAACTTTTTATTCAAAATGGTCTTAAGACCCTTTTCACTTATGTGACCCAATCTATGGTGCCACAACATACATGCATTTTCAATGCCAGTTACATTAGTAGATTTATTAAAAGTGGAGGCATTAAGCCTAAACAAAGTCCCTATCCAAGATCCTTTAGCAATCACCAAACTCCCTTTTACCAATCTGCAACCAAACTTTTCAAATGTCACGTGCATTCCAGAATCATTCAACTTGGATACTAAAATTAAATTTCTCACATCCTAGAATATGTAAAACATGATAAAGGGTTTAACCCTTCCATCATTGAAACACAACTTCACCTTTCCTGTATCAACAATCTTCTTTGTGATGTTATCGCCAAGGAAAACTTCTCCCTCATCCTAAGCTAAATATTAAGTGAATCACTCCTTATGAGGAGTCATATGGTAGGAGTGACCTGAATCAATAAGCCTAGCATCATCACTAATAGTGCTAGCAAAAATTAAAAAAGCATCAGAATCACCATCTTCTAAGGACTTTTATGTGGAGGCATCTAAACTCTTTTTCTTGTTTTTGCACTCCTTTTTCATATGTCCTCTCTTACCACAATTCCAACACTTTACTCTGCTCTTCTCGGGGGTTTTAGAATGCCCTTTAGACTTGTCTTTTTTGTGTCCCCTTTAATCCCTCCTTTTTATTTGGGCCTTCCTCGCATATGCAAGGCATCTTGGGAGCCTGCATTCATGGAATTTATTCTCATCTCTTCTGAAAGAAGTATAATAATGAGAGTATCCATCATCGACTTTGTACCACCACCACTTATGGCAACAATTAGATTTTCCCAAGATTCGGGTAAAGAACAAAGCAACAAAATACATTTGTCTTTTTCTTCTATCTTAAGATCTGCAGATGCAAGCTGACTTATAATCATATTAAAAGCATTTAAATGTTCTGCAATAGAATCACCATCCTTCATTTTCAAAGAATACAAACATCTTTTGAGATACAATTTATTCGTTAGACTTTTAGTTTGATAAATTTCACCTATCCTCCTCCACAACTTGAGTGTGGTAGATTCTTCTTAAACATTCAGAAGGATGAAATCTGCAAGACACAACCACATGGTTCCTCGTGCCTTCTTGTCCACTTTGCTCCAATCTTCATCAAACGTTGATTCTGGTTTTTTTCACTTGAAACTACCAACCACTAATCTCCTCTTCAAGGATATCCTTTGTATTCAACTTCCACATCTCACAACTAGTGCCATTGAACTTATCAATATCTAGGTGAGAGGTAGAAACCATGGTTTTCAATCTTCTTCATAAATCTGCAAAACCCACAATTTACAAGCTCCCACTGCAACCAAAAAACCTTCAACACTTAAAAGAATTGTTAGCTCTGATACCAAATGTTGGAAATTCAAGGTGAAACTTGCAGCAATGGAGCTTAATAATATGTTTCCAAATCTTAAATTATGGATCCAAGATTACCATAAAGTGATTATGTGATTAACAATTCCAAACATGAAAGAAAAATCAACAATACCACAAGTTGAGAAACACAAGTGACACAAGATATACATAGATAAACCCTTATAGGAAAAAGCCCCACACCCAAAGAGATCCAATGTTTGTATTAATCTTTAAATGAGATACACCAATACAACAATACTCTCTGAATTTCAATAACACTTTGTTACTTTGACAACCTGCAAAAAAACTCTACAAACCACCATCTTAATGCTCCAATATATAGAAGTTTGTGGGAGAGAATACCACAAATGGTATCCTAAAACAACAAGCAAAACCACCTAGAAAAACCTACGCCCCCCTTAGTGGACAACCCATAAGCATGGTGAAAATTATTAAATGATCACATGGCCTTCACATGGGTGCCTAACCTATAGCCAATCAAAATTGGTTAATACCAAGTGCTCCATAATTCTTCAACGACTCTGATAGCTTCATGCAAGATCATGCGCCAACATGCAAACTTGGGTGCCCCACCATGCAAAACATGCAAGGACATGCATTGCAAAGTGGTCCCCACCCAAAAGTTGGACACCCAAAAGGAATATGCTCTCAGGATGCTCTGTAACCGTCACTGTAGTGGGTCCACCTCTTTGAATGCAACTACAATTTTTCATAGGAAAATAAATAATAAATATTTTGTCCCTCATATCCTCTAGAACGCTTTCCAAAGAACATGGAGACACAATTATCAACTTAGGATAGTAGTTATAATGTCACCTATCCTAACAATAATAAATATTAATTTTAAGGCTATTAATTTATAAAAACATCAAAAATATATTTTTTCACAATTATATTATGAAGGCACTGATAGTTAAGTTTATTCATTTTATATATAGTGTGAGAATCTTAAGTTAGGGTAATTATTACTAAAATCATTTCCTTGATTTGTCATTTAAAAAGATCATTTTTTTATGTTTTTCACTCTAATTTAATTATGTTATATATGTTTAGTTGTGTTCATGGATCTTATTTCACCTCAATTAATGTAATATAAATTTAAAGTAGATTAAATTTTACATTAAAAAAAAAAACAATTAAAGATATGAAATTTCCATAATCCACAATGATAGCTTATAGATTTCTAGATTAAATTGTGTGAGCTTTTTCTCATCAATGTTTTGAATTACACTACATGATCCATCATCAAGATGATAAGCAAGAGAAGAGAACAAATAGTTGTATAGCATACTCATTGGATAAATAGATGAGGGGAGAGGTGACTCAAGAACAAAGGCAATTAAATGGTAGGGTCAACTAGATTTTGAGTTTCAAAAAAGGAGAAGAAAGGAGAATTGAGAATAGGGGAGGAAAACTAACGATAGATAGAGCTAGTTAGAAAAAATAACTAAAAAATTATAAGGAAAACCAAAAAAAAAAGATGAAAGATAAAACTACTAGGACTAGATAAAGTTTTTGGAGGAATTTGAGCTCTTGTTTTGGGCCCCAGGGATGTTTCTTGTCCTTTGGCACTTCTTAGGCCTCAAGACCCAACACAAACCTATAAATTTTTGGTTCCAATTCCCACTCCTATATTCCAACTCTCTTGTTGGACCTTAGACCTCCTTCTAGACTTGGAACCTCAATGTTCCAAATCTGCTTTCCCCTTTGTTCCTTGTCTCTTTTCTTGAATTCAAACCTCCCATAACCCATTGGATATCGAGCCCTAATAATAATTTGGAACCTTTAGATTCCAATTCATTGTTTTCCCTTGAGTTCCATTTCTCATAGCCTTCTCATCCCTTTTACTTTGTCAAACCCTAGGACTCAAGTGGATTTTGGAACCTAGAATCATTTGGTTCCAAGTTCTAATTTCCTCCCAAGGTTTGAACCTTTTCAATTTTTCCTCTTTGAACCTTTCAAACTTCAAGTCTCGAAAGGGACTTGGAATCCAAAGCCTTTGGTTCCAGTTCCAAGTCCTCTTCTACTTCCAACCTCCAACTCACCCTCTACCCTGAACCCCAAACTCTTAGTTGAACTCAAAAATTTATATTCCATTTCCAACTCTTTTCCCAAGCTCAATTCTCGTGTCCCACCTTATTGCTATATGGCTTGGAGATTCCAATTTCCTCTTTGGGCCCGACAATTATCAATCTCTTCATGGTTCCAAGTTCCTCTCAAACTCCAAACCATATCATTGTAGTGTGCTAACTTTCAGGTGATCATTTTCAAGTTGCTCACAAAGCTCAAGACCTACGTGGCACCTTTATGGTTCCTATTTCTAGGTTCCACCTCACTCCCACCACCTACCAAGGATAGTTTATAAAGTGTAATTATTCAAAATGAGTTTGGGCACTAAAAGATAAAAACTTAGGGTTTTCTCCCAGCTAATTGTCATTAATGTAAGAAGTCACCCCGCTACCAACCTATAATGCCCAACTCATCTTTCAATCTAAGACACCCATTTTGTGAGGGATTCATCCCCAATTGTGATTTTGACACTACTACAATACCATGGGCTATAGTTTCAACCAATAGGGTATATTTGAATTTTTTTTACTTTTTTTAGGGGTTAGTTAGTAGGTTATTCTCAGTATAGAAGAGGTGTCAACACTATCCAGGGTTCTAATCATTGAAAATTAGTTGCATGGAGGTAATGAAGGTTGTTAAAACACCTGAAGATACCATGGTAGAATATATTGGAGATTTAATGTCTCTAGAATCATAATTACATATCCAAGGATATTTCTAAATACATTAGAATCTTCTTCCAACATAGTTTCTATTGTGAATGTAATTATTCTTTGAAAAATGTGGTGACATTTTAAAATATCTATAGTTGTTGTAGTATCATCAACATTTACATTTATGGATTTGTGTAGTTTTATCATCGATAACTGAGTATGTTTAGTTTACAATATTCTAAATTTGATACATCTTATTGTTTTGATCAAATATCTAGTACTTTATCCTTCACTGCATTTCCTTCTTGTCATCTTGACTTTGTAACCCATAAATAGGCACTAATCTAAAAATAATCTAACTCAGACACTCATTGAATGAACAAACCAATGAACAATCTTTTTTAGATTGGTTTTAGTTTATGCAATTCATGATATCATTGTATATATGGAATAGTATTTATCTTTTTTGTGAATCATGCAAATTTCCCCACCTTGCACTCATTGCAATGGTGTTGAATTAGCTATATAGAGGTAATAAGGTAACTAGTTGCTAACACTATTTTGAGTTACATCAAAAATTTGGGTTTAGTTAACATTATTTTGAACTATTTGTTTTATCTTTATAAACCTCTAGGAATACCCTTATGAGACTAATTTGAGCTCAAAGTACAATAGAAAAAACTTACTCTCATGGAGTTGACCTTAAACCCTCCATTATTATGTTGATGAACTGATTCCACTTGTTTGATGACAACCCTAGCCTTGTGAGAGAAATTTCATTCTAGGAGTGGAGCTATAATTTTGGATCCCAATATAATTGCATCATTACTAGGGACAACTAATAAAAATTTAAAAATAAATGTGAAATAATAAAGACTGTCTTTTTGTAGCTATTGTTTTAGTTTGCAACAATAATTTTATTAAGAAAAATTATCATCTTTCAATCCTAGGAAGTGACAAATATGTTGAGACCAACCTAGATTTTTGTCCATAATTAAAGTCCGATCATGGATAGAAGAAGACAAAGTCCAAATCTGCCTACACAAGGAGGTAATACAAATCATGTAATAAATCAATGTGCTAAGTGGAAGACAAATGATGGAGCTAGTTCTTCGAGATAAAATAAACAAGAGCAAGTAAGAACCTCAAGTAGAGACAATGCCTTTTTTGATCTAATGGATCTTGATACCAATATAATTTTGATGATTCAGTTGATCAACTACTAAGAAAAATAATTAACATTAATGATTATGATGTAAGAAGAAATAATGTTGTAATTGGTAGGACAAGTAGGGGTTAGCCTAAAAATATAAATGCAAGAAAATATGGCATGCCTAATCAAGTCATGGATACACACCAGGTTGACTAGTAACAATTTTCACCTACATTTTCTAATAAATCTCAATTTGATCAGACTTTCCATGATGCTAAGTAGCAAATACAAAATGAGTCTAATGAGAGAGAAAGAATATTGGATGAAGATTTGGGTTTAATTGATTAGGTTAGGTAGAGGAGGAAATAAATTTAAGCTAATATTGATCAACTAACTCAAAATTATGCTCAAGCTACTTAACAATAGGTAGGAAATCAATACAATACATAGAATGTTCCTAACCAAAAGGTACATCATGTGCCTTAAAACCAATAGAACCTTCTACAGTAAAATATGGGACAAAATATGGGGATCAATACCAAAATATAGGCTCAAAATTTTATACCATTTTAACAACCTCTAAGAGAAAAAATGTACAAGCAACTTGATTTCTTCAATATCCCAAACTATCAAAACCCAATCCCAAGTGAGATCAAAAGAAAGATCCTAAAATTTCAAAGCAACAATGCAATGATGGGAGAGGATCACCTAAGGAACTTCATCAATATCACTAATGAGTATGAATTGAGGATGAGGATGTTGTAGACACTAAAAAATGTCCTAATCGATGTCATGCATCTGAAACAAGTTTACTAACATCATTTCCTCTTTATCCATCCTCCTTTCACTTAATTAATTCAATTAGCCTAGCTAATTAATTAATTACATCATTTTTTCGTCCATTAGCCTAATTAATTAAATCGGGCTAATTCATCTCTTTTCGCACTAACACTTCATCTTATTAAATTAAATAAATTAAAATATTTAATTTAATCTCCTAAGTCATCGTATTTAATTAAATAACCCTAAATTACTTAATTAAATATCATTTCACCCCTCCCCTATTTATTAAATCATCTAATTTAATAAATATCTCAAATTCCTCTAATCCCTAATTGCATAAATTATTCCTTGTTTAATGAGCAATTAAACTAATTTTCTTCTAATCAAGGGAATATTCCCATGGAATATTCTTTATCCTTTTTACACAATTAAAACTTTGTTTTAATTTGTAAATTCACCTTTATCCTCATCCAATGGAATATTCCCTCTCTTCCAATCAACTCATTTTACTTGAAAAGCAAGTTATCCCATTTACCTCCTAAGCAAGTTACCTTTGACCTATGTGAGTAGGTCAAAAGTGTGTTTGTTTGAGGAAAATGCCAACCCTTGATCATTTCCTTGATCCATGTGATCTTGCATCCTCATCCGTTGATGAGAATCCTTGATCCATGCCTCCTCCTATCCTTCATCCTCAACCGTTAATTAAGATTTTTGATCTCAACCACCCATTCTTCATTTGCTCTCTTATAAATAGATCACTAATTGGAGATAAATGACAAGCAATCACTCATAGCAAACTCATGTTGTTAAATTCACTCACATTCATACTCTCAATTTGCACACATTTAGCTTATTTTCAATTTATTTTAGTTGCATAATAGCTTAGAGAATCCATTAATGACTTCCATGCATCCATCTTAGTTTTTAAATAAATTAGGGTTTCATATTCTAGCATCATTTTAAACTTAAATTAGCTTAGCATTAGCTTAGAAATTGCATAATTAGATCATTTTTAGCACAAAATCATGGTAACGTAGCTTGCATCATGTTCATTTTTATCATAATTTAGGTTTTCATACACTAAACACCATGGTTTCATCAATTCTCTTCCATAGAATCAACTAAAAGAAGCTCACCATCATGAGATTGGGAAAGGGTCATTGGTCCACATCAACGTGACACCAATTCCACAATAGGATAAATTTCAATAGATTAGAGTAGATTTTTCTTTAAAGCTTTCATAAATTTAGCATGTTAGATTTCTTGATAAAATGTTTACTTTCAATTTTGATTGATTGATCTTGTTGATATTTGAGTACCCATGGATCTGTTATGCTTCGATTCTTCATGGATCAAGTGTGATTAGGCCCATACCGGTAAATCTCGCATTGACATTTTGGCACTAGAAGGAGGGAAAACTAATCATTTAACTTTTTTTTAGCTCGAAATCCATGTTCATGTTGTTTTGCAAGTCACAACGATGCTCAAACCACAAACAACGATGTTATCTCAATAGTGTTTCCATATAGCAATGCCCAAGCAATTTAATACAGTGACGCATATTTAATTGGCTGACACCGATTTAAATATAAAGATGCTTATTTAAATTTGAACTATCATAGAATGAAAATGACGACGCTCAACTTCACCAGACCGACACTCCCAAACTTCAAACTACGACACACTCGTTTATCGTGACGCCCATCATGCTCACTGGTTTTACTTAAGAGAAATGCTCAACTTCACCAGATCGACGCCCAAATTTCAAATTGTGACACGATTGTGTGCAGTGACGCTCAACCAGGGTAAGAAACTTCACATTTGTTTTTCAACATGTGATTTAATTTCTTTTGATTGTTTGATCATTGGATCGATGTCTAAATGTGTTTTCATTGTTAGACTAATAGGGTTTTGCAGGTTTAAAATCATGGAGAGAAATTGAAGAACTCTTCTATCTAAACATTCTATAATTGTAACTAGCATTCAACGCTTTGGGATAATTATAACCCAATTTAATGCTTTTTTTACTTCCAATTTTAGGAAACACACTATTTTTCTATTGGGTTTAAAATAAATGTTCAAAGTTGGATAAAAATGAACCCTCACATCACATCTTTCAATTGGGTTTAAAATTGAACAAAGCAAACTAATCCTTGAATTGGTGCTTAAAATTCACTCATTATTGCTTTGAAGGATAAAATTGACAACTGTTTGATTCTATTTTATGGTTTTCAACTTTTCTAGTGAATGCGTATGCAATTCTCTTGCGTTATTAGGCGATCTTGAGAAACAAAAACATTCTCTATCACGTTGAAAAATCACCTCCATCTTTCAATTTGGGTTTAAAATTGAACAACCATGTTAGTGTGAGGAAAGGCATAACGTGTGTTCTCTCTTTGTGCATGTGAACAAAGATGATCAAACTACGGATGTACTTACTCGCTATTGTTTATCTTTAGAGGGCCTGTCTTGATGGGAAAAATTACTCACCCCAAGGGAACGACTAAGCAGTAACGAGCATAAGCTAGGATCTTCTGAACCGCTATATAAATGTGTGGTTGCAAGGAAAGTTTGAAATCAATAGGGTGATACATGATAGGTCTCCCCCAGTATCTTTATGATATGTAAAGCCCTTGTTCTAAGGGTTGGGAGACCTCTTGAGGGAGTTTATCATTGTGTCCTTTGAATCAGATGCCCTTATTACGAACCCTCGTGTGGTAGCCAAAAATCCTTAATATTTATTGATGTCAGGAGGTCGGACCTCCGAAGCCGTCCTACATATTTGCGATTCTTAGTAGAGATGAAAATTTTGCATTGGGATATTCATGAGAACTTGAAATCTTGGTTGACCCAAGAAGCGAGTGCACTTTAAGGGGGAACCTATGTGGTCAAGCTTCTAATCATCCACTTTGAATAAATGCAGTTGGAGAAATCCAAGTGAGAATACAAAAAATATTACCATTTCTATCCTAGGGTTGTAGTGCTTGTGAGTCAATTTAACACTTTGCTTGATTTCAAAACAATCCAAACAAAAATATTCACTATCCAAAGTTTCAAACACTTTGGCTTAAATATGGACTTCTTGAGTTAGCCTTGATATTGTTGCTTATCCTAAGGATTTATCCTTAGCAGTTTCTAAATATCTTGGCATTAATCTCAAACCCATATTTACCAAAGATAAAGTAGGCAATTGTGACTTTAATCTCATGATTTTCATGAAATGGACATTGTGAAAGTTATGATGTTCTTGACATAAACATCTAGTTTGAAAACATAATCAAAAGATGAGTGTTTGTAAAATCAATTCATCTAAGCAAGATAAAGTGGGCACAAAAGAAACCCCACATGACTATTTGGAGACCGATTGCTCCCACTGAACAACCTGATCTTCAAGGTGCTATAATTCGACCAAACTTTGACTTCATTGAAGGAGAAAAAACGTACATTATCAGTAGTTTGAGAACCTTTACTTTTGAAACTAGAAGAACATCCAATCAGTGGAGAATTATTGCAACTATCTTGGATAAAGAAGAATGAAGAGTAGATATTTTGGCTAGAAGGCCCATGTTACCACCTCTCGCGTGGCAATAATTATCTTCTTCTTCTTTAATGATTTCACGCAAGATTAAAATCCCCAAAACAAGATCTACAGGTCGAAATTCTAAGCTCAAGCATCTTAAACCAAAAGCTTTCAAGAAACACATTTTGGAAATTCACAAGAATAGAAACAAGATAGCGGAAAACTTCTATAGACACACTTCAAGGTATAGTCCAAAATTATACTTTCTTTTGGAGTCAGAACCCTGGTCTTTTCCATGATATCGAGCTTCTCTTGTAAAATCCAGGTCTATAAAGTGAAACTACCTTGTACTTATCAAAACAAAATCTCAAATGATCTCACACAAAGTAAAGACCCCTAAATGAAAATCAATTGTTCGTCACCATAAACTTAGACATTGTAGTGCAAACATAATCAACAACCGCATTGAGGCACTCTATGAAAACATAAACAAGTTGTTGATAAACTTTTATGAACGCGCTATAAGAAGAAATCATGACCTATACACGTTCTTCACAAGCCAAAACATTCAACGTTTTGAATATCCTGAATATTTCTATAAAAAATAAAAAATCATTGAGTCTTTAGGATTGGAAATTTTTTTAGAGGTCTAGCATCATTCTCACCACTGTGGTCTTGGAAAACATAGGTTCATTTTAATTCAACATTGGGTCAAACATCTCATCCACCCCTTCATCACATTTCATCATTCACCTCATCGATCTTTGCAAAATTTTGAATACACCAACACTTTGGGACTTAAAACCTCAAACCAACTTGCTACCTTAGCTACTTTGCATGTGAAATGTATCCTTTTCCATGCACTTAGTTAAGATAGTTATAATCCATGAACTATTTTATCTTGAAGATCACAAGTCTACCCTAAAGATTTCTAAGTTCATTATCATCCTTTATTCCAACATCACAACATCAAACTTAAGTCAAAAGTATTGTTCCAAAATGATTGCAAAGATCACTTTCCACATCACCCATATTTTAATCTTCCATCATCGTCATTTCTCCAAAAATACTTAGGGCATCCATTTTACCTAAATTTGAGTCCACTAGAGAGTTCAAACATCATAAATATCAACACAACTCTCCCATCAGTGACCCAAAGTTTATGGTAAAAACGAGATCGCAACACAAGAGAATCATGCAAAAAGAAAAAGTTACATTTACCTCAAGTGATCCAAATCCTTCAGAATTTTATCCTAGAAGTTAGGTTACACCGTCGCAACAACCATCATCTCCTTCAGGACCATACGAAATCAAAGACGTCACCAACAATCCGTTTGAGCTCACTAGGGAAGAAATTTTAGAACATCAATCTCTTGAAAGTGTAGCTCATATCTCCCCAACATTTGTAGCATAGGATTTCACACAAGATTTCACGACTCTAACACAAGGGCTAAGTCAAACTTACATACCCATTCTTGCAACTAGGCTTGCTAAAGATTTTGGTCACACCTTACCATTCAAAAGTAACACTTGTGGGTACTCTTGAAACCAATCCTCCACCTCCCACCACTGTTTGTACACCTACCTTTGGTGCTCCTCCTATTCTTGAGGATCTAAAATAGCTACACACTCCACTTGAACTTCACTATTCCACCACCACTTCAACATTTCGAGGACACCCTTCTTCATCTACATCTATGAGTACCACAAGTGTATCTGCCATCATGCAAAGTGGTACAGACCAAAAATATCAAAGCAACACACAAGGGAAAGTGAATACCATATCACATAATCAACCTTCAACACAACTAGGAACATCTTTATCCAATCCTTCGGTGGGTTCATCCATTCCATCGACCATTACCATATCATTCCCTATCAATCCACCTCAAAGTAATCCCTTGCTTACAAGTTCCATCAATTCTGGGAGTACCTTAATCATGAATCCTTTATTTAC
Organism: Sequoiadendron giganteum; assembly: GCA_007115665.2. NCBI lineage: Eukaryota > Viridiplantae > Streptophyta > Pinopsida > Cupressales > Cupressaceae > Sequoiadendron > Sequoiadendron giganteum. The sequence continues at coordinate 47,514,398 of CM021107.1, read as the reverse complement.
ATATTTTGCACAAGGAAATCCTCCAAACATAGGACATGGGAATCCTTTCAATCAATGGACTCAAGGTCCTAGTGTGTCATTTCCATTGCAAAATTTAATGACATCATCTTTTCCAACAACTCCCTTTCCTATACCAAATCAATCAGGATCTCAAACATACATTCTTCCATCCCATTCTACCATATTGCAAGGAATGTTAAACTAAGGGAATCCTCCACCTTTTACTACCAATCCACTACCCACTCAAAACATCAACATACCTAATCCTCCATAAATGTCTCAACAACTATCTGATCCTACATTGCAAGTACATGCCTTAGCCTTACAAAAAGCACAAAAAACTTACCAACAAGTCGTACAACAACAACAAGAAGTAGCCTTAGCACAAAAATTTTCCTTCATAGCTCAACAAGCAGCCTTAGCTCAACAATAATAACAAGCAAAACAAGCAGCCTTAGGTCAACAACAAAATCAAGCTCAGCAAGGAGCCTTAGTACAACAACAACAACAACAACAGTAGAAAGCGACCATTGCCCAACAATCTTAGCAAGCAACTTTAGTAGCACAACAAGCCACAAAACAACAACATCAATCCTATCAAGCATCCTTAGTAGCACAACAACAACATCAGACCCAGCAACAAGCCATTGTGGCACAACAACAACAAGCCCTGGTGGCACAACAACAACAAACCTTACTAGATCAACAGTACGCCCAACAACAACAACAAGGTTCTTATTTTCCTCATACAAAATTATCAATCCCAATGCATTAGGAACATATTCATCACTTTCACAAAAGCTTACACCTTCATACACCCCATATACCTCATCTCTCATCCCACCATATGTTCCTCCACGTAATCCGCAAGATGATCTAGCATCAAAATTAAAAGCACTCTCATAAGAAATGCAGGACCTTCAAATGGGCAAGACCAAGAAACCTCATACACAAAACTTGTGTCCTTACCCATATGATCGAAACATAGCAATGATACCATTTCCTACCAATTTTGAAATCCCCAAATTTGACAAATACAGAGGGAGAGGAAGTCTTATAGACAACATCGAATAATTTAACATCATGTGTATGAAAGTGGCTTAAAATGATTCATATCTAATGTGCCTCTTCCCTCGAAGTTTAACAGGCCTTGCTATGGATTGGTTTTCTCATTTGCCTCCTGGTATCAAAAAATTTCAAGAAATCACTGACAAATTCATTGACCATTTCTCCTTCAATATCGACATGGATGTTAGTCTAGAAGAGTTGTACACTCTCAAACAAAATCCAGGGGAAACCTTCACAAATTTCTTACAATGATGGAGACAAAGAGCTAGTAAAATCAAGTGGCCTCTTCCTGATGAACAACAAGTGTAAATCATTATAGCCAACCTTGATCCAAATCTATCATTCCACTTAAAAATGCAATGCATCACATCCTATGACGAGATTTTTCCAAGAGCCCTTAACATTGGAAGATCCTTAATCTCATAAGGAAATAATCAATCTTACAAAGACAACCATCCTTCAACTAGTTCAAATGAGAAACCTCGTGTATGGGCTAAAAACAAAAACGTAACAAACGACGGTGTAGCGGATGCCAAAGTCATACCAAGTGCTCCTAGACTCAACAATAACCAAGTTGCTAATATCCAACTAGTTGTGCAACAAATGGTACCACCTCAGAACAATCAGATCAATAACAACAACATGCAACCAAGAGAAATCGGTAACAGGAACAACTATCCCAAATGCAAGTACACATAGTTATTAGAGCCTATCGAAACGATCATGAAGACATTGGTAGAGTCAAATTTGATAACACTTCCTAACTTTGAAAACTACCAAGAACCCTAAGAAAAGCCACCCTGGTACAACAAGCATGATCTTTGCGACTATCATAAAATCAAGGGACATAAAACAAAAAACTGCATGAAACTCAAGAATATCATTCAAGATATTATAGAAAATGATACCATCTCTGTGGAGGTACGCGTTGGAAATCGGGATCTCAAGATATACAAGAATCTTATGCTTGATCATAACAAAGCTAAAAATAATGGTAAAGCTAAGGATTACACCAATTTTCAACATACTTATTCCAATATAGTTGCCTCCTATGATAGTGTTATCACTTTTGTCACCATCAAAGGAGCTAGTACAAAATGTGGAGTCACCACGTGACGTGGAAAAATAACCGCTCAAGGAGTTGTCCCAGCTCAATCTAGGACACAACCCACTTTGCCTATGTCTAATCCTAGCAAGTACAATCTTGTAGACCAGCTTGAACAAATCTCCACTCAGATATCAATTTTGGAACTCCTAAAATTATATCTTGCACATAGGGAAATACTAGAAAAATCCTTATCCGAGTCATCTATTCCCGAGAACATTGATATCGATCAATTTCAAGCTATGGTAGGACATATCGCCACCCATCTTCTTACCTTCTCCAAACAATATTTACCATCAAAACCATCTCATAACCGTGCTTTACACCTTGAGGTTGTCATTCATAAAAATAAGGTCAAAAGAGTCTTTGTAGATGGAGGTGTCGGTCTAAACATTTGTACCCTACAGTTGATCAAGCATGTAGGCTATTTAGAAGATACTATTGAAAAGACAAAGAGTACCACCATCAGAGCATACGACGACCAAGAATGGGTATCACAAGGAATCATAACACTCCCTATCCAAGTGGGACCTCTTATTGAAAAAACTATATGCCAAGTAATTAATCTTGATCTTCCCTATAACATTCTACTTGGTCGACCTTGGATTCATGCTTTAAAAGTTGTAGCCTCAACTTATCATCATTGTGTGAAGTTTCCTTTCGAAGGCAAAAAAATCACTATCCATGGAGATCCTGAGCCTTTCTACTATTGCAAGAGCCTTGAAGCCAAGTTTTATAAGATCCCACAAATACCCAAAAATGATGAAGGACCTACACCATCAAGCTCATTTGTTGACCCATCATCTCTAGCCTCTACATCAGCATCACAAGAACCTGTTGTAAAATGCATGCCCGATGTCAAAGCAGTAATCCAATATGATGGTTGTGGAAGATACAAAATATTGAAAGACACCTTTGTCTTAGGAGAGTTACCAAATTCTCCTCAAATACACGGGAAACCGTCATCCAGCACCAAAAACCCATAAATTATCAAAATGGTAGCCACTACCTTTACCAAATGGGGAGATTTGAATCAAGAAGACATCCGTGAGCAAGATATCTCTAAAATCCTCTATCAAGATGAACGACATGTTCCTGTTCTTCCCATAGAAAATGACAACAAAGGGCTACAACGAATCCAGAGCATGGGATATAACAAGAATGAAAACCTAGGATAGAATGACAATGGTTTACTAGAACCCATCGTTCCTGAGAAACAACTAAAGAATCTTGGTTTAGGTTGTACTACTATCAAGGTCACACTTATGGGCAAAGGTATTGCTGCTAAACAAGTTCAGGCTTCCTCTTGGTCACCTACATCACGTGGTACTACCTTAGATGAATTCCCCCTTGAAATGGGTGACTTATTTGAGAACAACACCCTCTTCATGATATCCATAACATCCTTTGTCTCAAACAATCAACCAACCAGAATATGCCTAGTATACCCACAACTCATTGACATGGACCAACAAGGACCAGTGGTTCTTGATTTATTCAAAAATGATGAAGCAATCTCTGAATTCATGGGACTTCGAGACAACTTATCATGGGAAGATCACAAAGCAGGCTTTGACATAGAGCTTGATACAGAGGCATACTATGGAGAGACGATTGAATCTTTCAGTCACAAAATAAATAAAATACAATTAACTTGAAGATCCTTGAGTGAAAACCACCTCATGGCACACTCTGATCCTAAAATAGTAAAAACAAAGGATGCATTTGATGATAAAAACTTCCCTAAGGTTCCCAAGGATGAGGGATTCAATATCCCCCTTAGTGTAATGCATCCTGAAAAATCAATAGTACTAGCAAAAAAGGCTACACCAATCAATGTGGGCACAAAAGAAGAACCTAAGATCACCTTTTATGTTGAATCCTTGTTAGACGAAGAACAAAAGAACCTTGCTGCATTCCTTAAGAAGAAAAGAGCTAACTTTGCATGGTCATATATAGATATGTCAGGCCTTGATCTAGAAGTAGTTGTACATCACCTAGCCATTTATCCTAAAGTCAAACCAATCAAGCAAAAATTAAGGAAAATGCACCCTCATATATTACTCTTGGTAAAACTAAAACTACAAAAGATTCTTGATGTTGGATTCATCTGACTGATAGATTATCTTGAGTGGGTTTCAAACCTGGTACTAGTCTCAAAACTCACTAGGGGTATCATAATATGCATTGTTTTCAAGGATCTAAATAAGGCATGTCTAAAGGATGATTTACCTCTTCCCAACATTTATCTTATTATGGATTTAACAGCTGGACATGAAATGTTGTCACTCATGGATGGTTTTTCAGACTACAATCAAATCATAATCGCCAAAGAAGATCAACATAAAACTGCCTTTACTTGTCCATGGGGAACCTACTGTTGGAATGTGATGCCATTTGGGTTGAATAATGTAGGAGCTACCTATCAAAGAGCAATGACCCTCATCTTTCATGACATGATCCATAAAACAGTTGAAGATTATGTGGACAATATCTTGGAAAAATAAAAAAAAGAGAAGTGAGCACATACAAGTCTTAGGACCTATCTTTGACAAACTTGAAGAATACAAAGTATGACTGAATCCAAAAAAATATGTGTTCGGGGTCACATCAGGAAAATTTCTTGGCTTCATCATTTCACAAAGAGGGATCGAAATTGATCCAGCAAAGGTAAGAGCTATCTTAGACGTGGAACCACCAAAAACATCGAAATAGATGAGAGGATTACAAGGAAGGCTACAATCCATCAAAAGGTTCATAGCTCAGTTATCAGATAAGACTCACCCCTTTTCACATCTTCTCCATAAAGGGATAACTTACAAATGGGATGACAAATGTGATAAAGCTTTCCAACAGATCAAGGATTATCTACCAACACCTCCAATGCTCATGTTGTCGATACCAAATAAACCACTGATCCTATACATCTCAACAAAACAAGAAAAAATAGGAGCTCTTTTAACACAATATGATGAAAATGGAAAAGAAAGAGCCATATACTACATCAACATAACCTTGGTAGGTTATGAAATGAACTATTCATCCATTGAGAAAGCATCCCCAACGGTGGTTTTTGCTTCACAAAAGTTTAGGCATTACATGTTGTCACACCAAGTCAAGCTCATTGCAAAGATCGATCCATTAAAATATTTTTTATCCAAAGCAACCCTCACAGGTTGAATGGCTAAATGGGTAATGATCTTGACATATTTTGATATAGAGTATGTGGAGCACAAGGCAATCAAAGGACAAGTGATCGCAAACCAACTAGCAGAAGCACCCATCTATGATGAGAACCCATTAATATCTGAGTTCTTTGATGAATTAGTGTTCATTATTAATCTAACAGCTCAGTGGAAGATTTACTTTGATGGATCATTCACCCAACATGAATCAGTAGTCGACATTATTTTCATTACCCCTCAAGGGGACTACATCCCAAAGTCTTACAGGCCATCATTCCTATGTACCAATAACATTGTTGAGTATGAATCCTTGGTCACATGTCTCAAGATAGTGGTTCAATGGCAGACACAAGAGATGAAAGTCTATGGAGACTCACAGCTAGTTATCAACCAAGTCAATGATGACTATCAAACCAAAGATGACAAACTCACTCCTTACAAGAAGATGGTGGAGAATCTCAAAGATAATTTTATAGACATAACTTTTGAGTAGATTCCTCACATGAATAATAAAGCAATAGACACCATGGCAACAATTGGATCACTATTGGACATGTCAAACAACATCCTTCAATGTGAATTCTTGGTAGAACAACTTCTTGTACCAACTTTTGAAATCCCTGAATCTAAATTCACTTGTGTCATTATTGGTCCTGGATCCCCTTGGTACCATGACATCTTTACTTGTCTTAACAAAGGAACCCTTCCATTGGATATCACCCCGAACCTTAAAAAGACCTTTATCAAAAAGATATCCTGATTCGTGATCCTAGGTGATACCCTTTACCATTGAAGCATCAAAGGGACATTTCTACAATGTCTTAACCAAGAGGAAGCCTTAACAAAAGTGCACGATGGCATATGTTGGTCCCATTCTAGCAGTATAACACTAGCTAAGAAACTATTAAGGATAGGGTACTATTGGCCAACCATGGAAAAAGAAGCTCATCAGTATATGTAGAAATCCATCTAGTGTCAACAACACGGGGACCTGATTCATGCTCCAACTCAAGAATTTCAACCAATGATCGCACCATGGCCTTTTTCATAGTGGGGACTTGACCTCATAGGTAAAATCACTCCAACCTCATCCAACGATCATAACTTTATTATAACTATCACTAAGTACTTTACTAAGCGGGTTGAAGCCATTCCTATGACCTACATAATGGGGAAGGAAATAGCCAAGTTTATCCTAAATTACCTAATTTTCCGTTATGGCATACCACAAACCCTCTTCTCAGACAATGAAACCCCATTCAAAAATAAGGATGTGAAAGATTTTTGGTAGAGATTCAATATCCAACATCGATTCTCTACACTGTACTATCCCCAACGTAATGGCCAAGCAGAAGCAACGAACAAAACTATCCTAAAAATCTTAAAGAAAATAGTTAACAAAGTTGGTTGTGACTGGCATCTGCAGCTAAATCTCGCTATTTGGGCTTATCGAACCAGTATCTGCACACCTACAGGAGCAACTCCTTTTTCCCTGGTCTATGGATCAAGAGTCATCTTGCCTATTGAGGTTGAGCTCCCATCATTGCAGGTATCACTAAAGAATCTAATAACTAAGGAAGAGTACAAATTATCTTGACTGAATGAGCTATAATTTATGGATGAACATCGTCTTGATGCCCTTAATCATTTGCAAGTGTATCAAAACTAACTGAAACAAAGCTATAACAAGATAATCAAATATCGGTCATTCCAGGTAGGGGATCTGGTCTTAAAGAAAAATTAGAAGAATCTTCCAGATCAAGAAAGCAAAGGAAAGTTTGAGCCTAACTGGTTGGCTCCCTTTGTGGTCATAGCAAGCTACGAATCAAGAGCATACCAACTATCAACCACTGAAGGTGAACCCTTGCAAGAACCAATCAACAACTTACATCTCAAAAAAAATTATGCCTAAACATGAGGGGTGTAAATAAAAAATTATAAAAAAATCAAAATCCAAAAAAAATGAGAAAAATGATTGAAAAAAGTAAAGAAAAAATCATCCTCTAGGGAAAACCACTTCAGTGGCACTTTGGGCAAGTACCTTGGTGAAAACTTAGAAAACAGGCACCTCACATAAATAAGGTATCTCCATCTATTCTTTAGATCTTATCATTCTTTGCATTGCCATTCATCCCCCATCTATGTCCTTATCATGGCTTATCATTGTAAGGTATCATGAACTCTTTAGCACTACTTGGCATATTCCCAAGCTTAGTTTGTCTTGCCTTTTATCAAAAAAGTCTAACATATCACACTAGGGGCATTTCATTATGTGTTACAATTGGGTTCTTGTATATCTTGAGGTCATGAAACATCTTATCAGAAAAAACCAAAAACATTCATAAAACATTATCTAGAAAATCCAAAACATTTGCAAAATCATGTATAAGCAAAAATTCAAAAATTCAAAACATCCAAAAAACCATCAAAATCCCTAAAAAGGTCGAACATCGAAAATCCAAAAACATTGCCTTGTGTCGAACTACATCGTCTCTGAGCTTGAACGTAGGCAAGGCCATCATTGATGTGCCCCTGAGACACCCTAGGTCAGTCCTTTAGCGATATGTTGTAATTAGTTGTCGTCTCTTGTTTGTTAATATCTTTATCCTATAAAGTGGGTCAAGTCAGTCAAACTATGTGGTCTCTGCGTGTATAACGTAGGCAAGGCTAATATTTGATCAACCCCCGAGGCCCCTAGGATAGGTCTTTAGATTAGGTTCTTAGTCGAAACCCAAAAACATACAAATAATTCTCAAAATTCCAAAACATCCAGATATACAGAAAATCCAAAAACATTCAAAAAATAGAAAACACAAAAACAATAGAAAACGTTCAAAAGACCTAAAAAAGCCTCAAATATTTAGAAAACCCTAAACAACCTTAGAAAAAAAAAACCTAAAACATTCATATAAAATTTCAAAAAAACCCTAAACAACCTCAAAACATTTCAAAATACCAAAAACATTCAAATATTCAGGAAAATCCAAACCTCCATCCATCCCATCTCGCTTTCACCCTGTTAGTGTTTTTTCCCGTACACCTCAAGGAGACTCTAGAAGGTAGCCAACCTTCATTGTCAAGAATCCTATAGATGAAGGGCCAACTTGATGGATAAAGGTTTTTGAACCTTTAACCCCTGCACTTTAGGATTTGTGGGACCAGGGAGGGTATTTCCCAATAGATTTCACAAGAATTTCATTATAATTGTGAAAAATTCTACACAGATGTGTTCCCTTCTTATGCAAACAAATACCATTTAGTAAAGGTATGATTGAAATTCACAAATAATCATTCATTTGCTAGGAATAGAGTATTATTTTAGGCCTACACCTCGGAATTTGATAAAATTTGGTTTAATGTTGTCGTCATTATAAATCCATGACTAGGTATCTTGGGTGCTTCATCAGATTACAAGGATTTACAGAGGATAAACCAATGCCTTATCAATCAGGAATGAAGTCAAGCACACGACAGTTAGTAATGCATAAATCATGAGATTAATGGCTTATTATCATAATACCTTGCATTATGAGAATTTATAGTTCCTAAAACACAACTTCTTATCAAAATCTTGAGCGATTGCTTACAAACCTATAATTCCCTTCAAGTATTTTAATTAACCCCTTAGGACAAAACAAGAACAAAATTATACATTCAAATAACCATTGAAAGACAAATGAAAAGACACTTGGTTTTCCATTCATAATATTGTAATCATCGCTTACGGGAGAGAATATGCTTCAATGTTACATATTTGTTTTAATACCAACAATTTATGCAAAACTATTTAAGAGTATCATGTACAAAACTTAGACCCAAGACAATGCCCTAACCAGTTCTATATACATTTTGTAGTGCTTTAACGCTCAACATTCTACCTGAGCCATTGTTGGACCCAAAATCGATGACCCTCTATAATAAGCCTTGAAATCCCTTTTAGAGGTTAAGGGAGCAACAAGCAAAGAGCTCATTATACTTACATTTTGGATAATTTTGAGGTCATTTCATCTAGCGGGGTTTCATTCTCGAACCGTAATATTTTCATCTACACATCACGAGAAAGGAAAAGGAAAAAAAGGAAAAAAGAGGCACCAAACCATCAGTTGAAGATGCCACGCAAGCCTTCCAAAAGGCATCACCATCAACAACAACAGCCAAAAACCTTTGCACCAACCATATCAGGAGACACATCACTGCACCCATAACCCAAGCACTACTAATCAAGACACATGGGTGTCATCCAACCTTGTTAGCAACTGAAGGAACACCCTCACTGAGCCTCTTCATAGAGAGTGGAGTTGCAACCACCACCTCATCATCTGAGTCGGTATACGACACCAGAGAAATAGGGCAATGGCCAACATCAAGGCCAACCCCCTTAGCCTCCTCCGAAGAGTTATCACTGATTAAGATTAGGGAGCTGGGTTTCTCAGAACAAACCCTAGGGTCTGCCTCAATTCTCGTTAATTCTTTCACAAACACCTCAGGCCCCTTCCCTTCAAACTTGACCAATTCTTTTGAACAAGTCCTCGATCGAATATTGTAGGTACTTTTGATAGAGTCTCCCCAGCCCTCTTACGAACACTCCTCTTTTTTGGGATAATTGGTGCTTCTACCACTATAGGTTTCACTTCAGGTTCAAAAACCAACAGTTCCTGCAAGCTCAAAAGTTGTGACCTATGCACTGGTGTAGAAGAAGAGCTCAATCGACTCATCTTGCATGCAATATGAATCTTGCACTAGATATGTGAGAAAAATACCAACTATAGCTTCCATAAAACTCCTATGTGCAAATAATATGATTTGCACCAGCACCAGATACAAAAAAAGTCACCAAAATGTAGCAGGAACAACATGCGTATCACAACACCACCCTGGCAAGAAGATAATAGGCAACAAAAATTACTACCCCAACACCCATGAGAATTAACCAAAGGCACTAATAGAAGTAGATGAGTAAACAATTTGCAAGATGATCCTCATTAAATAGATGAATTCAAGGCATGTTGAAATTAACGACCATCTTGGTTCACTCGCATAACTGAGAAAATCAATCACTTGCATGTCGCATCTCAATCATTGATCACTGTGGATTAAAAATTGATCAACGAGGATCATTAAGGATTGCCACTTGCTTTATTAGCCATATTTAGAAACAACAAAGAGGTGCTTTAAAACTGCCATGTATTTGATAGTATCCTAACCCCATCATCTTGACACACGTCATCGATCCAGGCAACCACAGGTAAATCTGGGCCACAAACCGAAACACATCACTCATCATCGGTTCGTTCTTCGCATGAGAGTCTCATCAAGTGATAGCACTAAGGCTAGCGATGATACATCAATCATCAATCCAGTCATAGAAGGATCTTAAATGTAAACAACTACTTGCATCGTTCATCGTGTATTGGAATATGCCTGAACCATCCTAACCGACGATAGATCAAGCCTGCATGATGGGGAGGAACTCAACCCATCAGCGGTCACGTGTTCCACCCGAAGCCGCAAAAGACAACAGGTGATAGTCATGGAATCAACAATGCATTCCCACATAAAACCTTGGGTGCCATCTACTTCATTCATCACATATCGCACATTATCCCTCCATAGACCGACGCTAACCAGTGAAGTGTTAACCCACAATGATAAAACGCGACTTAGACATCAACGGTCATGGGTTTCACTTCAAACTTCACAAGACAACCAATGATAGTCAGAGAAGTAGCAATGGGTCAAAAAATTGACCGCATTGCTGATCGGGTGTTACTTCCTCACAGCTAAAAATGAACATGTGATAGACCAAAGGCAGTTGATCAGGAGGAAAAGAAAGGGCATCGCTCATCATGGGTTACATAACGGATTTTAGAAACGAACAAGCGATAGGCGATGTAGACACTTAAAACTCAACTTAATGAAACATTTGAAGGACGTGAGATGAAGTTTGTTTTAAAAGGGACCGCCTAGTCACATGAGAAGCAAGGTGAAATGGGCCAGTAAACCATGGGACCTAAGGCCATGAAGGATTAAGAAAAGATCGGGAAACAAACATAACCGGTCAACTAAAAAATAGAAGCCAATAAGGGTGCGAACATGAATGGCTTGTAAAACCACAACCCTAGGGCAATGACTATCAGGGTTTAATCATAAAAAGATAGTGGAACCAGGAAAATTTCAAGGGTTCCAGCACACCCATAATAAACTTTCACCCATAATAAGTGATTGTCACTTGCACCCTTTGGTGAAACAAGTAGAAAACAAGTGTAGCAAGTTGTAAAGTGCGAACTCAAAAGTCAAAATATAAATTCAGAATCATAGGTAAATGCATCGGTGAAGTTTATAGCAATAGCTAATTTTAGCATCTTCATCCTAACATCAAACAACCCTCTGATCAACATGTCTTAGGATGTATCCTTCCTATAATGGGAATCAGTATCAGATATCACCTAAGCTAAACTTAAACTCGGCAAGAGCTATAGATAACACTAACTATTTTTCTTTGATATTTTTCTTATGATTTATCTTAATGACCCATTGCAAGGACCTCTCGATGATGTCTATCTAAAATGATTTTGAGAGAAAGGAATGGAGCATCAATAAATATCTTTCATTTGTTGTGTTTGTGGATACTCTTGTAAAATAATCTTGGCACATACTTTCTTAGTTGTGTGTAGGAAGGACTATTGTGTATGCATTGGTCCAATATGTTCTAAACTTCTAACTTACATTCCAACGACACTTCTGTATGTTAAGGTGTGAACAAGAACTATCCTATCTGCTTGTCGAGTCAAATTCCATTACACTAGATACAATGTCATCCTGGTAATCAATACCTTGATGCATCGTATCTATGTGTTATATCAAACAATAAGGAATGACAAAAAATCCCAATCCTAAACTGTGAGCACCCATCCTACATTTCATCTTGCATTCTTTTGCATTGTTTTGTCACCATCTCTAATAAAGTCCAAATGAATCATGGACTTGTTGGATCTTTTGAAGCAATCATCATCAATAATGGTTATTCATTCTTTATTCTTCTATCTTCTCTTTGTTCTGACTTGGTATCATGGCACTCAAAAACATCATCAATGCATCCATAAACCATCAGCATACATGTATCACATAATCATATCATAATCATAAAACATCCATCAACATAATCATTTGCATATCACATCACACATCCTTCATTATCATTTAAGTTGTGATGAATAAAATAGATTTGTTATTCTGAACATCTTAAATCATTGCATATCATAAGCATTTTCATTTGTCCATCTATTTTCATTCATCATCATAACATGCATAGAAAATATACAAAAATAAATACATCCATACCATTTGCATCCATAACATCTACATATCATAAACATCCATCCATATTATATCGTGAAAAGATAATGAAAAATAATATAACATTGCATCCATCCATATCATATCATCGCATATGACATAGGCATAAAAGTAAATGCATCCATACATGATCATGTATAAGCATCCATATCATATTCATCCATACATGAAATAAAATCAACACATCATAGCATGAATCATCCATATCATATATATATATCAAAAAATGTGTCATGGTACAAAATTTGGATCAGTGTATGTATATCGATAATGAATACAATATCTACGAGGCTATAAAAAAGGATCCCATGAATGTATATCAGTATAAAGAATGGGGAAAAATAAAAAATTGTTTGTACATAAAAAATGCTAGGCCTGGTGGTTGCTACCCTCTCCAGCCTGCCGCTTAGGTTGATCATCGACATGTTGATGCACGTATCTACGCTATGAGAAATTAGGTTGTCAAAGATTAGTCAGAACATCTCTATGATAATGATGCCTATAATATGCATCCTTCATAACAACCTCTCTGTACAATCTGGCCGAAACAATTTGACCATGTGTGGATGACACCATAGTCTCTATCTGTTGTCGTCTGGCAACCTCCTAGTCTCTCTCCCCAATAACAACCTAAACTCTTTGAAGAGTCACATCCCTCTCGGTTGTCATTGCAACTACCTACTACCGAGCCTGGTCTCGCTCACCAGTCACAACCAAAATCTGTTGGCGGGCCTAGTCCCGCTCACCTGTCAAAACCTGCACCTGTTGTTGTATATGTGCATTTCTGGCATCCAGTGGTGGTGGTGGTGGCACTAGTTGTTGCTGCACTACTAGAGGTTGTTTTTTGATTGAAGGAGCCCCTAGAACCTATCCATCATGGCCATCCTAGCCTCCCTGTCCTCTACCCCTAACACCTCTGCCTCATGGCCTCCCTCTAGGAGGAGCCCTTGTTGGATCTTTGAGTCACCGTGGTGGCACAAACCATGTATCATACGTGGGTGTAGTCCTAGCATCTTCCTATCCCTGATCATACGCCCATGGCTGGGCAACCGATTGGTAGAAACTCTCAACAACCTTTGGTACCAGAATCGTCGGTCCCCAGGTGGCAACCTCTCTAGCAGATCTAGGAAAAATAGCCCTGTATGCATCACAGGGCTTGTCTTGTACATCGCCAAATTGTTTAGCCACTCTGTTAGGAGGGCACCGCTCAACCATGGTATGCTCTCGACCCTGTATATATCAGGTCTGGCGGGAAAAGTAAAGTTGATGTATATCATCAAACCATGGTGGCATTTGGAGCCATGTCCACCACCTGAACACGGTCATATCATCAATCACCCATCTCCAGTACGGGAGCCCAATCTATCTTGTGTGCCTGTGTGATGGCACCACAATATCTCCAAATGACAGGATCATCTAGCTCCATGTCCACTGCTTGTACAATCAGCCGAAGCACTACAATGTGCTCCCATTCCTAGATGTGAAGAAGAGTAACACCTGCATCGAGGGCTTTCCCATCATAGTAAACAAAATCATGAAGATCATGGTATAAGGAGGCCAACATCATGGGGCCCCAACAAATAGAGTCCTCTGGTACAACATCCACTGCCAAGCCAATCCTAGACTGAAAAATTAGTTGCATCTTTTTGGAGCCACCAAACTTGAAATGATGGTCGCAATAATCAATCGGAAGGTCAACCCGTGACCATTGTATGTCTCTAAATCTATTTGCAAGGTGACCAACATAATCTGGTCCATATCAATCACCTCTAAGCATGAATCAAATCCGACATCAGCATCATAGATCACACGATCACTATGGATAGGCAACTGCAACATCTACCACACATCCTCTCTAAGGTCGTTGTCACCTCCCCCATCGGAAGGTGGATGGACGAGGTCTCGTTGTGCCATCTCTCGCACAACGTTGTCATCATAGCCAAATGTGTCCTCACCACGGGAGCATATGTGATATACCATAATTCGATCTCTCCCAGTGCAGCTCTGACAAATCAACCAAACTCTCCATTATTGTGGGCCTATGCTCTCTCAACATCAATGGTGGGAAGACCTCTTGCATCCATGAAGCGCACGACATTAGGAAATCATCAAAATTTGAAGTTATTTAGAATATCTGACTCAAAAATCACAAATCGTCGTTGTTTACAAATGTGTCTCTATATTCAGAATCCAAACAACGACACTTGATGCATTTCAAAACTCAAATTGACAAATGTGTCTCCATACAAGATGGTTTCATGATTTAGAATTCGGCCTACCCTAACCCTAACTTTTAAATCGGCAAGTGTGTTGTTGGACAAGCCCGCGTCACTGTTTAAACTAATCTCAAATTTGGAAAAGCGTTGCCCTAGACATATGTGCCTCTATATATCGTTTGGGCATCGTTGATTGAAGTTTGGGCGTCGCTATATAGCGACTCCCCCAAATTCCAAATTCTAATGCCTAATAATTGCATCAAAATTTCAAATTTCAAATCAAGTTTTGAATCACATACCGGTGGTCTTGTGCCTGGAAGCCATTGGATTTTGCAAACTCAATCAGAAATGTGTCGGGGAAGCTCATGGCATGCCATTTTGTCGAAGGGTCAAAGGTCAAATTGCAAGAATTCCTTAAGTGCGAATGCAAAAATGACTTGAAAATGACCCCTTTTGTCCTACTTAAGCTAGAAAATTAGGGTTTTTTTCCCTAATTTAACCTTATTAATGGGGTTTATCATCATTTTCACCAATTTTGCCAATCTCGATCTAATTTTGCATCATGTTTTTTTACGTTTTGGCATTATTCTTGCATCCCAGAACCTTTTTGGACCCTTGGGGTAGCCTTTGAACCTTTATCGATAAATCAACCCAAAATTCAAAATTTTCGCCCGATTTCTTGAGGGGGTAGGGAGTCAGTTTTATTCTTCAGTTGGCGCATCTAAAAAAAATCAGATTTTTATTTTATTTTTTAACTTGGACAACATTTTTATCTGATAAGCGTTGTTCTTTGAATCGAAGCAACAGGTACCTCGCTTTAAAGAGGGGAAAAATGTCCTAATCGATGTCATGCATCCGAAATAAGTTTACTAACATAATTTCCTCTTTATCTTTCCTCCTTTTACTTAATTAATGAACAATTAGCCTAGCTAATTAACTAATTACATCATTTTTCATCCATTAGCCTAATTAATTAAATCGAGCTAGTTCATCTCTTTTCGCACTAACACTTCATCTTATGAAATTAAATAAATTAAAATAATTAATTTAATCTCTTAAGTCATCTTATTTAATTAAATAACCCTAAGTTACCTAATTAAATATCATTTCACCCCTCCCCTATTTATTAAATCATCTAATTTAATAAATATCTCAAATTCCTCTAATCCCTAATTGCATAAATTAATCCTTGTTTAATTAGAAATTAAACTAATTTTCTTCTAATCAAGGGAATATTCCCATGGAATATTCTTTATCCTTTTTACACAATTAAAACTTTGTTTTAATTTGTAAATTCACCTTTATCCTCATCCAATGGAATATTCTAAGGAATATTCCCTCTCTTCCAATCAACTCACTTTACTTGAAAAGCAAGTTATCCCATTTACCTCCTAAGCAAGTTACCTTTGACCTATGTGAGCAGGTCAAAAGTGTGTTTGTTTGAGGAAAATTCCAACCCTTGCTCATTTCCTTGATTCATGTGATCTTGCATCCTCATCCGTTGATGAGAATCCTTGATCCATGCCTCCTCCTCTCCTTTATCCTCAACCGTTTATTAAGCCTTTTGATCTCAACCACCCATTCTTCATTTTCTCTCTTATAAATAGATCACTATTTGGAGACAAATGACAATCAATCACTCAGAGCAAACTTATGTTGTTACATTCACTCACATTCATACTCTCAATTTGCACACATTTAGCTTATTTTCAGTATATTTTAGTTGCATAATATCTTAGAGCATCCATTAATGGTTTCCATGCATCCATCTTAGTTTGTAAATAAATTAGGGTTTCATATTCTAACATCATTGTTAGCTTAAATTAGCTTAGCATTAGCTTAGAGATTGCATAATTACATTATTATTAGCACAAAATCATGGTAACCTAGCTTGCATCATGTTCATTTTTATCATAATCTAGGTTTTCATACACCGAACACCATGGTTTCATCGATTCTCTTCCATAAAATCGACTAAAACAAGCTCACCATCATGGGATTGGGAAAGGGTCATCGGTCCACATCAACGTGACACAAATTTAACAACAAGATAAATTTCAATAGATTAGAGTAGATGTTTTCTTTAAAGATTTCATAAATTTAGCATGTTAGGTTTCTTGATAAAATGTTTACTTTCAATTTTGATTCATTGATCTTGTTGAGATTCGAGTACCTGTGGCTCCGTTATGCTTTGGTTCTTCATGGATCAAGCATGATTAGGCCCATACTAGTAAATCTTGCATCAACAAATGTAATGATGAAGTTGTTAAAGTATATAAAAAAAATCCTTTTCTAATATTTCATCACAATATTGCATAAAAAATTGTTGTGATTCTCTTGTTTCACTTGAATGGTTAGATATATCTAATGGTGAAACACTTCTCGATTTAAGCGACATGAGGAGTGACTCCTAGTCTATGGTTTCTACCTCTATGTAGGGACATTTCATTTTAGGAGATACTTTTGTTGGACTCAAGGAACACTAAGAGGGGGGCTGAACCAGTGTTCTGTAAAATTTAACTTTATTGATTTGATATTGAACCATTTACAACATAGAACTAAAAGAAAGATGCAAGCACATAAAGCAATCATCCACGACACCATAACACAAGTATTTTTATGTGGAAACCTTGTTAGGGGAAAAACCACGGTGGAGGTCAATCCATAATTTGAGTACTCAAATATAATTTTTACAAAATGGGAATGCACTTGCATTCAGGCACACTGCCTAGAGTCCACTGCTCACCGCCTTACAAAATTTTCAAATTAAATCTATTTGAGAAATTGAATTGAACGAATAAAATCTTCTAATTCTAGATTATTGTTCCAATTAAGCTCGTCAATTGGTTTCTTGACCTTTTGTCTGATTTTGCTCTTATGCTTTGCTCTTTTGCAACTCATCACAAATCTTATATGCGCAAATGAAATCGCACAACTACCCTTCCACTCTGTATCTATCATGCTTTGATACCAAAATGATATAAACAATCGATCTTATACATCCGCATCAAAGGATAATATTATCTTCATGTCGGCTAAATCCACAAATGATTCTTAATGCGCACCATCCAAATTCGACCAAAGCATAGTGAGGACCTAAATAAACATGTTCAAACATAATTTTTTTTAAGCAATTACTCTTTAAACATTTGCAACGGCTATATTCACTAGGTCGACCTACTAACACTAATAAACAAGAAATTGATAAACTGGATCTACTAACTCGTGCATTGATTGATGCGCCAACACAAAACTCAAGAATAAGGTATTCCAAATACCCAATAACATTCCCTGAGATGTGCATCACGAACTGATAAATTGATAATGCATATTGATCGATAGACTCAACTCCAGTTGGATACCCTGCTCTTCACTCTAACTCCCGATATGAATAGATACTGAAGTGTGTACCGGATCTATGACTTAGGTTGCCATCAATGACAACACCAAATTCCAACAATCTCCAAAAGCCATATGCCAACAATTACTTTCTCATTGGTTAAAGACATATCATTGAATAATGGTGTTTCTTGTTCTTTATTAATCATCTCAATTGTGTCATTAGCTAAGTTGTTGAACTACCATCACTTTCCTCCCCTACCGCATAATATTCTATCATTTTTAATTCAAAATCCTTTATCATCTTATCTATTTGGAGTTACATTCTTCTAGCTACTATCCAATGCAAGTATTCCACATTAAAATATAGAAATTGTAATTTTGTTAATGGGGTTAAAAAGCCTTCAATGTCTCATCAACTATGATTCTAAGACTGGACTAATCTGATTCAAGGTGTGGTATCTATGTTAACATAGGAAATGGAAGAGCCTCCATGCTACTATGACTTTCTTCTCATGATGCATGAGAAATCCCCATACTCCTTAATCTTGTATGCAATTTTGGTAAAAATATTTGATGCTTTGTTGAGATGAGTGGTTAATTATTCAAATGTATCATTTTTATTGAACAACTTAATTATTTATCCCTTTATTTGTAAAACCTCTGTATTTTCCTTAATATATTGTTCGGGTGTATCCATTGTGGCACACTCACTTCTATTATATTCCTCTAGCCAATTTGAGTTCCTATATTCCTCTTTCTCCACCACCATAGCCCCTTTGGCGCTCTTTACGTTAACTTCCCTAGCCTTATTCCTTCATGTACAACACATTTCTTATCTTTCCTCCACTTTTTTTTGTCACTTTTCCTCCATGTCCAACTCTATTACTAATTCAATGTTATCCTCAAACTCTCTTAATTTCTTATTATCTCCTTTTTCCATGGATGTGAATTATTTGGAATTTTGTTGATCCTTTTATGCATCCTGTGTGACTTATCATCATCCTACTTCTATTGGTCACATATTTTCAAGGGTCCCTTCATGATCGCCCCTTTCCATTTGTCATCCACTAAGTGACTAACCCTCTCTCACGAGGCTACAAAAATCTGCTACAAATCATTAAAAAAATATTTTATATTTCTTTTCTTAGCATCTCTCTTACTAGTACAAAGAATAATTTTATGTTTATGATCTTATTATTTATTATATGACTAGGGTTCTAGTAATTAAATTAAATGTTGGCAAGGAAGATGGATACACAAACTGGAGTTCTAAGTCTAAGCTTCTTGTGTATTGTATGTATGCCCTGGTAGTTATAATAGAAGAACAATTAGATGTTATGTGGTGAGATATATTAGAATGTGATAAGCTAAGAGTGTAGATAAAAATTACCAAATTATGCTCTTTAAAACAACGTAATAGTATGTCAATTACTTATATATTCTATTCATCATTTAATGTATTACATTATCAAATATTCCACATTCTCCTCTTAGATATATATTTTCTTTTACATATATTATATCCTCATATACATCATCATTATTGTCCTCCTATATTTCTATACTATATTTTCTATAAGTATGTTATTATTGGAGTTCATAGTGAACCCCACAACTCCTAGAAATCCCTACAACCAAAACACCTATCACATCTAAGAGATCAAAGAACCTAATTTGATATGCAACCAAGAGAGAAAAGATTGAATCCACAAGAGCACTGATATGTGTAATGTATTGACATGAATGGTTATGAATTGTAATTATTATAATGAATGTGCAAGCTTTATAAAAGCACACAAAAGAAAACCCTAGATGAGGATTTGACTAGATGGTGACAAGTGTTCTAATCTCATGCAATGAGACAACTTGTCCTATATTTAGTTCAAAACAATAATAAAATGCACTCCTAAGTTTAGCTTAAGTGAACTAAAGTAATAAGGGACTTAATAATTAATTAATGAATAATTAATTATCAAGTGATTATACTGATTACTCCAACACCCCCCTTAAGATCAACTTAGGAAGAAGCTACAAAACCTTGATGTAGAATACAATTATGGATGCATGGATGGGTCCCGAATACAAGTCCTAATGAGGTACCCATGTAAAAAATAAATGAAACTCTCATAATTGGAGAAAAGGAGAAAAACATATGTTAAAAACTCCTCTCCAAAAGAGAGAAAATGAAATGACTGCACTATTAAAAGAAGGATAGAAGGACTCAATGTGACCCCCCAAGGACTAATTCTATCACATAAGTACAATATATGTCCCCCTAATAGGAGAGATAAAGTGAGGATATGAATCCTCCCATAAAGAAAGAGTTCTCGTGCCAATGATGAATGCCTGAAGAAATAATACGATCCATTGCCCGCAAACAACATTTCTCCCCTTAGGAAGAAATAGATCCACTGGTTATTTGAGAAGCCAATCCAAAAGGATGGGTGATGCCAAAATCCAAATCTAAATGATGTGTTCTTTGAAAACTACTCATGTATCCACATGTCAGAAAGTGATGATCTCGATCTAGAATCCTGTGAAAAGTAATATAGAACAAGTTACAAAGGCGATGAAGATTGTGGGCCAATAGCATTGATGTGGATGTCACCAAAGAGGAGATGAATGTCCTCAAAGTAATCCTCTAAATCTAAAGTATGAGACTCTACAAACAATAATGATATCTTTTCAAGATATGAATCCTAAGTAGATGTGTCTGGAAGATTATGGATGTCTTGTTGTACTAAACCATTAGGGTTCAAAGATGTGGTGATGCCAAACTAATCAAGAACAATAGAAGATGATGATGTAGCCTCAATCTAAAGAGTGGGAACATGAAGACAAGTCTTTGAACCATCAAAACATGAAAGACCTATGATATACTCAAGCTCCTCTAAAGTATCATCATCAAAGGGTATGGAATTTGCATCTGCAAGAGGGATGAGACAATATGCAACAAGATCCTCTAGGTATGGAGAGATATGAGGGTCTCCTTGGATCTTCCAAAGTCATGTCCAAAGTATTCGGGGACACTCAATGTCCAATACAACACACATAGTGTCAAGATCAACATTAGAACATATAACCCCTACAATATGATCTTTGATGATGCCCCATGCTAATAAACTCCCTAGTGTGTCTGGTGTTGGTATGAGTCCATATAGATAAGGAAACATATCAAGCCACTTGAGATGTGTCAAGATGCCATTTAGTTGACTCATAGTTATCCTTATCCAAGTTGATCACAAAAGGATGAACAAAAAAACTCATGATACTCACTCAAATGAAAAAAATAGAGACTAATAATCTCAGTACTGATAAATCAGATCAAATAATGTCATCTCACACAAAAATATCCTTTCCAAGTGCCAATATGTCCAATTAATTAAGTAGAATGTGAAAACACAAAATACTGAATAAAATGTATTTGGGGAAAATTCTGGAAAAAGTGCATGAATAGATCTGAAGAGATTTGAAATACCTTTCCAATGTTGCTTGAATCGTGAAAATCATAGATACATGCAAAAATTTATGAGCTCAAAAGCATAAAATGAAGACCTTTTCATTGAGAATAATAAGAACCAGCAAAAAAATCTGATAATGAGACCTACATCACTCAAAATTTCTCGGAACTAGCTTTCTGAAGATATCTTGTTTTCCTAATTTCGACACCATATGCCCAAGTTATGCCAAAAAGAAAAAAAAATAGTCGCTTTAGGGAAAATAGGACCTAGGAGGGGGGTTGAGAAGGCGTTCATATTATGAAATCAATTGTCACATCATGATGACATCAACAAATGACTGGGTTAAATTTGACAGCTTGTCGGATGTAGTAAAAAAAATGCCTTTGTCAAGAAAAAATTTTGATCAACTGAAATTTTTGTCAGGAATCCTGCATATATCAAAATATTCCACTAGAATCTTGGAAGATTCTATCGATGATTTGAGGCCACCGGTTTTTTTCTTGTCGCCTTGAAATGTGAAGATACCAAGTAATCTTTTAGATTCCACCCAAGCTTTTGAACACTGCCAAGCAGGAGTAGTTTTCACAGGTGTGGAGGGGCGACTTTGATATTTGGTCGTTGATTATTTTGAGGGGGTCACAAATATACAAAAAACCACCAACTGCCTTGATTTGACCCTACCGTGCATGGTGGACCAAGTGGCAGGGTACTAATGGTACCCTGAGCGTAGAAAATTCCACTTGTCCCTTTTGATTTTTTATTTTTTTAAACAATTTTGCCTTTTTTGATTTCAAAAGGATTTTTGTTATTTTTTTGGAGAAAAAGAAATCATTTTAAAAATAGAAATTAAAAACCTAGTACCTGTATAGTGGGATCACATAAATCAAAACGCCTATCACATCTAAGAGATCAAAGCAACTGTTTTTCTATGCAACTAAGAGAGAAAAGATTGAATCCATAAGAGCATTGATATGTGCAATGTATTAACCTGAATGGTTTTGAATTGTGATTATTAAAATGAATGTGCAAGTTTTATAAAAGCATGCAAAATCAAACCCTAGATGAGGATTTGACTAGATAGTGACAAGTGTTCCAATATGATGCAATGAGACAACTTGTCCTATATTTAGTCCAAACTAATAATAAAAAGCAATCCTAATTTTATCTTAAGTGAACTAAAGTAATAAGGGAATTAATAATTAATTAATGGATATTTAATTATCAAGTGATTATCCTGATTACTCCAACAATTATTACATTAGGGACAATACCTTATGATTAGTATGCCTCCTAGCTCATGTGGGAGTCAACCTAGAGATTTTAATTCCTCTTGAAACCAAATGTAGTGGTCTATAGGTTCTTAATACTTTGGCTCTTTAACCTGCTAATAATGACAATCTTATAAATAACTACTTTAGCCAACTTACCAAGTTAAAGAAAACAAGTATGGTCAAATATTATATTTGTCAATTCCAATTTTTTTATCTTTAAGAGTGGAGAATGCCATAGAGAAAAAATTAAAATAATTATTCCTAAGGGGTTTAAAGGACCATCTCAAATATAAGATACATGTTCCATCCATATTCTATTACAATCAATAATTATGGTAAGGTGAATAGAAGAAAATTGTATGGCTAATAAAAAGCAATATTTGGTAAACATAAGAGATAAAAGCTCTCACGTAAAAAATCACTTCTTGTACCTACTAGGATAACTCTACAACAAATTAAGGAGAAGAGAGAAAAAGGGTTATCTTTAACTATGATAAAAAATGTTGTCAACGACATAAATGTACTAAAACTAAATTGTAAATTGAAGATTCAAATGAGAAAGAAGAGGAGGAGCCAATATTAGAGGGGACAATGAGTTATATGAGGAATCGAGGGATACTCAACCAACCTTTTCTTATCACACACTTGTTGGATTTAGTGCCTCAAAAACTCTCATGGTGGGTTTCCTAAAGAAAGAGAAGGTAACAATATTGATAGATTTGAGAAGCACTCACACCATTAACAACAATGTAGGAATGCTTCCCATTCTAGATAGGAATTGGTAGGAAGAATAATCCGTATGTATAAAGATTATGTCTTTGAAATATACTCATGGGTTACCAAGTTCTTGGTAGATGATGATGATGATGCCACAATATAATCAGGTACATGTCCAATCACAACAAAAGGTGGCAAACTAGGAACAAATGAAAATTGATATTGAACTAACTCCAAAGACAAAGATGAAGTGATAAAGTTATGCCATGAATGCCATCAAATAGGAGGGATAAACCCTTAAATTGGTCCTCCAAATATGAAATGTGATACTCCACAAATAAAGATATAATGTCTAATAAATTATGAATCCCAATCAAGAAGACACTTAGATAAATATTTCAATGAATCACTAGAAGTTCTCAATGAATCACCAAAATAAGATGAATGTGTGATCTCAATTGGAGAAGTATGAGTTGCAAAATAAGTCTTTGGATAATAAAGATGCTCGAGTCCTACATCATATTCAAGCTCCTCTGTGTGTTTTTAGTCTATTTTTGTTTGCAAATTTTTGTTTTGGAATTCTTAATTGAATTCATTTAGGCATCTTTCATATAGCTGAAAAAGAGAAAAAGTGAAAAAAATTACATTGTTTTGTTACATCAAAATCATCATTTTTATATTTAGGCATCTTACAATCAATCAATTTTTATATTTTAGATCAAAAAAATTACATTCAAAATTTTCATTTATTCTTCACATATTTTTACACACTTGCATGGGTATAAATTGAGCAAATTCTAGAAACATATTTACTGTCAAACTTGTTTGCAACCATACCTAGAATCCTTGAGCATAATCACACACCTGGTCAAACTCTGAATTTTTGGAAAACCTGCCTGGGACATAGATGCCCTTGGGCGCCTTTGTCCTCCTACTCTTGGCTCAACCAACTTTCACACAAATATTTCTTTATGTATTCTTTGTCTACTTTTGTTGTCTGAATTCTATTTTTGAGTATTTTTTTTATGGTTATTTGACAACTTAGTGTTCATATTGGGTACACTTAGTGTCTTGAAACTCACATTAGCTTCACAACCTGGTGTCCTATTACCAATAATTCAGTGAGACGTAGTTGTAGACTTATGGCATCTCACACTGTTGTTACATCCATTGTGGATCCCGAGTCTTCCAACTCTTTCATGCAAATTATTGTCAATACTCAACCCATTTTGGACTCTATCCCTAATGCTACCATACTAATGATAACCTTACAATCAACCATTTTTATAGATGTTGGACTATCATTGCCCATGTTCCTGAAGACAAATTGAAACAATTGGATAAAGATCTAGAAGTACTTCAAGACTATGTGATTACTGAATATCTAGTAGGCATAGTGATCCCTATAATAGATAACATGAGAAAATTGATTAGTGATTCTCAAGGATTATAGGTTCTGCATAGCCTAGCCCATATTGTTGATGATAATGTACCTACAATGGCTAGTTGCACTCAAGCTTTGGGATACACTCAAACTCAAGGAGGAATTCAAGTCTCCCTCCCTACAACTATAGCCTATATTCCCACATACACAAACCCAACTGTCACTTCAACGATACAACAAAGCATTGGCATACCTCCAACATTAGGCCTTTCAATTGGAAATCCTTATGGTTTTGGGACATCACATGTAACACCTCAAGTTTCATCCTCTCTCATAAATTTTCAACATAGTAGTCCACCGTGCACATACATAATCCCACCATATTCACCACATTCCCAAAAAATTTCAACCTATGATTCAGTCATTAACCAAATTTTGCAAAATATAAGCTCACTTCAACAACAAATCTCAACATTGAACCAAAACTAAAATGAATAACCATTGCAATATGTAAAAATAAGCCCATTATCACTTGAAATCTTAAGAACATCGATGCCACAAAACATAGAGATACCCCAATTTGACAAGTACAATGGTAAAGGAGACCCTAGCAATCATATATCGACATATACAACCCTTTGTAGTGACTTCATTTTTGAAGATAAACTCCTAGCTGAACTCTTTCCTAGGTCATCAAATGACATGGTGTTAGAATGGTTTTGGTCATTGTGGAATAACTCAATCCACTCTTTCAATGAACTTGTTGAGGCCTTCCTCCAACATTTCCAAGTAAATATTGGACCTAAAATTACACTAACTAGTTTAGTGCGATGCAAACAAAGGAAAAATGAAAAGGTCGTGGACTTTATAGGGTGCTATTAGTTTCTTTACTCACAAATCAATCTTACTCTTCCTGATGTAGATGTTCAAAGAGTGTTCATTGAAATTTTGCAACCTAGCATAAGGGATAAAATCTCGTTGATGAAATATCCATCCTTTATACATTTATTTATGGCCCTTCATGATTATCAAAATTTAGTTAGTCAGTATGAAGAGAAATCTTGATTGAATCCTCCTAGGAAATCTAAATTTGTACCTCAAAACAACTATTAATCATTCAAGAAGCAAAACAAGAACTTTATCAAGTTACATACACCTCAAAAAACCAACCACACTGAACCTCAAGTCACTACCATAAGTTCAACCCTGTACCAATTTAGATCACAAGATAGAAAATTTATCTAGTTACATGACACCCTCCATTCGATCATGTTCTAAAAGTTGAACAAGAACTTAATCTAGTTGCCTTCAATTAGACCTGTGGACACAACCAAACCTCTACCTCCAAGTTATAATCCAAATTCCTTTTGTCAATATCATCACACGAGTGGACATGATACAAAGCAATGCATGTGCCTTAAACATCAAGTGCAAGACCTCATCGATTCTAATCACATCTAGTTGGGCAGTGTTAATGATCAAGGAAATAAATCTATTGCCCTACCTAATCAAAACTTGTAAATTTTTACCAATCCAATTCCAAAACACTCATCCAACTTTGTGCAAGCTTGTGATGTTAAGAATGATGAGATGAATGTTGATAAAATTGATTACATGAATAATGATAACAATGATGATGAGGATGGCTTACAAGATATGGTCACTCTCATAGATGTTCAACCTCATAAGAGATAAACCACTTTGCTACTCGGCATTACTTTCACCCATATTGACGCATCCATACATACACACGATGGCCCTCTCTATATCACCATACGTATTAATGACAAGCCTATAAATGGGATACTCATTTATATTGTGTGTGTAGAGAATGTGATCAATGAGGAATTTTTTTTTTTTATGAACTTTATCAATATTCTTATGTAAAATTGAAAGCATGGTTGAAAAACCATGATGGTTTTGCTTGCCCTACAATAGGTTTGATCACTCTTCCTCTTAATATTGGACCAAAAAAATTATATGTATCATTCTCCATCATCTCAACATAAGTCTAATTTTGTGTGAAGTTAGGCTACCCATGGCTATACTCCATGAATGCCATCTCATCATTTATTCACAAGTGCATAAAGTTCCCATTTGAAAATGAAATATTTGTAGTGCATCATGTGGGTTTAATCCTTTGTCTTCTCGTGGGAAATTTTCATTAGATTTATTTTGGCCTCAACCTATGGGACCTATTAAGCCTCATGAGGATTTATTTTTTAGATCATACCAAAATTTTAAGGTAAAACACATAACAGAGTTATCTCTTACCGATATCCTTGAAAATGATAACACTACAGTTGTTCCTCCTCCTCCACCAGTTATAGATGAACCCATGCCTAAAGCAAAGACCCTTCCAAGTAACCAAGGTAAATATCTCACAGTTTCTCTGCCCATATCATATAAAAGACCAAGAGATAATCAAATGATTCCTTTGGTGCCTCCAAAGGTAAAACAAGTGTATAGACCTAAAGAGAGTGGTTTCCCAACCCCTAGTGTTTCCTTCAATTCCTCCCTTAAGGGAAGAAATGAGACCAATGGTAGAGAAACTCGCTCCTACCTCATCACAAATTGAGAATCATGCAAGAAAAAATTAAAATGCTAAAGAGCGTAGGTGTCGTGCTATTGCTCATTAGTTGGAAGAAAAGAATAAAATAGTGTATGAAAGTCAAACAACTATGCAAGCCACTCAAGAAGAATTAAAACTTTCAGAAAAATAAGACAGACCTAAAACAAGAAGTGAAACAATAAGATACAACTACCATTGTTATAAAACCTCATATTGTGATTAACTTGGATGATGAAGATGAAAATGCTAAAATTGATGAAAAAGTGCATAATGAGCTTAATTTTTTATTTTAAAAGTCTATGAATTTAGATGGGGGCAACCGTGATGATCCTCTTGATGAGAGTGACCCACCATGTGTTAAACCTAGAGATTCTCCTAGTACAATACTTGTTGTAGTCCCTTTAGCAAGTTGTTTGCCTTCCCTATATGATGAGCAAGATTGGGATACAAACGACCTGCTTTAGGTCAGCTCACAAGTGTGGTACTCATTTATGTTTGTTTCATGTGTTTTTTGTGTTTGATTGCACGTGATGTGATCTCTCATGTTGTGTTTCTTGAAATATCTTTGTGAACTTGTGAGTTTTATTTGGATGATCCTTGTTGCTCTGTTGGTGCAAGGATACAAAGGAAACAAACCTATGATGAAATTCTTCTATTCATTTCTCCATTCTTCTATCATAAGCTTTATCTTTTAATTTTGTCTTGTGTTTTCCTTTTGGGGGCGATGCAAGGCATCAAGATATTTAGGTCTCTTCCATGTTGACCCAAAATTTATTTTGTTCTCTCTCTCTCTCTATGTGTCCTTCCTCCATCATGTTCATTGTTCCATGAGTATTTGGGGAATGATGTCAATTTTGAGCTCTATTATATCACTATAGAAAAGATGTATATTGACCCTAGATCTGTGGATCCCTTATGTGTTCATATTTTATGTTGTCGCATTGCATTTGGGGGCAACCCCTTATCATGATGTAGCTTTATTAGAAACATATCATTGGCATAGGGCTTTCCAAATAAACTCTTGTGACCTTTTGTCGTATGACATTTATCATTTTCTACCTTAAAAGTAATTACTTGCAGCATGGTTTTTAGCAATTCCTTTAAGGTGGGGGCATACATTGGCATTATTTTTTTCACTTTTTTCACACACATTAGACTTAGTGGTGCATTGAAATTGGTATTTTCTTACCTTGCTTTGTTCACAGGCATCAAACTTAGTGTTGTGTTGGTGTAGCATCTTAATCATTTTTGTAGCACCTTATTAGAGTTATCAGGGAATATAAATCTTGGTATGGTTGAAATGGGTCCACACTTAGTGAATATCTGACTTCACTAGACCTAGTGTGTTTCTCATTTTTCTACTTTATCATGGGTACACACCTAGTGAATATCAGACTTCACTAGACCTAGTGTGTTTCTCATTTGTCTTGGGGGCTCACCTAGGGAATATTGGACTTCAGTGGCCCATGTTACCTTCTGATATTTTATTCACCTAGAAAATATCGAACTTTGCTATTGTGTGAGTCATGAAAACTTTTGGTGTGGATCCTAGCATAACATATCTTGCTAGCCCATGATTATCCATACCCTCCTTTTTGCAATTTTTTTTAACATTGTGTATGTTTGTGCATGTTGTCTTGATGCATTTCACACATGTGTGTGTTACTTTGTGCTTATCTTGGTTTTCCATGGGATCTTGCATCTTTGGGGATTGTACACTCCCCCTTGATCCTTATTCATCCTATCTCTTCAATATTTGGACAATCGAGCCCCTCTTGACATATATTGTTTACTTTAATGTGAGTTTGAGTGTAAGTTCATACTCTCACTTTGAAGGCTAAATGTAGCATCATAAATTATCACCCTTGATAATTTCATGCTATGTTTTTCTCCCCTTTAATTATTGGACCTAATTGACAATCTAATTTCCTAAATTATGTATTTTATAACCTATTTTTACTATTTTATGAGAAATTGCAATCATTGAACAAACACATTTATTTGATGTTTTACCCCAACACCCAAAATCTTGGAAAATAGAGCTAGGAATGGGATGCCCTTGGGCGTCTAAGTCCCCCTATTTTGTTAGGATCCAAATTCGAATATGTTGGTGCCAACATTTTAAAGTTGAAATTCAAGTTATAAATGTTGGCTATTAGTATTTAATTTATAGGAAATTATAATAAATTCCTATAAACACCTAGTTATTACATCATTTTAAAAACTAACAAGAAAGATCTAGCATTACCTAACATCTAGTGAACAGTGAGAGCAATTCAAGAGTAGTATTTCAATGATTTATTGCAACTATTCAAGATCCAAGCATCATGTCAAATCCTATGTGAGTTTATGCATGTTTATGTTATCATTGTTTATGAAGGCCAACCCTTGTTGTAGGTCTCCAAGCAATTCAATAAATCAAGCAAGCAATATACAAGACCTCGAAGTGATGTGCACGACTTTAGTCCTTCAAGGAACCCACTGAAGGGTGGTGATTTCCAACACTTTGTTGATTCATCATTCCTTCCTATCATTTATCTTTCTTATCATTAACATTGCCATTGTGGAAGTGAAAATACTAACACATGGTTTGACTAAGGAAAGCCCCTAAATGGCACAATTTTTTTTCTCTTTTTGAATGTGTAGATTTTAGGTTAGAAGAGGATTGGAGGAAGCTTCAATATCATTTATTCGTTTTTACATTCAAATCCCTACAATTTGTCGACTCACAAAAACTCACCCACAAAATTATCTAATAGTGATCTAACAAGTCTATAAGCGGAAACAAGGATCTCAGATCTGGCATCAAAGGATTGCAAAAATAGAATAGGAAACCCCTACAAATAAGGAATTAGACACCCTTGGGTGACTATGTCCCGTATTCAAACTGACATCAAAATTTTAGGATAGGTACACATCACTCTGCCCTTCCTAGATCTGCCTACAAATCTTTGTTTCAGTCCGTTAATTGTTGGAATCTTGCATTTTCATATTAGGGCACATAGTCTAATTAGGTTAATCAAGGCAATAAATTTCAATTCATTCCAAGACCCTAAAAGACACAAATTTGTTGTTCTATTTTTGCACACATGCCCCACCGGAGGTAGGGACCCTCTTTACTTTCATTTGCTTGCTTTTGCGTTTAGGTTTTGCCTTATTCCCCTTAAGGGATGGGTCCTTTAAATTTTGGTCACTTTACCTTTTTGAGCTTTCAATGATTGCATTAGTATTTTGGGTGAATGTTCTTTGCAAAAATTGGCCTCATGTTCAAGCATCTAAAATGACTAGTCCTTTAAATGATCAATTGGTTTCGAGTTTGGGAAATGCTTCCTTAGGTAGATTCCCCAAAGATCTCCACTTTGGTAAATCCCTCAATCGGAAGAATCCCTTAAATTACTTGTTTCGCTAAATCCAGCCTAAGGCGAATTCTCTAAAATCCTTGTTTTTGGAGAATCCTCAACCCTATGGATTCCTCGAACTTTGCCTAAATTTCTTGTCATGTCATTTACTCCGCTTTGCAGTTGGGAACGTTGCCATTAATGCTTTATGGGTTTTATTTATAATGCGATTTGAGTCTTTTTTGGCATCATACTGCTCTTGAAATCTTGGTTTTAAGGATTTGTAACTTGGTTTCTTGGGTTTTAGTGTTGGATTATGAACTGTTACATATTGCATATGAGATATCATAATTAATCTAACAATGCAATGATGTGATGATTGATATTTCTTTGCATTTTGAGTGATTATGGTGTTTTTCCTAACCAGATGCAGGCAGAGTGTAGCAATGCTAAAACTTCTAAAGGAAAGTCCACTAAGCCAGTCAAGGAGGAGCTGACCACCAGAGCAAAGAAAATGAAGTATGATTTTAAAGGAAGACTCCCAAATTCTAAGATAGATTCTTGTTGGGGAAAGGTTGGAAACAAAAATATGGGACATGTTGATTATGAGGACTTCAAGCAAAGAATGTACTGTAATTCTCCCACTCCATTGGCTAGAAGACTAGTGAAGATAGGATTGGCACAAGCTGTTGGATATCCTCCATCAATGCAGTGTTTGGAGGTAATTGTGGAGTGTGCCAAACATTATGATTTAAATAGGAGGGTGATAGTGGGCCCTCAGGGTAGAGTCATGGCCAATCTAACATAGGAGTTCCTAGCAAAAGAATTTAACATTGCTCCACATCAAAAGTTGGTGAAGTTCAACATGGATGCAACAAAGAAGTTTTACATTGATGACCCAAGTCGGGCACTGGAAATAATGAATGCTTCTTGGATTGATAAGCCCAAGTCCCATTATTCTAAGTTTCCCAAGCAATTGCATAGAAGTGATTTCAAATTGGAATACACTAATATGATAACTCTTCTCAAAAGAGTGATGAGGTTAGAAAAGGCTTCAGTGTTTGAAGACTGGATGTTTTGTGTAATTGCACATATTGAGAAAGGAGTCAACTATCATTGGGAAGGTATGATTAGTGATAATTTGGACCAACAGTTGAGAGTTGTACACGATACGAGGACATTCACTATGACCTCCTATGTAATCCATATGTTTGCAAGACACTACAAGTATAAAGGTTTGAGATGTAAAGGTACAAATGGTCAAGATAGAGTGTATGATATCTACCCTTAGCTTCATCTGAATACTTCAAATTACAGGAGGGTTAATGATTCCTTTACTATGTACATTACAAGGACTTCGCAAGAGGCAATACATGTAAGGATTTCTAGTGATACAATGGAGTTAATTGAGAGGTATGGATATTGGTTCATTCAATTTTCTAAGTTCACATATATTAGGGCCCAACGCAACCCTAAGGTACCATACAATCTCCCAAGGTATCCAACTGATAAGGTGATATTTCTTGAGGTGACAAGACAATTGGTTGCTTTTGATTTAGTTTTGAAAGGTATGCATAATACTGGAGTTGGTGGGGAATTCCCCTTCAGAATCAATGGATGGGAAGCATGAACTACAATTCAAAGTGCTCAAAATTTAGAGGCAAAAATGGCACACCTCTATTTGACTCTCCATTCAATAAGAGATAATTTTGATCCCTTTGGAGTGGCATAGAAGCTTGCAAACATATAGTATAGGCACAAATATAATATAGAGGACTATTGGACCAACTGTAGAGATGAGTTTGAGGTTTTCAAGTGAATTTTTATAGACTCTCCTTGAAGATGATAAGAATCTAAAGAGTGACACAAGTGCCAGATCAAATTGAGGATGAAGAAGAGGTGATATAATACCATGATTACATGCAATATCAAAATAAGCCTCTTCCTCCTATAGACCAGGCTTAAGAAGAAGTGGTTGAGTTGGATCATATCAATACCTTTTTTTATCAAGTATTCAAAGAAATGGGTGAAAAATAAAATATTGGAAAGGGAAGTTGATGGGATTAAACCAACATATGAGCTAATGGGAGACTTGGAATCTCAATCTTCACTAAAAGATGATTCAGAGAAGAAAACAAAGGATATTCCTGCTGCTCAAGAAGAAGGATGTGAAGAAGAACCTTTTATCATCAAGAGGAGAACTAGAGGTCAATATAAGGAAAAGGCTAGGACTGATGAATCTAAAAGGCAGCCAATACCAAAGAAAAGGAAGTCTACTAAAGAAATCCCTCAAGAAATAGCAAAATTTCAACCCTCCAAGAGAAGGAAATTAGTTAGAGGAGGAGATAAGGGTGCCTCTCCATCTAATCTAAATAGAAGTCACAAGGAATTGAAGAAAAAATTAAAGTAGAGAGCTCTGTAGATAAGACCTAGGCATATATCAAGAATAATTCCCCTAAGGCTAGAGTACCACTCTCAAAAGAGGAAATCCCAGAGAAGGTGACTAAATATTTAGAGAGAACTGCAAATGAGTTACCATCTAATAAGGAGGAAGTTACAAAGGAAGCCACAAAAGAAGCTACTACAAAAAATACTCCTCCTCAATCATCTCATCAACATATTCATTATGATAAAGAAGGAGAGATTGCAAAAAATACTAGAGAGGTTTTCAAAGATTAAGAGCAAGAAGAAGAGGAGCCAAAGACTCCAAAGGATTGATTTCTCAACAACCTTGGAGAGAAATTGGAGAATAAGGTCTCCAAAGTAGAGAATAAGGAAAGGATACTAAAAAGATAAAATAGGTGCATGAAGGCTCACCAAGAAAGGAGGATACACACGAGTCTGATAAAGAGGATGTAAATAGGGAGGAAGATGAAACATAAAATCTAGAAATGGATAAGTCAGAAGACCTCTGAGGATGAAATAGTCCTCATGATGATACAAATATAGAGGAGTCAACTATTCCAGAGTGGCTAAAAGAGAGCCTAAAACCCAAGCTAGTGGTCATTGAGGAGATAGTTCCTAATTGGGACAGTTTTGTGATAGGTTTAGGAAGAATTAAAGAGAAGAAGAAATCCAAAGTATTTTCCAAGATGTTGAGAGATGAATCTAATAACAGGATATTACATGTTGCTACTCCTATAGTTTCAAAAAGCATAAAGATGAAGCTACCCCTACAAATTATAGTGTATGGAATATCAACTTAGAACCATCTATGAAAAATTAAGAAACTAAAGACTTGAAAGATTCGATAGATGCAATCTTGAAGAGGTTAGACAAGGAAGTGCAAGCAAAGGAAAGGTTGTAGAAATAGGTTGAGGAATTGCAGAAGTACATTCAACATCTTGTCAAACCTCTGCAGAATCATGATCATGAAAGTACATCTACTCCAACCAACATGTTATCTAAGGATTCTACTAATGAAGTAGAGAAGATGAAGGCATCTATGCAGACAACCCAACAATGGATAAATGGGGTGTATCAAAAGGGTATTGTCATAATTGAGGAAATTTTGCACTTGCATAAAAAGACTTCTTCTTTTCTAGATAATGTACAATAGCTGGCAACAAAATGCAAAGGAATGGATGACAAATCCATGACAAGGTTGGTGAAATTAATGGAAATTCCAAAGGAAATTTTGGTTAAAGAAGATATTCTAGCCTCTCAGGATGTGGATAAACCTAGAGAGTGGATTGAAGCCTTCAGATTCAAAAGGGAGATCATGGATAAAACCTTAGGGCAAATTATTGAGTTACAAAATAAATTGGATGACATTTTGGGTGGCTGCATTTTATTTTTGAATATCATGACGGGGAGGAAAATCAGCAAGGAGTTTTTGAAAATTGATCAGTTGAAACAATGGTGGAGAGAGGTTTATTCCCAGGTTGAGGATGGATCCATTATATAAAATCATCTAGAAGATGCGGCCATGCACATAATTTTTTTTCATAAATATCAGGAGATGAAGATTGATTAGGATAAGGCTTTAGAGAAGTATGACGATGAATTAGAATCAATTAATTTGAGATTAAAGTTTATTCCAATCCCTGATCAGGTTGACCTCAACAAGGTGTTTCACAAAGTTCAAGAATTTTCTAGAAGGCAACAAATGGATAAGGAGGACAACTAGGAGCAATTACCTCAATTTTTGTGCATACCTCATCAGCTAGTTGGAGATGCAAGTTGGTCACCTAGAGAATCGTGTCAAAGCATTTTATTTAATATTAATGATGTATCATCTAAGGCCGACTTTATGTGTTTTGTTTTAAAATTAAATGGGAAATTAAATTGTATTAGGCCAACTTATTTTGGAGAACCTAAGTTGGGCGCCCTAATTTAATTTTATCTTGGCCGACATGTCTGATGTAGACTCTATATATGAGGTCTTTCCTCATTGCAAAGACTAATTCTGGAATTGTTGAAAGTTTTGGTGAAGTGAATATATGAGAAGACATTTATTTAGTGTTCTTTTTTGTGTTATTTCATCTATGTGCATGGTTCCTATGTTTCAAATTTGTTTTAGTTGATTAAGCTTAGAGAGTTAGTTCAATTATTTCATGTTGATGATAAAGTACTTGAGGTGTTGAAAAATCTTCTGTCCATACTATTGGTGGCTTTTATTGTAAGTTACTGTGTATAGTTTGTCTGGGCCTACTCTTATTGCAATAGTTCAATTGTGGGTGTTTATACATTTCATGCCATCTTTTTTTGGTGTATGTTTGGATGCTTCACAATCTAAGAATATTTCATACGATTGGAGATTGCATTGTTTTTGTTATCCTATAGATCTTACCTTGGTTAAGCAAAAATTGATTATTAAAGATTGGTCCACCTTGAATGTTGCATTATTTTCATGATTGATCTTAGGTTATAGATTAGAAATATCTCTAAACCCTTGTCTTTTGATATTTCTTTGAGATCATTATTAGATTAGTACTGAAAGAATCACTGAATTGTTACATTTGATGAAATGATAATTTTTAGATCATAGATCTGGGAAAATTATTGGGTTTAAATTCATTTTTAGATCTTATAAAACCCTTATTGTTGATCTAAGAGTTTCAACTTTTGTTTTACCATAAATTCCCCTTGTGATTACCAACAAATCACATTTTCATTGAGTTGTTTGTGCATTGTCAAGACCTAAAATTCGAGACCTTGGGGTTGTTTCTTGAGGCTTGCTGATAGAAATCACCTTTTAAGAGAGATAGGATACTTGTATTATGTCTATGTTGTTGGAGTGCTAAAAAGACCATCAACAAGATCCGGGTTTGATTGGCTCACCTTCATGGTTTAAATTCAATCTAAACACCTTGTTGATCCTCCATCTTAATGAAACATTAGAAAAAGAACAACACCCAATACCGAAAAAAATTGAATCTTTGGTTTACACATTAGACCTAGGGTTCTCTTTTTCTTTGTTTCACCAAGATATTATAATGAGGTTTTGGTGGGGATGGATTGGATGGACCTAGGATAGTGATTCAACCATATCTAGTGGTCACAACACATTGGGGCTCTTTAGTTTTCACCTTGATCATAGTAGCATGTGGGTCAACTTTCATAATACAACCAACTACATTATCATAATTTAAGGGGACCCTATTGTAGTTAACATTGTTTGTTCAATTATTTTGATTATTATTTTGGGGATTAGTTGAACCAGGAGTAGCATTGGAGGTGCTAGGGCCTTGAGAATTTTTCATAAATGCATTCCAATAGATTTGGAGCTGAGTATTAGATGAAGGGGATTAAGTCCTCTCCAAGGTTATGTCACCTCTATCAACAAGGTCTTGGACATAATTCTTGGGATTCATACACTTATTTGTAGAGTGTACCTTAATACTATGATATTCACAATACTCATTATCCTTAAACCAATTAGGCTTAGGTTTAGTATCATTGAATGGTTGAGTAATCAACTACATGAACACATTGGCTTGAACCAACTTAGGAAACACAACATCAAGTGGTTCTCCCAAAGGAGTGAATTTATATTTAGCATTGCTTTGATTATTGGCTCGGGGTGCACCTTGAGGAAAAGATATGGAATTTATGGTAGGAAGAGCAGGCACAGTTTGATTAGCATTAGATGTATTGGAAAATTTTATGGTTTAGTATCTATGAAACCATCATTAACGGTATTCTTGTCCTTATTCCAAAAATGGAGTTTGTCATTAGATGGTTTATCATTGTTTTCTTTATAATTCTTAACCAAATCCTTAGCTATGAGTTCCTTTTCAATGGTGACACCCTTCTCTATAATTTTATTAAAATATGTTTCACAATGTATTTGCAAGTGGAAATTTATCTCTTGATTCATGTTTTGAACAAAGATATTGACCAATTAATTTTCAGATAGAGGCCATGAAAGACAACTAGCAAGAGCTCTCCACGTCTACAAGTAGCTTGCAGAAATTTCTCCATTGCTTTGTTTGTTGTTACAAATATTGAGCATGGTTACTTTGTGCTCAAGATTATAGGAGAAGTGAGCTACACACTTTTCTAATAATTCTATAAAGGTAGTAACGAAGTTGTGGGGAATGTGGACAAACCATTCCAAAGCTTGACCCCCAAACTATGAGGAAAAAATGAAGAAGATAGTTGTCATCATAACTAACCTCTTCGCAAGCCATTAAGAACTTTTTAGCATGGTCCCAAGGGTCACCTTTCCCTTTATAGGTATCAAATTTGATAATTTATAAGTGCTTGGAGAAAGGTAGCATTGCAATGGTATGGTTAAAGGGATATGGACATAGTTCTTCGAATTTAAATGAATTCTTGGTGATTTCGACTTGCAAATCCTTAAGTGCAGATTTCATATCCTCTCATTCTTCATTAGGAGTCAGTGATGGGGGGGAACCATTATATTGGAATTTTTTTAGTTTATGTATTGGCTTTGTGGAGGTGGAGGAGGGTAATTTTGATTTTGAGGCGGATTAGAATATGATTGTGAAGGTGATTGAGGATTGAAGTATGATGGTTGAAAATATTGAGGTGGGTATCATTGATGTTGAGGAGGAACGGTGTATGATTTTTGAGGAGGTGGTTGAGATGGGTAAGATGGATTTTGAAGAGGGTTGTTGTATTATCATGAAGAGAGTTGAGATGGTTGAGGTTTATGTTGTTGTGGGGTAAATAATTCTGGTTGTTTAGGTGGTGGAGGTGGATAATAGTGAATGGTGGATTATTATATGGTTGTTGAGGCAGTTAAGGTGGAGAATATTGTGATGTATATTAGAGGGGATTGGTGTACAATGGTTGAGGATTAGTGTATTGTTACAGAGGTGGTTGATATTGATGCGATGGATTTTTAGGTGGTGGAGGTGGATGTGATTGATGTGATGGATTTTTTGTAATATATGTATGTTGGGATAGATGTGAAGAAGTTTGATGTTGATTAGGATATTTTACTTGAAAAATGGTTGGATTAGGTAGAGGTGCCAAAGTGGGAGGTTGATTTTAAGGGGGGGAAAAATATAATTGTTGAGGAGGATTATGATATGATTGTTAAGGTGGATTAGGATAGGATCATGGAATGTGAGTGGAAGGTGGGATATAATAAGAAGATGGTAATGGGGTGTGAGAAGTATGATATGTTGGTTGGGTCAACCATGACTAAACCGAGATAAGAGGAATATGATAAGGTATTGATGATGGGATGGTAGATGCAAGAACCACTACACTAACTTAAGGTGTAGTGGATCAATGTTTGCAGAGTGAGTGGTTGGATGTCTTATGGTATGGAATTCAGAAGCTGAGAAGAGGATACAAGATCATTCCTATGGATGGGACTAAGCTCCGATGTTGATCACAATATAGGGATTGTGGTACCTAAATCACTACATCATTCCCAAAGTCCAAGATAGCATCCCATGGATTCTCAAGGGGAACCTGAGGGGTAGATGGTTTCATGGTGTCAAATTATTGTGATACATAAAACCTTAGCGGAAATTTGATGCCTTGCATGAGAATTTTAGCAAGGATTTTTTCTCTATGTGCATTTATGAGGCGATCCATCATGTGCACATTGGTAGGATTGTCATAGTACTTTTGAAGAATAGGTGTAAGATCAAGTTGAGAGACCATATCCTCCTCAATAGATACAAGATCATAAGGATAAGTTAGATTCGATGGTCCCCCTTGCATGTTGGGGTGTTGGGATTCTCCACTACTGGGAAAACTGGTAGTGTAGGGAGAGAATTGGTGTTGTTATTGTTGCTCCATTATTTTTGGAAATTATAACCATGTGGTGATGAAAATGAAAGATTATATGATAGATTGATTGAAAGGTGATGAATCTAAGCCCAAGGACAAGACTAAACAAGAGTGACTTCATGAAGGATTTTATGTTTGATTTAGCACTTAGACTATGATTGAGAACCTAGTTTGATTGTGATTGACTGAATTGATACTTGAGATAGGAAAAGTTCTCAAGAACAAGTGATTTCGATGATGGTATTATACTTGAGATAGGAAAAGTTATCGAGCACAAATAATTTTGATGCAAAATATACCTCTTTCTTGAGGTGAAATAGTTTGAACAAGTGAGATTACTAACTTAGGATAGAAAAGTTCCTAAGAAAGTGTTGTGATGATGGTTTGATTGATGATTCAAGTTCTCAAACAAGTGATAAGATGCTAGATTTTTATTTAGGATAATGGGGATGATGATAGGATATGTTAAGGGATGTCCTTGTAATGAGAATATGTGATTTTGATTGAGTTTGGATGGGGTGATATGACAGAAAAATGATTAGAATGCGTTAGATATGAGTTAAAAAAAATTCAATTACGACGTTAGTATTAGAACAACATTGGCTATCTATAATTGAAAGAATTTTCTCTCTGGATTTTTTTATGGATAACAGATACAACCAAGAACAACACAAAATCACCCAAGGAGAAGCAAAATTGTCCAAGAGCGAAATTTCCAAACAACAGTGTGGATTTGATTGAGTAAGAGAAAAATTGCCCGAAAAAGATTAGTAACAAGACTCTAGGTAATACCTAGGTGGAATTATCCAACAATAGTATAGATCTGCTTGATTAAAATCATAATCACCCAACAAGGATTATTAATATGACTCTAAGTAATACCTAAGTGAAATCACCCAACTAGACATAGGATCACCCAAGAGCGAAAATGCCCAAGAACCAAATGGATCCGCCCAAGAGGACATGCAATCACTCAAGTATGATAGATGGAATAAACAATAGCATAGAAAATTCATCCAACTAGAAATGAAATTACCCAAATACAGAGCACATCCACCCAAGTAGGAAAGATTGAGCCAAGAATTTGAACATAAGTGAAATCGCCCAAGTATAAAGAAGATTCACCCAAGGTTGAAATTTGACTTAAGGATGGGAAAAGGAATCAAAACTATAATTAAAAGACAAGGATAAACACTAACTAGATTGACTGAAGCTATGCAGGGTAATTACAAGAATACATGCCAAGTTGCACAAACCTAGATTAGTCAAGTAGGATTGACAATTAGTGTAGGCTGACAATGCAAGCGCTAATACTATCTACTTGCATTTGGATAGCTAGAGATCACAACCCATAAGTGCGAAGGATCTCTTACCAATGGCAATCTAAAGATGATTCCTCTATAACGTCTATCTCAATGTATGGAAATACATCGTGAGTAACTTCGAGATATGATATGCATCCCCTGCATCACACTAATTAACGATTGAATGGTCTTCAACTAAGCTAAAAAATGAAATTTAGTGATTCCTCTATATACCAAGAGGGTACACAGGGAATATACATGAACACTATCCCATCACAACTAGGTTGGGAATTTCAACTAAGCTATTTGGACCAACCCTGCACTCTTAGCTCAATATCACCCAAGTACTAGAGCTTCACTGAACACAACATGACTAGATTGGGGTACAAATTAATTCTCCCCACTTTATATACCCCACCGATTCATGTGGTTGAGGTCATCCCTTGGGGAGATGATATCCCCAACAAGGCCTCCAAAAATGATGGATATGATAGGTGTTTCTAGTCACCAAGCTCACATAAAGCACAAGGAGAGAACATACATGCAAGCTAGCACTCTTAGGAGTACACCAAAATACTTGGATTAATTTGTGATTTGTGATTTCTAATCTCTACGATCACCAAATAGTGCAAGGGGAAAGAATACTTCAACAAATAATCCCAAATACAATAAGCAAGATTAATTGACCCTTTAGCAAAATTGAAGTGTTCCTAGATTAATGGTAAAATAAAAATTATCTGGCCATGTCATACAAGAAATGTTGTTAAATGTTTAATTTGATGGTCTTCAACTATTTAGGGCTATAAACAAATGTTAGTGTGATCATAAGGTCAAGATGAATTAGCGGATTAGTATCAAAAACCTATGAAAGCTAATCAAAAAGTTGGAAAATGTAAACAACTTTGTACCTTCAAAATCACCCAAGAATATATTAGGTTTTTCCAAGAGTTAGCTTATCTGCCCAAGTTTTCACACATCCTCCTTTGTGTGAATAGGTTTGCAAGACTACCCAAAAAGTAACAGTCACCCAAAATATCACTTATCCACCCAACAGTTCACAAGATCAACCTTGTGTGAAGAGGTCTGTAGAATAGCCCAAACAATATCAAGATCATGCCAACAATTTGTGTATCCACCCAATAGTTTGCAGGATCACCCTTGTGCAAAGTATGAGAGGGCCAACTACAAAGCCATCAAATAGATCATGTAATCGCCCAAACTAGAGTAGATCCGCTTGTTTTCAAAACATATTTTCCCAAGTACCTGCTGATGGGCCTGGTTAATAGATAGTTTTCTTCCATTTAGATTATATCTTTTAACATTTCAAGCTTCTTATTTCTCAGCCATTCATGAAACTTATATATCTTTTATGAAACCTATAACAAACTTTGATATATGGAATTGTAATTATGATATGATGATATTTGCATGGATAAATGTGTGAATATGTATGAAATTCAATATGATTTCATGTTTAATTCATGGTTGTTAATAATGTGTATACTTTAGATGAAACTAATCTCTTGTAGCCAGAAGAATTGTAACGCGCAACAACTGAAGAGCTCAGCCCACAGCTAAAGGATTCCAGGTAGATTGCAGGGGAGACTCTAGAATGTTGAGAACGTGATAGTTATAGGAAATGATGTGATCATTGAAGTGGCCAATCGTGAGTCACCAAATAATCCAATAAGATGATATAAGGAAGAAGTCTGTATTGATTAGGAAGCCAACGTGAAAGTTTTCACAAAGCATGTCTCTGTCAAACAGTTAAAGAAAAATTTCAATTCTATTCGTCTTCTTTTGTCTTTTTCAATTATGGTTTTAGTTGAAAAGACTAGTCCTCTCCCTATTTTTAAGGAGAGTGGACATCTAAATTTAGTTTTCTATTTTTAGTCCTTATGCAAATAAAACTCCTCCTAAGCCTATATATTTGGATCGATGGTTGAGGAGCAGATCTAGTTAGAGGAGATTCACAAATAATACTTCATTGTTAGTTTTTTGTTATTTAGTTGTAATGGATATGCACTCATGAATGAGAGATTTGTGAAGATTCTTGTCATGTGAGAGTTCAATTATATGCAATAAATATATTCTAGTTTACTATTATGATTAGTTGATTCAAGTAGCACATATTTGATTTCCCTTATGGGCACAACAAATCAAGCAAGGGCCACTCGAGGAACTATTCACTCACCTTAATTTCTTTTATTAGATTAGAAGATTACATTGTTGCATTCATTTCAAGTACATTCTCAATTACATGCATATGAATGATATCTTGTATCATGAATTATGCTTTGCAATGTGTCTTTGAGTCATTATTTGAAGAGGTTAAGTAGTTATCAGTAAGAGTCAGTAGTGTTAGTAGATTGCAGAATTTGGGTTTAGCAGTTAACAATTATAGTGTTAAGTTGAAGGTACTCGTAGCATCAGAAGTAGATTACGTTATTTCCCTTATTTTTCAAGTTAACACTTTATTTACTTTTCCAACCTTCATTATTTCCCTGTACATTTGTAAACCACCTATACTCATCGATATAGGTTGCGTAGAGTCCATGAATGCACATACAGTACCAACATCATCAAAAGCTTATGAAGCCCTGGTTGATAATTAAATAAGTCTTTACGAGGGTTTAGTGAACTGTTTAGCTAGGAACTCCTCCTCTAAATTGTGTGTCTAACACCAAGTTGACTGAGCATTAGAAAGGCCTTACATTTTTGGCACTATTGTTAGGGATGGTACTACATTCAGGATTCACTTGTGTAATTTCAATCTTTCCTAGATTAAATGTTTTGATTTTAGAATTAGGATAATTAGGTTTTAATCCATCAACACATAAATGTTTTACTAACAATGTGTAGGAGCATATAATCCAAAGAGTTACAACTATTGTATGTGGAGGTGGTGAGACACTCTAGGAAGATTTCTTCCCTCAACACACAAAGCTTTAGAGGATACTGGCAATCAAAGTGAACAGAGTGAGGGTATTTGTGAAGAAGAATCATCCCTAACACCAATATCCACATCAAATACAATGGAAAATTCCCACACACAAATCATCACCATGGGTTATGTTGTGGTGGAAGACCCACTAGAGCATGTGAATTTTAAGTTCCCCATTGCCAACCAAGAGAGAGCAACTACCTTGAAGAACATACCACCTTCAACATTACTTGTCTTCTATGGGTTGGTCATGGAGAATCCAAATACCTTCCTTTTTGAGTTTGATGTGCTATGTAGAAGTTATGATTATACTACAAATGCACATAGGCTCAAACTATTTCCAACAAAATTGAAGGATGTTGCTCTAAGATAGTTTATGGGTTTAGGAAGAGATGTTGTTCCAAATTGGAATTCATTGAAGACAAAGTTCCTAGAAAATTACTAGGATTAATATAGAGGCATAGACATAAAGAGGGATGGCATGTTTAGGATGTCACAAAAGGAACATGAATCTTTGGAAGACTATATGAAAAGGTTTCAATTTTTCCTTAAGAGATCCCAC
Organism: Sequoiadendron giganteum; assembly: GCA_007115665.2. Taxonomy (NCBI): domain Eukaryota; kingdom Viridiplantae; phylum Streptophyta; class Pinopsida; order Cupressales; family Cupressaceae; genus Sequoiadendron; species Sequoiadendron giganteum. The sequence goes on along the minus strand of CM021107.1, from coordinate 47,470,356 downwards.
CAGAATAGACTCTTTGATGAGTCTTTAAAATTGATATTCTTGAGGGGGATTAATGAGGATTGCATGGATGCACTTAACCTCATTGGGGAAAGAGATATTTCTCAATCCCAATTTGAGGAAATATGCAAATCATGCAAGAACTACTCAAGGTATTTCACTAAGAAGGTTAGAGGAGACATAACATCTTCCATCAACAAACCATCCAACGGAGTCTCTAGAGTTGAATTGAGTTATCTTTTATCAAATATGAAGGAGGATATTATCAACCATCTTGCTACATAGTTAGACACCCTCCATATCAAAAATAAGCAAGAAGAGGCAAAAGAAGCTCTTACAAAATCCTACCCACATTGTAGACATAGAAGGAAAAATTGCAAATACAAGGAGGTGGAAAGTATCTTTGAAGATAAGCAAGGGACATCAAACTTTCATACATTGGAAGGTGAAGATGGACAAGTATTTTAGATAGCTCAAATGAAACCATGGTATCCAAGACCAGGTATGCATCAAGATCCTTTGAATTACAACATGTCATTTCCTAGTAACAATACAAATCTTCCTAGTTGGAACCCTTAGTCTTGGGCCAATATGAAAAACCAACAATATTCAATGACTCAAAATAATTGGAATCAATAGCCAAAAAATATGTGGCCATCACAAAATTTTCAAGGATATAACTATAATTCTCAATGGCCACCCCAACAAAACCAAAGGCAACCTCAATCACAAAGAGGTCAGTAATGGCAAAACTAAAACATAAATTATCGGCAACCATAGCAACCCTCATAGCCATAATAGCAATCCATTATGCCAAACCCAACAAATCCAACACCATAGCCACCTAGAGCACATTAGCTTCTGATGAGGTAAAAATAACCTCATCATAATAAAATCTGGAAAGCTTACTTTTGCTAATGCAATCCTAAGCTTGTGCCAATTTATTAAACTTTAGGAGGAGTAATTACTTATTTTAAGGAAAATTATGCTTTCTTTCTTTCTTTTGATCAATTGAGGAAATTGTCCAAAGCAGGTTTAATGGGTTGATTTGAGCGTTTTTGTAGGGATTAACAGGTCATCATGTGGTTGTTACAAAATTTTAGCCAGCACGTGCCTCAAAATTAATGCTATGAACCCACTCCTAGATGCCTAGATGATGCGCCGAAGATTCAGTTTCAGTTCTTTAAAATTATGTTGTTAAAAACTTTATGGCTCTTCTCGAGCCTTGTACATGTTTTAAAGCTTTAAAGACATCAAGTTAGTTTTAATTTAAGGAAGACTTTTTCAATGGCTATCCATGCCATCTTAGATTCAGGATTTAGTTAAAAAGTTATCTATAAAACTGAAATTTCATAAGTAGTGAATAAGACAGAGAGGAAGTATTGTTATGTTGTTTACATGGTTTTGCAAATCACTGTTAAAATGAGTTATCTGATTTTTGTCTATTGGTAACTGTTGAATTCAAATGATGGTGACTATTTGTAATAAGAGGATTTGAGAATCTATAGTTTATGTGAGTTAAAGATGAAGTAGTAGCCTACGAGTTGGCCACTTGAGGGGAGTTAGCCTAGATAGATAAGTATTTTATTGTTAAGTTATTTTCTTTGTTAAAAATAAATTGTTGTTCAGTAGGAAATAACAAGTTGTTGAAGAGTCAAGTCAGTTGTTCTGGAGCACCATTGTTTTTAATTTGTATAAGTTATCTTCCGTAGTTGATAATATTCCTTCACTGTTTAAGAGATGTTTAATTATCTGTTCCCTTACTTTTTTGTTTTTGTAGTACACCAGTTGTTTAGTTTTCTTATTTCCATGCTTTCTAGTTTAGTGGTAATTCTTTCTAAATTAGTTGTCTTATGCTTTTTAATTTAGTATTCCTGGATTTTCTTAGAGTAAGATTATTTTCAAGTTAAGAAATAATGACTTTAGATTAGACTTGATTTCTGTAGTTTGAAGAAAAATTGAAAATATAAAATAGGTTGTTCAAATAATCTCCTTCTGCAAACTACCTTGGACATTGCCTGGTTGATAATTGACATTTAATTATTCTAAAGTAGTAGGACCTAATGACAACCTATCAGCTTCCATCCCAACCTACACCTAACCCCAATAACAAGCATGTTTAGTAGGCTTATACTAATGAAGTTGTTTAATACCCTACTTATGGGGTAGAGGTGAGTGATTTCCACTTCAGATTAGGGAAAATGTTGGGTGGGCCTTCATCTCCTCAAATCATTGAATTGGTTTATGAAGAACCCCCAGTAGAGACCTTGGCCAACCAACCTAAGGAGCCTAAGTCAAATCAGGTTAACCAAACCAATCAAAGTTTAGAGCCTTCATTCCCTAAAATATTAGTAGTTCACAAGCATTAAAAACAAGTTGAAATTGACCTATTGGGATAGCTTAAGGATGTTTGCATAAAGATACCCCTTATCCAGGCCATTGAGGAGGTTCCTATCTATACTAAAATAGTGAGAGAACTATGCCTTAAAAATCCAGGCAAGAAGTGAAAAGACCCTCAGACTGTACATGTCCTGGGACAACTTGCAAACATTATGTTGGGAAACATAACTATCCCCAAGTATGTAGGCCCTGGGAGTCATGTAGTGGATGTAAAGATAAATGACATTCTCAATAAGAACACCTTAATTGACTTGGGAGCACCTATTAATGTAATGACCAAAGAATCCAATAAGTTGTTATAGCTAATAAAACTTAAACTTACACCTATTGTTCTACAACTGGTGGGTAGGTCCATAATTAAACTTGAGGGTATCATTGAAGATTTGGTAATAACATTGGATTCATGGGAGTACCCTGCTAACATTTGCTGGGTGAAAATTATGTAATCCTCTTTTCAATAGATTACACAACCTTGATTTCAACCATAGTTGTGTGAGATGTAATCTCTCTTCTCAGAAAGGGGAGGTTCCCTTCTTCTTACAGAAGCTAAGTAAAACTAATTAAATATTTACAAAATGTCACTACAATTACGAGATGGGGGTGTGTGTCACATTCATACTTCTCTCTTTTTTCAAAGAAGATATTTTACAATGCTTCAAAGTTGATAGTTCTTATTCAATACAACTTTAAACTAAAAACAAGCAGTAATACCAATATCTCTATCTTGTCAAAGTAAAGTGTAGGGATACCAGTATGATAATAATAAACAATAAAATAAGAAAGAAAAACTCACAAAGGCACAAATTTGTTTCGTAGCTTTTCACCAATGGATCCTTAAGAGATGTAACAATTATCATATTAGAAGCACAAAGTCTTCTTAGATACAAAAATTCCATGAACAACATGAAAAATTACAAGCACAAAGTCTTGTAGATAATCCACCAATAATTATCCAAACATAAACACAAATCCGAATAAAGAGTATAACATAAAGTCTACATAGATTTATCCAAAGACCTTAGATCTCACACACTAATCACCACAAAAATTAATAAAACCATAAGAGAATCAATTCCAACACAAAGTATGGTATGCAAATTTCTTCTTTATTGATCAGATTCAGATTCACAAAGTTGAACACAAAGTTTCATACATTTGTCTCAAAATGAGCAGCACTTCGTTGCTAGAGATTAAAGATAAATATTATAATAGAAATCCCTCCTATTTATAAAGGAGAGGGAAGAGTAAATCTAGGAAATTAGTTGAGAAAATTTAGGAAAATAGGTGAGCTAACTTAGGAAAGTCTCACCTAACTTTGACTTAGTCAAAAATGTTATCCATCTTTTTGGGAAAACATCTCAGATTTTACATGCAATTATATTTGCTCAAAAGACATTTAAGATGTCAAAAATTATTTACAAAATGCATAAAAGAAAGCATAAAAATATTCAACACTGGAGAAAAGGAGCCTTCATGGTTCCTTGCTTTGGGTGCGGAAGTCTTTGTATTTCTTCTTTGTCTCCAAGAAAAATGCTTCATCTGGACCAACAATATAATCCATAATGGTGTGAACTCCGGTGATTGATCTTTTGGCAATTGAGTGAAGCTTTTTACATCTATCAAGATGCGTCTTGAGATTATCAAGAGAAATTCGTAAGTCACAAATTTTATGTATTGAGGCCTTTGAAAAGTTGGCATCCTTCACCTCCTTCATGATGAATTCCTTGTAGATCTTGGAAATTTCACTGGCCAGGACAAAAATATGATCTTTATCAAGGAGATTACCTGACAACTCCTTAATTTCTTCTTCTAGGATGACCTAATGTCCTTCATAATCTTCTTGTACTTGGTGGATGTATTCAATAAGATATTTGATCACTTGAATGCGGTGTTTGAACATCTCTTTTACCTCCACATATTTCTCTTTGTCAGGAATTACCCCAACTTCCACCAATTTCCTTAGCTTTGCCTCTTTCATTTGTGACCAAAATGAGAGACTTTTTTCCATTTTGTTTTTCTCTTGAGAAAGTATGTTTTATTCCTTATCCAACTCTAATTTCAACTTAGCTATCTGAGTAGCCTTTTCATCTGTAGCAGTGATAACCTGAGAACCATGTTCTATCATTTCATCAACGAATGCCTCATCTGGACCAACAGTATAATCCACAATAGTGTGAACTCTAGTGATTGATCTTTTGGTAGATGAGTGAAGATTTTTGCATTTGTCAAGATGAATCTTGAGATTATAAAGAGAAAGTCATAAGACACAAATTGCATGCATTGAGGCCTTTGAAAATTTGGCATTCTTCACCTGCTTCATGATGGCTTCCTTGTAGATCCTGGAAAGTTCACTGGCCGAGAAGAAAATATGATCTTTATCAAGGAGATTACCTGGAAACTCCTTAATTTCTTCTTCTAGGATGACTCGATGTCCTTCAACATATTCTTGTACTTGGTGGATGTCTCCAATAAGATATTTGATCACTTGAATGTGGTGTTTGAACATCTCTTTTACCTCCACAATATTTCTCTTTATCCAGAATTACCCCAACTTCTACCAATTTACTTAGCTTTTCCTCTTCATTTGTGACCAAAATGAGAAGCATTTAGCCATTTATTTTTGCTCTCGAGAAATTATGTTTTCTTCCTTATCCAACTCTGATTTCAACTTAGCTATATGAGTAGCCTTTTCATCTGCAACAACGATAACCTGAGAACCATGTTTTATCATTTCATCAAAAAAATCATACAATGCCTTACCCTTAGAGGCAAACTTCTCTGTGTTTAGTACTATTGGTTCCTCAATGCTTATCATGGCCATAGATTGTGTATTTCTTGAAGAGCCTAATAATTTTCTCAAAACAAATTCATAACACTCGGCCTTCTCTTTGTACACATCATGAGCCTGCTCCATCTTGTCAAGCCTTCCCGCCAATGCATCTAGGACCACCTAAGCATCTGCCTTGGCAGTTTCATTTGTCACTTTTTTGAGTTGGATTCTTCCGACAGTGCAGTCCTCCATGGCAAAATCACCTTCTTCTCGTGGGGGTAGACCAATCTCTACAAAATTTTGACCAAATTTGTCAATATGAAGCCTTGAATTTACTTTGGCCTTTTTCTTCCCCTTGGATTTTGGAGGGGCTATCTCTTCAAGATAGAGCTCTTCTGGAGAAATCATTTGTTTCTTTCACTTCGATACTTGAGATACCAACCAAGGGGGAAGAGAGGAAGTATATGCTTCTTGACTAACTGTCAACTCTTGTGTCACAGTTGCTTCTATAGAAATGACTGGTATGGTGACAATTGGGGTAGTGTATGTCATGACTAATCCGATAGATTGTACACCAAGTTGACCTTGCAAAGATTCATTCATAAACTTGTTGAATTTAGATTCGGAAGTGATGTCATAATATGGAGATGAAAAACTGGGATGGATGACAGAGAACTTGACAAAATATCAATAACTTAAATATTTGAAACTGTAGGGGGAGTGGCAAGAACTATTGACGCTACATGTATGGTTGATGTGGGAGGAGGTAATGTAGGAAGAGGAGGTGGAGTGTTAGGATTAGGAGGTGTGTAAGGAACATTTGGAGCAATGGGAAATGAAGTTTGGGGAAGGTCTTCAATAATCTTCTCATGTGGAGAAAGGGTTTTTTTCTTTGTCATGCCCGAGTTCCTCTTTATCACCTTCTGGTTCAACTTCTTGATCACCCTCATCTTCTTCAGAATCTTGATCTTCTGGAGAATCCTATTCTTCACCAGACTCTTCTTCCTCAGAATCTTCTTCAAAAACCAATTCCTCACTTTCATTTCCTTCACCTTCATACTCTTGTTCTTCAAAAATAGATCCTTTCCCTTTTGGATGAGTTGATTCAGATTTCATGGCCTCTTTTTCTTCATTTGTCTGTGTATCCCTTTTACCAATAGTAAACTTGATTTTAGGACCTTTGTGGAAAGAAGAGGGAGTAGCCGCATGCTTGTATTTTGTGTGGAGTTCCTACTTTTGGTTAGCTTCAGCTCCAAGTACCTCTCCTCTTGATTCTGTCCTGAAAGCTTTCATTTGGAAACCATGTTTGTGCAACCATTCTGTTGTGTTGGACAATATGGGGGAAAGCCTTTCCCTGATGGATATACTTTCCTTTTTAGACCATTGAATTAGAGGAAAAGGTCTTTTAGAAATTTCATTTTCATCATAGGCAGCATTCATGATGTCGCCAGGATCTTTGTAACCCTCTGGTAGGTCAGCAACACCAAGATCCTTGATCTGCTCTATGGTTAACCTGTAATAATCCATATTGCGAATGTCCTCTTCATCTTTGCATTCAACACATATGTCTTCGAAATAGAACCTGTGGCTGGGATCCTTCTTTAATTTCTTATTCGCATTCCAGTAATCAAAGTCAAATTTGTGTTTTTATGTCCTTATTGTCATGACTTGCATTTTTGCATAGACTGATTTGGCCTTTTGTACACTCTGAATGGTATATCTACCAATCATTAATGGAAACTTCAAACCCGGTTTGTGAATTATCATTCATTCCTTGTGAACTAAGATAAGTTGTTTGCATAGCTCCATGAGTATCCACTTATCTGAGGGATACCTGGACAACATTTAAGAACACCCAGTGTAGCAACCTACCCTCATGTAAGTGAAAGTTGGAAATCGCAATAATATACACCCAACCTTACTCACCACCTTGTAGGCCTTGTCAGATACTCTCCTCTTTTCGAGAGTTGGGTCAAAACTGAAAAGGAGAGGTGCAAAGAAGGCATCGATAAACCTCCTAAAGTGATGAAGACTTTCCCTCAGCTCCAACTGATAGAAATAATTGTACACAAGCATCGAGTGTCGGTCTCCCTTTGTAGATAATCTTGGGAATTGCCTCATCACGACTGTAGCATACACCAAATATGAAGTCATATAGAACTTCAAAGTGGTAGGCACATTTATTAGTTGTTCATGATTTTCATCATTGATTTGTGTTCCCCAATCAATATGAGCTTTATGTCTTCTTATGATCCAAATGTATTCATACATCCACTCCTAAAAATGAGATGATTCAAGCAATCCTTTAACCCTGCGTAGGAGAGTAATCATGTCCCTGACATCTTCTTTGAAGTCACTCCTAGGAAGTCCCTTTGTCCACCTAGATATAGTAGACCTAGGTGTCTTCAACCATTGGCTATTAATAAAAAAATTAGCCTTGGTGGGATCTACATCGTAAACCTCCTACGCTTTTTGCATTGAAATATCAATGTATTTTTCCATGTGTGGAACTTTGAAAACAATGTCAAAGAATTCAGGGTCTAACCTCATCATCACTTGTCCAAAGGAATATATTATACTTATGCTCTCTCAGATGTAGTGGGATGCAACCTGGAGAACAAACTTTGTGTGATGAGAAGATGTCGGGAATGTGGACACCAAATTTAGATTGTTGTGGACAATGGCTCTCAAAATATCTTCCAAGGGTTTTTGTTCGGTTCTTTTAACAAAGTCTACAAGATCTTGATGACCAACCTCGGTGTCCTTTATTTTGTCCACCTTAGAGATCACCACTATAGGTGGAAAGAAACCTTGGTACTTATATTTCATCTTATCCTCCTTCTTAGAAGATGACGAAGGCTTCTTTGTTGTCATCTAGAAGAATCAGGATCAAAGGATATCACTTTTGGGATCACTCGACAAAATCTAGAGAAAAACTGCAAAGATGATGAGTCAACATACATTAGGTGAAAGTATAGCATTGGGAAGCGTGAAGCGGGCAAGAAATATGGAGCAAGCGTGAAATGAGCAATTAGGCACAAAAAATGGAGTGTGAGCGAAGAAACGGAGTTTGGAGTGAAAATGGAATGATTTTGAAGTGTTAGGATAAAAAAACTATCAAATGTGTAGGAGCGCTAAAAATCAGCGCCCTTACATGTGAAGCATGTAAAGTGTAAAATGTGTCAAGGCACTGAAAATCAATGCCTTGACATTTCATCAGACTTAGACAAAAATTTGAAGTGTAATGGTGGGCTTTTTTAGCGCTCTATCATTTGGAAGGAAGATTACTCCATGTAGGAGCAGTGATTTTCACCGCTCCTACACTTGGAGTATAGTGAAAGTCTTTAAGTGAAGAGGCAGACAAAAATAACGCTTCAACATTTCAAAAAGGTAAACCTAGGTGCGATGATGGTGAATTTCATCGCTTTGACAGTTGAGAATAGTGGAAGGTCAGTGTTCAAGTGATTAATTTCACTACTCAAGCACTCAATGGTGAGGGTTCCCATTCAAAACACTTGGAAGACTTCCCTAATTCAAATGAATGCACTCGAATTTTCAACGGCATGGTAAATAAGACACAAGAAGGTTAAGAAACAAGAATGGGAGATGATGAATAAAAATGAAGGTTAGAGCATTAAACACAAAACGTAGAACAAGAAGAAAGAACAAGGTGTGATTTCAAGACCAAGGCACAAGAGAAATGCTCAAAACGAAAATATAGAGCAGGGCGTGACTTATGCAAGAAAGGAAAAAAAATCAACAACCAAAGAGATTCAAATTTAAACACAAACACGCATAGACGAGACTGAAATGAAATTTACAAAGCCTCCAAAATGAACGAAAAAGGAAGAAACGTTATGAACAGAAGATGACATACCTTGCAAAAAAAAAAGGCGAAACCCTCGAATGATGACTGTAGAAATCTCCAAAACTGTGAGTTGCAGAAGGATAGAGAGTTCCTAGCTCGATGAGGAATGAGAGAATGGCAATCAAATGAGTTTGAGTTAACTTAAAATCACTTTTAAGTGATCTAAAAGTGTAATAAATGAACTCCTAAGTCGCACATTAATTTTGGCGGACTAAGTGGCAAAACACTGGGAAATATGCATCAGCGGTAAAAATCATCGCCCTTGCATAAAAAGTCTAAGTATGGAAAAAAATGCATGAGTGGTGATTTTCACCGCTTGTGCAACTTTTTGCAAAAGCAACAACATGTAGGAGCATTGAAAATCAACGCTCCTACACCTAAAGTGTAAAAATTACTAAGGCAATATTTAGGAGCACTGATTTTTTGCACTTCGACATATTTCACAATTTTCACAACTCCCAAAGGCTGGAAGCCGGCAAAGATTATCATTTTGAATTTCCTCAAAAGACGGATGGGGGAACGCTCAAACAGACTGTTTGAGACTTTGTAACGCACATCGAGGTATATTGAAATTCGCCTTGGTTTGCTTGCTTGAACATCATGAACCTATGAAATGGACAATTTTTGTAGGGGGGTTATCCATGGATCGAGTGTTGCTAGATTCCATGATAACAACATTATGGTATCACATCCTAAAGCTAATCTTGTAGACTACCCTATCATTTTAGGAAGACCTTGGTTGGCAATAAAAAATTCCTTCATAGGTTGTAGGTCTGGGAATATGAATATCTCTAATGAAAATGTGACTAAGAAATTGGTCCTTAATCCAGCATCCCAGCCACATGAAAACCTAGAAGAAAGCATTTGGCCTACCCTAGATGAGGAGGATCAATACTCCTTGCAAACCCTTATGACTATTGGACACAATCCTTTGTTAGAAAATCAAGATGAGGACAAATTGATAGTAAACATCATGCAAAATAACTATGGTAGGGACCAGCAACATTAGGATTGTTTAACATGCCTATAGAATCCTCTACAAAATGTGATTCCTACCAGTTCATCTGAGTCAATTTTATAAATATTCCACACCTTGTTACCACACCAATGTGTTCCAAACATAGCAACACTTTACATCTCATTAGTTCAAACAACATCCAAGACTTTAGAGATAATATCGGATAAATCATTGAATGTTAATAGTCCATTGATTAGTATACAAAAAACCTCACTAATGAGCGTGTTGTAAGCACACACAACAACCTTTACATGGGATATCATGACATGAATGGGATAGACCCTGACTTGTGAATGCATAGGATTTATATCAATGAGGGTTTTAAACCCATAAGACAACCCCAAAGGAGAATGAACCCTGTAGTCAGAGACATAGTTAAATCAGAATTGCAAAAATTGCTTGATGCAGGATTTATCTATCCTATCTCTAATAGTCAATGGGTGTCACCTCTAGTAATTGTCCCAAAGAAAGGAGGAAAGTGGAGAGTGTGTATAAACTACCGAGAAATGAATGTTGCAGCTAGGAAGGACCACTTTCCACTCCCCTTTATTAACTAAGTACTTGATTCATTAGCAGGTAAGAAGTACTTTTCCTTTCTAGATGGATTTAGTGGGTACATCCAAATTAAAATTTCCCTAGAAGACCAAGATAAGACAACTTTCATATGCCCTTGGAGCACATATGCTTATTTTGTCCTGCCATTTGGGTTGTGTAATGCACCCACCACCTTCCAAAGGGTAGTATTGAGTATATTCTTAGACTTTGCACATGATTCCATGGAGGTTTACATGCATGATTTCACAACTTATGGGAATACATATAATGAAACACTTGGCAATTAGGAGAAGGTGCTAAAAAGGTGTCAAGAACATAACTTATCCTTGAGTCATGAAAAGTGCTTCATGATGATGACATAAGGGATTGTATTAGGATTTTTTTTTGTCAAATGAAGGACTTCAAGTGGACCCCAACAAAATTTAAGTGATCTCAACACTCCTTGTGCCTCAAAGACAAAGAGATGTTATAATTTTCCTAGGAAATTCTAGATATTACAAGAGATTCATTCAGGAATTTAGCAAACTTGCAACTCCACTATTTGTTTTATTGTCTAAAAATGTAGAATTCGTGTGGACAACTGCTTGTCAACACTCCTTTGAAGCACTCAAGGTAGCATTGAATAAAACTCCTATCTTGAGAGGATCAAATGGACCTTACCTTTCCATATCCATAAAGATGCTTCTAATTTTTCTATAGGACTTGTGCTTGGGCAGAAGGAAGGAAACACATAGTATGTCATATATTACATTAGTAAAAATTTACAAGGGGAAAAACTCAATTATACAACGACAGAGAAGGAGATGTTGGCAGTAGTATATTTAATAAACAAATTTACGCATTATATTACAGGATATCCAGTGTTCATACATACTAACCATACAAGAATAAGGTATCTAATGAACAAACCAGTGGTTGTTGGCAAGATTTTTTAGGTGGTTGCGATCACTTCAAGAATTTTTCATTACCATTATGGATAAGCTAGGTAAAGAAAATGTAGTGGTAGATTTTCTATCTAGACTACCAACCAAATCAAAAGAAGATGTTATTGATGACTCTTTCCCAGATGAGCATTTATTTGCTCTATCTCTGCATACACCTTGGTATGTATATATTGCCATCTATCTTGTAGCAATACAAACACCACCCCATTTCTCACCAAGAGAAAAAAGCCAATTATTTTATAAGAGTTTTACTTACTCCTAGATAGTTGGATACTTATTCTACATAGGCCCAAACAACATAACGAGGAGGTGTATCAAAGAAGATGAAGTATACGATATCCTCAAAGCATGCCATGATGAACCTTGTGGGGGACACTTTGTAACAAAGAGGATAACTCTTAAGATTCTCAACACTGACCACTATTGGCCAAATCTTCATAAAGATGTAGTGAAGTACACTAATGGTTGTGATAGGTGCCAAATAGTGGGAAGGCCAACAAAAATAGATGAAATTCCATTGCAACCATAATTAGCAATAACACCATTTGAAAAATAGGGATTAGAATTTATTGGCCCCATATCACCAACATCAAACAACAAAGAGTACATATTGGTATGCACATATTACCTTACAAAGTAGGTGGAGGTTAAGGCTCTACAACTTGCAAGAGATGGTAATGTGGTAAAGTTTCTCTATGAGGACATATTCACAAGATATGGAGTTCCAAGGGAGATTGTCACATACCAAGGACCCCGGTTTACATCAGAGTTGATCACAAAATTAGTTCAAGAGTATGAGATAAAACATAGGAAGTCAAAACCTTACCACCCTCAAGCTAATGGACAGGTTGAAGTCACAAATAGGGAAACTGAAAACATCCTCAGAAAGACAGTGCAGATTCATAGGAAGGATTGGGCAGCTAGGTTTCCTAAGGCAGTTTGGGCCTATAAGACAACTTGGAAGACCATAAACGGATTTACACCATATGAATTGGTGTATGGGAAGCAAATAGTATTTCCTATATAATTTAAGTATAAAACATTAAGGACAATAGTTACATTGGGCATGGACTTGTCTAAAACTCAGCATGAGAGATTAAATACACTTGATGAAATCATAATGGAAGCCATACACTACACTAAAGTTTTCCAAAATCATAGAATATTTTGGCATGATTAGTTCATAAAGACAAAGGAATTCAGTGTAGGTGATTGGGATCTCCTTTATGACTCCGAATAAAAAGATTGCAAAGGGAAATTTTAAACTAGATGGCTTGGTCCATATGAGATAAAATAAGTGTTTCTAAATGGAGCAGTACAACTACATAAAATTGATAACATCAAGTTCTTATTACTAGTTAATCAAAACAGATTGAAGCTTTACAAAAAGAAATTGTCGAAGTATGACTTCATTCTTTCATTAATTCAATGGTTTGAACCTACAATTGACAATTCAATAGCAAAGACTGCAAGCTCTTCAAATGAATTAGTCAATGAGCTACACATCTCACCAACTAATGTTTCATAGGTATAATTCCACCACCTCTTTCAAATACACACACTACACATGTGACAAATGACAACATTCATTTTCTGGAACAATCAAAGAAGTACTAGGGACCTGTAGTATCATGCTTGGAGACGACAAACTTTTAGAAGGGACCTATTAATACAAGTGCCCGTAGCACTTGTCTGACAGTCATTTCACATTACCACCCACATTCACTATATATCTATCATTTCATATCATATTCCTCCATACATTCAAACACACTCATTTCATTTCATCACATGCTGCTTCTTATATCCATTCACACGTAGCATTTCCGTCACCTTTCTTGATTACCACATACCATGCATTCATTTCACCTCACCTATTCCATATACTCCACAACCTTTTCATTTCATCATTAACCACACATCATGTACACACTATCATTCATTTCAAATTGCATTTGTATGAAATTCATTACAATTGCATGAAATTCATTGCAATTTCATGAAATTCATTGCAATTACAATAAGTCATTTCACATTTTTCTACATGTAGTCATCAATCACTTCACACTAATTAAATTTCACTTCACCAACATTCTACAGGAACACACATTAACTTATCATAATTTACATAGTTGATAATTAATTTTTTGCATGTTTATACATTAATTCATGCATGATTCATATCTTAATTTATATTCCACTACATTTCATTTAACCCTCTACCAAAACTGTACCACTAAGTGAGGGCACTTAGTATCTTTAGTTTGGGGGAGGGATATTCTTTATTTTCTTTATTTTAAAAAAACATAAACTTTTTGTAACCTTTTTGCCATTTTATTTTCCTCCAATTTCAAACAATACAAGCTAAGAGGAGAGAAAAAGGGTTAAAGATAGCTAAATTGAGAGGTTACATCATATAGATATAATAGAAGTGGTTTAGTTGGAGTAATAGATACAAAATTGAACTAGAACAAAGCAAAATTAAGTAATTGTAGAATAGCAACAATATCATGGGAGGTGACATTATTCGTAGGGAACCAACAACACACACCCAACTATTAGAAGGCAATTTGTATTACCCATTTTTCAATATGCTGGTTGGTTGGAGTATTTCTTGAAACTCACATAGTTCAATGAGCTCATGATGCAACAGTTTGTTATCACATTATAAAAAAATGAAGCAATTGTGAGAGGCTTATGAGTAGATGCTTTGGAGGCTGCCATTGCTAAAGTATTAGGACTACCACAAGGAAGGAGAAGAGTTTCTAGTGAGAGCAGAAACTATTGCTGCCAAAAATGAATTCAAACAACCAGGAGAAATCCTAGACTCATCTTCTCAAGGTACTTAAATATTATCTTTACCCTTGGTCTGGGCTTTAGTTGCTTCTTACATAGTCAAGTATTTAACCTGTGATGGTAGACAATCATTGTTGTATACAGTTCATTTTAAACTATTGAGTCATCTTTACCATTATAGGCGTGTGAATGTTCCAAAAAAATTATATAATTTTTTGAAAAGAATGGCATCTAATTATAAAAGGAAAAGGAATAATTCAACACTATCTCATTTTGTTTTGGTCACATTACTACTAAAAAGGAGTTTGAGGACTTAATTTCCACATGTTTCTTGGGAAATTTTCCTCAATTGTAACAATATTAACAGTATCTTGAAAGAATTTGTTGTCCCAGAAATAGTAGAGGAACCTATTGTATCAGAAAGGGAACTTCCCTCTAACTCCCCTATTGTGTCACCTACCCGTACCATGAAAGAACCAGAGGAGAAAGGCTTGTAGGATACTTAGCTTGCAACCTCTATTGAGCAACCAACAATAGAGGATAAGGAAAAATCCTTTATTTCTGAAAAAACATAAAGAGCCAAGAAAAGGAAAGGTGGATCTTCTTCTACACTTGCAAGAGGGTAGAAGAGACCCACACACCCTAAAAGGTGATCACACTGCCTGAAGAGAAAAGGGTTCATGAGAGGGTTGGTTACAAAGAAAAAAGAGAAGGATGTTGTAATGGTTGACATAGACTCATAATTGAAGGGGAATTCCCTTGGAAATGTAAATACATCAGTTAAAAAAACATGGTTCTATACAAGTACCTCTGAATTTGATTCAAAGGATACATTTGTAGCAAATGAGAAGAATATCCCCAAAGAGCCCTAATTCAAAGGGTTGTAAATATACCAACACAATGGGGGATGATGATCAGTTTTTGGAAAAAGATGAAGAATTGTTTATAGAAGAAATAAATATTGGTAAAGAATTATAGGAGGCTATGGAGAGGATAAAGCAGCTGGAGGAATTGGTAAGATCACACCAGCAGAGGGACAGTGAAAGGGACACAAAGATCAAAGAATTTGAGCATGGATCCAAATTGGAGATCCTTGCACAACTTGCTATGTTTGAGGTAGGAAATAAAGAACCTGTGTCTCCAGAACCAATTCCTCGTGATAAAACCCCCATGGTCCTACCATAGTGTCCTTGGGTGTGGAATAATGGAAGAGAACCCAAGAGTTCTCTCAACAAAAGAAAGATTGGGAGAGACAAAAAATTGAGCTAATATCTAACCACACCCGAGAACTTGAACAACAAGAGACAAAAGTCAAAACTGCTCAAATGCTAAAATAAAGACCACCTACAAGGGTGTATGTATTATTTTTGCAGGAAAATTATCTGTGTTTTTAGTTCAGTCAACTAATTAGTGATTTAGCAATTATCATGAATAATAAATTTGTGTTTTTAGGTACTTTCTTTGATTCTACACCTGATATGCAAGACTAGTTATGTGAGTTTTACTTGCATAACTTTGTTCTCTTAGATGAAACAAAATGGAGTCCATTGATGTTTATGGGAGACTTAAAAATTAGAGCATTGGCCTCTTACATCATAAATGAATAGAAAAGGGGTGAGATCTTAAAAGAATACAGTGAGAAGGAAAAATCCATTGCTTTGTGGCTCTATAAATAATCAAAGGATCCTAATGTAGTTATAGAATAGTGGTCAAATCTCTTGGATTATAAAGGTGTAGGAAGAAAGATAATGAGCATTAGAGAAAATATTTACATCAAATATATTTGTTCTAGAATAACAACTGAAGGGTGATTAGAAAAACCGATGATAACTCTTCAAATGAAAAAAACTCAGAAATCTGACCTTACTGCATTTAGATCAAATTAATATAACCCATCCCACGCAAACAAAACCCATGTAGGTGCCAGAACATCCAAGTAATTGAGCAAAGTGTAAAAACACACAAAGCTGAATAAAATTTACTTGGTAAATTATCTGATCAAATATACTATAGATCTGGAAATAAATCTGCAACACCTTTCCAACGCCTATTCGTTTGCACAAAACGGAGCACGGACGCAAAAGATACGCCCCTTGGAGTGAAAAACTCAATATCTGACTTTGACTGGAAAAAACGACTGCAAAATGGAAAAATCATAAGAAATAACCAGCACCACTGGAACGGTGCTGGAACCAGCTTTCCGGCGATATCTCGTTTTCACAAAAAGGAGATCGTATGCAAAAAATACACCCGATTTCGTGAAAACAACTCCAAAAAAAGGTTTGAGGGTTAAGCCTAGTGGTTAGGCTAACCGCTAGCATTGACCACTAGCGGTTAACTGACGGCGGTGCCCATTAATTCTGTGATTTTTATTTTATTTTCTCGGATTGCATGCAGTACCAGGCCGTACGACCCAAAAATGATTTTTTTTTGCCTCCCGGAGTCACTGTGTCTGATTTTGACGATTTGACAGTCGATTTAGGGGTTTTTGGGTGCTCTGAACGTGATGGCAATGTCCGTTTGCCCCCAGAAATGCATAAAAAAATTTCCTACCCCTAGATGCACAAAAAATCAACCTGGCTTGAAACCCTTGCAGAGAAAAAGACGCTATGAGAGAATATCTTCAAATCATGAATAGGTAGTTGCAGGTCTGGAGCTCTGATACCATGTAGAAGTTGAGAAATCCAACTTCACATACCCCAAAGATCACCTGCATGCAAATAACCTGTCACAGAAAGAAGACATTGGAGACAAAAAAGCAAGGGTGCTCTGAAAGCTCAGAATTGTATTAATCAGAGAGTGTAAAATACAATGAGATCAATCCTTAAGAAAGGAGATCATGCAAAACCTAAAAGTAACCCTAATAGGTAGACATTTAATAATTAATATAATTATTAAATGTCACAATATGCAAACTAAAGGAGAAATCTTAAGAGATGAATAAAGGTAACTTAATTAACATAATTAAGTTAAAACCTTTACTCTAACATAATTTTGCAGAGCTATTATTGAAAGGTCTCACAAATACGTAGATATTTCCAAGGATAATGGACTTAAATGGTTTCCACTTACCTTTCATCCACCCATTCTCCTTTATCCAGTGCTACATTGGATATGGGTAAAGCATGTGGAAGAGGAAGAGGCATAGACTATAAAATTGGCAAAACTTTCATGCTATCGAGGCTACTATCTGAGGTAGGCAAACGGAGTTGATGTTGTAGCAGATTTTAGGGAGATAAATCTACAATATAACCTTAGTCCTTAAAATTTTCTTGAGGATAAGCAAATACTCTAGTTGGGGGGAATGATGGGCATGGTTAATAGCTACTTTTCTTCCATTTAGTTCATATCTTTTAACATTTCAAGCTACTTATTTCGTGAACATTCATGAAACTTATATATCTTTGATGCAACCTAAACCAAAATTTGATATGTGGAAATGTAATTATGACATGATGATGTTTGCATGTATAAATGTGTGAATATGTATGAGATTCAATATGATTATGTGTTTAAGTAATGGTTGTTAATAATGTGTATACTTTAAATGAAACTAATATCTTGCAACCAGAAGAATTGTAACTTGCAACAACTGAATATCTCAACCCGTAGCCAAAGGATTCTAGACAGATTGTAGGGGAGAATCAAGAACACTAAAAATGTAATAGTTACAAGTAATGATAAAAGTGATCATTGAAGTGGTCAATCATGAGTCACCAAATCATCCAATGATGCATGAGCATCCTTGGTTCTTGGCAATCTTGCATCAACCAAAAATATTTTCATTCAGTTTTGTTCTTGTTCAAGTTGGGAGATATAATATTTCTTCATATTTTCTCACTAGATCTTGTGTACCTATGGTTTCATCGAGGACATGCTAAATTACCTTATTCCAAGTTTCCAGCTCAATTGGATCTTTTTCTGGAAATTTATCACTTATGGAATGTGTGACAATTTTTGAAACTAGCCCCATAATAATTTCAAAACCTAACGGCTAGTTGGATCGATCGCGGATCTTTCTCGTGACTTGCGGATCCTCACGATGTGTTTAGATTTGTTCTATGGAGTGTTCTTGATCTTACACTTAGTTCCACATTTTATCATGTGCATCTACTGTGGAAATTTTTTAGATTTAAGGCCAACCTATTATTGCACACATTACTTTTTCTTCATCAGAGATTGTAATGATCTTTGGCTGACACAGATGTTTCTAGACTCACGAATATGATATAAAGCTAGTAATGAATCGTTAGATTAGTAGCGAACATCAATGAAGTAGGAAAGCATGTATATAGAGTTTGATCTGTATGATTTTTTCTCGCATGTATGAGCACTATACTTTGATCATGCTGTAATCAGGCCTGTGCACCAAATCTATACACCCGGATGTGGTCAACTATATGTACTTGAATTTCGTGATAATAAGAATGTTCTAATCTGAATTGGCCTCTAAATTTTGTGTTGATTTTTTTGTGTTACTCTAGTTGCATGGCCTGGATTGTTCTCTTTGAGGACCCTCCTACCATGATTGCCATAAAATTGGTATCAGAGCGAGATTCGTTCCTTGCGAGATCATCAGAGTTTGCGCAGTCTTGTTAAAGATTTTTTGTGGGGTAGCAGACTGAGGATCTGACCTACAACTACAAAAGACTTGTGTAAATGTGGTGGGAAGAAGGAATGGTAGAGGAAATGGAGTGCGTGGAAATGCAAACCCTTTTGTAATGGAATTGTTGAGAGGAATTGCTGCTAGATTGGAAGCAGTTGAAATGGCCCAGAGGAGAGGTCGACCAATTGATGATGTAAGTGATGAAGAAGTAGAAGAACAAGAAGAAGTTGCAAGAAAAGAGCAACCTGGCCTTGATTAGGAAGAAGAGAGGTTCATAAGAGCCCTAACCAGAGTGAACACTAAGCCACATTTCAATCCACCGGATTATAATGGTAAGTTGGACTCAGATGAATTGCTAGATTGGATAATAGAGATGGAAAAATAATTTGATTTTGAAGGTACCCCAGAAGATAAGAAGGTGAAATTTTCTTGTACAAAGTTGAGAGGGCATGCATCCCTTTGGTGGGAAAATTTGTAGACAGGTAGACAAAGAAAAGGAAAGGAGAAGATAAGATCATGGGATCAGATGGTGAATAAGCTGAAGACAAATTTCATGTCTGCAGAGTATTAGATCAGTTTGTTCAAGAAGTTGCAGAATTTAAAACAAAAGGAATCAAGTGTAACAGAGTTTACCGAGTAGTTCTATAAGTTGAACATCAGATCTAGACATTCGAAGGATGAGATTGAGCAAGTAGCTAGATATGTGAATGGTTTGAGGTCATCTATTCAAGATGAGATTAGTTTGATTAAGTTGTTGAGTGTGGAAGAGGCATATCAGTGTGCCCTAAAAGTAGAAGAGAAGCTAAAAAAAAGACATGAGCAGAGACAAAGAGGAAGAGGTGGAAGATTTTAGAGAGGAAGAATTTTTATGGGAGGAGGAAGAGGATCTTTTCCTGACCAGAAAAAAGATAAGGAGGTAAGTAAGAATGAGAGTTCATACCAAAGAGATGATGGAAACTCTTACAGAAGAGGAGGATATGGTAGTTACAAAAATGAGGGATATAGAAAATATGATAGAGGACAAGAGAAAAGAGTATTCAGGGGAACTTATTTCAAATGTGGTAGAGAAGGACATAAAACCTTTGAATGCAAACAAGGAGAGACAAGTAGAAAGTCTAGGAACCATAGAAGAACAACCTTTATTGAGGAGAATCATGTTGGATCACCTAATCACCTAGAAGAAGGAGAAGTGTTGGTAAATACGAGAGTATTATGTCGAAGTGAACTAGAGAGAACCATTGCAGAGAAAGAATTTGTTTAAGACCAGATGCAAGGTCACTGATAAATGTTGTAAAGTGATCATTGACAGTGGAAGTTCAAAGAACATGGTTTCTGAAGAAATGGTGACCAAATTGAAGTTGAAAAGATTCAAATACCTGAAGCCCTATCAGATAGCTTGGATTCAAGATGAGCATAAGATACTGGTAAGTGAACAATGCTTGGTGAAATTGAAGATAGGAAATTACCATGATGAATTTTTGTGTGATATCATTCCTATGGATGTATGCCATATTTTGTTGGGAAGACCTTGGCAGTATGACAGATAGGATATTCATAATGGAAAGAAGAACATCTACACTATTGTTGCTAATGGGATGAAACAAATTTTGTTACCCTTGGAGGATGTATCTAAAGTTGGAGTTTGCACGAATTCTAGAATTTTTTTGGTTGATGGAAGTAGATTTTTGGACGGACTGAGACATGAGAACATGTGCTATGCCTTGGTGCCTAAGAAGGTTGAAGACTTGAAGCATGTAGAGGGACAACCTGAAGAGATAAAGGAGTTATTGGCATAAGATGAAGCTATCATTTCATATAATGTACTTGATGGATTGTCACCTATAAGGAGTATCAATCATTGCATGGATTTGATTCCTGGAGCTAGTTTTCCTAATAAAGTAGCACACCGGATGACACTGACAAAAAATGAAGAATTGAACAGACAAGTTCAAGAATTGTTAAGAAAAGGTTTGATCAGAGAAAGCTTAAGCCCTTGTGTTGTACCTATAGTGCTAGCACCTAAGAAGGATGGAGAATGGAGGATGTGTACAAACTCTAGAGCCATAAACAAGATCACCGTGAAGTACAAATTTCCTTTGCCCCGGATGGATGGCATTATGGGCTGTTTGAGTGGAGCTAAATACTTTACAAAGATAGATTTGAAGAGTGGATATCATCAGATCACAATCAAAGAAGAAGATGAATGGAAAATAACATTCAAGATAAATGAAGGATTGTATGAGTGGTTGGTGATGCCTTTTGGATTGACAAATGCACCAAGTAATTTCATGAGGTTAATGAATGAGGTATTGAAGAAATTCTTGTGTAAGTTTGTGATTGTTTATTTGGATGACATCTTGATTTTCAGTAAGACTAGAGAAGAAAATTTGTGGCAAATAAGACAAGTTTTGCAGAGGTTGAGAGAAGAGCAGTTGCTGATAAACATTAAGAAGTGTAGTTTCATGAAGGAAGAGTTGGTATATCTAGGATTTGTGATATCTGTGGATGGACTGAAGATGGATCCTAAGAAGGTAAGAGCTATTGTTGAATGGCCTACACTTGAAATCATTGGAGAGGTAAGATCATTTCATGGATTGGCTAGTTTCTACCAAAAGTTCATTAGGAATTTCAGTTCTATTTGCAGCCCTATGATAGAAACAATGAGAGGAGATGGGAAGGATTTTAGATGGACATCAAGAGCAGACAAAATTTTTGAGTTGTTGAAAAATAAGGTGATGGAGCAGCCTATTTTGGCTTTACTAGACTTTAGTAAGGTATTTCAGGTAGATTATGATGCAAGTGGAATGCAATTGGAGCAGTGTTCAGTCAAGATGGAAGACCAGTGGCTCATTTCAATGAGAAGTTGAATGATGCAAGAAAAAGATATTCAATGTATGATCAAGAGTTTTATGGCATAGTTCTAGCCTTGAAGAAGTGGAGACATTATTTTTTGTCTAAGGATTTTATGTTGTACACAAATCATCAAGATTTGCAATATTTGAATAGTCAAGGTAAGTTAAATCAAAAACACATGAGATGGGTGGAATTCTTGCAGAGGTACACTTTTGTTTTGAAACACAGGAGTGGAAAGTCAAATAGAGTTGTTGATGCTTTGAGTAGGAGAAGGAACTTATTGACACATATGAAAGTGGAGGTATTAAGCTTTGATGAATTGAAGAACTTGGATTAGGAAGACCCGAATTTTGTAGAACCTTGGAGAGCATGTAAAGAACCAATTTTGGAGGATAAAAGTCGGTGGTTAGATTATTTCATTTAGGAGGATATGTTGTTCAGAGGAAATCAATTGTGTATACCACAAAGTTCAATGAGGGATAACTTGGTGAAAGAGAAACATAGTGGAGGATTGGAAGGACATTTTGGAATTGATAAAACAGTAGCATTGGTAAGTGAGAACTAATTTTGGCCATAGATTCATAAGGATGTTAGGAAGTTTGTGCAGAGTTGCAGAGTTTCTCAAGTTGCAAAAGGGAGTAGTCAAAATTTTGGATTGTATAAACCTTTGACAGTTCTAGAAAGACCTTGGGAGGATATTAGCATGGATTGCATACTTGGTTTGCCTAAGACACAAAGAGGTAATGATTCTATATTTGTGGTGGTAGATAGATTTTCCAAAATGACACATTTCATACCTTGTAAGAAGACAACAAATGCAGTACTTGTAGCAGACTTGTTTTTCAGAGAAGTGGTCAAATTGCATGGATTACCTAGGAGTATTGTTTCAGACAAAGATACAAAGTTTTTTGAGTACTTCTAGAGGACACTTTGGAAGAAGTTGAAGACAGACTTGAAGTTCAGTTCTACTTTTCACCCATAAACTGATGGAAAACCAGAGGTAGTGAACAAAATTTTGGGAAATTTACTAAGATGTTTGGTTGGAGAGAAGACCAGAAGTTGGGATTTAGCCCTTGCACAAGCAGAGTTTTCCTACAATAATTCAGTGAACAAGAGTACATGAAAGACACCTTTTGAGATTGTTACTAGAGTTCATCCTAGAGGTATATTAGAACTGAGAGACATCCGTAAGGAAGATAAAAGGAGTGTAAAAGTAGAGGACTTTGCATAACATATGAAGACAGTGCATACTCAATTGAAGCAACATTTGGAAAACATGAACCAAAAGTATAAGGAGAAAGCGGATGAAAAGAGGAGACATAAGGAGTTCAAAGTTGGAGATGAATTAATGGTATATTTGAGGAAGGAAATATTTCTAGTTGGCACATACAGTAAACTGAAGATGAGGAAGTTTGGACCTTGTAGGATTTTGAAGAAGCTTCATTCAGGAAATGCATATGAAGTGGAGTTACTAGATGACATGGGTATATCACCTATATTCAACATTGCATATCTATATTAGTACCATGAAGCAGATTTCAGTGAAGATAGTAAAGAAAAATTGGAAGAGAAACTTCCTAAACAACAATCATATGAGATAAAAGAGATCTTGGATGTCAAAGATGGGAGAAAGACTCGTGGAAGAAAGTATAAAGAATATTTGGTGAAGTGGAAAGGTAGACCAGTGGAGGATTCTTCTTGGATTTCTCAGGCTGAGGTAGACCATATTGGTTTCCCTTTGGCCCCAACAAAGTGAGGGACTCACGTTTCATTAACCTTGGATGTTTGATGCAGGAGCATCCTTGGTTCTTGGAAATCTTGCATCAACCAAAAATATTTTCATTTAGTTTTGTTCTTGTTCAAGTTGGGAGATCTGGTATTTCTTCATATTTTCTCACCAGATCTCGCATACCTATGGTTTCATCAAGGACATGCTAAATTACCTTATTCCAATTTTTCAGATCGATTTGATCTTTTTCTGGCAAGTTATCGCTTCCAGAGTATGAGACAGTTTTTGAAACTGGCTCTAGAATAATTTAAAAACCTAACGGCTAGTTGGATCGATCGTGGATCTTTCTTGTGACTTGCGGATCCTCACGGTGTGTTTAGATTTTTTCTATGGAGTGTTCCTGATCTTACACTTAGGTCCACACTTCATCATGCGCATCTACCATGGAAGAATTTCAAATTTGAGGCTGACCTGTTCTTGCACACGTTACTTTTTCTTCATCAGAGATTGTAATGATCTTTGGCCGACATGGATGTTTCTAGACTTGCAGATATGATATAAATCTAGTAATGAATCATTAGATTGGCAGTGCACATCAACAAAGTAGGAAAGGATGTATATAGAGTTCGATCTATAGGATTTTCGCTCGCATGTATGAGCATTGTACTTTGAGCATGTTTTAATCAGGACTGTGCATTGAATCTATACGCTCATATGTGGCCGACTATATGTACTTGAATTTCATGATAATAAGAATGTTCTAATCTACATTTGCCTCCAAATTTTATGTTGCTTATGTTGTGTTACTATAGCTGCATGGCCCAGATTGTTCTCTTTGAGGACCCTCCTACCATGACTTCCATCATCCAATAAGATGAAAAAAGGAAGAAGTTTGTATTGATCTAGAAGCCAAAGTGACAGATTTCACAAATCATGTCTCTATCAAACCATTAGGGTATAACTTCAATTCCATTTGTCTTCTTTTGTCTTTGAGTCATTCTTTGGAGAGGTCAAGTAGTTAGCAGTAAGAGTCAGTAGTGTTATTAGATTGCAGAATTCAGGTTTAGCAATTAACAGTTACAATGCTAAGTTGAAGGTACCCGTAGCATCAATAGAAGATTAATTTATTTCCCCTATTTTATAATTTAGTGCTTTATTTACTTTTCCAAACTTTATTGCTTCCCAGGTTGATGCAAGAAGTTGGGTCCACAAAAAGCTCAAAAAGTGGAAGTGTTTTTGCTGTTTTTCAGAATTTGTCATACTAAGACTGAAAATTTGAGGCACTTACACAGTGAATCTTAAAAAAAGTCAGTAATATGAAAATTTGAATTTTGAATCTAGTTTCCAAATATGTAACTTATTCAAATACCCAGATGATAAAAATTAAATTTTGATAGAGATGTATAAAAACCACGTTTTAAAAGTCATTTTTTTACCATACCATGCACATGTACGGACACCACTTTTTGACCCAAATAAAAGTACTTTTCTAATTACTTTTGGGGAAAGAAAACTAACAACATGAAGATTGATGAGGAATTTTATTTTTATTTTTTTTGAATATTTGTTTTTTATTGAATTTTTATTGGCCTTAATTGTTGTTTTTAAAGATCAACGTGTACGAACAACATAATTGGACCTAAACTAAACATTTTTATTTTTTTTTGAGTTTTTATTGTGTAGAGAATTGTCTAAATATTGATGCCATATCATTTTTTTTACAAGAAACGTAACCAAAAAAATGTTATTAAAAACAATAAGAGCCTAATATTTCAAGTTTAAGGACTATTTTGCTTAGAAATTAATTAAAAAATAACAAATATAATCCAATCTTAATAAAAATTATATATTTGGAAACTAGACATCGCGTTCTCTAATGGGTTTTAATTTTATAGCTTGATTCAGAAAAAAAGTCCATCAACCATATTACCAAAGTTGGACATTCTTTTTTAATCTGCCTTAGTTTTTTAGTTGTAGGTCAAAGGCTAGGGGTTGGATTGCCAAGCCTTTCTCGAGCCTAAAACCTAGGCTACATGTGGGCTAGAGATTCAATTTTTTAATAACGCGTATGTGTTACAAAACACATATGCGTTCTTTATTTGTTTGATTATTTTTAAAAAAATGGTTTTTAGAAACGGGTACCCGTTTTAAAACGCGTACGCATTTTGTGTTTCAAAATGCATATGCGTTATTTAACGCATACACATTTCTTAGTGCATACACGTTTTTTAGGCTTGAGTACCCAATGCATAACACATATGCATTTTTTAATAACGCGTGCGCGTTTTTTACAAGTTTTCTTTTTTTTGCCAAAACTTCCCCTCTTCGTGGACCCAACTTCTTGCACTTACCCTCCCTATACATGTGTAAACCAACTATACTAATTGATATAGGTCGTGTAGAGTCTGTGAATGCACATATAGTGTCAACATGATCAAAAACTTATTCAACCCTAGTTGATAATTAAATGAAGTATTTACAAGGGTTCAATGAAATATTTAGCTATCAACTCCTCCTCTAATTTGTGTGTCTAACACCAAGTTGACTAAGCATTAGAAAGGCCTTACACCTGCAATGCAAAATATCAATGTAAATCCAAATTAGAATCGCCTTTGTAGAGTTGCATCTGCCTATTCACATAACACATCCACCCCAATAGTAACACATCCACCTGTGTAGAATCTACAAATGTAAAATAGGTCCAAAAAATCCAAATTTGATTAAGTGACCTATGGCGTGGGTCCCACTAGGAATTCCAAAATGTGTGCAAGGTAAAGTTATCTGATAAAAGGATCAAAATTATAATAAAAATTAACTAAAACATAAAAACCAAGCAACAATTAGATTAGGCCTAAGAGAACTCAAACCTTCATGTCACATATGTCGAAGCCCTCATTGTGTAGATTGGTCCAAAATTATTGATTTTGATGTGTGCTCACTTGATTTCAGCATCATAACGACACTATTTTGCTCAAGGTTCCATGATTGATGAAAAATGACTAAGTGTTGTGTATATGAGGAGAGGAGAGATTAATTGGATGAGTAGGATTAGATCTTAGAAGATCAAGGGTTGATGATACATGAGACACCTCAAGTCATGAGATGATGCCAAGTGTCAAGTGGAGGATGATTGAGAGGGAGATTGTACCCTTAGAGTGTGGAGAGGATATTTTTCCATAAGGGAAAAAATTATCCTCACACTTCAAGTTATGGAGATGAGGGAGAACAAAGGAATTCTTAATTCCTTTGAATTACTTTGGAATACTTTGGAAGGTAAAACCATGCGAGGGTCCCTTACAAAAGGGGAAAATATTTAATGAAAGAGGGTACTTGGTGGGTAGGTAGTAAATGGAAAGATAATTAGCCTTTCCTTCAAAAGATTAGGAATGTGCAAATGATTAGAGCAGGGTTAGGTGGGGATAAAATCAGGATTAATGCAAGTGGGAGAATGTGAAGGATGTGACACCTCTTAATCAGTGATTACGTGTGTGCACATGATTAGTGAGGGGCTTAGGAGGAGATTAAGGGGGTAATGGAAAATGATGGAGGATGGGACATGTGATGAGAATGAAATAAATAAAAATTATTTATATAATTCTTATAAGAAAGGGAATAAGGATGGGTAGGAATTAAATTAAATAATAGGAATGTTTGTTTAATTTAATATTCGAATGCAATACCTTATTCCATGATAGGTAAATTAAATTAATTAATTACCTTAGGACTTTAGTGAGAATTAGATGGGAAATAAGTAATATTAAATAAATAATAGTTCATTATTTAACTAACATAGATGATAGGAAAATAGACAAAAATATAGGATAAAATTGACCAAACACCTTCCATCTCCCAACCCTTATCTTCTTCTCCCATCATCCCATTTCCCAATCCTTATCTTAATATACACTCATCCCATTTTAATATCTCCATCCTTATCTTTATATTAATTAAACCCTTACTTTCTCATACCCCCTCATTCTCCCCTCTAATAATCCCTTGTCATTGGTATCTCACTATAAGCTACCCCCATGTAACCCAATACCATCTATCATATCATTTCATCACTCCCACCTAATAAGCAACCATTCTTCCCAACCTATCACTTCCCATCCACCCCATCATATAGTTATTTGGATAACATTATGATTTCTGAGCTTCATGCATGACTTTATCTACATATCTTGACAATCCTTATACATATTTATGATCTTTATACAATAAATTAGGATCAAGGCTTAGTCCTTGCAAAGTAGGAAAAGAGGTCCTAGGTCCAACAAGTAGATTAAATAGGATCAAATAATTTTCTCTTAACTCCACATTCAAACACAAACCAACTAGGGTTTGATTATTGGCTTGTTGGCACAAGGGAGAGCTAATATCCTAAGGTTTGGTTCTTTTGAATTTGTAAAGAGGAGAAATTTTATGTGTATTTTAACAAGTCTATTTGACATAAATTATAGATGTGAAAATGTATTTTATCGCATAGATGAAAATAGAAACAAATGAAACAAATACAAATCTGGAAAATGAATATTGAGAGGAACCTGTGATTGAAAATTGGGCTTGAATTATATGGTCAAGGGTGAGACTACCCTAGACTAGAAAAGTAGTTTTTTTGAGATTTACAAACTTCAGGTGGTAGGTTACAATCTGGTCTATGTTTCCTATGACTTGTTGTTGATAAAAATTTCAAATTTGACCTACAGACATTAAAAGAGGGGGAAAGATTACGCTCTATAGGGGCTTGCCTAAGTCAAACCCTATTTTTGTGTTTCCACCTCAATGAACAATGAATGGTGATGATCAAGAGGCTTACCCTAGGTCGGGCAGAGGCCAAATGAACAATAATTGACTGAAATAATAAATGATAAATGGTAATGCTACCTTAGTATGAAATCTCTGTCGAAGTGATTTCCACACCATAATTTTCCACCAAAATTCATTTGATAGATTCTTGAATGGCTTGAATACCTACAATAGGTTAGTCCACAAAACACAATAGGTTTTTATAGCTAGCATGTAGAGGATAACTCAATACATCTTCACAATAAGTGCATCATTATAGCTTCTTGTTCATAATCATTATTAATGTTCAAATGAGAAGAAAAACTGTTTATATATGCATCCCAATTGACATTTTTTATTATAGGGAAACCTAGGATCACTTTACAACACACAAGGCCAACACCCAAAACATTTAAATTTGAAATAGGTCACCCTTAGGTTAAGGGAACGCCACCCCTTACCAGGTATTTTTTTCCCAAATTTGTTGGTATGTCATGGAATTTAACATATTTTCATAATCTAGCCCTGAAATGAATAAATCATTATTATACTTAATGTTAAAGGTAAAATAGGTTGTCGATATAGTGTTAAATAATCAAGGCTGAAAACTTATGACACTACATTCCTATTCATGGACAACATCATGTATCCTCTTCTCATGTTAATATTTCAATGCCCTACAACATCCAACCAACCATTCTCTAAACATTGATCCATATCATCCCTCAAGGTAATGTATTGATTAACATATCTCACACCTCGTCTTCTACACCTTATCATATCCATATCATATCAATTCAACCACATTCAACACAACCAGTGTGTCATATTTCCCACACCTCTTTACCATATTCCACCTATATCCCAAAATCCACTCAAATTCCCCAATCTTCTTACATTCTGTAATCCACCTACATAATGCCATCTCAAACTTCTCACGCTCCCGTACCCCCACAATTCGATTATGTTGTAAGGATAATATCCCACTCAATCCCAAGATTATTTATATCTTGTCCAACATACCTTCATCCCACAAAATCCTTCATATTCAAATCCACCATAAATCCATATTATCTTAGCATCCCATAAAACTCTTCATACCTCACTCAATCTCCACAACAATCATACTCCAATCCTCCTTAAAATCAATCTCATCCTCCTCCACCTTCATACAATAAATACGTCAATCCACCAATCTCAAATCTAGTGGTTCCTCCATCATCATCAATCCTTAATAAAAATTGGAAGACAAAAATCCATGCTCAAAGACTTACAAGCTAACAACACCAAGAAATCATTCAAGTTTGAAGATTTGTGTCCATATCCTTTTGACCGTTCTATTGTAATGGTACCTTTCCCTCAACATTTAGAAATTCCTAAATTTGATAAATATAAATGGAAAGGTGATCCACATGACTATGTTAAGGAGTTATTCATGGCTTGTCAAGAGGTGGCTTATAATAACAACTATCTCCTTCGATTATTGCCTCACAGTTTGGGGGGTCAAGCTTTGGAATGGTTTTTAAATCTTCCTCATGGGTCTGTCACTACCTCTGTAGAATTATTAGAAAAGTTAGTAGCCCATTTCTACTACAACCTAAAACATGAGGTCACCACATTATACCTTTTTAATAACAAACAGATTAATGGAGAGATTTGTGGGCTACTTACAAAGGTTGAGAGCTCTTGCTAGCCATATTTCATGGCCATTACCTGAGAAACATTTGGTTAATATCTTTTTCCAAAACCTAAATCAATAAATGTAATTTTATCTACAAATCTAATGTGCATCCTCATTTTATGAAATTATAAAGAAGGGTGTCACTATTGAGAAGGCACTTGTAGCTAAAGGTTTGGTCAAAATTTACAAACCATCTAATGATAAACCTCAATTATAGAATAAAAACAAAAATATTGTCAATGACGATGTCACTGATACTAAACATGTTTAATTTATCCACACATCAAACATCTGTCAAATCATAACCATTCATCCTAGTACAAACATCATATTAGTCCCTCAAGGTGCACCTTGATTGAATAATCAAAACGATTCTAAACACAACTTCACTCCTCTTGGAGAATCGCTAGATGTCTTCCACAAACTGCTGCAATCAAACATGGTTACATTCTTGACAACTCAACCATTTCATGAGTTCAAACCAAATCCTACATGGTTCAAAGATAAAAAGTATTGTGACTATCATAGGATTAAGGGACATTCCACTAATAATTGTATGAAACTTAAGAATTGCATCCAAGATCTTATTGATAAGGGTGGTATAGTTGTGGAGGGAATTCAATCCTTTTCGTCTAATGCTCAACTCTAGATTTATCAAAAGACATCTCTAAAGCACTCTCAAGGTCCTAGAACCTCTACCAATAATTTGGGTTCGAATAATGATCAAGGAAATAATCAAAATAATAGGACCAATAATGTCAATTATAATTGAATCCCTTTTAACTATGATAATGTAGTCGGTTGCATCACACAAGTTGACTCACAAGTGGCTATGATCAAGATAAAAGGTAAAGAACCCCAAAGTGTTGTAACCACTAGATGTGGTAGGATTATTAACCAAGGTCCGTCCAATACATCCACACCAATCTTCCATTATAACATCTTGTGCCATCTTGGGAATACCCTACACATATATCCATCCTAGATCTCCTAAAGTCATCATCTATCCATCAAGAGATCCTGACTAAAGATTTGCAAGATTCTTGTGTTCCTATAGGCATTGATACTACCTAATTCCAAGCATTAGTAGGACATCTATCATCCACCTATCAACTAGCCTTTAGTCAAAATTGTATTCCACCCATTGATCTATCCCAAAATCAACCATTTGCTCATCAAAGTCCTCATTACAAAACACAAGGTAAAATGAGTCTTGTTGGATAATGGTTATGACCCGAATCTCTATAGATTGAAATTCACAAACAATGGGATACACTTAGGCTGATTTAGACCCTCGGTTAATTACTATCAAAGCCTATGATAATGCAAAAAGAGAGTTTTAAGGCACTATAATTTTCTCCTTATTTAGGCGGGTCCAACATTGCAATACATGACATGTCATGTTATTGACCTTAATCTCCCAAACAATCTTCTCCTCAGTCAACCATGGATTCATGCCATATAGGTCATCTCATCCACTTATCATCAATGCCTAAAATTTCCCCATAATGGCAGAGGTTACAATTTATGTTGATCCCCATCCTTTTGAGTATTGTCATGCTCTTGAGCCTTCATTCCTCATTCCCATCATTGTCTAGGAATAGATTTTTCACCTTCCAACACAAGCTTGTCATCTTCCTATATTGACTATAACACAATATCATCATCCTCCAATCCATCCACCCTCCTTGAATCTTCCTTTTCTAATATCAAGGTCAATGACAAAGGATGTGGAGAATACGAAGTAAATAATGCACTCAATATAAGCTCCATGCCTCTCACTCTACATGCTTTTGGGAAACCACCTCTTTAGAAGCCGCAAAATGACCTATTACTAAGAATTATGGGTCCACCATCTTTCAATCTCCAAGTACATTAGATTAAGAGAAAATTAAAGAAGACATTAGCTAGTGGGTCTATAGAGAATAATTTGAGAATATTGATACTCTCCTTGAGTATTTTCAGGAGACATCCTATTCCCCACCAAATGGCTCGGCGAGTTAACTATCAAGGTAAAGGTTTAGGCCCTCATGAACAAGGTATGCACCAACCCCTAGATCCGCCTATCAACAAAAATATCAAGGACTTGGGAATGGCTCTAAACAAGATGAGCCCTCTACATCATTGAGTATTTCCCATAACATTGAGACCGTTTCCAACATAGTGGATGATATCCTAAAAGAGGTCATCGAAGTTTCATATAATGATTTAGATGTATCCTCCATCTTCACCACCACCAACCTCACTATCGATCTTCCACTTTTCCACCCTGAACTTATTTCTTTGGACCAATGTGAATTTTCACATCTCGATGTATTCCAAAGTGATGAAGTATTCCTAGAATTCATGGGATTACATGAGAACATGCCTCTTGGAGACCACAAATTTGGATTCATATATATGCTTAATCCACATGCCTACTTTGGGGAAGATGAATCCCTTAGCTACAAAATTAAAAACCAAAAGAAAATTATGCAATATTCTAGTGAAAACCTCCCTAACACTTTTAGATTCATCAATAGTAAAAACAAATGGCATACCTTCTAGTGAAAACCTCTTTGAGGTGTCAAAATATGAGGACATTCATCTTCCCCTTATGGGTATAAAATAGCCTAAAATATATACTATCCTGATAGATGCTACTAAAGAGATTAATAAGGGAATCAAAGCAGTGCATGTGGTCACATATGTAGCAAATCCCTTGTCATCTGAGGAATATCAAATATTTCCTAACATTCTACAATGGGCATCTATAACAGGCCCATTGTTCTAGACCAAGAGTTTTTACTATGTTTTACCGACAAGTGAATAGTTTAAGAGTCCAACACTTAGCAATATTTTTTTTCTTTTCTAAATCAATAACAATATGCACATTTGAAATAACCTAATTCCAAAATTTACCATTGCATTACAATGAAATGTTACAAAACCCAAGTAATGATTTCATATTACATAATGTCATGATAACATTTCACATTTACAATTCCATAGAGACGGATACATGAATACATACATAGCTTTTGAGAGCTTATTGAAATAGAGATACAAATGGTCCAGATGTCCCAACATTGGTGCATGCATTCTAGATGTCCCCATTACTTGGTGCATACATTCTAGTTGTCCCCAACACTGGCGCATACATTCTCGAATCTTGGCCACCAACTGTATGAGGGAGAGCATCACTCAAGTGCTTGTCCGCCAACCACAGACTTATCGTGGTCCCTCGTAAATCTACCTAATTGGAAATATGGCCCTACTCTATGATGAATAGATTGGTTTGGTAACCTCATAATAATAGCCTTCTCAGAGCATGGTTTTGGTTCTTATATAACTAGAGCTACCATAGAGTAGATACAACCTACATGTATGATTGTCCCTACCTAGTATGCAAACCTAGATCATAGTGAATTGATAGTGTAAACAATGGCTACTTACACTAATTTTTCCAAAGTATTCATCACCCAAAATTTAGAGTGGAGGTCACACACTCACCCACTTTTCTAGCTCGATTTGGTTTTGACCATTTATACCCCTTTACACACATTTTGTCTAAAAATAAAGTGATAACATAACAACTTGACTAACTAGGTTACACCCTTTTACATGGATTATTCTAACCCCAAGAATAACCAAATTAATCACACAGATAATATTAACCAACTATGATGTGAGTGTGTGTTATAGCTCAATTAGGCATATTAGGGTTTCTAGACCAAAGTCTTCTCTTGAGTGATACTCCCCCTCTCTTACCTGAGGCTTGACTCCTTCCTACATCCAACTTAGTGAATCAAAAAGGTAGTTAGTATTGAATGAACAAGACAATTGAGAGGGAGGTGAATCAGTTGTAGCAAATTAAAACATCAAAACCCTCAACAATAATCAAATCCACACGCATTCATGAAACCCTTATATTGTTAATGTGATTAAACATGAAATGCAAATAACATAAACTGAAATAACAAAACCACACACAAGAGAACACCTAATTTACGTGGGAAACCCAATGATGAAAAAACCACAATGAGGATTAGCTCACAATATAAGTAATATAAAATCTAGTACAAGGGCGCATTATGATATTGCTATCAGGATTCAACCGTGTAGTATTTGAGTCAAACTCATTGACCCATGTTTCATGAGTAGTGGTTCACAAGAACCCATCTCTCATGATAATGAACGGTCCACTTAACACTCATTGCATATAGGTGATGTTCACAGAGGTGAAACACTAGGTCATCCCAGGAGGTCACCCATCCCAGTATTGCTCTAGCTCAAGCGCGCTTAACCACTAAGTTTTCCCAAAGGTTAAGCCCACTTAGCTTGCAACCCCATTTGTAAAACCTTCAGAAAGTGTTGTGCCTTATGAACCATTCATTATAGAGCCCCTTTAGCTTATCAATTGATAAGTAAGAGGTATTTTCCACAGCATGTCAAATTATGATATTGCTATCATGATTCGACCGTGTAGTTTTTGAGTCAAACTCATTGACCCATGTTTCATGAGTAGTGGTTCACAATAACACATCTCTCATGATAATTAATGGTCCAATTAACACTCATTGCATCTAGGTGATGCTCACAGAGGTGAAGCATTGGCCGTCCCGAAAGGTCACCCATCCTAGTATTGCTCCAGCTCAAGCGCACTTAACTATAGAGTTTTCCCCAAGGTTAAGCCCACTTAGCTTGCAATCCCATTTGTAAAACCTTCAGCAGGTGTTATGCCTTATAAACCATTCATTATAGATCCCCTTTAGCTCATCAATTGATAAGTAGGAGGTATTTTCCACAACGTGTCAAATTATGATATTGCTATCAAGATTCAACTGTGTAGTTTTCAAGTCAAACTCATTGACCCATGTTTCATGAATAGTGATTGACAAGAACCCATCTCTCATGATAATGAATGGTCCACTTAGCAATCATTGCATCTAGGTGATTCTCACAGAGGTGAAGCACTGGGCCATCCCGGGAGGTCACCCATCCCAGTATTGCTCCAGCTCAAGTATGCTTAACCATAGAGTTTTCCCCAATGTTAAGCCCACTTAGTTTGCAACCCCATTTGCAAAACCTTCAACAAGTGTTGTGCCTTATGAACCATTCATTATAGAGCCCCTTTAGCTCATCAACTGATAAGTAGGAGGTATTTTCCACAACACGTCAAATTATGATATTGCTATCAAGATTTAAACCATGTAGTTTTCGAGTCAAACTCATTGACCCATGTTTCATGAGTACTAAGGCTCATTTCGAGTATAGGACACACTATCCAAAAAGGTTCATTGCCACAAAAATAATACAAGAAGATAGAAGAGAAATGTTACACAGAGAAAGACTTCTCAATGCAACAAAGAGTCCACCATAATTGCTCTAACACTTTCATAGCCTCGTATGAAATATTTAGGACAGGTTCAGCTCATTGCCTTTAGGAATCCAACACTTGAATTTTGCACTTCTCTGCCCAGATTCATATCACACACATCACTCAGATCGATCTCGCATCTATCTTGTCTCTCTCTTGTTTCTTCCTCCAACATCACTCTTATTTATATCAACCTCAACCTCAAAAACCTTCTCCAAGGTCAGCAACTATTCGTTATACTTACAATTTCAAATTAGGTCAACACCTAAACATTCCCATGGTGGATAGCAATGAAGGTGACCCATACATCTCCTTAATTAGGACCAAAATATATCCCAACACATCTCAACATAATTTCATTAATACTCGAACATCTTCAAATGTAGTGTAGACACCAGGTCGGTCGTTACTCGTGAAAACACATTAAACATTAAGTACATGCTTTCTTAAAACAATCTGAAACTTTTGATACATCTAACCACAAATCCTCTTGACACAAAAAGGAGAACAACACCATTAAATATCCTTAAAAACCACAAGTCCTGAAAAGCAACTGCGGAGAAATGTGGAGCAAATAAATTTCTCCTAGACACGTTTGTACAACACTGCAAAACCAACTCACACATTGGTGAA
Source organism: Sequoiadendron giganteum (assembly GCA_007115665.2). Classification (NCBI taxonomy): domain Eukaryota; kingdom Viridiplantae; phylum Streptophyta; class Pinopsida; order Cupressales; family Cupressaceae; genus Sequoiadendron; species Sequoiadendron giganteum. Next base: position 47,434,362 of record CM021107.1, on the reverse strand, counting down.
CACAACTTCCTCTCACCAACGATGCAAAAACCAAAATTTTGAATATAAAAACCTTTAACAACATATCAAAACCACATACGCATAACATCAAGATCGAAGAAATGCAGAGCACAATTTAGAGCACATTCTAAACACTTGCACAACATTGTTTTCTCTGTTTATAATTTTTTCTCAAAACCACTTGGAAACTAAGTACCAAAGACATCATCTTATCTCATTACTTAATTACAACACATCTTCAGACACTGAAACAAAAGATAACTCCATGTACTCACAATACTTCCTCAATATCTCAACTACACATGCACAACCTGCAACAACTTGTTTTCCTCTTTTTCATAATTTTCTCAATATCTTCGACATCTTCATCATGCAACAACCTTCATCATCACATAGTTGACATCAATGAAAATACCAATCAGTAGACTTCATGTTGACATCAATGACAACACCTTTCTACTCGCAAAAATCTCCCCCTTTGTCATTGATGGCAACATAAGGTGTGAAAAGCCATCAAAGATGACAACACAATAGCTTCTAGAGAATAATAATTAGACAACTTACACAACTTTCTTCTCGTGATACCTTGCAATTTTTCACATGATTCTCTCTCCCCCTTTAACATTAATGGTAAAAGAATTTTTTTTGCATTATTCTCCCCCTTTGTTACTAAACCAAAATACCTGCTCTAAATACCCCCCCTTAGGAGTACACCCAATCAACTCTACAACAATGACAACACATGACACTACCTACTCCCCTCGAGAGGTAGCCACCAACATTAGTCCAGAAAAGAGATAGATCCATCGATCCACTGGACTGATGCATCTAATTCAATGAACGAGGGGAAATAACCCCCAACTTCTCCCGAATCTATACTCGAAAGTATCATTAGGAAGAGCCTTAGTAAATATTTCAATAATTTGATCATTTTTAGGTACATACTCAAGTTTTACCTCATTCTCCATAACATTCTCTCCCAAAAAATGATACCTAATTGATATATTCTTTGTCCTTGAATGCATCACTGGATTCTTTGAAATGTTAATTGTACTTATATTATCACAAAAAATTAGAAATAGGCTCGTCATATACTACTCTGATATCCTTCAATGTTTGTCTCATCCATAAAACTTGTGTACAACATGATGTTGCTACAATTACTCAGCCTTTGCAGTGGATAAGGAAATTGAATCTTGCTTCTTGCTTAACCATGACACCAATCTGCATCCAAGAAAGAATGCACCACCACTTGTAATTTTCCTTTTATCAACACAACCAACCCAATCTACATCTATATAAGCACTTAATATGCAATTAGTATCTTTAAGATACCACAAGCCATAATCTGGAGTGCCTCTTAAATACCTAAATATCCTCTTCATTGCTGCAACATGTGTTTCTTTAGAATCTTCTTGAAATCTAGCCTCAAGACAAATTGCATGGACGATATCCGGTCTAGTAGTCGTTAGATATAGCAGCCCACCAATCATAGATCTATATTTTCTCTAATCAGCCTTAAGTGAATCATTATCTTTACTCAGTTTACAACTAGTCACCATAGGATTACATAATGTTTTGGAGTCTCCCATTCCAACCTTCTTGAACATCTCTTTGACATACTTAGACTGTGAAATGAAAATCCCTTTATTTGTCTGATTGATTTGTAGCCCAAGGAAGAAATTCATATCCCAAAACATTGACATCTCAAAATATTTTGGCATATCTTCAGAAAATTTCTTACACATAGCTTCATTTACACCAAAGATAATATCATCCACATATACAAGGTCACTATCAATATTTTATCTTCCTTGATTTTGAAGCAAAGATCACTATCCGTTGTGCCTTTATTGAATATTTGTCGTAACAAATATTTGTCCAATCTAGCATACCAAGCTCTAGGAGATTTCTTCAATCCATATAATGCTTTCTTCTATCTACAAACCATATCCAGTTGATCTGAAAACTGAAATCCTTCTGGTTGTTCCATGTAAACTTTTTCCAACTCTCCATTCAAAAAAGTAGACTTCACATCCATCTGATAAACTTTAAAGTCCTTATATGTTGTAAATGTCAAAAACATTATGATAACTTCCATCCTAGCCACAGGAGAAAATGTCTCCTCAAATTCTATTCCTTCCACTTGTGAGTAACCCTTACACACAAGTCTTTCCTTGTTTCTTACTACTTCTTCATTCTCATTCAACTTGTTTCTAAATACCCACTTAGTTTGAATTATGTTCTTATTTTTCAGTCGAGGAACCAATTCCCAAGTCCAATTTCTCTCAATCTACATAAGTTCTTCTATTGTCTTTATCCAATTTTTATCTTTGCATGTCTCACTCACTATTTTAGGTTCAACTTTAGAAAGTAAACACAAATTTACCTCAAATTTAGCAGCTTTGTTTCTTGTTAATACTCATTTCCTCTTGTCTCCAATGATTTGATCTTTGAAATGATTCTTTTGCACATACTTAGGGGTCTTAGGGGTATTCTTTGGAGCTTCTTGCTCTTCATTTTGAACTTCTTTTTCATTAGCTTTTTCTTCTTCTACTTCTCTGCAATCAAATTCATCTCACACATATCCATCTACTACAATTAAATTCTGCAAGTTTTCATAAACCTTAACATTTGCACTTTCAACAATCTTCCTCAATCTTTTGTTGTAAGATCTATAAGCTTTGATTTTGGTAGAATATCCAAGGAAGATACCTTCATCAAACCTTGCATCAAAATCTCCTAAGTTTTCTTCATCTCTCTTTGATATAACATTTGCTTCCAAATACTCTAAAGTACTTCACAGTAGGAATCCTTCCATACCATAACTCATAGGGAGTCTCTATGTTGTTAGCTTTAGCTTGAACTCTGTTAAGTATGTAAACAATAGTATGAATTGCTTCTCTCCAGTAGACTTCCAATAGATTTGCCTCTTTCATCATAGTCCTAGCAGCTTCTTGAATTGTCCAATTTTTCCTCTCAACCACTCCATTCTATTGAGGAGTTTTAGGGGAAGACAAGTGCCTCTTTATTTCATGAACTTCACAAAACATGTTAAACTCATTGGAGGTGAATTCTCCACTTCTGTCAAACCTCAAAAAAATTATTTTCACATTCATTTCATTCTCAACCATAGCTTTAAATGCCTTGAATTTATCTAATGCATCATATTTTTCTATAAGAAAAGTAACCCATGTCATTCTAGAGTAATCATCAATCAAAGCATAAAATACTTGTCACCTTTTAGACTTCTCACCCTTGTAAGACCACATAGATTTGTATGAATTAATTCCACTAGTCTGGTAGTAGATTGTTCCTTTCCTTTGAAACTACTCCTTACTTGTTTTCCAAACTAATAATCTCTGCAAACAATATTGATAGGATTTGTGATTCTTGGTAAATCTCTCACTACATGAACTGAACTGATTCTCACTATATTATCAAAATTCATATGAAACATCCTCTGGTTCCATAACCAACTGTCACTAATCAGAGACATAAAGTAATGACCATCAACACCTTTAAGCTGACAGATGTTTCTATCTGTCCTTTTACCAGCAACAATCACTATTCCAGACCCTTTTCTAATCTCAAAACTTTCATCCTTAAACACAATTATATCATTTGCCACACATTTGTCCAACACTCAAAATATTATGCCTTAAACCCTTAACATAGTAAACATTACCAGTATTATGCTTTCCATCAAAACTGATTGAACCTATTCCATAAATTTTAGCTCTTGAATCATCTCCAAATTTAACTAATTCACCATCATACTTTTCAAGTTAAAAAAAATTACTTTTATCTCCGGTCATGTGATTAGAGCAGCCACTTTCAACAACCCAATAATTATTATCTTCTGTAACATGAAAATGAGATATCAAAGTACCTTCAACCTTATCCTTCTTCTCCGGAACACTTTTCTTCACACAACTTTCAGAGTTAGAAAAACTAGATTATTTTTTAATAGCCAAGAACAAGCATTCATTATCATCAAAATCTCCATAATCGGATTCATCATAAAAAATACTAGCATCTTCTTTGACATAATAAGCCTTTTTAATCATCTTTCCTTTATTCTCCTTATTCTTATTGTTCACAACTCTGTTCAGACATCTAGAAGCATAATGACCTACATTTCCACAACTGAAACATTTGAAAGGTAGTTTAACTTTGTACTTACTAATTCTCTTTTTCATCCTTCTTATAGAGTTAGCTTCCATATCATCAAGATCATCTCCATCTGAATCTTCAATCTTTTCTGATTTTCCAGCCTTAAAAGTAGTCTCCACTTTTGTACCATTTTTTAAACCAAGATTTCTCATCTCAAAAGAAGTTAGTGTACCAATCAACTAATCTTTAGAATAAGTATTAAAATTTGCAACTTCCTCAATAGTAGATACCTTTTCACTATATGAATCAAGAAGAGTTCTAAAAAATTTCTTTACCACCCTAGGTTCTTTAACTTGTGCACCAAGACCTCTCATAACACTTACCAGTTCATCAACCCTCTACATATAGGTTACAATTTTTTCATCTTTAGACATTCACATAGTCTCAAATTGTGCCTTCAAATTTTACAACTTAGCATGTTTGACCTTTTCATCTCCTTCATAAATACTTTCAAGCTTATCCCAAACTTCTTTAGCAGTCTTAAGATTCATAACTTTAACCAATTCAAAATTTGAAAGAATGTTCATCAAAATAAATCTTGCCTTACCATTTACTTAATGTGCCTTGATCTCATCACTTGTGCTCAGACCATTTGTAGGTGCAACATATTGATTCTTTATTTCCTTTTCAATTTCAAATCCATGAGCCAACATATATCCTTCCATCTTTGTCTTCCAAAATGCATAGTTTTTTCCATCAAATCTAGGGCAATCAATTTGTTTCACCATCCAGGATCTACCTCGAGCAGTTAAGCTCTTCTCTAAGGAACCTCGCACCAATTTTTGAATGAACAAGACAACTAAGAGGGGGGTGAATCGGTTCTAGCAATATAAAACATCAAAATCCTCAATAGTAATCAGATACACATGCATTCATTAAACCCTTATTCTATTGTTGTGATTAAGTATGAAATGCAAATAACAAAAATTGAAACTAGCACTTGCACCTATACGAGGTTCAAGAGAAACGCCGATAGGAAATTAAAGGTAAAACATAAATGAATTGTAACAATATATAATTGGTTATATAAAATTATATTTGTATACATTATGCATGATATAATATAAGTAGGTACATGATTTTGTTGGATTTTTATTTATTTTTTTGAAATAGTGAGATCCCTTTGAACAATTTATATCCAATTTGCATTAGTTAAAGTTACATAAGAGCATCTCTTTGTATTTTTTGAAGCTCCTCTTTTCAAACCATGGAATTTCTATATAGTGAAGAACAATGTTGATTAAATTGCTTTGAACAATTAGTATCAAGTTTGCATCACTCAAAGTAACATAAGAGCTTTGCTATGTCATTTTTGAAGGTACTCTTTTTAAGCCCTAGAATTTGTTTGTAGTGAAACACAATGTTGTTAGATGATAGACCCATATTTCAAAAGTATTTAACTAGATATGTAAATTTAACAAAATAAAATAAAAAAGAGGAGGGTAAATCTTGGTTTTTTCTTTTCTTCATCATTGATTGTCCACTTGTAGAAGATACATTTTGTAATTGATTAGTTTTATTATTTTTCTCTATTAAAGAAGGGAATAATATAGTGACAAGTTTTACAAAGCTATAAATTCTTAAATTCTAGAATCAATTAGACATAACCATGGTTGTGGTAGTTTGTACAACCCTCTTTGGTGTTATGTTTCCTCTTTGGATAGAGTTTCCCATTGTAGTTTTTTAGCTGCTCTTTTTTCTTTGTAATGCATTCTCTCAATACAAAAAAAAAAAAACATGGCATGCAATCAAAGAGAAATGATAATGTGTAGGTATAAAGCATGAATAAAATAAGTATATTTTTAGGAAAAATTCCTTACAATTATGTCAATACTACTATAGTTAGTTATATAAACATTGAATTTTATATATTGTAATTGTTAACGAGAAACATTCAAATTGTTTTTGCAAGGAATTATATAAAAACAAATAAGGATTTTAATTCCGAATGAAACTATTATGGTTGTTCTCAAAAGTTTAGTGATGAAATCTCACTAAATCTCAAGCTCGTGTTTTATCCTCTACAAGTATAAATTTTACCAATTCTTGAACAAATCAATTCAATTAGTTTTAAAGCGTCATATTTATGTGGGCAATCTCTCTTTTATCAATTTGAGGTAAAGTTTTATAAATTCTAAATTTGGTAGATTTAAAAAAGGTAGACTTGTATACAACTGAAAATATTCTATTGTGTGGCCAAAGCTTGGTGTCAACAAGCAAGTTGTGCCTTTGTTAACTTAAATTATGCAAAATACTTGTGAAATTTAATATATTACGAGTTTATATCTTTTATTTAAAAAAAAACAATTAAAAAATTTACAAATTTATATTTAAATTTAGCAATCTTAACTATAAAATAGTAGTAATTAGATGATTTTGGATATGGAGAAGTCGTTATTTAAAATTTTGTCATGGGAGCTTAATCTAGATTTTGAGAAAATAATCATGCAAACTACACCAAGTTGGTTAGAAATTTGTGACATACCCCTTCATAAATGTGGTGTCTTATTTCCACAAGCCTTGAAGCTCCTCTGAATAAATGCCAAGAATCAAAGTGATAAAATTAACCAACTACAATGAATGTTAATGCTTTAATCTTGTATAATTTTTTAATTTCTATATAAATGATAAGAAATGTTTTAATGTTTTAATGGTGTATTGTATGAAAGAATGGTAAAATTCTGATGTAGAATTCTTGTGCTTCTCCCGCATCTTTTAATCTTTTCTCCTTTCCTTGTGCTTCTCCACAATTATCTGCATCTACGAATCTCATTTCTCATGTATCTTCTTCATAGCCTTCTTACACCCTTGCAAATCAAACCATTTCAACTAGGGAATATAATCCCCAATATCAATTACTTCATCAAGCATAAATGATTCTTCAATCAGATGCGACTAAATCTACCGAAATCCTTAATTCCTCTCTAAAATACCTCCCATCTATAATCATAGTCATCAAAACTTTCAAAGTCAATTTTGATAGAACACTTCTCATGTTAACAATACCCTGCAACTGTGTCTGTTGAAACAAACAATTTAGTGCTTTATTAATTTATTGCAGTCTCTTGGGTTTGAATGATTGGATTCTTTTGGAAGACGAGAGCTCAAGTACACAGATTTTTCTAGCATTTTTCCAATAGGGATCGTAAGGAGCCCAACCTAGCATAGAATAATTGTAGCTCAAATGTTGACCTTGTGCAAGCCAAGGGCGAGGTGCAAGAGATTTGTCGTTTACTGTAAAAGATTCTTTGGCTAAATATGAGGAATTTGTCACTAAAACAGAGGAACTACCAAATTTTTGCTGCATAATAGGTTCATAGAGTGTTGACAACGAACTTAGAATCTGGTGAATTGGCCTGGTTTTATCTATTACAAGATGAAATTGCCCAATAACAGGGACCTAGAGATAGATGGCTCCTATAATTTCAATTGTGTTTTAGTAAAATTGTTGCCACAAGAAAAAATTGTGGCAGCTCCTACCAGAATAACAGACATCATAGAAATCATATAAATTATAATTTATATTACTTTGCACTAATAAATTATATAATATACATAATATCTTATCAAGAATTTATCAAATGATTTTTGAAGCTCCATGTAACTTTTCATACTCCTTCCCACCTTTGGTTTAGGTCTTTAATAGCTTGCAAGGGTTCACAAGGATAAACTTGAGGAATTAATTCATTTATACCCAAATAATTATTGCTTCCATTTGTGGCAGGATCATCATTTTGATCCACAATCTTTCTTAATTACAGTGCTGCGTATAAATTTTGCGGTAAAGCTCATGATCTTGAGTAGATTGATCTTCGAAATGTGAACAGTCACACAATACTATCAATTATAAACAAAATATAATACATTGTATGTACTTAAAATCCTGGTAATTTATTTCAAGAAAAAGGTTGTCCTTTCTTAGTAAATCTTAAAGAAAAAGATTTGGAAACTATACAAAATCCCAAATGTCTCGACACATCTAATGAAACTCAGAGATGTTAAATAGAACTATAGTAGAAAGTGAGTCTAAGATTGTGAACATGATGAATAGATAACATTAAAGAAAAGGATCAAAATTCAACTTAATTTTCGACCCTTTCATTGCAGAAATCTAAAAGAGAAGAAAATTTGCAAGAATAAATACTTATTGTGCAAGAACAGTTGGAGTTGCGGACTCTAGAAAGTGATCCAAGTTCCCATAATTAGATCTTCTGGAAGAAGCAGACGAGTTTACACTTTGGCATTTCTCTTTAGAACAAGTTTGATTTTCAGGCTCCCAATCCTCTACAACTGACTTATTAACCTTGGTAGTAGAAGCCCCACCATTATGACTAACATATTACCGTGGACACTTAGGCGATAATAAGCCCTGCCACTACGTATATCGTTGGAATGGTTGCCCATGTTGCCCTGCCCCAATTGTAAACCAGCCACAAACATTTGCAAATTCTCAGTTTTAAGCCCCTATATTTCTTAAACCTCGATGCTCAAACCATAAGAACCATATTACAAAAACAATAAAATAGATACATGAAAATTTAAACTAGCTTAGTTATCTTATTCAATAATATATCTAAATAACGCCGAGAGATATCTTAGTGGAGCAGTTTGTTTTTTTGGAGCAATGCCAATTACCATCAAACAAGTTTATCACTGTGATGTTCATTCATCAGAACTGGCACAAAAAATTTGTTAGAATGTGCAATTGATTGTTAAAAATCATGTCTTCATTACTCAAAATGTAAGCTTGCTCTTGTTCATAGTTTAATAATTGACATATGGCAGAGGCTTCACTGAAAAATCTCAACTTCATGGATTCTCAACATTTGTTTTTTTTTATGTTTTGAATGAAATATCATAGAAATTTGTTATTATATTCTCACTTCTCAGGCAGCAAACAATCAATTCAGTTTGAACACAAAATGTCAATCTTACATCACAACATGCTGGAAAATAGGAAACAATGAACTATTTAGTTAGTTTGTTGTTTATTCTCAACAGTAATTCTGTAGTGAAAGCAGATAGTTGTTATTGAGAAATACATAGAGTAACTTTTGGTTCCCCTAGTTGAGTTGTTGCTACCTCTATCAATGAAGAAACGGGATGTGATTTTGCAAAATTGTACAAAATGCAGAAAACAACATTGAAAATATCAAATTTTGTAATAAATAAGACATTGATGGAAGAGAAATATGATGTTGTTGATGACAAAAATTGCTCATACAAGAGCGTGCATTGATACCATTGCAACTGAGTGTAGTAAGGACACTAAAATAATGTCAGATGCCAAAATTAAACAGTCTATCATTTAGAGTGTAGCTACTAAGCAAAACACTGATGCAAAATTAAACAGTCTATATACTTGTCTACACCTTTCGTCCTTTCAAGGTTGTGATATATTTTTTTACCTTTTGTGCACAAGTAATGGTGCCATGGTCACTCATGTCTTCCTACTTCCTAGAGAATTAATAGAAGCGAACAGGTTTGCTTTAATTACAGGCAAGGATTGAAATGATTGGGCGATCTTCTAGCCTTACTCTTAAACGTCTTGAATGTTTCCCCAGGATAGTTAATCTTGGATTAAGAACAACACTCATAATTGGAAGGATTTACTGTTCGAAGGACTAATTGAAGCATCCTAAAGATAGGGATTTCTATCTTGAAAGCCTAACTTACATTGATTTCCAAATTCCATCCAAAAACCCCAAACTGTTATTTGTCATGTTTGATTAGTGTTCACTTTTGTTAATTCTGTCATTTGAATTTTTTTGGACTATTAGCGATTGAAGGTTTCAGTCTATTGTGTTTGTGCTGAGCATTGGAAGTAGGAATGATGGTCAAAACAAATAGAGATACCCCAATTGCAGGGGTTTACTGCAATAGAAGGCAAAATAAAGCAATTTAGATAAATGATGACCTTCACATGCTTTCCATGATCAAGAGTGTAATTAGGATAAATGGGTTATTAAAAACATAACCAAACATACATATGACATAATTTGAAATAGTTGAATGGTGGGAATGGCATAAGTAAACTGTGGAAACATAACATCTACTGAACTCAAACACATTCTTCCTAATTTGAACATGGGTTATTAAAAAATAAACCAAATAATCAAATTAAACGTTCATTCCATTATACAGTACTGTAAGGAAAATGTTAAGACATATTGTTGTTATATAACAAAACAACAAACAGTGATAGAAAATTAACAGGCATAAAATACAAAATAGATGGAGGGATTTCCTTTACATCTATACACTACCTATCTTCAATCTTATGAGGTAAATGTGTTTGTCCAATGGATGAACTCGAGCGCTAAAGCATAGCATCGAGGGCTTGCATAATGAAACTACGTGTTCAAATCCCCACAAGATGAAACTGTGTGTTTAAATCCACCCAAGATGAAGTGCTGAAATTGGGTAATATATCGGATAAAGAACAAAATGTTGAAAGAGGTTTAACCACCAAGTCCAACGAACCCTAATCAAGGTTGGATGGAAAAAAGAGATACCCCTGAATCATCCCGTCATCCAAACTGATGAGTAGTTCAAACAAAGGCATTTTTGTGGACAAAATTTGAAATAATTTGCCAGTTCACCAACATTAAATATCAAAAAGATAGAATATGATACGACTATCAAGTGATATCAAATTTATATGCGAAGACACAAAAATTGTTTTCTATTGGGAAAAATACCCATCAAACTTTCTTTACGTGGGTCCCCAGTTAAATCAATAGAAAAGACATCTCTCCGCAGCTAAGCTAAAGGTTAGTCCAAATTTTCCAAAGAACCTGCTCCTCAAATTGGCAAGACAAGAGATCTGATTAAAAAAAAAATGATATATATAAATTTGCAAGATGAGAACAAAGCTTAAATTTAGGTCTCTTGGAATGTCACCTGGCCACAGTGGCTCCATCGACGACGACTCCACTTGCAACAGAAGTGGTTGCTCCATTCGAATTCATAGAATCTCTACCAAATCTACCCCAAATTTTTCTAGACTTTCGCCAAATTGTTTGAGATGGGTTTTCTCTATTTTGCAAACTCCAATCTACTCATTTTTGCCTACCTTTGCTTAGCCCTAGAAAAAATCACATGTTAAAACCCTAATTTTTTTTTCAAAATTTTGCAACAAAAACCTAAATACATTTGTACCCTCTTCTCTTCTATTACTCTTCATCTTTCCTCCGTCTGCACGAGAAATGCATGACACAGCTGCGCACAACACGTATCCTTCTCCTTGGGACAGCTGGCCACAGTCAAAGACAATCGTCTCACACACAACAGATCAGTCTATTGTAACTCAGAATCAGAAATACTGACTTGGTAGCCAAACTTTTCATGGGTGGGTACCTTTTTTGATGGACGTTTTTATGTACACGGAAATTCACGGCGAAATGCCATTGTAGTGGAACGTCTCTACCAAATCTACCCCAAATTTTTCTAGACTTTCACCAAATTGTTTGAGATGGGTTTTCTCTATTTTGCAAATTCCAATCTGCTCCTTTTTGCCCGCCTTTGCTTCACCCTAGAAAAATTCACATGTTAAAACACTAAATATTTTTTTCAAAATTTTACAACACAAACCTGAATACATTTTTATCCTCTTCTCTTCTATTACTCTTCAGCTTTCCTCCGTCTGCACAAGAAATGCATGACACAGTTGCGTACAACACATATCCTTCTCCTTGGTACAACTGGCCACAGTCAAAGATAATCATCTCACACACAACAGACCAATCTATTGTAACTCAGAATCAGGAATACTGAATCGGCAACCAAACTTTTCACGAGTGGGTACCTTTTTCGATGGACATTTTTATGTACACGTAAATTGACGGCGAAATGCCATTGTAGTGGAACGCCTCTCGGCGTAACAAACATATTTTATACGAAGTGCAGTAAGTAAAGAGTAAAATGAAAATGAGAATGCAATCAATGACAAGACAAACCTATTCTTTGGCTCATCATCACTTTAGATGCCACATACAAGGAAACTCCGCTCCCAGATTGTTGAAAACTGCAAACCACCTCATAAAATTTTCTAACTAACAAATAAAACTGCTTTTATTTAAAAGACAAAAATTATTCGCTTCCCAGTCCACCCCAATTATAAATCTGTCTTCTCCCTTATTTTTTAGTTTGGCGCACTGTTTATTGGCATGTCCTCTCTGGTTTACTCTCGAATTTTGACAAACCAACTGGTAAGTAAATTGTCATCAATTGACAACTGTTCTTCCAGATTTGCAAGATGCGAGGACAGTGGCCCAACAAGGCATAATTATGAAGACATTAAAAGCGAAGCTACATGAAATCTGGAAACCTTACAGGTGTACAAGATCGATCTAGACCAGATTGATCAACATTTAATCACTCCACCACTGCAACCAACCTCCAACAAATTATTTATCAACAAACTATTTTCGACCCGAGAGAAGGGTTTCGCAATTATTTATCAACAAGTTGTTTCTGGTTGGAGAGAAGGGTTTACGGCTAAAACCTATTGTTGTCAAATGGTTTGCAAGGTGTGTGAGACATGTATGTCGATGGCTTGTGGACTGGAAAGTCCACAATAAAAGTCTATCGGATAATAACAACACCATACACAAGAGAGCACCAGATTTACGTGGAAAATTCAATGAGGGAAAAACTACGGTGAGGATTAGCTCACAATATAAATAATAGAAAAATTAGTATAGGAGTTCACTATCATAATAGAACACACTATCCAAAAAGATTCATTTCCACAGAAAAAATATAAGAAGATAGAAGAGAAATGTTACACAGAGAAAGACTTTTCGATGCAATAAGGAGTCCACCATAATTGCTCCAACACTTTCGCATCCTTGCATGAAAGATTTAGGACACCTTTAGCTCACTACCTTCTAGAATCCAACACTTGAATTTCTCACCGCTCTGCCCAAATTCAGATCACACACATTGTAGAGTCTAGGCTAATGTGTTGTAAACTTGGTAAAATCTACTAAATTCAGAGGGTTAACTAACTAAATAGTCCACTTCACATTGCTAAGACTACATTAAATCATCAACCAAGGTGCATAAGCTTATGATGGTGCAGCATTATATATGCCTTGATGGATTTAAACTACCTAAAATATCCTATTGAAATTATTCTAATTGCTGGAAATTCACAAAACTGTAAAATAGTAAGAGTATAAACTGAAACTAGTTGCTATGTGTACCTTCAATAAAGGTTGTGCCTGAACTATTGCTAATGAAATGATACTATATTAACTAAAAACTTAATAAAGACCATTGACTCAGTTAAACTTCCCTCTAGAGTGCTACTAATGATCATTACACGCATATTCCTAAGCATTCATTCACAATAAGCAAGAAATGAAATCCCAATTAACTTGCATATGATTTGTGAATAATGATAAATTAATAGCAACTATCAACATAAATAAATAATTGAAAGGTGAAGTGAAGAACAATACCTTGAGTGGCTTGCTCAAGTAATTGTTCCCACTTTAATTGAACTCAATCTAACTAATAGATTTCATGCATTCCATGAATTGGTCTCTATTTATCGCATAAGATAGAAGATCACAAAATATCCTTGCACAAATCATATTCAATCATTCTGAAGATTCATGTTTCAATTGAAAGTGACAGATAACATAAACTATGAAAAACAACTAACTAACTTATGGACTCAACCAACAGTTAGATACAAACAAAGGGAATCCTTATTGGAAATAACAATTTAATCAAAATCATTAACTCCACTCCCAAATATCTAGAGCATAGAATTAAGACTTGGAATTATTCAACGTACAACTGAAAAAGAAGGAGAATCCTTTCAAAACTAGAACTCTGTCAAAACAAAATGCATGCAACCATACACCCATCTATCAAAGTCCCATGTGAGAAAGACATCTTCTTTAGTTTTTATTAATTGATTATAATAATAAATATTCTATCTTTATTATGTGTCTTCAACCAATGATCATGATGGTCAATTGTTTTTGCAGTTTCCCTTGTTTCGGTGTCCAACGCCCCTTTTGTTACGGGTTCATCCTACAATTGTTGTGTATCATGGTTCCTCCTTTAACTGCAAACAAGCTAATTTCATAGAACACGTACACAAGGATAACTATCATAATTAAACATAACATTTTATCAACATTCCCATACACATTTCATATAAACCATTTATTGCTAATATATTAAACCATAATTACATCACCATGTTTTTGGGTTAGGTCTGCAAAATAGATATAAAAAGGATAGTATGATATGTGATATTGTTTAGAAAGTATGCTTAAAAGTATCTTAAAGTCTGACTTAAAACCAACAAAAAACAAGCTTTTATCTAGACCTATCACACATCACTCAGATCGATCTTACATCTATCTTGTCTCTCTCTTATTTCTTTCTCCAACATTACTCTTATTTATATCAACCTCAACCTCAAAAACCTTCTCCAAGGTTGACAACTATCTGTTATACTTACAAATTCAAACTAGGTCAACACCTAAACATTCTCGTGATGGATAAGAATGAAGGAAACCCATACATCTCCTTAGATAGGACCAAAATAGATCCCAACACATCTCAACTTGCTTTCATTAATACTTGAACATCTTTGAATGTAGTGTAGACACCAGGTTGGTCGTTACCCATGAAAACACATTAAACATTAAGTACACGCTTCCTTAAAACAATCTAAATTTTTTGATACACCTAACCAAAAATCCTCTTGACACAAACAAGAGAACAACACCATTAACTCTCCTTCAAAACTACAAGTTCTGGAAATCAATTGCGAAGAAATGTGGAGCAAATACATTTCTCCTAAACACCTCTGTACAAAACTGCAAAACCAGTTCACACACTGGTGAACACAACGTCCTCTCACCAATGATATAGAAACCAAAATTTTGAATATAGAAACCTCTAACAACCTTGAACAAAATATCAAAACCACACAAGCATAACATCGACACCAAAGAAACATGAAGCACAATCTAGAGCACATTCTGAACACTTGCACAACATTATTTTCTTTGTTTATCAAATTTTCTCAAAGGCACTTGGAAACTAAGTACCAGACACATCATCTCAACTCATCTTCGAACACTACAACAAAAGATAGATCTATGTACTCACAATACTTCCTCAATATCTCAACTACACATGCACAACCTGCAACAACCCGTTTTCCTCTTTTTCACAATTTTCTCAATATCTTCGACATATTCATCATGCAACAACCTTCATAATCACATAGTTAACATCAATGAAAATACTAGTTAGTATACTTCTTGTTGACATCAATTACAACACCTTCCTACTTGCAACAGTTAGTCGTTTACATGAAATTAATTTGCATCATCAAAGCATTAGACTATTCACATTGCAATACATATTCATTCATTGCATTTTTCATCAGTATAATACATAATCATTACTTCAAAAGAAATAACATCTTGATGCATATTTCAGTATTGCATTCACCTATTAAACATATTAAGGTCACAATTTATATTTATCATCATATTTACTCATGAAGGTAAAAGTAACCTGGTAACTGAGAAACGAGGTGTGACAACATCCACAAATTTTGCATGGTCTTATGTTGACATGCCTAGGTTAGATCCATCTCTTGTTGTACATCATTTGGTTGTTCATCTTGATGCTAGACCAATCAAACAAAAACTTAGAAAGTTGCATCCTCAAGTTGCATTACTAGTCAAACTTGAATTGGAAAATTTATTGGAAGCGGGTTTCATCCGACCTATTGATTACTCTGAATGGATTTCCAACATAGTCCTAGTTACCAAATCAATTAGGAGCATACATATTTGCATCGACTTCTAGGGTTTAGATGTCTTCCTCAGAGGATGACTTCCCACTACCTAAAAGTGATATGCTTGTACATCTTACAATGGGTATTGCCATGTTGTCCCTTATGGATGGCTTCTCAAGATACAACCAAATCCGTATTACAGTGGAAGACCAACATGAAACCACCTTCACCACCCCATGGGGTATCTTTTGTTACCAAGTCATGCTTTTTGGATTGAATAATGTTGGTGCTACATATCAGAGAGTGATGATTATTATATTACATGACATCATACATATAATCAAGGAAGATTATGTAGACGACTTGGTAGGTAAATCCAAGACTAGAGAAGGACATGTAGCTATTCTTGAATGCTTCATTATATCTCAAAGAGGTATCGAGGTTGATCCTACAATGATAAAAGAAATTATGGATATGCCTCCTACTAGAACAATCAAATAATCGAGAAGCCTTTTAAGGGAAATTATAATCTATTATAAGGTTTATAGATCAACTTGTTGATAAGTGTCAACTTTTCCACCATATGCTCCGTAAAGATACTACATTCAAATGGGATTCCTCATGTCAACAATCTTTTGATAAAATCAAGGAATATTTGTCCAATTCACTTGTTCTCATGCCTCCCATACCAGGGGAACCTATATTTGTATACATATGATCTACCTTAGTTACATTGGGAGCACTCCTTGTTGATAATGATAAAATTGAGAAAGAAAGAGCAATATATTACATCAGTCACACTCTAGCTAGCTACGAGCTCAACTACACCTCCATGGAAAAAGAATGTCTTGTAGTGGTCTTTAGCTCCCATAAACTAAGGAATCATATGCTCATCCATTCCATCAAGCTCATATCTAAAGTTGATCCACTTAAATATCTTTTATCAAGAATATCCTTAACATGACATATAGCTAAATAGATTATGATCTTAGGCAAGTTTGATATATAGTATGTAGATAGGAAAGCTATCAAAGGCCAAATTATTGCAAATCAATTAGTTGAGGCTCCTCTTATTGATGCCCACCCACTGGTTACATAATTTCTCGATGATTCCATCTTTACTATCACTGAACAAGCATCATGGAAACTATATTTTTATGGTTCTTATACACAACATGGGGTTGGATTAGGTTTCCTTTTTATCACCCCTCAAGGTGATTTCATACCCAAGGCATTCAAATTGGATTTCCCATACACCAATAATATAATAGAGTATAAAGATTTAATCATTTGGTTGAGAATGGCAGTACAACGGAACATAAGTCAACTACAAGCCTATGGTGATTCCCATCTTATCATCAAATAGGTTAACAACGAGTTCCAAAACAAGGATGATAAGTTGCTTCCTTACAAGTGTATGGTAGATGACTTCAAGAGGTATTTTGTTCAAATCTAGTTTGAGCAATTTCCTCATCTCTAAAAATAATGTTGCAAATACAATGGATACTATTGGATCCTTGTTGGACATGCCTCACAATAACCATAAATGAGAATTTATTGTTGAACAACTTCTTATTCCTGCATATGATATTCTAGAAACTGATATGGTACGTAAAATTATTGGTCCTAAATCCCCTTGGTACCATGATATTTATACCTACCTCTATGATAATACCTTACCACCTAACCTCACCCATAATCAATGTCGATCATTCATCCAATGCTCATTCCGCTACACCATCTTAGGTGATACCTTATATCATCAAAGCTATGACGATTCTTCACTATGATGTCTAAACATGACAAAAACTAATCTTATGTTACAAGAATTGAACAATGGTATTTGTGGTGCTCATACTAGTGGTATAAGCTTCCCTGAATAAAATACTATTATCCCACAATGGAACATTATGCTTGTGAGTATGTCAAGAAGTGTCTCTCTTGTTAGTAACATGGAGACTTAATACATGTACTCTCTCAAGTGTTGCAACCCATCACTTCACCACGACCCTTTTCTCAATAAGGTCTTGATCTTGTCAGAAAGATACATCCATCCTCATCTAATGGACACAAGTTCATTATCACCATTATTAAGTGCTTCATAAAGTGGGTGGATGTTATCCTCTCACCTTCATCATAGGCATCCAAATCTCAAAATTCATCCTATACCATATCATTTTTTGTTATGGTATTCCATCCACCATTAACATTGACAATAATAGACCCTTCAAAATTTGAGATGCTCATAATCTTTGTGAACAGTTTCATATCCAACACCATTAGTCCACTCCCTATTATCCAAAAGATAATGGCCAATTAGAGGCAACCAATAAAATCTTACTAAAATTCCTCAAAAAGGTTGTTAATGGAATTGACCATGATTGGCACCTCCATATAAACCCCACCCTTTGGGCTTGTCATACAAGAATTCATACCCCTATCAATGTCACTCCATACTCCCTAGTTTATGGTGCCAAGGATATCTTGCCAATTGAAGTGGAACTCCCATCCTTGTGTATCTCATTGAGAAATATTGTCACTAATGAGGAGTATTGAGTTACACATTTGAGTCAATTAGATATTTTTGATGAATGAAACCTTAACACCTACAATCACCTCTAATGATATAAAAATTGGCTCAGAAGAAGCTATAACAAGAAGATAAGGCCTTATCAATTTCAAATTTGTGATCTTGTGCTCAAAGAGAATCAAAGGAATTAACAAGACCATGAAAATAAAGGCAAGTTCGAGCCTAACTAGTTGGGTCCTTACATCATTAAATAAAGTATGGTTTAGGTGCATGTCAATTGGATACTCCAAAAGGATAAACTTTGGATGAACCCATCAACATCATCCACCTCAAAAGGTTCCATCCCCAAATCAGTTGAGTTATATGAAAAATTATAGAAAAATTCAAAATATTGAAAAATCTAAAACAAAGAAAAATAGTAAATATAAATAATTCATCCTATTGTGAAAACCACCCTTGGTGGTTCCTTGGATAAGTATCTATTGCGAAAACCTAGAAATAGGTGTTATACATAAATGGCAGTTTCATTATCCTACTCATCCTCGTCTAATGTTTATGATCTTTGCATCCACATATTGCTATTTCATCCATCCCTATATATAGTTTTTTGTCCATCATTCAATATCTATAACTGAACATTAGACGAGTTGGATTAATATCCCAGTCCCTAATCTTCATCCCCAATTCATGAGCTTCATTCACTTGTTTTAAAGACATCCTAAAATCTTACCAAAACGTCACAATATGAACACCCTTCAAGTAGGCTTATACATAACACCATCCTTTGTATATACTATACATCATGTATATGACATGTGTCTTGTACATAAGGTTAGTCTTGTGTCACCATCTAGTTTGGCCTTATACATGCTTATGGCTAGGTCCCATCCTTGTGTTTGTTTCCTGGTTAAGATCGTGCCCCTATAAAATAGTACTTCAACAAACTCTATTATCCCCTGAGGGTTTCATGTATCTTGATCACCCCTTTTTCATGAGGATCCTAGGTCTTACCTATCCATCCTTGGCCTTTGCAGGATATACCATTCCTCAAATCAAACCACATATATCCCATCCACCATCCTCATGAAAAAAGGTATGTGAGGTGCTTGTTATTTCTTTGGTGCTTTTTAAGTTTTTATTTTTCTTTATTTTGAGCTTCCTATTTACAATCCATCATATCATGGTGCACTTTGAATAGTGAAATTAGTGGCACAGTCTTAGATTTTGTGTGATGTGTCTTATTGGGTATCTTGCACTATTCCCACCAAGGTCCTTTATGACCTTGTGTTATACTGGGGCATTCCTTTTGTTTATATTTTTTCAACATCATGCCCACCAAAGTCCTTTGTGACTTTATGAGATGTTGGACTAACCTTCTTGTTTATTGAGCCTATCCTTTGCATGTGATACAAATTCACCTTGGTTCCTCATACCTTGGTGCATAGTATCTCATACTATATCAAATTAAGTTCTCGCTACATTGTAGTTCAAGTATTACATTCCAAATCCCCCCATCTCATCCCACCCTAACCATAGTTTTATCCCTTCTTAATCATGGATTTTAGGTGTAAGTGATTCCCCTATTTCATCTCCTACCCCCTTCTACCCATTATGTTCCTATATTTGGTGTACTATGGTATGACCCCAAAATTCACATCTTTTCATCCCACATCATCATTGCATTCATCATTAGATACATTTTAGGTGTTTAGATTTGTTATTATAAGCATCTTTTCATCATTCATTTCGGTATTTAGATTTATTATTCTAAGCATCTTTTCATTTCTCATCATCATTGCTTTCATCATTATATTTGTTTTAGGTGTTTAGATTTGTTATTCTAAGCATATTTGTGTTTCTCATCATCATTGCATTCATCATTAGATTCATTTTAGGTGTTTAGATTTTTTATTATAAGAATCTTTTCATAATCATCGCATTCATCATTAGATTCATTTTAGATGTATATGTTGGACTCAAGGGAACACTAAGAGGGGGGGTGAATCAGTGTTCAACAAATCTTAACTTTCATTACTCTAAAACTTATACCATTATGTCATTACATTAAAAGAAAGATGCAAGCATTCAAAGGAAACATTCATAACTCCACAACACACAAATTTTTGTGTGGAAATCCTGTTAGGGGAAAAACCAGGGTGGAGGTTAATCCATAATTTGAGTACTCAAATATAATTGTTTGCAAAAGGGAATGCACTTGCATTCAGGCACACTACCTAGAGCTCATTGCTCAAGAGAAAGGCTCACTGCCTTACAAAATTCAGATTAAGACCATTTGAAGGGTGAACTAAGAGAGTAGCATCTACTTATGCCAAGTTATAGTTCCGTTGAAGCTCATAGATTCGATTCAAGATCTATTTTTTGACTCTGCACTTCGCTCTGCTATGTTATGCTCTTTCCTGCTCTTCACATCACTTAGAGACAAATTCGCACTACCACTCTGTTGAATTTTGCACCATATTCACGCTTCACATATTCGCAACCTTTACACACTTCTCCACATCCCATACATACCAAAATGGTAGAACCGATCTCATATATATATCCGCTAACAAGGATTTATTCATCCATCAGTTGACTTCATAAAGTATTAAGTTACTTTAATCTTGTCGGCCAGATCCACCACTAAATCTTTATGCGCATCTTCCAAAGTAGGTTAAGACAAAGAGAGGACCCAAATAACACTTAATCAAGCATGAAGACTTTTAATTAATTATATATTATACATCCGTGATTACCATACATATCGGGTCGGCCTTCTAGCACAGATAATCAACAAATTAGTGCACCGGATCTTTTAGATCACGTACCAGTGAGTGCGCATCAAAAAAATCCTCCACCAAGGTATTACAAACATCAAAAAACCTTCCTCAGAGATCCTCAACTCAAAATATCTATCTAGTAAGGTGTTTAGATCAAATTTTATGCCTGTAACCGGATGCCTTGTTCTTTACTTTGTTCTGCCAAAACTATACTGTACATTCAGATGCAGGACTTAGGTTGCATGACTTGGGTTGCCATTAATGACAACAATTACAAGCCATATGCCAGCAATCTCCCTAGCCATATGCCAACAATCTCCCTAGCCATATGCCAACAATCTCCCCCTTTGGCATTGATGGCAACACTTAGTGAAAAATGACTAAGTGTCAGAATCATTATAGGTACACTGCCAAACTTTTTACTGTACTTTCTCCCCTTGAGATTTATAAGGCATTCTCTCCTCCTATACTGCTTTATTTTCTCCCTCTATGGGATATTTTTCACTGCATTCTCTCCCCCTTTGACATAAATGACAAAGCATGGATTCCATATGCCAAAAAGACAAAAAGGTGATATTGACAAGATAGTGACAAAACATGTGTTCAAAATCCTCAAGGCTTCAAAACTGTATCACATATATGCTGATAATACTTCTCCTTTGATCAAAATTTTAAAATCTTGAAAATAATTAACTGCTATCTTTAGAAGATTATCTTATGGTTTTTCTTCACTTTCGAAAGGAACTTCTTCCAACCATCTATTGTAATTCCAATAGATTACCAAACATATAATCAAAGTGCCAAACCTGAATAGATAACTTGATTCCTTTGTCAGTTGTACACTCTCCATGAGCTGATCCTTTCACAACCCGCATAGGTCAAAGTCCTGACCTTCAATTATCATACACTGAGCAATGTAGACTACACTAGCCGATGTAGCTCCTTCTCGATTTTTGTAGATGATTTTATATGTTATTCCATGTGCAATGTACTTCGTAATAGGATTCTTGATTGTTGCAATCATGAAAGCTCTCTAATCTCTGATTATTCCAGTTAGGGTTTTGACCTCTTTGTTCTAGATAGATTTCTTCCTGGGAACATCTCCAACTTTGCAAAATCTAGTTAAGTTCTCAATTGCCTCTTTTGAAATGATGTAAGGTTTGTCCAAAGTTAAAACATCGTCATGTAATCTTCTCAATATGTATTTCATGAATACTACATTCTCAAAGTACGAAAAATCACTCCACATATCCAAATTTCCATGCTTAGCTTCACTCAATTGCTTTAATTCATTAGGCAATAACAAATTCCTCATAGACCTAATCTTTGCACTATTATATTCATCTAGAGTGATTGACCCTTTGATTTGTTCCATTTTTATTTTTCATGTTTAGGGTTCACAACCACACACTAAATTGTATGAAGATTTTGAGAATACTTTGAAATACCTGATAAATTTTGAGATTTGTCGATGAATCGATTTCATTGCTTCGAAATCCGATCACTGAGTGCTTTCCTTCTTTTCTCCTTCGATGCAAAGTGATGAATGACGGTTCTGACTTGACTTTTATATCTCGCACATGTGCAATAAATGCATTTGCCCTAAGTTTTTCGGAGACTCAGTTTTCCCAAGCAACAATAGAAAAATCTTTTGTGAACCTACGAATTGACTAACTTTTCTTTTCCAAAGTTATCCAAAACTTATGTACAACATAAATACATTTTCTCAACTATTCTATGTGTTTCGGTACCATCCAAGATAGGGGAGGAAGGGTTTACTTGAAAGACTCCCCCTAGGCTAGTGGCCTGAAATCAATTACCCGAAGAGTTACCGAAGGCAGGTTTTGACATCAAAAACATTTTTCTTCACCCATGTCTTCTTCATCTGATATGTGATTTCATTCATAGTCACTTTTTCTTTTCCTTTATCATTTTTCTCTATATTTTTGCCTATGTATAACGAACCTCTTTTGTCCACATTTTTGATTCTACAGAATCTTGCAATCTGACCATACTTATTGGAAGTTGTAGCACACAATGCTTTCTTGTCCTGACCAATCATTCCAATGACTTCTTCTAGATATTCATTGATTAGCAACATGCCTAAGTTTCCCACATGTATAGCATTAAACATTTCTTCTATCAATAGAGTAACTTGACACATTTATGCACTCAATTGATTTATGACCAAAATTTATGTAATTGAAACACTGACCAAAGAATGATGAAACTCTTGAATTCATATTACTTCTACAATGAACAACCATATGACCAAATTTATTACAAGCAAAACAATACCCATTAAAATTTTGTGCATTAAGTTGTCTTACCGGATACCTTACATTTTTATTGTCTAAAATTGTTTTGTCTTGATCTGGAACTTTCTCCCTTTTCATATTCAAGACCTCTCTTATCATCTCCACTCTTTTGTCCTTGAGTCAGCTCATCAAGTTTTACTGAACTGATCTTAAAATTTTCTCTGTATTCATTTGCAATGACAAGATTATTTCTAAGAGTAACAATCTTCTTACCAAGATCTTCTTCATTGATTCTAGTTCTTTGAAGTTCACTTTCCAACTGAGTGAATTCCCCTTTTATTCTACTGCATTGATCATATTTCTCTTTCAGGATCTGAGCAATATTTTCCTTATTTTTCTTGCTTTCTTCAATCTCTTTAGTCATCTTCATCATCATAGATTCCATCTCATGTTTTAGATTTGTATTGTCTCTAGCAAGATTTTCACATTCTTTAGTTATTTTCTTCAAGGTTTGATTCAAGTGAGCGTCATCCATATTTTTGTTCTCCTTTTGTTGTATCTGATCACAGAGATCCTTGCTCTTCACCTTGGATTTAACAATCCGATCTTTCAATGACTAGATGAATTTCTCAGCATCTCTAAGATTTGCTTTCAATTCTTGAACTTCTGCTTTAGACTGATCAAGGTCATGAAGTGCTACTAGAAGTTGTTGTTGAAGACTACCAAAGTCCATCACATTCCAAGATCCACCTCAAGCTGCAAAACTTCTTAAGAGGAACTCCGCTCTGATACCAATTGTTGGACTCAAGGGAACACTGAGAGGGGGGGGTGAATCAATGTTCAACAAATCTTAACTTTCATTACTCTAAAACTTATACCATTTTACATTAAAAGAAAGATGCAAGCAGTCAAAGGAAACATTCATAACTCCACAACACACATATTTTTGCATGGAAATCCTATTAGGGTAAAAACCACAGTGGAGGTTAATCCACAATTACTCGAATATAATTGTTTACAAAAGGGAATGCACTTGCATTCAGACACACTACCTAGAGCTCACTGCTCAAGAGAAAGGCTCACTGCCTTACAAAATTTAGATTAAGACCATCTAAAGGGTGAACTGAGATAGTAGCATCTACTTACACCAAGTTATAATTTCGGTGAAGCTCATAGATTCGATTCAGGATCTATTTTCTGACTTTGCACTTCGCTCTGCTCTGCTCTGCACTTTGCATCACTTAGAGACAAATTCACACTACCACTCTGCTGAATTTTGCACCATATTTGTGCTTCATATATTCACAACCTTTACAAACTTCTCTACATATCATACATGCCAAAATGATAGAACCTATCTCATATATACATCCTCTAACAAGGATTTATTCATCCATCAGTTGACTTCTTAAAGTATTAAGTTTCTTTCATCTTGTCGGCCAGATTCACCACTCAATCTTTATGCGCATCCTCCAAAGTTGGTTAAGACAAAGAGAGGACCCAAATAACA